>ML681964.1:63974002-64284647 GCA_007922195.1 Podocnemis expansa
ATAAATAAATGGGTTAGTCTTTAAAAGTGCTGCAGGACTCCTTGTTCGCTTTGCTGAACTAGGCTAACATGGCTACCTCTTTGGAACTCGGGAGAGTTGAGGCTTTTCAGAGACCCTGAGGCATTGGGACTAGGGATGAGCCGTTTTCTATAATATCCTCCCCCTTCAGAATTATTTTATGCAGAATTCTCTTCCACAAAACCAAGCCTGTAATGAAAGACAAGTGTTGGGCCATGTATGGAGTTGGAAAGTGTTTCCCAGGACAGTTGAATTGTCATGGGAGACAGAAGCAATGTTCCTTCTAAGCTGATGATCCATCTGAGCAAGTTATGGATGCACTTGAGGAGCCTATGACCAGGGGCCTGGCACCAGGTCAGGGAACCGGGAGGAAACTTGCTCAGCTACATCCAAAAGTTGCTAAGCTGCATCATGAGCTTAGAAGGAATGTTGCAGGGAAGGGCAGCATGGTGGGAGACTGCGGGAGAAGTGAGCAATGGTCGGGGACAGCAGAGAAGCAGCGGCATTCTAAGAGATGTCAGGGATGCGGCAACGAGGGTGGGAGGAGAAGTGTGGCATGGGCTGCACTGGAATTTTTCAGCTACACAATTCATTTGTCAAAACAAATGTATGTTGTGGGAATGTACGGCATTTGATTAAACTTTCATTGCACAGTGTGGGGGTGTGACAGGGAGAGAGGTAAGGGCTTTATGTAGGAAACCCAAATTCAAATTCCTGCTTAAGTCAGAGCAGGGACTCTGCAAAAAAAAAAAAAAAAATCTCTCGGATTTATCCTGGCACAAAATGGGAAGAATTTTGAAATCTCAAAATTTTTTGCAAGACACCAAAACCATTTCCAGCCCAGCCCTCACTCACATTCCTGGAAATGAAAACAGGGGCAACTACTATGGACACAGTTCAGGCACTCCGTTAGAAATAAGTCTCTCAGTGTCCCTTTGTTTTTTGCAATCCTTATAATTTACATTCAGGAATATAATTATTCTACTATGTAACATCTAATGTGACCAGGGCTCCATTTTGCTATGCACAGGACAGCCATATAATAAAGAGATGGTTCTTTTCCCAAAGAGCTCACAAGCCAATTAAATAGAAGGGTTTTTAACATATATATATATATCCGTGTTGAGTCACACTACCTGACCACCATAAATCAGGCTCAGATAATCCAGCATCAGTCCTTTTTTTAAATGAGTCCTAGTCTACACTTGGGGCTTTTTCGGTGGCAGTCAACTGCTGGTTATGTAAGGAACGTAAAATTCCTTGCATAACTAGTGGTGACTTTTTAAGCCACAGGTACACCTCAGGAGAAAGACAACTGCAAATGCTTGCAGTTGGCTTTCCTCTATGCCCCCTGATCTCCAGGACTTCTGAGGTCAGCTTCTGGGAGCAGCACGGAGAGTTCATACTCACTGTGATCTGCTACCATAAAGGCTAACTGATGGCAGTGAATTTGCTGCTGTCAATATAGACATACCCTCAGTTTCTGTATTACTTCATGTCTTCAAGTCCACAGGCCCTGCAGATATGCACCCTAGAATACTCAAGGAGCTGAGTCAGGAAATATCTGAGTCATTGACTATTATCTTTGAAAAATCATGGAGGACTGGAGGGAGATCCCAGAGGGCTGGAAAGGGGCAATATGGTTCCCATATATAAAAAAAGGAATTAAGGACAACCCAGGGAATTACATATCAGTGAGCTTAGCTTCTGTACCAGGAAAAATAATGAAGCAAATAATTAAGGAATCAATTAGCAAACACATAGAAGAAAGTAAGGTGTTAAGTGATAGTCAGCATGGATTTGTCAAGAACAAATCACTTGAAATCAACCTGAGAGCTTTCTATGAAAGGATAATAAGCCTTGTGGACAGAGGCAAAGTGGTAGATGTGGTATATCTAGACTTTAGTATGGCTTTTAATAAGGTCTTGCATCACATTCTCCTTAACAAACTAGGGATGTACAATCTAGATAGAGGTACAATAAGATGGGCACAGAATTGGTTGGATAACTGCTCCCAGAGAGTAATCATCAGTGGTTCCCAGTCATGCTGGAAGGGCACAATGAGCGGGGTACCACAGGGATCAGTTCTGGGCCTGGTTCTGTTGAATATTTTCATCAATGATTTAGGTCAGAGGTGGCCAAATTTATGGAACTCAAGAGCCATACAAATTGACTATTAAACCTTTGAGAGCCACACTCAGGCATATAGCCATATACTTACTCCAAAATTACTAAGTTTAAAATTCATTGCACACTTTAATTTGATCATAAAAAGAGGGCAAATATTGATCCTACTAATATCAGATTCTAATAATTAGTTACGGTTACCATGAAAACTAGGCCTATACAGTAAACAATTTATTTTCTTCATATTTTCATTTCATATTGTTCAATGATATGTTTAGAAGGACTTGTAAAACACGATTTTATTTTAACACCGAGTAAACCACATTAGGGCCCATGAGAAAATCTAAACATGTTGTGTTTTTCCCTGGTGTTCCCACCATGCCACTGCTTCTCCCCACCATCCTAACCCCCTCCCTAACACCCAGGTCCTGAGGCTGGCTCCCCCTGGGCTGAACCCTCCCCCCCAAAGCCCGCTACTTGGCTGCTCTGGTGACTAGGCACAGGCTGGGGCTTGCTCCCCTTGGTTTAAGCCTTGCCTGGGCTGAGCAGCCAATATGGCTGCTCCAGCAGATAGGCACAGGCTGTTGCTCTCCCCCGAGCATGCTCAGGGTGGGAGATTTAAAACTCCTAGGCTGGGACTGCTTTTCTCTCTCTGACCTGCATATACTATAAACTGAGTTCTTTCATAAGCTACACTTTTCATACAAGAGCCACATGGAGCTCCTGAGCTGCAGTTTGGCCATGCCTGATTTAGATGATGGGATAGAGAGTACACTTTTAAAATTTGCAGATGGTACCAAGCTGGGAGGGGTTGTAAATGTTTTGGAGGATCGGATCACAATTCAAAATGATTTAGACAAATGGATGAAATGGTCCAAGGTAAACAGAATGAAATTCAGTAAGGACAAGTGCAAAGTACTCCACTTAGGAAAGAACAATCCATAGCACAGATACAAAAAGGGCAATGACTGCATAGGAAGGAGTACTGCAGAAAGGGATCTGGGTGTCATAGTGGACTGCAAGCTAAATATGAGTCAGCAGTGTAACACTGCTGCAAAAAAAGCAAACACCATTCTGGGACGTATGAACAGGAGTATTGTAAGACACAAGAAGCAATTCTTCCACTCTACTTATCCCTGATTAGGCCTCACCTGGAGTATTGCGTCCAGTTCTGGGCACCTCATTTCAGGAAAGATGTGGACAAATTTGAGAAAGTCCAGAGAAGAGCAACACGAATGATTAGAAGTCTGGAACACTTGACTTATGACAGAAGATTCAAAGAACTGGGTTTGTTTAATTAGGAAAAGAGAGACTCAGAGGGGACATTATAACAGTTTTTAAGTATCTAAAAGGTTGTTGTGAAGAGGGAGGAGAAAAATTATTCTCCTTAACCGCTGACAATAGGACAAGATGCAATGGGCTTAAATTATAGCAAGGGAGGTTTAGGTTGCACATTAGAAACAATTCCTAACTATCAGGTTGATTAACCACTGGAATAAGTTGCCTAGGTAGGTTGTGGAATCTCCATCCCTGGAAGTTTTTAAGAGCAGGTCAGACAAACAGCTGTCATGGATGTTTTAAGAGGATACTTGGTCCTGTCATGAGTGCAGGGGACTGGATTCAATGACCTCTTATGATCCCTTCTAGATTCCATGATTCATGGAGGAAGAAACATGAAAGCAGGATGCTCTGACACTGGTTCTCAACTGGCAGACTGTGAGCTGGTTTAGGGGATCTGCAAATTAGGGTTGGAGTTAGATTGGCTGGGGCCCATAGCAGATAGTTTGGAGTCCCAAGATCCCCCAACTGAAGCAGAAGCTCCAAAACCCCCCACCCTGGGCCCAGAGCAGAAGCTCTGAAGCCCAATTCCCCCTATCCACAGGGCCCAGCTCCCCATTACAGGGCTGTAGAGTCTTTAATAATGTAAAAAGATGGTTTGCCCCATACTGAAACTTAGAGGTTTGGTTTTTACTTGGCCAGTCCCTGCCCCAGTACCAAAGGATAGTGGAAGGCTGATGAAAAATCAAGACCCTGAGACTGAGCATCCCCAAGGCCAATGGTGAGAAGCCAAAGCTCTAAATCAGCCTGACTGACAGGACAGGCAGGCCAATAATGGAGTCAGGAGCCCAGAGGACCTGTCCTGCATGTTAGCTGGAGCTGCCTCACCCAGAGCAGAGTTGAGCTAAAAAAACAGCAGGAGCTAAGGAGAGCTGGAGGCAGAGCAGCAACAGCTCTGAGGCAGGATTGGGCTGGGCCTGGAGCAGGAACAGTCTGGAGCCAGATGAGGTGAGCAGTTGAGAAGAGCAAAGGGGGACCCTGGACAGATGACCCAGCACAGGGAGATGCCACCAGTGCAGAAGTCTTACAGGCCAGACAGAGAGGGATTGTAACCCCAACAGGAGGGCCAATCTGGGAAGAAGAGTCCTGCCACCTTGAGCCTATGTGGGTGTGTGGCCACTGCAAGAGCAGTTGTCCAACCTGTGGTATCTCTGCAGCACAGCCAGGGCCTGGGAAAACAGCCTGGGACATGTGAGGACCAGATTCCTAGGTTCTAAAGTCAGAAGGGACCAATATGATCATCTAGTCTGACCTCCCGCACAATG
This sequence comes from Podocnemis expansa, assembly GCA_007922195.1. NCBI lineage: Eukaryota > Metazoa > Chordata > Testudines > Podocnemididae > Podocnemis > Podocnemis expansa. The sequence goes on from ML681964.1 coordinate 63,978,751, forward strand.
CAGGGCACAAAACCTCATCCACCCACTCCTGTAATAAAAGTCTCTAACCTATGACTGAATTATTAAATTCCTCAAATCATGATTTAAAGACTTTAAGATACAGATAATCCACTAGCCAGTGAGCCTGGCTTAATGCCAAAGCAGAAGGTGGAAAGCCCTGGAGCCTTTGCCAATCTGCCATGGGGATAAATTTGTTACTGACCCCAAATATGGCTATCAGTTAAACCCCAGACACATGGGCAAGACTCACCAGACAGATACCCAAGAAAGAATTCTCTATAATAACTCAGAACCGATCCCCTCAATCATTCCATCAGCATATCTACCACCAGGAGCCAAAGATCAATCAACTGCCACACTAGACTGTCCCATTATACCAATCCCTCCATGAATTTATCAAGCTCAGTTTGGAAGCCAGTCAGATGTTTTTAGCCCTCACTCTCCACCTTTGGAAGGATATTCCAGAACTTCACTCTAATCTAATGGATAGATATCTATCTTTATCTAATTTCATGTCTAAACTTCCTGATGGTCAATTTTTATCCATTATTTATTGTGTCAGCACTGAATTTAAATAATTCTCCTCCCTCCCAGGTATTTATCACTTTGACATATTTAGAGAGAGCAATCATATCTATCCCTAAACCTTCTGTTGGTTAGGCTAAATAAGCCAAGCTCTTTGAGTCTCCTCTCATAAGGCAGGTTTACCATTCCTCAGATCACCCTAGCAGCCCTTCTCTTCACCCTTCTTAAATGAGGGGGACCAGAACTGCACCCAGTATTCTAGATGAAATTTTACCAGCACCTTGTAGAGCAGTGCTAACACCTCCCTATCTCTACTGAAAATACTTTGTCTGATGCATCAACAGACCACATCAGGTTTTTTTTTTTTCCACAGCCACATCACATAACAGACTGTGAGTATCCGTTACATCCAGGGTTGTCAACCAACGGTAAATTTATGGACAGTAACAAAAAAAAAAAAAAAAAAAAAAAAAAGTAGTATTTTAACACTGTCCCTAAAATAGTAAAATAAATGAAAGTGTGTGTAAGATTGGATAGAAACAAAACTTATTGTATTTGGCCATTGATTGTCTTCATTCAGAATCACTTCTTATATCATAAAACTACACTGACAGTGACTTTATCAGTTTTGTTTTTTCTATTATTCTGCACACCCAAAGAGCCTGACTGATCAATTAACTTCAGTTAAAAGATTTGCATAATGTAACCCTTCTACCAGGCCAAGTTGGCAGTGACAAAGGGACAGGTTCTATATCTAGGGGTCCCCAAACAATTTGACAATAGTAGCAATAAAGAATATATACATAAGCAATATCAAAATCAGCACTGGGTTGGAGAATCAATGAAGAAAACCCAATAAGGAGAACTCATTCCACTCCAATGTATGTAGAGCATGTCCTTTACTTCCTGTAAATCGGGTCGCCTACTGGGCAGGCCGCTCTGGCTGTCTGAGGGTGGCCGTCCGCGGCCCCGTCCGCGGGTCACCCACAACACACCCAGCCCCTGCCTTCCAGCCCACTGCAGGGCAAGGCAGCCAAATCAGTCAAGGCTTCAGCCCCCTTACAGGGCAAGCACGGTTAGTATTGAGGCATATAGCAGCAAGGGTCAATGGGGGAGGGAGACACAGGCCCACCCACTCCACTGCATCTCAGCCCAGGGCCCTAATGGGTGGTCACAGGCCACCCGATAGCTAGTGATGCGCCTGCCAAAACACACTAGCCCTGCAGGACTGTCCGTGCCCCTCCCCTGGGCTACTTCCTCCATCCTCCCTACCAAACCCCCGGGTACCTTCCCAGCAGTAGGCCAGTCAGGCCTTCAGCCTTCACCACAGGTGGGTCCAGACCTCCCACTATATCCTCAGCCAGCGGTAGCTCCTCCAAGTCGCAGGTATTGAGCGGCCCTGGGTCGGCCATGTCCTCTGCAGAGGACAGCTCATCCAGGTCCTGCGAGTCCTGCTTGTCTCCTCCCCCTGGCAGCTCTTCCACAGAAGATAACTCCTCCAGGTCCTTGCCCTGGGCGGGGTTGGTGGAGTCATCGAGGCCCTGGTCCCACCCTCACTCCTCCTGATGAGGGAGGTCTACCTGCCATCTGGTGTACCTTCTACTCCTTCTCCCCTATGGCTGTTTGGTCCAGCCCTTTAAATAGTCCCCCCATCCTCCAGCCCAGCCCCTTTGGTTCCTAGCCCACACTGGGTCCATGCCCTCCCCTGGCCAGCAGGGGGAGTGCAAGGGCTCGGTTCTGGGTTGCACCTTGCTACACTTCCCCATTACCCCCATACTGGCCATCATACTTTTAGTATCCACCACAAAGCGGGAGGAGGACCTTTAGCCCTCCCCTTCCGTTGTCTTCTGTGGCCTCTGGATCCATTCACACTAGCCACCATCCGCTGGCTCTGCCTGCTGACTCTACCCACTGGTCACTCACACCTCCCACGGGCTGCTCACACTGTCCACTGGCTGCTGGCTCTACCTGCTGATCACCCACATCTCCTGCTGGCTGCTCACACTGTCCATGAAATCAGATCTTACAGAAGATTTCAATGCTCAGTGATTTCAGCTCCAGAATACCAGAGACTGTGTCTCTGATCAAAATAACAAAGATGACTTCACAAGGAGTCATTAAGTCTATCTTTTTAACAATGGGGTGAAGAATCAGGCATTGCTTCAGGCACAACCCTTTACAGAGCTGATGCTATCCCATCCCCTCTACCTGTACAAGACTGAAAATCAGAGCTGCTCAGTCTTTCATGTTTTTTGTTGCTAATGGAGACTCTTCCATGAGATAGTCTAAACAGAGAGTAGCATATCATGAAAAGACAATATTTCCTTCTTCAGTTAAAACACAGGTATTGAAAGATTTGTGGTTTAAATCAGTCTATAAAAAAAAATAAAAATTCCCCTCTCACCCCTATGGGTGGTATGTGTCTTCCTCAACCTCGGGTCCTCTACCAGACGCCTGGGAGTTTGAGGGTTCTGCGCAGTATCTTAGCTGTTCCTAGCACTGCACTCTTCTGGACAGAGAGCTCTGATGTTGTTCCTGGGATCTGTTGGAGCCACTCTCCCAGCTTAGGAGTCACAGCCCCGAGTGCTCCTACCACCACCGGGACCACTTTGGCCTTCACTTTCCACATCCACTCTAGTTCCTCTTTCAGGCCCTGGTACTTCTCCAGCTTCTCATACTCCTTCTTCCTGATGTTGCTGTCACTTGGCACTGCTACATCTATCACCACCACTGTCTTCTGGTCCTTGTCTATTACCACGATGTCTGGTTGATTGGCCAGTACCTGCCTGTCCGTCTGGATCTGGAAGTCCCACAGAATCTTAGCCCTGTTATTCTCCACGACTTTCTGTGGAATCTCCCATCTGGTCTTGGGAGGGTCTAGCTCATACCCTGTGCAGATGTTCCTGTACACAACAACAGCTACTTGGTTGTGCCGTTCAGTGTATGCTGTTCCTGCCTGCATCTTACATCCTGCCACTATGTGTTGGACTGTCTCTGAGGCCTCTCTGCACAGTCTGCACCTTGGGTCCTGTCGAGTGTGGTAGACCCCTCCTTCAATGGATCTGGTGCTCAGTGCCTGTTCTTGTGCTGCTAGATCAGTGCCTCAGTGCTGTCTTTTAGTCCAGCCCTTTCCAGCCACTGGTAGGATTTCCCAATGTCAGCCACCTCAGCTATCTGCGATGGTACATCCCATGCAGGGTCTTGTCTTGCCATGGCACTTCTTCTGCTTGATCTTCCTCCCATGGCTGCTGCTGCTGCCTCAGGCATTCTCTCAGCAGCTCATCTTTGGGTGCCATCTTACTGATGTACTCCTGGATGCTCTGGGTTTCGTCCAGGACAGTGGCTTTGACACTCACCAAACCCCGCCCACCATTTTTCCGGCTGGCGTACAGTCTCTGGGTGTTGGATTTGGGGTGGAAACCTCCGTATGTTGTGAGAAGCTTCCGGGTTTTCACATCGGCATTCTCCATGTCCTCTTTTGGCCAGCTCAGTATACCGGCAGGGTATCTGATGACTGGCAGGGCGTACCTGTTGATGGCGTTGATCTTGTTCTTCCCATTGAGCTGGCTCTTCAGGACCTGTCTTATCCTTTGGTGGTACTTGGATGTTGCTGTCTTCCTTGCCTCCTCATCGTGGTTCCCATGTGACTGTGGGATGCCAAGGTACTTGTACCTGGTCTGTATGTCTGCTACGTGGCTGCTGGTAGTTCCACCCCATCAGTCTTGACTACCTTGCCTCTCTTTACTACCATCCGGCCACACTTCTCCAGTCCGAATGACATCCCAATATCCTCACTGTAGATCCGTGTCAGGTGGATTAGCGAGTCGATGTCTTGTTCAATCCTAGCATACAGCTTGATGTCATCCATGTAGAGGAGGTGGCTAATGGTAGTTCCACTCTTCAACTTGTACCCGTATCCAGTCCTTGTGATTATCTGGCTGAGGGGGTTCAAGCCAATGCAGAACAGCAGCGGGGACAGCGCATCACCTTGGTATATGCTGCACTTGATGGCCACTTGTGCAAGCTGTCTTGAGTTGACTTCCAGTGTTGTCTTCCACAGTCCCATTGAGTTCTTGAGGTAGGTCCTTAGTGTCCTGTTGACTTTGTATAGTGCCAGACATTCACAGATCCATGTGTGCAGCTTTGAGTCATAAGCTTTCCTGTAGTCAATCCAGGCTGTGCTCAGATTGGTCTGTCTAGACTTTGAGCCTTGGGTGACTGCTCTATCTATGAGCAACTGGTCTTTTGAGCCCCTGGTGTTGTTCCCAATGCCCTTCTGAGCTGTGCTCAGGTACTGGCCCATGTGGTCCTGTAGCTTGGCGGCTATGATGCCTGATAGGACTTTCCATGTTGTGGGGAGGCAGGTTATTGGCCGGTAGTTGAATGGTGCTGTTCCCTTGTAGAGTCTTTCATGATCAGCACTGTCCTTCCTTGTGTTAGCCAGTCTGGGTGGGAGCCTGCTGCTAGCAGCTGGTTCATCTGTGCTGCTAGGCGTTCATGCACTGCTGTTAGTTTCTTTAGCCAGTAGGTGTGGATCATGTCCGGGCCAGGTGCTGTCCAGCTCTTCATGTTCTTGACCCGCTGTTGGATGTCTGCTACTGTGATGGTGACTGGTTCCTGTTCTGGGAGATTGCTGTGGTCTGTTCTCAGGTCCTGCAGCCACTTTGCACTGGTGTTATGAGTCTTCTCTTTCTCCCAGATGTTCTTCCAGTACTGTTCAGTTTCTGCTGTTGGTGGTTCCGCTGTTATTGTGTTGTTGCACTGCAGTTGGGAGTACACCTTGGATGGTTCTTTGGAGAACAGGGCATTTATCTTTTTGGCCTCTGCTGCTCTAGTGTATCTCCTTAGCCTGGTAGCCAGTGCTGTGAGCTTTTGTTTAGCAGTCTCTAGGGCTTCAGATGGAGTCAGGCCCTTGTATTTTTTCAGTAGCCAAGTCTTATCCTTAATCTCTACACCCTTCTGTAGTTCCACCAGCTGACTAACTTCTCTCCAAGTTGCCTTGATCTTATCCTCCAACCTCATTTTCCAGGGGGGGTAGGTACTGCTGTTCTTCTTGATTGTGTAGCCAAGCATCTCCAGGATTACAGAGGCTGGAGCGTATACCAGTTCATTGGTCTGAGTTATGGTGGTAGTAGGAATTGTCGATAGGGCTCTATTGGCATCTTCTAGCATACTATCTGGTGGTACTTCTCCAATGAGCCTTGGTAATTGGTCTCGAAGGTTGACTGTAGCTAAGTTTATCCGTGATCTTGTGCCTCATATCAGCTGCTGTGCTCTGTAATGGAGGGGGTGGCAGTGAAGTTCCAGCTTCAGGTGTTGGCTGCACATCTAGTTGTACTTCCGGCTCTTCTTGTTGAGTCCGGGATGTAAGGTGGAGTTGGTCTATCTCAAGTTGTGAAAGCAGCTTCCCTCTTTTCTATGTTGAAGCGTTGGGTAACTAGCTATTTCTCAGTTAGTGTGGATGTAGGTCTTTTGTCCATCCATAGTTCCCTCATCCGTTTCATATATCCCCTCTCATTAGGTCTACAGTGTTGTAGTAGCATTCCATCAATTCCAGGTTTTCTTGTCTCATCCATGTATGATTTGTTCCAGTAGCCCACTTATCGTCAGATTGTCCTGGTTCCCCAACATCTGGCGCGGACCTTGTTAATCCCGGCGACGTCCGAGCCAGCATGACTCTCCTAGTTCGTGTCACTCTCATACTCGAGGTAGGCAAGTGAGGAGTTAGGGGGTCTTTTGCCCAAGGACCCCTACTGGAAAGGTAGATAGGTACTAACTAGGATTTGAACCCCAGTCTCCCATATCAAGGGTGGCACACCTAACCACTATGCTATCCAGTCATATCCATATAGATATATAGATATATACACCATTGTGCCTCAGACCTACACAGTGAGATTATGCTAAGTATTTATGTAAATACAAAGGCCATGAAGATCAGTTGTCCCTTTTTAGCAGCTAGGCACATGAAGTATCCAGCCTCTAGACCTTCCTTACACAAAATTCCAGTGTACAGAATACCATGAGTGACTATACACTTTTATGACATTGTTGTACAGTTTATGGTATTTTTAGTGATATTCATAAAAATTTTAGGATGTCAGTTGAAAAAAAAAGAATAGCTTCAGATCTTCTTGTCAGTAAAAACTAAAATGCAAGAATGGCAACTCCGCTTACACCACAGAGACGCTGCTTGTAATTTCCAATGCCCAAAGGCAGGGGTGACTTGCTTTCCTTCAACCTTTTCCATGCTTCCTTATTTTTATAATTAGCTGTTGTTTAAAAAAATATTTTCTTTGAACTATACACTGGGATCTGTGGGTTAGGGAAGCACCCAGTGCTGAGATAGTACGCTGGTGTGGAGATACCCTAGGCCTTGTCCTAAGAGACTACCACAATATTGGGGTTCAAAACCCTCAGGAATTCTAGGCTTAGTCTTGCTGGGGTTACAAAACTCTGCTACACAGGAGAGTCCTTAAGGTCAGGCAGGGCTCTAGATAAAGAGAGTGGGTGTGAGGACTTAGATCCTTTCTCTAGCCAATTCCACTGGGGGAATGTATAAGACAGGAAAGGTCTCTATAATAATGGGAAAAAAAGCAAGGAGTCTTGTGGCACTTAAAGATTAACAGATTTATTTATCGCATAAGCTTTTGTGGGAGAATACCCCACTTCTCATTAGTGGATGAGCAGCAGGCACATATGCCTGCAACAAACCACATTGCCAACTCTGGCCACATATCTGCACAAAAGACACCATCATAGGAGCTAATCAAGCCAGCTACTCCATCAAAGGGTCCTTCACCTGCTCATTCACTAATGTGATTTATGCCATCATGTGCTGGAAATGCCCCCACGCCTTCTACACTGGACAAACAGGACAATCTCTATGCAGAAGGATAAATGCACACAAAACTAATATCAGAAATCACAACACAAAAAAAAAAAAAACAAAACCAGTTGCTGAGCACTTGCATCTTCCTAATCACTCCATTGATGACTTGTTAACAATGGTTGTCAGGGAAAATCAATGGCACATCAAGACTTCAAAGAGAAACAGCTGAAATTGAGCTAATATGCAAATTAAATTGTCTGAAAGCAGGGCTGAATTGTGATTATGGATTCTTTTCACATTATAACAGGTAATTTGACTTCACCCTCCCTCTGTATGCTGTTTCCTGGAGTCTGAATCCTTACAAATGCTCTGATTTGCTGTTGCAGTATGACCTGATCCCATATCTTACACTCTCCTGCATTTATTTTCATCCAATTGTGTAAGTTCTCCCTCTTCAAAGCATCTGACCAAGTGGGATATTCTCCCACGAAAGCTCATGTGATAAATAAATCTGTTAGTCTTTAAGTGCCACAAGACTCCTTGCTTCTTTTTTTTTTTGCTTTACTAGACTAATTCAGCTGCCCCTTTGGAACTTGGCTATAATAATGGAGTCATTCACCCATTTACTTTAGCATTCTGGGGCAGGGATCAGAAAGAAAAAGTTTGAGAAGCTCTAAGGCTGTGTTCACACACAGGGGGTTATTTCGATACGGTTGTTTCAAAACAACCGTATCGAAATAACACCTTATTTCGAAATAACTTAATTTGAATTAACAGTTTGTTAATTCAAATTAAGGGGAAAAGCTCAAAGCAAAATAGCAGGTTCAGGCAACAGTTATTTCGAAACAAGTCACTGTTGTTTTGAAACAATCATTTCGAAACAACGTTGTTTCATCCCCACATGGGGTTTAATTTGTTTCGAAACAACGCCGTTGTTTCGAAACAACGGTTCCCATTGTTTCGAAACAACCGTGCGTCGTGTGAACAGGGTATTTCTTATTTCGAAACAACCTCTGTTGTTTCGAAATAAGAGTGCTGTGTGAACACAGCCAAAGAGTCCTGTGATTAGAAGCTCAGTTCCTCCAGCTTTCAAGACAAAGAGATGCCTCCGTGTCTATTTCCAAAAGTCATATTTATGGATCTAGCAAAGGTTGAACTAATTTAGCTGTGACTTGCTTATAAATATCCCAGTGCCATGCAGGGAGTTGCTAAATTAGGCTTCAATTTGTTTTACTGTGGGGTGGCTTCTAGGAGAGCTAGGTTATTAAAGAGAGTGAGGAGGTAACATTATTTTGCAGGTATCTTGTCAAGAGGCTCTTGGGAACACTAAATTTTCTCTGTAGTGCCCTAAATGAAATTGTATTTTCCTTTCTTATTACACAATTCAGATAACTCATAACTTTAGTCTGTTGAATTTTGGACATAAATGTTTTGTTCTAGTTTATATTTGGGCTGTGCCAAAGGACACAGTGAAGACCGTGGGCCAAATTCAGTCCTGCTGCACGTGGGTGCTAGTCAATTGACTTCAAACTGCCAGAGCTGAATTGTGCTGGTCCACAGTGTATTTATGCCATTTGAATATTACTTCTTCCTTTCCCAGTGTTATTGTATAAAATACAATCTGTCTGTCTCTCACAAACACATACCTTCCTTTAGGCACCTCATATATTGCCATCTCCTAACAACAAACAAACACAGAGCCCATTCAGATCCATCTTTTAATGGTAACACAGAGATCAAGCAAGAGGTCAGCTCATCTTTAGTTTAGAGGCAACCTCCTGTTTCCATTGGTAGGTTATAGTGGATCCTTAGAACACAGAGATCCACAGTCCTCAATCAAGCACAGCAACAAATCCAAGGAAGTGCAGGAGGGTGCAGAGGATCACAGCGCTATTAATAAATTGTCTCCATTGCTTGAGTGGGCTGAAATTCATCACCTGCCAAAAAAGCATCACTCAATGGATATGGGAGGAACAGGAGAAAAGATGGAGGCAAATCTGACTGTGAGGGCTTCTCAGCTTAATTCTCCCTTGATGCAAACTCTTCTGCTTCATGGATGAAAGATAATGCAGATTCCTAGGACTTCATTATTTGTCCTATGATACCTAAAAATGAATTCATTCAATGTAGAGACCCCCCGACCCTCTTCTTTTGTTTACTGTCCTTTATTGCTTTACTGCACTAAGTGTAATTTAGACTGAACTCTTTCATGGCAGACACCTCCCATTTCACGTATCATTAAAGTGACAAGTGCTTGTCTGCGGCTGTATGCTGAAGTTCTAAGTATACAATAAATATGACTTGTGTGCAGTTCTAGTCATGAAGGCAATTATCAAAAAGATTCCTCATGGTAGTGTGAGCTAGTGGCTAGGTTACTGAGCCAGCAAACAGAAGACCTAAATTTTACTGCCAGCTCTGCCAGTGTTTTGTCGTGACCTTGGGAAAGTCCCATCAACTCAGATGCTTTTGTTTTACCTTTCACTCTTTGGCATGTTTGTTTAGAAATATGTTCTTTGGGAAAGTGTTTCTTTCCTGCTAGATTTTCAAACCACACATAGCGTGAAGTGGAACTACTGGAACCAACATAATAGATTCCAAGATAGTCACTCTGAATCACGGGATGTCTGTATAATGAGTGTGAAGTAGTGGAAACAGCTACATGCATGGTTGAGGGCTCATTTTATTCAGAATAGCACTAAACTGAATCATCATTGATATTTCCAGTCTATTACTGCACAGCTACATAAGGCATGCATTGGCACGCTGAGAATTCTAGGTGATTGCAATATTGAAAACAACTCAATAAATCATGACTCTCATTCTAGAGCTAGTTTGCATGAAACCAGTTTCATTGTTTGCATGAAGGAGCTTGTGGATTACTTAGCCCAGCTGCCACTGTTCTTCAAAACCACTCACACAACACAACCAGCAGGCAGACTACCACCATACATAGCCCCCCATCACAGAGCACACGCCCCATACTAGCCAACACAATTCTTCCAGGATCATCACTGTCTGTTGACTCAGTGTGAAGTAATGGCAACAGCTACAAGCATGGCCGGGAGCTCTTTTTGATCGGAACGTCACCAGTTCAGTATCATTGGGCCCTGTGTGAACATGGCAGAACGCTGGAGTCCACATGCTCTATGTCAGCTGGAACGTGACATTAAAATAGAGACAGTGGGAGTAACAACTACATGGGATAACAAAGAAGTGGTTGTGTCTCCAGCCAGGCTTGGGGTAGACACACCAGTATTGCTCACTACACTACAGAGCATGGCAAAAGGAGTCCTCAAAAGCTACCTATGGGACTTTACTGCTCCTATATAGGATTTCTTCATCACTAATACATGCCACTTTGTGTTGTGTTAGCATGCTTACTGCTGCATTGTTTTGTGAATGTGCTGTGCTGTTCACAGAAATAGCAGGACTGTAACTACGGTGGGGCAAACAGGGCAAAGTCCCAGGCACAAATTGGAGTGGGCGCCATGGCAGACCTTTCCTGGCCCTGAAGAAGAATGTGCCTTAAAGCACATTCCTCTGGGAGCCAGCGAAGGCGCTCCCTCCGCAGGTCTGGCTGCAGCGGGGTAGGGAACCCCTTCCTGGCTGTGACCGGTGACAGGGAAGAGAACCCCCGCTCGGCTCTGGCCGTGGTGGAGAGGGGACACCCCGACCGGCTCTGGACGGCAATGGGGTAGGGATCCCATGCTTAACTCTGGCCATGGTGGAGAAGGGAAGCCCTGACTGGTTCTGGCCAGCGATAGGGTAGGGAACCACCACCCGGCTCTGGACAGTGATGGAGAAAGGACCCCCCCCCGGCTCTGACTGGTAATGGGGAAGGGAATCCTAAACTGGTTCTGGCTGGTGATAGGGTAGGGAACCCCCACCCGGCTCTGGCCATGGCAGGGTAGGGATCCCCTACCTGACTGGCTCTGACTGCTGGGAGAAGGGACAGTTGGCCCCCGGATCAGGGCCTGGGTTGGGTGGTGCCTCTGGGGCTGCTTGCCATGGGCACCCAAATGCGTAGTTATGGCCCTGAGAAATAGTACATAGGCATACGGGTCAGAAAGCCTGCCCCAAATACTGAAATAATCTGATTTCAACAAAACTGAGCACGTGACTATTTCCCACGTGTACTGGCAAAATTACCACTCTAAGCTTTGGCCATACACAATGCTGAGAAAGCAAGTTACATTCACTGGCTACAGAGAACCTAAAAGAAAGAAGACACTGGTGGGGGAGGGGGAATCAATCCCATCCAAAACTCAGATGATGGATTACTTGGCCCAACAGCCACAACTGCTAAGGCGCCTGCTCCTTGCTGCCATGGGGATTAGCTCGGTAAAGGTCCAATGTCCTCTTCTGCTGCTTGTTCACGCAGCCTGAAAAATGTCTCTCTCTTTGTGGCACAGGATGTTCCTTCTTTGTGGCTTGGCTTTCTGGCAAGTTCATGATAGGAAACCCCTTTTCTCATGGGGTGCACTACTCATCATTGGACTGCCACCTCCTCCCACCACTCTGGGGATTAGTTCAAGGCTGCCACCCAACCCTCCCACACCCCCAGTTTGCTCAATATCATGCTATCTTTGTTGTCAGTCTGCAACTGTTCTTGCAGTCTCAGGAACTGCAGCATCCTGTTTGTGGCTCAGCCCTCTGGCTGTGTCAGCTTCCATGCTCCCCACCTCCCAGGGAAGTTTAGATCCTCAGTAGTCCTAGGGAATCCTCTCACTCATTGCCTTGATGCTACGGGCCCCATGACTGGGAGGGGAACCCGAGCCCACCTCCTCTATGGGTTCCAGTCCAGGGACACTAAGATCGGCACTCTGAGCCTTCTCTCTCTGGCATCGCTGCCCTATCCCTGGGCTCTTCCTACCACTGGTGCCCCTTTTCCTCCTGGGCCTACCAGTTCTCAGAGCCTCCTCCCCATTGCCAGGAAGTGACTGCAGTCTCCATTCACTTCTCTCTTTCTTGTGAGAGTGTCTGTCTTTCTCCAAAAGCCCCTTCTGCTTTCAGTTCTGGGTATTTATAGGCCCCACATTTATAGGCGCAACTGAGCCTCCTTAATCACCTGCTTCATGGGTTGTTTGGCCCAATTGGCTTGCATTAAACCCTGCAGGGTAAATGTGGGGTAGTCACCCCATTACACCTTCCAAAATCCTAGTGAATAAATGTCCCAGGCAGACTTCTGCTCCACCAGCTGGTCTGTTCCACTTCCCCAGTGACTGGTAAAGGAACTGGGCCTGCCCACTAATCTGGGTTTCAACCCAAAGACTCTTCAACCAGCAAAGAAGTCTATACTGTTCCAACCATTGCTACTTTCTTCCTTTGTTCCTCTCACCCTTTCTTTACCAGGTTTTTTTCTCCATTGTTCTCCAAGTATGCCCTTCCCTTGGGACCTGGACTCCTGAGCTTCTATTCTTCCATTAGTTTTCTCCTTTCCCTTTCTCAAGTTAGAGAGTGACTACCATCCACTCAGTTCTCAGTGTCCTAGTTTTACATCATCTTAGCCTGTTTCTGTCCGACTAGTCTCCATTTTCAGTTAGGTCTTGCCTATCCAGCGTAACTCTCCCCCAAGTACACCCTATCAGGTTAATTAGCCCTTCTCACCTACCTTGAGACTTTCAGGGAGGGGTAGAGTGAAAACCCATCACACATACACCCCCATGTGACAGGGTGGGCTTTCACCTACTAGTACAAATAATAATATTGTCTCCATATCATTCTCAAGTGTGCTGAGTGTATGGTGATTTTTCTAGTTGTGCTCCCACCCTGTCTATAATGGCAACAGCAGTTAATATTCTGCAACTAGTGCTTTTTATTATGTTGATGATAGTGCATGGATCTCTTACATGGGAAATCCCCAGTAGGATTCTGGACCTCTTGTGAGATCCCTGAAGTCAACATGAATTACACCTAACAATCACTGTCTCAATACGGTGTGGCCAGTTTTGTCCAGGAAGAGGGCTATAGCAAACTCCTCACTATCAAACATTGGTAGCCTGAAATTGCTTTCTTTGTTCTTGAGGCAGATAGTCAATAAAAGCATTGAACTGGCCACAATTTGCTGAGTTACATTTTGCTGTTAGGGGGCTTGGTAATTGGCAGCTATAAACTGTAGTGATGCAGAGGAATAACTCTTGCAGGCAAACAAGTTTAATTGTTTTTGGTATTTATCATGAGCAGTAGCTCTAAAGCAGGGGTCTCTCAAACTCAAATCACCAAGAGGGCTGCATGGAGGACTAGTACAGTAGCCCAAGGGCTGCATCACTGAAACCTTTTCATACAATGGTACTGCAAATATTGATAGTGATTGTGTCATTGTGGGCTGCAAGAAATAACTTTAGGGGCTGCATGTGGCCTGTGGGCTGTGAGTTCAAGACCCCTGCTCTAGAGTGATGCTGCCTGTCAATTACTATCCTCCTATGGGATTTTTGCACCAAAAAATTAAAATTCTAGGCATAACCCCAAGGAGAAAAAGGAAATTCTTTGAAAGAAGTCTAAATCTTTTGAGGCAGCAGAGATATTAACCCCCAGGATGTATGTGGTGGTGGTGGGGGAGACAAAGGTCTCTGAAAAAAATATCCCTCAAACCAAAGAAAAAGAAAAGCTACATTGCTTAATTTGTAATGAAAGAGGTGCTGGGCTCTTTTTTTCCTTTTTATTTTCATTGATAACTATTGCAACTGGCCCAAAGGAACCAGGGCTATGAATTGCCAAGTCCAGAGGTGCTGGGACTCAGCCCTGGCAAGCCCCAGCAAAAATCAAGCACTGGCATACTACATACAAACTTACCCAATGAGCTAAAACTACAGAAAACCCTAGGTCTCAAACACACTAGTTAAAGAATTGGGCACAGCAAGTTGCTTTTTCTCAGGCCACGATGGTTTGGCACTAAGCTCATTTGTCCAACACTGCCCTATAAACTCTCAGTACAGGGCATGAGGATAGCTAGTGCAGATTAAATGGACACATCTAGCTGCAGTCTCCCATCAAAGGCACATAGGCTACATGACTACCTCATGTGGAGCACCCACTGGGACAAGAGCGCACGAAGCAGCATCACTATGTTTAAATGTACATGAGAACAACTACAAGCTTCTCCTGTGAAGGCAGCCAGAGCCAGAGTCTGCAGCAGACCTCCCTCTTCTTCTTCCCATGATTCAGACTGCCACTTCTCCTTCTATGCCTACAAGATAATCTTTAAAGTTTTGTAATTAACTGAGAACTGTAGTCAAAACTGCTCCCATTAATAGTTCAGTAAAAAAAAAAGCCCACTGCAGGTTTGTGAGGGGCAGTGCCATTTTCTATTTAACAGCACTTTTGCAGTGTTTGTAAGGGACGTTTACAAAAGGAGGGAGCCTTCTGTGGTCCTCTGAGGCACCTGGGCCACTTTTCACTGAATTCTTACAGAAACCAGCTCCCATTTCAGCTTCTTAAAACTCCCAGTACAGTTTTCAAGTAACACTGACCAAGCGCAAGTATTGGAGGTGGAACCCTACTGTCTTCTCCTTCCTATAATTTTTTGGGAAGTGAGGTGAGGGAAGAAAGGGAGACAGAAAGAAGGGCCAGGGATGAATAGCATAGGGAATATTCCTGCAATAGAAAAATATTAATGGGTTAGAAGACCTGATAGTTATTTTCCATTTCTGATCTCCATGAATCTGTCATATTAATTTAGTCGCTCTGAGCACTCAGTGACATATGTAATAGAATCATAGAAGTTTAGGGTTGGAAGGGACCTCAGGAGGTCATTTAGTTCAAACCCTTGCTCAAAGCAGGACCAACTCCAACTAAATCATCCCAGCCAGAGCATTGTCAAGCCACACTTTAAAAACCTTTAAGGATGGAGATTCCACCACTGCCCACAGGCATATGAGCTCCCTAGCTGTACTCTCTTTCCACCAGCGACATCCCCTATACCACTGACCAGGAAGAGGGTGACATAGAAACCAAAAAAGATTCTCCTCACAGGCAGGAATCCTCAGAAAACTGGATCTCTTTATCTTACTCTTTTTCAGTGACACCAGAACACCACAAAGCAACTCGAACAGGGGTCTAGATCAGGCCTTCTATGAGCCAGGTTGTACCAACTAACGGTACCATCATGCTCACTACAAAACCACATTCACCCTTTCCCCGCTATCACTATTAATAAATTCTTTACAATATACCATGTTCTACTGCAAATTGAATTTCAAAAGTGGGAACTGAAGACAAGATGGACTTGTTAGGTCTACATTTTGCTGTAGATTCTCATTGATACCAAACTTGCCTCATCTACATAGGACCAAGTCTACGTTAAGTGCTATTCTGGTGGTATGAGCTTTGTCTACACTAGGAGGGCTTGCTGGTATAACTGCATCTATATTGGCAAACATTTTCTAGGGCAGAACTCACCTTACACTCCTGTCCCATTGCTTTCACTCAAAGATATTAGAAACACAGGGAGCCTGCTTCTCCAGTGTCTTGTGCTGTTATTTTTACCTCTTTGAACTAGGTGTTAAATACTCTCATACCAATTGGAAAAATATGGATGACTGCACAAGGCCTTGGAAAATTGGACCTTGGATTTCATCTTGGTCCCATTCAAGTCAGTAGAAGGTAGCTTGGGCCCACTTAACCCAAATGGAGTGATTCTCCACTGTCCTTTGTAGACATTTCCACCTGTTCCATGTGGCTGACAAAAAGTCTGAACACTGCTAAATCAGATGGGAGACTCTTGTGTTGATTCATTTATTTGCAATAATGGCACTGTGTTGATACATATCCTGTTTCTTCTCTACTGTACCCTTCGGATCCTTTTCTGCCAAATTGCTGCCTAGTCAGTCAGTCAGTATCAGTCTGCTATCTCCATTTACTTTATTTTGTGACTGTTCGGAAGCTATTAGCAGGTGGTTTTTCGCTCTGAAAAGAAAACTTACACATTCAGGCTTAGTTCTTAGGTCTGACAAGGGAAACAATATGGACAAGATCTAATAAAGGGTATGGATGAGATCTGATTCTAGTTCTTCCATTCCCTTTGATGTTCAAGGTATTTAGTTGCTCCTTTGTAGAGACTTGTCACTAATATTAATATTATTAGGCATTACATATACATAGCATGGCAGAGCATACCTGTTATGTAGCACCGTGTAATGGTGAGTGCAGAAGTAGCTAGTCAGGAGTTCTGGCTTCTAACACATACTCACTAGAGCATTGTGATTAATTATTCCTTGTAAAGTACTTTTGAATATTAGATGGTCTCCCATTGTGACTCTGTAACCCATGGGCTTAAATGAGGAGCAGCTCTTTAAGAGATTTGTTGGGTGCTGGGTTGCTTTTGCTGGGTCTATGTTGTTGGGCCAATTTAGCTGCCTAGACTCAGAAGTTTCTAGCACCTGGTGTGTAGCTTTGAGCATGTGCCACAAGGCTCCCTGAGTGCAGTGGTTAGATGCCTGTGACCAAGCAGCCAGTTTGGGGGCAGTTGCATTGAGGAGAGCACATGTGCTCTGTGCAAGGGGAAAAGCCGAGCCAGGAGCAGACAGCAGGCTGGTTTCCCCAACTCTGAGGCATTTTGCTTCAGGTTAGGAGCCTTGTTAACCCTCCAGCAGGGAAGTCTGGAGGCAGTGGTTGTAGAGAAGAGACCATTGGGAGACAAAGGTGGTTTCTTTTCACTGTATAGTTTGGGTTATGGGCTTAACTACAGTTTTTTAATGTAGTAAGGGGAAAGAAGCTATTATACTTTGTTATTCTCAGAGCTGTTTTTTTGGGTTTTTTTTTGGTAACAGGATTTGTGTGTGTGCACACGCGCGCATGCAACTGAGTATTCAGTAAGTAAGCTGACTGGACAGCAGTGCTCCCAGCAGAGGAAGGAAAGGCTTCAAGGACTCATACTGAGGATTTCTGCTGCCAAAGAGGAGGGAGCTGCTTCTCCAACACAAGCCTTTGGACTTGGTGGTTAGAGACCATAACAGACTCATGTGGATTTATTAAATAGCCATATCATGTTATAGATCTGGATAACAATTATTTTGGTTTTTTTCTTTCATCATAAGGTTTATAAAGTTAATGTTTAATACAGTTCACTGCTTTTGTTTTCACTAACTTTGAACAGTCTTTGCTATGAGTCCCTTTAGGATTGAATTTTGGTCTCCAGGTGCTTCACTGTAGGAGCTGTACAGCTGATGCCAGTCCCACTTCTCGGCTACAGGAGCCCTTTAGAGGCTCAGCAGGAGTGTTAGGCACAGTGCCGCTGCCAGGCACGTCTCTTAAGCTGTGCTCAGTCTGACTCCCACCCAGGCAGGAAGGGGGGGCTGAGGAATCCTGGGACAGGAGACCAAGGCAGAAGGGTGGTGGCAGAGAAGATGGCCCCTGCTTGCCCCACTCTTGTGCACACTCCAGGTTTTGTATCAGATCTGCTCATCTTATCTCTGCCTATAAGGCCCTGCATACCTCCACTCTGTTCTCCTTTCTCATCATTGCCTTCACCCTCTTCAAGGCCTGCCTTGCCCTTGGTATTCTTCTCACACAACAGCTCCTAACTGTTTATGCTGCCCCATTATACTTGGAAGTCCCTTCCCATGACGGAACTGAACATCAACCCTCTTTTCTTTTTAAATCCCCCTTCAATACCCATTGCATCTGTGAATCTTACAAACGCAAATCCAAATCCACATCAACAACAACAAAATGCCATCATTCAAAATACCACCACCATCAACACATTACAAGTTTTATGGTACATAGCTGCAGCATGATAGAACTTTCTCCATGAAATCTCCCACTGTGTTCTGTCTAATGAGCTCATAAGCGCCTTTAAGCAGAGGATGACTATAAGCCGCCAATGCAATTTGGGTGTGAAAAAGTTAATGCAGTCCTAGGATGCATCAGAAGAGAGATTTCCAGGAGAGATAGGGAGGTGTTAGCACCATTATACAAGGCACTGGTGAGATCCCATCTGGAATGTCATATGCAGTTCTGGTCCCACATGTTTAAGAAAGATGAATTCAAACTGGAAGAGGTGCAGAGAAGGGCTATAAGGATGATTGGTGGAATAGAAAACCTGCCTTATGAAAGGAGACAAAGAACTTGGCTTGTTAGCCTAACCAAAAGAAGGTTGAGGAGAGATATGATTGCTCTCTATAAATACATTAGAGGGGGAGGAATTATTTGAGTACAGCACCCATATGGACATGAGAACAAATGGATACAAACTATTCATCAGGAAATTTAGGCTTGAAATTAGATGCAGGCTTCTAATCATCAGAGGAGTAAAGTTCTGGAATAGCCTTCCAAGGGAGCTAGGGGGGCAAAAAATATAACTGCCTTCAAAACTGAGCTTGGTAAAATTATGGAGGGGATGCTATGATGGGATGACCTACTTTGGCAATTGACTGATCTTTGACTACTGGTGATGGATACGCCAGTGACCTGAGAAGGAAACATAGATAGGGTGGGTTCTGAGTCATTACAGAGAATTCATTCCTGGGTGTCTGACTGGTGCGTCTTGCCCACATGCTCAGGGTTTAACTGATCGTCTTATTTGGTGTTGGGCAGGAGTTTTCCTCTATGGGAGACTGGTAAGGGTTCTGGCTTTGTTGTTTTTTGGGGGTTTTTTTTGTTTTTTTTGTTTTGCCTTCCTCTGTAGCACAGGCACAGCTCGCTTAGTAGTAGATGCTCTGTACTTTAAGTCTTTAAATTATGATTTGAGGACTTAAATAACTCAGTCACAGGTTAGAGGCTTGTTGCTAGAGTGTGTGGGTGAGGTTTTGTGGCTTGCATTGTGCAGGTCAGACTAGATGATCATATCGGTCCCTTCTGACCTTAAAGTCTGAGTCTATGAAGGTACTTTCTCCCCTAACTCACCAAGCGTATTGTTAGCACTGGATATTTCTAATACCACAGAAATGCCTTCCTGGCAGATTCTAATCCTTCCACGCTGTAGCACCTGGACGAAGATGTTACTTATTATCTGTATTACAGTACCACCTGTGAGTTTCTTGTGTGGACAATGATCCCACTATGTCAGGCACTGGACAAAATGCATGGCACGAAGGCTTGCTGTGCTGCAAAGAGCTCAGAATCCAAATAATGGTGCATCTATGCCTCAGTTTATCTCTAATTAAGTATCTATCAAGATTAACATAACTTGACTCCAGTGAATTTTGGATCAGGCCCTCAATACATAACATGCCTCCTAGGAATTTTGCTACTTGAGACACAGTTCATTAATGCCTGTAAAGCACTTTTAGTGGTTGAACGGAAGGCACAACGTAAATATCCTTATGATTGCCTCTTTAAATCACTGCAATTGATTTCACAATAAAAAGTGTATAGATTATGGAACATCCAGAAAATATTAATTGTGTTTGTTTATTCTGGAAAAATTGATAGGTTTATATAATATCAAATATGAAGAGGAATTAAAGTAATCTTACAAACATGGCTTGTAAGTTACATACTTGGTTGTAGTTCACATACTTAAAAAGGAGCAATGAAAACAGTTTACTAAAACTAAACATTAAATTTAACATCTCGCTGTCTGTTTGTTACAAACAGGAATATTACTAACAACTGTGAAGTCCTTGCCAATTTCAATGGCTTTTTCTAAAATGCTGAATGAGAGGAAAATTGCCTGTGGGGGAGGATTGGCAAATAGAAAAATGGGGGCAAATCCAGCTATCCATTTATTTCTATTGAACCCTTCACTTTGGGATGTAAATCTTCACATTCTACCTGGCATGAATGTGGTCTTATGACTTTTACTTCTGTGTGTCCTATCATCATACAGTATTCATTATTTATGGTACTAGAGCTTACAGTCAAACCAAACTATGACCAGTGTAGGACTGAGGGAGTTGGGGCAAAGTGACTTTATGCCATTCTAAACTCATCCCATTCTGAGAGTGGTAGGGGCTGGATCAGTCTCTTAGTAATGCTCTAATGTACGCCCAGCTGTGCATGGACCCAACAGGCTGTTCCGACAGCTGGATATCCCCTAGGTATATGTGCTCCCTGACTGCATCCTCTTTCCCCCAGGGACATCTCCTATACCAGTGACCAGGAAGAGGGTGACATAGAAACCACAAAAGATTCTTATGGGCAGGAATCCTCAGAAAACTGGATCTCTTTATCTTACTCTTTTTTAGCGACACCAGAATGACACAAAGCAACTCAAACAGGGGCCTAGATCAAGCCTTTTGTGAGCAGGCTGTATCAGCTAAGGATACCATAACGCTCACTACAATACCATATTCACCCTTTCCCCACTATCACTGCAAATTGAATTTCAAAAGTGGGAATTGAAGACAAGATGAACCTCTTAGATCTACATTTTTCAGTTTTTCATTGACATCAAACCTTGCCACATACACAAAAGACCAAGTCTACACTAAGTCCTATTCTGGTGGTATGAGCTCTGTCTACACTAGGAAGGCTTGCTGGTATAACTGTACCTATTTTGGAAAACCTTTTCTAGGGCAGAACTAGCCATATACTACTGTCCCACATACTCTCACTCAGAGATATTAGAAACACAGGGAGCCTGCTTCTGCAGTATCTTGTGCTGTTATTTTTACCTCTTTGAAGTGGGTGTTAAATGCTCTCATACCACCTGGAGAAATACAGATGACTGCACAAGGCCTTGGAAAACTGGGCCTTTGGTTTTATCTTGGTCCCATTCTAGTCAGTAGAAGGTAGCTTGGGCCCACTTAACCCAAATGGAGTGATTCTCTCCTGTCCTTTGTAGACACTTCCATCTGTTCCACGTGGCTGACAAAAAGTTTGAATACTACTGAACCAGACGGAGACCCTTGTATTTATGTTGACTCATTTATCTGAAGTGCAAATGACTTTATAAGGTACAAGACTGTAGAGACACAGGACATGACTATACAAAAAAGTTGCTTGGATTAACTTTTTAAAGCAGCACAGAAAGCCATGCAGGTCCTCTTAGGGTATGTCTATACTGACGGCGGCAAATTCACCGTTGTCAGCTGGGCATCCCATGGGCAGTTTGCAGCAATCCTGAACTCACTGCACTGCTACCAGAAATTTGTAGCAGAAGTCCTGGGGGTCAGGAGGCATAGGGGAAAGCCGACCACAACGGATTTGCAGTGGGCTTTTCCCTGATGTGTACAGCGGCTTACAAAGTCACAGTCAGTTACACAAGGAATTTTACATTCCTTGCATAACTGGCAGTTGACTACTGCCAAAAAAGCCCTCTGCTGTAGACTAGGGATTAGTTCAGTTTAAACTAGGCTTATTTTGGATTAGTTTAAGCCTAGCGGACACAGGTTTAAGATAAACTGAAATAAGCCATTCATATTGAAATGAGAATATCCACACGGTAGTTTTCTTTATTTTAACTAAACTGGTTCAATTAAATTAAATTAAATTAAACTTATGCATCTTGTATGTTTAGACAAGGCCTTGGGTCCAAAGACTTGCACAAAATTTTCAGCCATATAAGGAAATTAAGTCCACCGGATCGAACAACCTCTAATTCAGTACACAGAGATGACCACTCTGACCAGTATTAATTGACATAATTTAAAAAAAAATTATATTTGTGAAATATCTGTCAACTCTTCATTTTCCAATCACTCAATAAAATTAAGCAATTTAAACATTAATTCAAATGAATTAATTTCTAGAGTGTTAAATTCCCCTTGATCAACATTTCCCTATTCCATCATTACAGCTGTGGTATTACATTAATTTGCTTGTGGAAGGCAACAAAAGAAATATAAATTTGCACATTATGGCCTGTACCTTGCAATCTTGGAAGTCTGAAAGTCTGACAAATGCAGGCATATTTACCCTACATGATTGACTGGCATTTTCAGTAAGGTGATCTCAGCTATGTGTTTTCTTGTTTGTTTTAATTATGTAGCTAAGCTGCCTGCTAACATTTTTCAGCATTAAAATATACTATACCAAGTATTCAGTGACATTAATATAAAATAATGCATTAAAGTTATATGCATCTTTCCAATAGTTTATTGTAGATTGTAGGCAGCTACTGTATGAAGTTTAAAAATAAATCTATTCTTGTTTGCTAGTTTAATTTTACTGAGCGCTACCAGAGTAAGTCCTGCCACAGTATAACATAGGAAATCCAAATACGGTTTATTAACAGCTTCATATAGGATTAAAAGACCTCTGGTCACTCTTACATTGTTAAGACACTGTAAAATAATATGCTCAGAAATTTTCAATGTAGAAAGTCACCAAAAGAGTGAAGAGGAGTAAGAAGTGAGATTGTAACCTCCTTGCTCCATCTCAAGTCTAAAATTTACCACTTGGTCACAGAGTGAAGCAGGCAGAATGGCTTGGCAAAATTGCATAGGTTAGCAATCCACAGAAAACACTAATGAAGCTCCCCCTTCTCCCATGGACCTTTAATTATATACGTGGTTTGCTGGTAGATTTGTATTGCACCACTTCAACCAATCACCAGCCTCCCAAAAATGCCTGCCATTGATGCTTCCTATATTACTTTCAGACTGTCACATACTCTGTGGTCTGTTAAAGCCAGAGAAAGGGAAATAATTGCTACTCAGCACAAAATGCTACCCTGAAATGGGAACATGACAAATCATGACCCTGCCCTTCTTTGGTGCACAGAGTGAGCTACCATATAAGAGCCTAAAAGAGAGGCTACAGGCATCTACAGAGAGACACAGAATACCACTGGTTGAATTTTCTACACGTGACTGCCCTTGTCCTTCATGTAGCTCCTTGAATGTTCCTCTGTACAAGAGGGACCTTCCACTCCTCTGTGCTGCGGGTGGGGATTGGTACAAAGCCCCTATTTGTGGGAATGAGACTGGGGAACATTTCTTAATTCTATGTGTGTATCACTGTGGCATCCTGATTAGAAAAGCCTGAGCTTTAACTCAAGCCCTTTTGTAAGGAGAATATTTACAATCTTTTGGAACAACCCACTGGGCATTCCCCAGCAGAGAAGAGACCACAGATGCAGTGAACCTTTCAGCGTAAAATTAGGAAAGTATAAATTTACATTAGTATTTCCCAGTTGGCTTCATATAGATTATGTTATCACAGAACCAGAACTGTTTAGAGAAATTGTTAGAGAAGCAAATGTTAACACAGCAGTTCCCAAGCAAGTCATACCATTGATCAGAATTTTAAAATATAGAGTCCTTTTGTTTTAAGAAGAAACATTGCAACACAAAAGCCTGGAAGCATAGTTAAAAATACCCATTAACAATAGCTTAATTTAGAAGCCAGCTCTCTTAAAGAACTGCCATCAGTGGCTGTTCCACATACGTAAGAAGAAGAATATGTCAGAGTCAAGATCCACTCTGCCGATCTGAGAAGAGAACTATGTCTTAAGAAATAATCAAAAAGAAAAATATTTTACCTGATAATAAAAATTAAATGATAGCAACACAAATTAAGTGATATGTAATAATACTGATATTTCTTAGCATCCAGCAGTATTATGATGAAGGGTGTATTTGGAAAATTCAGTTACGTTGAAGAGAAAAAAAATTCTAAACCAAAAGACTTCTTTCCTCTTGATTGCCACTTCCTCCCTTGATATAACAATAGCAAGTACTGCACAGGCAAAATATATTATCTGATGAGACTCCAAAAAGGATGGCTAACTGAAGAGGGGGGTATTGTTGAAATGATGGGGCTGCAGAGGAGACAGCTCTTGTAGTAACCACCTTGAGAGTACATGAAGGGAGAGAAAAGGCAGAGCTAGATGAGACATTTAGAGTGTAAACTGCAGAAACGCCATGGAAAGTTCTGAAAACAAGAGACCCGACTCCTAGTTACGAGGCCCTTTCATTCCACATTGATAGTGCAAAGAGGCCTTACGCAGGTGGAAACACCATACTGAGGATGTCCCCTGTTCAGATTTGAACTGCCAGCCCTATTCTCAGGTGCTTGGATAGCCAAAGAATATGGGGTATATAAAGGTAGATATAACCACCTTCACCCATCCTGCCTCAAGCACAGGGAAGGAATAACTCAGGGTATGTCTACACTACAGAAATTTGTCAACATAAGATATGTTGACATTCTGCCACCAGCAGTACCTGATGTCCACACTTACCAGGACCCCTTCCATTGACCTGAAAGGCAATGTGGGAGTAGCTGAGAGAGCCATCTTTCAGCTCCCTGCAAGTAGCCCATAGGCTCCTGGCTGTCCCCCCACCACTATCAATCTCGGCCATGACACTGTGACTTCCCTGCTTCCAGAGAGGATTCAGCTGCAGCCAGGATCTGGAAACAGCTGCCTAGTCCTGACTAACCGTAGAGCTACAGCTCCCCATGGCTTGCCCGTGTCTAGGATGTAAGCAATGCTTAGTGCCCAGGTGTAGGTGGCTGCAGCCTCACTGCTGGCCTGAGAAGCTGGCAAACTCCAGGCAGCTTCAACCCAACTGCAAGTCCAAGTGCGGGTGGCTGCAGTCCTACTGGCAGGCTGCAGTCACCTGTGGCTTGCCAACATCCTGGGGCTTGCCCAGACTCACAGCCAGGCGACAGCTGCCTGCAACCCACAGCCAGAGCCCAGCAGCTGGGCCCTTCCCCGCTTATCAATTTGATAAGCAGGCCAGCCCATCCACTGATCTAAGGGGACATGGTGTCTCCACAGACGCTGTGTCACCATACCTCTTCCGACAAAAGCCTCTACATCTTTTGTGAAGGTGGCTTCATTTTTTTGACAAAACAGGGCATTTTTATCAACAAAAAGGGTGGTTGGAGTGTGTGCATCAGGACTGTTTTGTTGGCAGAAGGAGATTTATATAGACCAGGCCTGAGAATCAGGCCCAAGGGATCTAGTCATTAAGCCATTAATTTACATACATAGTCTCTGACTTCAGTGGGGTTCTTGGCTGAATGAGGGCTGTAGGATTAGAACCAAGTGGTACAATTTTTAAGTTGTATTCTGCAATGACTTGGGAGGCTGTGGGGGTGTTTGAGTATGGTGATGTTTCTGAACATGCACAGTCCTGAACACCACAGGAAGGTAGACAAGACTCCTGTTATGGGATGTAACTTTATGAATTTAACACAGCTGAGAAACTATACAGCAATAATTCATCCATCCATCCTTCCATAATCTGTGCCACCTAGGGGACGAAAGGTCTTAATCATGCCACCCTCTAATCTTGTAAATAGGTCCCTGCACTTTTGCTGGGATCCTACAACTCTCTTCCTATGCCAAACTTCAGGATATATGGGGGAACCCTTCTCTGAACCCAGACATTACAAGCTTGACCCTGCCCCCCACCTTATCTAAGGCATGGGATACCTGTCCTAATCCTGATTCCAATCTGGTTTGTTGGTGAACTGGACCCCTTAGTGAAGAAATCCCTGCACTGGTCACCCGCCAAGATGCAGCAACATGAACACCTTATGATGCAACCTACCCATCAGGTTGCATCGCTCCTGAAAAGAAGGCAAAATATAAAGTTAGCCCACCTAGGATAAAGTGGTGGTGAGGGAGGACGTCCTTCCCAAGCTCCAAAAGACAGCTAGCACCATGCTTACAAAAACCTGCTCTTGCTCTAATCCTGAAGAGGGGGTGACTGGGCAAAAAGCTGTTGCTTCTAATGTAGACTAGAACCCTTGACAAGGAAAAACTTACTGGGGTCCCATTCACGGCAGAGAACCCACTACACCTTTCTACCCAGGCTTCATTCCAAAAGGCCACAAGGGGCTGAAAACCCACAAGAAGGAGAGGCAATTCTTTGGCCTGAGGGTTTTCTTTCCTTGGCATAGACAAAGCTTCCCCACCTCCGAGTCTCCTTTAATCTCTTGTTCTTCTTTCATTGCCTTGACATCTGATCAATGTTACTTTTCTCTTTGATAACTGTTCTGTGTTTTGTACTCTACTATTGAAAATACTTGGCTTCACAGAAAAGAATCCAAAACTAAAGCATCTCATAGCAATTCTCATCACTTGAACTTATATCCACTGATCTGCAGTCAGCAAATACTCTTTGGTTTCATCCAATACATATTTTTAATGGATGAAAGGGGACATTGCAAAGCATATTGTTCTTGCCCCAATACACTGATTTACACAATGTATGTAATCTGGGAGTCTTTTACCCTACATCTCACCAAAAAATGCAGTGTCCTAAAGGCTGAGATTCATTCACTGGGTCCCTTTAAAAGCAAAAGTTTCTTTTTAACATGTCTCTATTTTGGGCACAGGTTAGTAGTCGTAGTTAAATTCTAATCATTTAGTCTGGTCATAGGGTACAAAAGCTGCTTGCAAACATTCATTCATTTTTAGAAATCTCACTAGTATACGTGTTCTATTATGTTTGCGTTAAACAAACAATCAAGAGGGAATCTTGTCTTCAAGGAAGTTGGTGGAATGTCAAAGATCTGTGCAAATAAATCACAGATAAGAAATATAGAAGGCAAACAAATAGTTTAGTAGTAATACATATGTAGTAATACATATGCAGAAATACAAACAAACAATGAACCTAAAAATGTAGGTCCAAAATTTTTAAACAGATTGATAAAGGTAGAGTATTAAGCCCATGTTTTGGAGAGTAAATTGCTGGCCTAAATTTCAGAAGTACTTCTGGGTACACAGCAGCTTCCATAGACTACAGTATTCACATAGAGGTAATGTTCTAATGGCATGAATGAGTATTACAAGACATAAGTATTGACAAATATTTGTACTGGATGAGTTAATATTGACGTTAAGAGCTACATTTCTAATATGAGATTTATAAATTAGGTAAATAAAAATTAACATTTGCAGACCAAGAAATGTTTGCACATTTATGCATTTTCAACAAAGAATTCTTCTGCATCATCATCAGATACTTGGAAGCCCTCAGAATTTAGAAGTTGTATCTTCTTACAAGGTTTCAATTTGTTTTGGTCCTGCATGACGATGTTCTATCTCCTTACATATAAAAAAGAAAAAACATAGCAAGAGATACTTCTTACTAGCAGGCAGTGAGATGTAGAAAACCAGCCAAGGCTGGTATTGGACCAAATAGCACCCTAAGAGAGGAGCATCTTTGGGGTCCCTCACCTGTTAAACTTTTGAATACCTTCTTTTTTGTTGTATTTATAGCCCATTTCATGACTTTGATGCATGATTTGCATGAATGACTTGTCCTGGTCATAGAAGACAATATAGTTGCATGCTAGGAGCTAGTAATCTAGGTTCAAGGAAAATGTAGTTCTCAGAAACTTTTGAAGGTTCCACAAAGTTCTATCAAGGTCCAGTACATTCTAGGAGGTTAGTGGAAAATGAATCCACATATGGAATACCTGAAACATTTCCTTCAGAAGTTCTATCTCCCCTTGTGTCACAAACAGCAAACAAGGCACCCTGAGCCAGGCACGCTCCAAGCCCAGCACCCCAGGTGGTCACCTGGGTTACCTTGCCCTAAATCCAGCCTTGGTGATAGTAGTAAAATGGCCATATTGTTCCAAAAAGGTATGCTGGGATACAGTCCTGCAAGAGGAGTTCCCACCATGCGGCAGGTCACTAGGGACTAGCCAGTCACAAAACCAAGGAATTCCTGGTAACAAGACTAGTTCTGTATACCACCATCACCATGGTTTTGTTGACCGGGAAAAGAGCGGTGCTTTAAAACATGTTAATTGACATATTTAAAAGTCACTTAGCACTTAGTGTGAACAAAGACAAGGAAGTTCAGAAATGTGTTGACTGGCCATGATCAGCCCTAAATAACTGCTGCCACCACTTTTCCCAGTCTAGGCAAGAGTCTTACTGCATCCCAGAGCAAGCTAACCATCAATTAACCTCTGTAAGTAAACAAGAAAAAAAGTTTTCATTTGTCAAGCTCAAAGTGTACTTGAACTTTCAAGTGGTTCTGTTCAACGTGATGGATGTTCAACCCTGTTGCACACTGTAAACACAAAAAAACCTGAAGAGGGTTGACGCAAGAAAACATACCTTTACAAACATGGTTTTCCTATGCTGCCCTTAATAAAGAATTGACACACTGAACTAACCATCTCTCTGGGATTTGTCGTCTTTGTTGTCTTAAACAATAGGAAACAGATCTTAAGCTAAATTTTGTTCTATGATTGGCTTTTCCTAGCATTTTTCCATGTAGAACTTTTTGCTCCTGTCACATGTTCACTCTTTGTCAAACACAGACATGCAACCATCTCTTGTATGTGGTATACTAATAGGACTCACTTGGTTTAGCTGCCAAGGGGAGTTAAAAAATAGTTGTGTATTTCTAGGAAGGGTTCTAGCTCCCAACACTGTTTGTATGAATATTAATTATTCTAGAGAGAAAAATCGCAGCTTTCACACACAGTAGGAAAACATTTGCAGACTTCCATCACAGTGAAATTTTCTCATCACCTACTGGAACAGCTTCTTCATAATGAAAATGATGCGATTTGTCTCCCCTGCTTTTCAAAGAAAATGAGAAAATGTTTTCCATTAATTAGGACCTAATCCTACTGCCCTTAAGTAAGCAAGGATCACCGTCTTGGTTTTGCACATCCATCAGCAGAAGTGTGATAAATGAGTTCAATAACTATATAAAATCAATATGCCATAATGCATGTTGTATTTATGTTCCAATGTAACAACTATAATTGTGCCTACAAAGAACGCTTGTGATTTTTCAAGAGAAAGTATTTTATTGGATGGCACTGTAAGAACATTTCTTGATGGAGCCTTTCAAATGATGTTGAATATGAATCTTCCAATCCTGTAACTGTCGGTCTTGGTGAACCCTGACTTTGTACCTGTCAAAGGAAACATTTAACGTTTGCCATAAAGCAATAAAACTCCAGATTGAATATAACCTGTAACTTCCCATTCACTCTTACAGAGCACAAAAGCATAGTATTAAAGCACTGCAAATAGCACAAGCGTTAATGGAGACAGAATGATGCATTTGGAGAGCTCGACAAATCAATTTGCTCATGTTGTTTTCAGGGCTGTGTGACCCTGCCTGTATGTTATTTAACTGTTCACTTTGTTTAATGCTTTCAAGGTCAGACACAAGAGCTGTGCTAGGCCAGATTAACCAGGCAATTGTTCCTGTTCTCTAGCCATGGCTGTGCACCAAGGAACCGGCTGGCACTAAAGCTTACATACTGCCTTGGTCATCAATTAACAAATGAGTGTTTGACTTTCAGGATTCACCCTCTGCCAGGCAATATGTATCAGAAAGGCAGGGTGGGATTGAGTGGTACTGAAGAAAGCTCTCCTGAAAGAAGCCTGGAAACCTATATGACACTGAGAATCTAAAGGGAAATGATTCATGGTTCATCTTTAAACTCAAACGACGGGGTGCAAATGTGCTAATCAACAAACCCATAGTGCAGTTCAGTTGAATTCTGTCTGCTTAGTGTGGTTATTAAACAAAGGGGGAATCAGAGGAAAGATTATTTATTATTTATTCGCAGGGTCATGTGTGGTTTTGCTTCCTGCAAAGACAGGTTGTGACAGGGACTCCATCAGTGGCAGTATAATATCACTATCAAAAGGCTTTAGTTCTATTCCTGGCTGCGCTTGGCTCACCACATAGCTGGGACCAAATAGCCTCATGGCCTCATCTACTGTGAAGGAGGGGTGATGCTTCACCACATATACATATGTTGAAAAGCACCCCAGAATAAGCACAAATTAGCCTTCTTCTTTAACAGGTTTGGAGACAGGACTCCCCAAAGGTGACTGAAACTGGATTATTTTTCCAGTGGGCCATCAGGTTTTATACCTATTTCAATGGAAGGAAAGCAAACATCTGGTAGGAAGCTGGAGATGTTGCTCATGGTTAACTGCATGGCTGCACTGTAACCCCAAAAGAGGTAACGAATTCACATTCTAAGTCACAATAGCAGCATAGAGATGAATGGAAGGACTTTTCTTCAGATACCTGGATGCTTCCTGTCTCTTATTCGCTAATGTGACTTCTATCCTACTCCTTTCCATGTTGACTATGTTCACACATAAACTGTTATTTTGAAATGAGTTATTTTGAAATAAAGTCCTTATTTCAAAATAAATTAATTTGAATTAAGAAAATGTTAATTTGAATTAAAGGAAAGCCTGCTATTGAAAAGGCTGTTATTTCGAAATGATTATTTCAAAATAAGGACGTTCAGACATGTTGTTTTGAAACAGTTTGAACAATGGTGTTGTTTTGAAACAACATGTCCGAACACCGTTGTTTTGAAACAACCGCTTCGAAACAATGCCTATTTTGATTTCCTGCTAGGTTTTACTGTTTCGGAATAACGGCTGTTATTTCAAAACACTGGGACACGTTGTTTTGAAATAACAGCACATCATGTGGACATAAAAATTTTTATTTCGAAACAATGGGTGTTGTTTTGAAATAAAACTGTCATCTGAACACAGCCGTTGTTTCCTCAGCTAGACCTTTAGTCCTGCTCCACCTAGAAAATGCTAGTAGAAACTGGTTAAATATTAGAAGGAAGCACCTACGGCTGTTGCAGAGCTACTAAACGAATTATTTCAGTTGTTCTTCACTGCAGAGGATGTTAGGGAGATTCCTATTCCAGAGCCATTTTTCTCAAGTGACAAATCTGAGGGATTATCCCAGACTGAGGTGTCAGTAGAGGAGGTTTTGGAACAAAGCTGATAAATTACACAGTAATTATCACCAGGACCAGACGGTTTCCCCCCAAAAATTCTGAAGGAACTCAAATCTGAAATTGCATAGCTACCAATTGTGGTATGTAGCCTGTCATGTAAATCAGCTTCTGTACCAGATGACAGGTAGGTAGCCAATGTAACACCAATTTTTCTTAAAAAAAGAGGCTCCAGAGATGATCCTGGCAATTACAAGCCAACAACCCTAACTTTAGTACTAGGCGAATTGGTTGAAAATATAGAAAGACCATTATCAGACACATAGCTGAACACAATATATTGGGGAAGAGTCAACACAGCTTTTGCAAAAGGAAATTATCACCAATCTAGCAAAAATTTTTGAGGGTGTCAAGAAGCAAGTGGACCAAGAGGGATCCAGTGAACACAGTGTACTTGGACTTTCAGAAAACCTTTGACACGCTCCCTAAACCAAGGCTACTAAGCAAAGTAAACTGTCATGGGATAAGAGAGAAGGGCCTCTTCTGGACCAGTAACTGGTTTAAAGATAGGAAAAAAAGGATAGGAATAAAAGGTCAGTTTTATCAATGAAGAGAGAGAAATACTAGGGGCCTGCAAGGATCTGCCTGGCACCTGTACTATTCAACATTCATAAATGTTCTGGACAAGGGGATGAACAGTGACATCGGCAAAGTTTGCGGATGACACCAAATCACCCAAAGTAGTTGTAGTAACCTTGGGGAGGAAGAGGTTAACACCCTGGTCAGTGAGTCCCAGGGGAGCCAACAGGAACAAAGGACAGGTTTTTGAATTGCAGCAGCAGCCTGTTCCTCTTTGGGTGCAGCAGATCTCCTGGAAGGATCAGGAGGAGGCCAGGTAGAAAAGCCTGAAGAAGGATCCAATGACATCCTTACCAAAGATAAGCTAAGTTTGTTACTGACCAGACGTGAGTAGAACAGGGAATGTTTAATTAGATGTGGTCAGGGTATTTCTTTGGTTTTGGTTTGTTTTTGCATTTCTCTCTGCTGAGCACATGTACCCCCTCCTACTACCCTATAAAATTACCTAAGTTAAATCCCAGAGAAGCAACTGTGTTTCTTATCTGTGTTACCTATTCTCTGTGTTTCTTACCTGTTCTTTTGAATTAAAGATTTTACCCTTTTAAAGTAAGCTCCGGTTACTAAAGGGGATTCTGTCCCAGTTCCAGCTCATATCCCAGCTGGGATTCAATCACTCTCTGACAGAGGAATAAAAGTGATTGAGGGTACTTCACAGAAGGAATTCCCAAGTGCACCTTTCAAGAGGTTTTCTGCATCTGGGTGGTGGCAGCAATACCACTCCAAGACCAGGAATTGGTGGCCTTGGAGAGTTTTAAGACAAGGCTCTAAGACCAGTGGGGGCCCCCACCTTCTACACTCAGAGTGCCAGAGTGGGGAAACAGCCTTGACAGTAGTTAAGTCCAAATCTGACTGCAAAAAGTTAGGAAGGTATTTCACAAAACAGGGTGACTGGGCAACAAAGTGGCCAATAAAATTCAACTTTGATGAAGACAAAATAATCCCAATGGAAACAATAATGCCAACAATACATACAAATGGTCAGCTCTAAATTTGGCTTACCAGTGAAGAAAGAGATCTTGGAGTCATTGCGGATAGTTCTCCGAACACATCTGCTCAATGTGCAGCAGCTCTCACCAAAAAAAAAAAAAAAAAAACTAACAGAATTTTAGGGACCATTAGGAAATGGATGGATAACTGGACAGTAAGTTTTAAAATACCACTGTGTAAATCCATGATATGCTCACACCTTGAATACTGCCTGCAGTTCTGGTCACCCCATCTTAGAAAAGGTACATTAGAACTGGAAAAGGTACAAAAAATAGCAACAAAACTATTAGGGGAATGGAATAGTTTTCATGTGAGGAGCAGATAAAAAGTCTAAGAGTGTTCAGCTTAGAAAAGAGGTGACTAAGTGGGAATATGACAAAGGTCCATAAAATCATGCATGGTATGGAGAAAATGAATAAGGAACTCAATGAAATTAATGGACAGCAGGTTTAAAACAAATTTTAGAAAATACTTCTTTACACAGTGCAGTCAATATATGGAATTTGTTGCCATGGGATTTTGTGAAGGACAGAAATATAAGAGTTCAAAAAGAGAATTAGATAAGTTCATGGTGGATAGGTACACCAACGGTATTAGTCAAGGTGGCCAGGGACAAAACCCCATGCTACAGATACCCCTAAACCTCAGACTGTCAGAAGCTGGAACTGGGGAGCAGGGATAGATAACTTGATAATATCCCTGCTTTGTTCATTCCTGCTGAAGCTTCTGGCGCAGACCATTTTTTGAAGACAAGATACTGGGGTAGATGGACCACTGTTCTGACCCAGTAAGGAAGTTTTTTCATAGCATTAGAAACTAGAAGACTGGTAGGTAGAATGATTTTTTAAAAAGGCACAGAGATAAAAAGGTCTCAAGAAACCCTCATTGTAGGAAAGTCCCTTTCAGCCTAGAGTCTTGCTCTGACAAAGAGATGGATCGTAAAGGTTTGTGGCTGTCAGGAATGAGGCCATGAGCAGCTACACCCAGTCATGCCTAGTGGGTCAAATGGCCACTGTCAATGGCCAGGAACCTGGGGGCAGTGCAAGAAGGAAGGGACGAGGAACAAGGCAAGGTTTGTCTTAGCAGCAGATGTGAGCTTCCTTGTTGCCAAGACAACTTCCTCGTGCTCCCTTCTGGCTTAATAGTAGGTCTGAGCCAGTCATAGATCACAGGGGGAGCTGACCGTCATTTCTACCACAGGCAGCACATCACACGGTGACTGGTCTCCCAGCACACATGAAGCACTGACTAATACATTGTTAAGATTGACTGAAGGCAGTGTGGCAGCACTGCCTCTTCTGTAGTCTTGAGTTCAAGTCCTGGGGATCCCCAGAATAGTCAGGGATGCTGCTTAAGAGAAAGCTGGTTCTGATGAATAGTACCACTGTTTCATTATTCCACCTTTTGTTTGTAAATTAATTTTAGGGCATTATTACTGAAAGGAATGGCTTTTGAAATAAAAGGGACTGCCTAAATTACTCTAAAAACATCATTCAATAACAGAGTGATTTTTAACCATGAAGACCAGGTGCTATAGCAAGTCTGCAAAAAGCGCAACCTAGAAATTTTATGCACCATTGACAGCTGGTGACTACGTTAGAGCTTGGCTGTCTTTCTGGTCCCCTTCAAATATCACATAGATGTCACTTTGCAGGCTATTTACAAAACAGGGGAAGTAAAAGCATATGGCTTATGATGTTATCTACATGTCGCCCCCTTCTAAACCCCACAAGAGAAGTGCCCAGAAGAGAAAATGTTTAGAACGGATGCAGACTGTGTAAGCAAGCTAGAAGACTAGATTCATTAGTATCCTGCACCCTGACACTAGCTATGCCCTTCTAAAGGAGTTCTAAAGGTGGAGTAACAGCTGCCCACGGTGTGCCTCCTGTCTACATCTCCCCCTGCAAGAATAGCCAGGGCAAGGGCCATGCGGGGTGCTTCCCAAGAGACAATAGGTTTGTCTGAAACATTTGTATGCCTTAGCTATCTTTGGCTGCTGGAACGGACTACAGAGGCTTTGGACAGTTGGTCGCAAGTTCGGAGAGCTCATAGGTTTGCTCTAATTTGTAGCAGGATCTGAACTGGCTCCCAATGTTCCCAGCTTGAGGAGGACCAAAGGTGGTGGCAAGCATCCTCCTCAATGCCTGTGCTGAGCTCAGATCAGATCTTGGAATGAATTCAGTGTTAAATTGCCAAGTTCCAAAGGGGCAGCCGTGTTAGTCTAGTAAAGGGGAAAAAAAGCAAGGAGTCTTGTGGCACTTAAAGAATAACAGATTTATTTATTGTATGAGCTTTTGTGGGAGAATATCCCACTTCGTCAGAGCGTCTGACAAAGTGGGATATTCTCCCATGAAAGTTCATGCGATAAATAAATCTGTTAGTCTTTAAGGGCCACATGACTCCTAGTTTTTCTTAGTCTTAAATTGATGTTCTTTAGATTGTAAACTGGGGGTACAAGGAAGTGTCTTTATTTCTGTGCTGGTGCTTAGCACATAATAGTGTCAATATGCACCTCCTGATGCAACAAAGCATCAGGCACATTCACTGGTTCAGATTTTTGCTACAATGGGCTGTGCATTAATATAAATAGGTCAAAATATGCTGTTCTATGGGAACTTCACCACTGCAAAGAACTTGGCATATTGTCTGTTATTCATATCATCTAAAAGCTGACATAATCCACACCCTTTCTAGTGGTAGCTGGGCCACCACTTGTAATGTCACATGCCTGAGTAGCTTCTTGCCAGTAGGGATTGAACCTGGGACCTCACTGACTGCAATGGTGGAACGCCAGTACTGCTAGAGCAGAACCCCTGTTCTGGTAGTCAACACTCTTAATAGACCCATCAACCCCTACATTGAGGCAAGGCCATCCTTTAGGGTAGGGCGAGAGGGGCAGCCACCCAGGGCCCTACACTTTGCAGGCCCCCACGGGGCTGCGCTGCTGCCCCCCCATGCCAGGGACTGGGTGAGCTGACCAAAAGCAGCAGCCCCATTCACAGGGCCAGCTCTACTCTAAGGCTAGAGGACTGGCTTGCCGCGAAAGCTGCTTAGGGCTGTAGATCAGCACTACAACAAAGTTGAGTCATTAAAACTAACAATGAGGTGCTAATTGTTGTTCAAACAACCTCAGTGCCTCCCCTCTGAGTCAGTATCTCTTTGGGCTTCTCTAATTCATATGAAAAGGACTGAAGTCGCTGGCAAGCAACCTTTGTGTCTTTTTATCAATCGACCCAATGAAGAAAAAAACTATGAACACCCACTTATTTCACCATTTCTGGGATCTGGAAACTGCAGTTATTTTGCAAATTAGGACTTGCCTATTTTTTCAGTGGGTTGAGAATTCCCTTGCTTGCAAAAAAAAGTTATAACCTGTAGATCAGTGGTTCCCAACCTTTTCTTTGCCGTGGCACACCTTGATAACTTCAAATTTTCTGAGACACACTACAATTAAAAAACTAATGAATATTCAAATTAACTTCTTACCTATGAATATTCATGAACCATGGCACAGTGTTTCAGAAATGCTCCTACGTGCAGCAGTAGGGGTAGCAGAGCAGGGGTGGCAACACAGCGGCGGTCAGGAGTTGTGTGCAGTGGCAGGAGTGAGTGTGGGGAGCAGAGCAGGGCAGGGGCAGCAAAAGAGGACAAGGGCAGCCATGTGGGGAACAGCACAAGGGTGGCAAGAGAGGAGAGGGGAAGGGTGAACAGGAGTGGCTTTGTGGGAGGACATGGGGGAACCTGAGCAGTGGGAAGGTAGGGCATGGGAGCATGGCGCAGCACCCACTTCCCCCTTCACATTGGCTCCCTGCCACCCAGGGCAAATCCTCATCCCACTGCTGCTCCCTCTCACCCCAGTGGGTCCCATCCTCCCCCTCCCCAGCCCCCTGCTGCCTGTGATGGACCCTCCCATCACTGCAGGGGCCAGAACTAAGCCTCCAGCAAGCAGCTATGTCCCTCCCCCCCACAGCCACCCCACTCCCCAGCTACACACACCCACAGCCAAACAGCCACCCCACAACTCCAGCTACAAACCACCTGCTACACATCCACTCCCACCCATCTCTGCTACACACACACACACACACACACACACACACCCCTACTACACACAACCGCCATCAGCCCTCTGCCCACAAAGCCCTTACCTGGGCTGTTTACAGGCTGGCTGACACAAGCTGCTCTACCCTGCAGGGGGAGATTCACACACTCCCAGCCTCCCGCAGCTCTCTGCTGGCTGGGCTTAAGGTGGAGCCACCAGAACACTGTGTTCAGGCTGCTTCTGCTATTTTTAGGGGTACCCCTGGAACTCCATGTTCCAGGGCCTTCCTCTATTTTAAGGGGGCCAGAAGGCTGCCTGACTAAAAATAGGGGGTCCTTGAACTGTGTTCCGGTGCCTCCCCCTTACTTTAACCCCTGCCTTTTCCCAGCCCTGGCACAGCCCATGTCGCTGGGCTGAGCAGGGAGAGAACTTTAACTCCAGCTCTCGGGGATGCTCTGCAGCAGACTTTGGGTATTACCGTGGCACACCAGTGTGCCCCGGCACACTGGTTGGGAACCACAGCTGTAGATTTTAGTAAAATCTCCAGAGGGTTTTTTTTTTGACTGATAATTAAAAAGAGAAGAGAAAAACAAACTGTTCTAGTAGGATCCTGTGTTACAAAATATGGTATTTTTTCTACAATTAGAAAGCCTAAGTAACAGAAAAAAATCCAACTCAGGGATGGATCTGCTGGAAGGAGAAGTTATAACTAAGTCCTAATCTGAAGAAGAGAATGAATAGCCCCATTGTGTTGCTGCCTTATGCACACTGCCAGGGGTCACCAGACCAAGCAGAGAGGGCTAGCACCCCTCCAGTCACAGTATTGTGGACAATTGTGTGTTCATGAAAAATCATGCAGACTCAGGGAGCAGATGAAGTGCAGAGGTGAAAGTGGAACCCAGAGGGGCTGCTTCAGTTCCTGGGATTTGGCAGTGCAGAAGGGAGCAGGACCTGGAGGGACTTGGACAGGCTCAGCAGCAGACAGGATCTTCCAGGACCTTTCTTTCCAGCCTGGCATTAGCTCTATTCTCCTTCCTCTGTCTCAGCACTTCCATCTCATTTCTCCACCCAGTCACCCCCTGGCATTTGCAAGGAGCTCCCCCTTCCCAGGCTATTACATGCAGTTATAGAGACTTGACATACTTCCTGATTTGATACAGGAGTATGGTATGTGGGATCACCCTCTGCATGTTCCATGTAGGTGATCTCAAATTAGATGTGTAAATTTCAGAGACACAACAGAAGCCTCAAGAGAAAGGATGAAAGCCATGAGGGATTGCCCCCCATCAACTGCCCCCCCCAGCCATGGTCACTGTTCAATTTCCTGGAGGTGGCTGCTTTTTTTCAGTGGAGGGTCGCTGCATGGCAGAGGGGTCCAGAGCTAGGTCCCAAGGAAAAAAGTTTGACAACCACTGGCTTAAGGGTGGTTGAGAAACAAGACCCTGCACTCCTGTTCCGCCACTTTTGGCTGACTTGTCCGGTCCCTGGCATGGGACAGCCAGCGCAGGAGCCTGCCCCTCCCTGGGTCAGCCGGGCCCACACCCCAGCAACTGGGAGAGTGAGTGGGGGCCCTGCAGAGGGTAATTCACCCAGGGCACCGCACCACCTAGGGATGGTCCTGCTCTGAGGGCTATGGGCATTACTGATGCACCTTTATCAAGCTGAACACGTTTAGCAGCCACTAGCTTCTACTTCTAGCTAAAAATAACTTGTTTTAAAATCCTCCCACCTCCTCTGACTGGAAAAAAAATCTCTACCCTCTCAACTGTGGGCTTTAAAGGTATTAAAATCCCAGCTTTTATAGGAATTTTTCTACTGGTTTTAGTGGATTTCGGATCAAGCCCTTTGTCCAGATGTAGCATGAATAACAAGAAACTACCCACCTCAGATTTCAAAAAACATAACAAATAAAAGGGCATTTTTTGGATACAACATCAATAATTCTGTCAGTGGTGTTCAAAGCAAAAAATTGCTTTCAATAGCTGTCCAACTTTCTGAGTCTGATGCAGAGAAGCACTTTCCTGCTGATTAGCAGAGCTGTGAGTCTCTGAACTCTTGGACTTGATTCTTCTGTGATCAACTGGCAAAAAAACCACAAATGCCACAACATGTACCCTGATTACAGTTTCTTCAGAGTGGCTTTAAAATGCTGCCCAAAGTCATGAATAACCTCAATATGCATTTTCTGCTGATGTACAGCACCAACCTAGGCAAAATTTATGGGAAAACAGAAATATAATGCATCAGGGCAAGAACCAAATTGTTTTCCCGCAAGCTCAAGAACAGCATTCATAACAGTCCTTAAAATATCATATAGATACACCCCATAAGCTGAGATCAGTTCCAATAGACCTGAGAGCAGATTTAGCAGCAGTTCCAGGAAATTTTTGCAGTTATGTAATCCCGATCATCATAGGTGCTAGAAAGGGCAAAGAGAAAAGTCTGACTGGAATGTAAAGTATTTAAAAAGCAAACAAAACTGAAACAAGGTCCTCAAATGTCCAGCACTAAAGGCCTGGCCTCCGTCATCCTTTCTCTGATTTCATGTTCTGTAACTGTAGTAACTGATAGTACAAGAAGTCTCATTGAAATCCAAGCATCTGATTGCACTGGGCCAGAAGCTCACAGATTACAACTGCTCACTCATTAAGGCGTCCCACCAATGACTTCACTTCGAAGACAGTGTGACTTCTCATGGAATAAGATGGTATTCAACGTGAATAAGCGTATCAGAATATTGCCCTCATAATATTGCAGGAGCAGACTCAAAGTGAGAACCTCTCCATCTGAGGTAACAGGAACAATGTGAAGATTTGTTGTGAAATCTGTTAATTG
The DNA here is from genome assembly GCA_007922195.1 of Podocnemis expansa. Taxonomy (NCBI): domain Eukaryota; kingdom Metazoa; phylum Chordata; order Testudines; family Podocnemididae; genus Podocnemis; species Podocnemis expansa. The sequence continues at coordinate 64,018,155 of ML681964.1, forward strand.
AACAGAGCCAGATGTTGCTAACTTCAGAAAGCTATAAGAGAAGGTGCAGCGGCTGTTACTGTGTTATGACATAAGGAAGAGAAAGCCAAGAGTCTTCGCCTCTAAAGCAGATCTATCATATTCAAAGATAAAGGTAGCAGTTTTCCTCTAATCTTCAGAAGCAACACCAAGTAATTCACAGATTCATACTATCTCCTTAAAGTATGGGTCAATTTTTTAAAAACAAAATACAGCTCTGAAGTCAGGCTCCTAAATCCATAAATAGGCATGTAAATAACTGGACAATTTTCCAAAGTACTTAGCACCCACAATTCCACAGACTCTAGTGGGGGCTGCTGTAGTATTATAGTTGGACCATCTTGATGCTTACTAGGAGATGACATCAAAATTCTATAGACTGCACAATATCACACCCAACTGTGCCATTGACCAAGTCTCCCAAAATATCATGGTTAGATCTGTTGTTCTCTGAACTATTGCCTATTTTTCCCTAAAACCTATTGATCAGCACACATTTGCTTCAAGCTTGGCCAAAATTTATTAAAACTTCCAATGAATTTGTTTGATTTCTGAGCTTGCAATGAAACCAAATATGTTTTACCCAGCTCTGGGTTTCAGTATAAGTGTTTCATGTAACTCTACTAGTTTCCTGATGTCTTTTCAATGGTTAGAGATCCCTTTGAAAATGTGAAAGACGTTCTACTTTGAAAAAAATGTCTTCTAGCTGACACTTCCATCCCTATAATCAATTTTTAATGCTGCCCTTTTTCTGTCTTCATACTCCTCATGCATGTGATTCTGATTTTCAGACCAGATTCAGTACACATTTTATTTTTTTTGCTGATTTTCAGACCAGACTCAGAACACATTTTCTTATATTGCTTAACAATTTACTGCTTGTTATTTGAAAACAAAACCTACATCATGGTCCTGCACTGAACAGCATTAGACACTAGATGACCTCCTGAGGTCCTTTCCAACCTTTGTGAGTCTATGAATTTCCTTTATATTTTTTCCAAATAAATCATGTTATATTATGTGGATTTTTTTTTCTTTTCAGCAAAAACATTGCTAGCACTTTCATAGGTGCTTTTTATGGGAGTTAGGAGCATGGATAAGATCCAGCTGAACATTTGTGAATCATGGGAAAATCACTTCAAATTAATAAGTATAATAATGACTCTCTTGAGGAGTTGTTAGCAGGCTTTAAACCTGGAACATTTGAAATGGAGGTTACTCACCTTCGTGCAGTAGCCGAAGTTCTTCGAGATGCGCGCTCCTGACATGCTCCACTCTAGGTGTTTGGTTGCCCTGTCACTCCGGATCAGGAAAAACTTGTAAAGCAGTGGCTCTGGCAGCTAGGGACGACAGCGGCGTCTGTTGGTTCCCAGCATCAGTGACGTCACGCCCTCATCGTCCCTGCTGCAACTGCCTCCCAGTTCCTTTCTACCACGGACGAGACCTGCAACGAGAAGATCAATACCGCCCGAAGTAGAGGGGAGGAGGGTGGGTAGTGGAGCATGTCAGGAGTGCGCATCTCGAAGAACTTCGGCTACTGCACGAAGGTGAGTAACCTCCATTTCTTCTTCGAGCAGCGCTCCTGACTGCTCCACTCTAGGTGATTTAGTAGCAGTTAGTTAATCATGTATGGTGGTGGGCACTTCGGCGTGTACACTGCCCATAGTTTGTAGGACTGCACGGCCTGCTGCTGTGTCCATATCGGAAAAGCGTTCTAACGCGTAATGTCTAGCGAACGTATCCTCCGAAGCCCAAGTCGCCGCCTGACAGATGACGTGCGTCGGAACCTTCGTGAGGAACGCCATTGATGATGCCAACGCCCTGGTAGAATGAGAATGAATTGAGTGTGGTGGTGTTGTACGACAAGAGGAGTAAGCCATGCGTATACAACTTGAAATCCATCTAGAGAGTCTCTGTTTAGAGAGAGGTTGTCCCCTGGATCTTTCAGTGGTAGATACAAACAATCTATCCGTCTTCCTGAATGGTTTGGTTCGTTCAATATAGAAGGCAAGTGCCCTTTTAACGTCTAACGTATGCAGTACCCTCTGTTGTGCCGACGAATGCGGTTTAGGGTAGAAGACTGGCAAATAAATGGTTTGATTAATGTGGAAGGAGGATGATGCTTTTGGGATGAACTTGGGATGTAACCTCAATGAAACTTTATCCTTATAAAAAATGGTATAAGGTGGATAGGCCATCAACGCTGCCATTTCGCTCACCCTTCTAGCTGAGGTAATTGCAACTAGAAAGGCCACCTTCATGGATAAGTGCATCAAGGAAGTGTTCGCCAAAGGTTCAAATGGTTGTCGAGTTAAGGCTTTCAGCACTAAGGTAAGGTTCCACGGTGTTGCTGGTGGCTGAACATGTGGAAACAGATTAACAAGGCCCAACATAAATCTTTTAATGATGCGATGTGCAAATAGTGAAGCACCATCTACTCTGACATGGAATGTTGCAATAGCCGCTAGGTGTACTTTGACTGTATTAACTGAGACGTTTGTTTCTTTTAGGTGTAGAAGATACTCAAGGATCGCCGGGATCGGAGCGTTGACCGGGGACAAGGATCGCTGTACGCACCAGCTGGAAAAGCGTCGCCACTTATACAGGTAAGTAACCCTTGTAGATGGTTTCCTACTGTTTAGTAATACATGCTTAACCTTGACTGAACATTGCAATTCCCCATCATCGAACCATCTAGTCTCCAAGCCGTTAGGTGAAGTTTGTCTAGATGATTGTGAAGGCGAGTGCCGTTGTTCTGTGATAACAGATCGCGTACTCGAGGAAGAGCGATCGGTCTCTGTGTTGACATTCGAAGGAGCGCCGAATACCATATTTGACGGGGCCAGTCCGGGACTAACATGATTACTTGTGATTTGTCGTGTTGGATCTTGGAAAGCGTGCGTGGTATCAGCAGAATGGGTGGAAATGCATAGAGAAGTGGACCGCCCCAAAACATGAGGAACGCATCTCCTCTGGAGTTTTGTCCCCTGCCCTCTCGGGAGCAGTACTGTTTGCATTTGCTGTTGTGAACCGTAGCGAACAGATCTAAGATGGGCGTGCCCCATATGTTGAAGATTTCCTGTATTATATCTGGACGAATCTCCCATTCGTGCTGGTCTGGAAAAGAGCGACTGAGTCTGTCTGCTAGAGTGTTCTGTTTGCCTGGCAGGTATTCTGCTCGAAGGGTTATATTGTGATGTATGCACCAGTCCCACAAGGTTATGGCTTCGCAGCATAAACTCCTTGACTTGGTACCCCCTTGCCGATTTATGTACGTCATGCATGTCGTGTTGTCGGTTCGGATCGTTACTACTCGCCCCTCGATCAGGTGAAGCAGATGTTGGCAAGCCCTGAAAACTGCCCTCAATTCTAGTAGGTTGATGTGCAGGCCCCTTTCTGCCATAGACCATCGTCCCTGAACTGTGAGGTCGTGACAATGGGCCCCCCAACCCATCAATGAAGCATCGGTGGTGATTATCATTTGCTGTTGTGGTGGTAAGAAAGGAACTCCTTGTAGCAGATTGGTGTTGTCTATCCACCAACTGAGGAAATCCTTGATTTCCCTGGGAACCGTTAGCATGATATTGATTGGTTGCCTGCAATGTTTGAATCGGGAGAGAAACCAGAGTTGCAACGGGCACATGCGAAGTCTGGCATTCTTGACCAGGTAAGTTGATGCCGCCATATGCCCGAGCATTTTCATCGCCGTATGAGCTGAAATCATGAGAGCTCCTTGAATGCTGGTTGCCAAATGACTTAGTCTTTGTACTCTGTCTAGGGGCAGGAAGGCTCTGGCCACCTGCGACTGAATCCGTGCCCCAATAAACTGAATGTCCTGAGAGGGGATTGGGGATGATTTGTCGGGATTTATATCCAGACCAAGGCTTTGGAACAGGTTTTTTGTAGCTTGCACCGATTGTGCTGTAAGATGTCTCGTGGATGCCTTGATTAAGAAATCGTCGAGATATGGGAAAATTTCGATATGTCTGCGCCGCAGGTATGCTATAACCGGGGCCATGAGCTTGGAAAAAACTCTGGGTGCCGTACACAGGCCAAAGGGTAGGACTGTATACTGGTAATGTGTATGAAGCACCCGGAATCGCAGAAACTTCCTGTGACGCGGTCGAATGGACACATGAAAGTATGCGTCCTTTAAGTCGAGGGAGGCCATCCAGTCGAGTTGTTGTATGTTTGGTAATATATTGTTTATGGACACCATCTTGAATCGTTTTACCTGGACGTGGGTGTTTAGTTTTCTGAGGTCGAGAATTGGTCTCCACCCACCTGTCTTTTTCTCGACCAAGAAGTATGGAGAATAAAAACCTTTCCCTTCCTGAGACCTTGGAACCCTTTCTATAGCTCCTATTTTGAGGAGACGAAGAATTTCTATTTGCAACTGTTGTACGTGACTGGGGTCCCTGAAAAGGGACGGGTAGGGGTGGTAGGTTTTTGGAATGGAAATGAAGGGAATGGAGTAACCGTAGTGGACAATCTCTAGCGCCCATTTGTCTGATGTTATGGTCCGCCACTGTGAAAGGTATGGTTTCAGTTTGTCTCGAAAAGTCAGGTGGTACGATGGTGTTTGCGTAGGGGTGCCATGCGACTGGAGGAACACTCCCTCGACCTGTCCATCAAAATTGTTGTTTCGCATTGCGAGGCTGGGAGGACTGATGTACAGGATTTGGTTGTCTGCCCTTCCGTTGTTGTCTAGACCTATTTCTATACGGATCTACTCTACGGCTAGATGAAGGCTGCCCGTATCTCATGGCAGTGGGCTGACTCTTGTACGCCTTGAATGGGTATTGCGGTGTGTAGATTCCCAGTGTTCGTAATGTGGCTCTGGAGTCTTTGAGCCCGTGCATCACTGTATCCGTGGATTGCTCAAACAAGTTAATCCGATCAAATGGCAGGTCTTCAATCGTGCGTTGCATCTCCCTCGGCAGGTCTGCTGCTTGTAACCATGAGGAACGCCGCATCACGACTGCCGTCCCAAGTGTACGAGCTGCAACATCAGCTGCATCTAAAGATGCCTGGAGAGCAACTCTAGCCGCCAACAAGCCTTCCTCAATCAGAGGGTCCATTTGTTTTTGTATGTCTGGTGGAAGGATTTTGAACCCTTCATTTAGGTTGGTGTAGATATTATAATTATAATTGGCTAATAAAGCAGTGTAATTAGAAATGCGGAGCTGTAGTGCCGCCGAGGTGTAAACTTTCTTCCCTAGGAAGTCTAGTTTTTTATCCTCCTTATTGGGTAATTTTGTCTTAGAAAAGGATTGTCTGCTCCTTTGCTTCGCTGCTTCCACGACCAGCGAGTTAGGCTGAGGATGAGAAAAAAGGAATTCATTCCCTTTAGGGGTTATAAAGTACTTTTTATCAGCCCTTTTATTCGATGGTGGTGCTGATGCTGGGTTCCGCCAGATAGCATTTGCAGGATCTAATATGCCCTCATCCATTGGCAGGGCTAATCTAGTGGACCCTGCCGACTGCAAGATCTTATACAATTTGTGTTGAGTGGTTGGGGCTTCTTCGAGCGGAATGTCCATTGACTCTGCAGCTCTTTTAAAAAGATCCTTAAACTGTTTATTATCATCATTCTTGTTTTGAGGAACTGTATCTTTCGCAGCCTCTTGTAAGTTTGCCATTGGTAGCCCTATAGCCATTGTATTATGAGTGATTTGGGCGACTGGGTGGTTAGCTCCACTATTGTTAGCTGACACTGGCAAATTATAAAATTGCCATGGCATTCCAGTTATTCCCTGTTGAGGGTACACCAACCAAGGGGGATAAGCCCACGGTACTGAAGAATTGTATTGTAAAGGTGCAGGCTGAGTCACTTGCTGTGGAGGAGACTGGCTCTGCACTGGGCTTGAATTATCTTCTGAGTCAGATTCCCTCCTTGGGGACGACAGAGATGACTCAGAGTCGGATGAATGTGTTTGAAAAAGAGGAGACCCCGGTGAAGAATGAACCGTGAGGTCCTCTGTCAAATCAGTATGTTTGGATTTCCTAGCCCGTTTAGTAGGAAGGGGCTGGGAAGGTTGTTCAGTGAGAGATGCAGGCAGGGACTGTGTCAGTGTATGGGTTGTAGCTCTCTGGGGTGTTGCAGGCTGCACCGTTGTGGGGGCGAGCTGGACCTGCGGCACCAAGCACGGTGCCGAAGGTGGCACCATCAGCGGTGCTGAAGAGGGCACCTGCGGGGGCTGCGCTGGTTGCGGTGCCATGATGAAAGCCGCGGGAAACGGCGGCGCTGCATTCGGTGCCGGAAGCGGCAGCGGCGGCGTTAAGGGACGCGCTGCCGGCTTAATCTGCGGCTTTTGTCGCTTCTTTGAAGGAGTTGCCGCCAGGGTCTCAGTGAGCTGGTCGGCAGAGCTCCGTTTTCCCTGTAATAGTTGTCCCTCTGTCCCTTTAGACATCTTAGAGGGCACTGGGGAAGAGCCTGCTGACCGCCGTTTATGCACTCCCTCAGGCTGAGGAGAGGCACCGGGGTCTGAAGATGGTCGGAGCGCACCTTCCAGAAGTAGGATTTTTAGTTTGCGCTCTCGTTCCTTCCTAGTCCTGGTAGTGAGGTTTTTACAAAATTGACATTTGTGAGAGAGGTGACTCTCACCAAGACATTTGACACAGGAGGAGTGTCCATCAGACAGCGGCATAGCTTCGTGACAGGAGTCACATCGCTTGAAACCCGCTGGATTAGGCATTGTAAAAGTTGTTTAGTATGTAGTGTTAAAACACTACTGCCTTACTAATACTGTTCTCTGTTGTTTTCTTTTTTTTTTTTGTCTCTTTTCAGTGAGAAAAAATCCCCTGAGGGGGAGCCACCGCTGACTCCGTCCAGAGTCTGGAGCGGTAGAAAGGAACTGGGAGGCAGTTGCAGCAGGGACGATGAGGGCGTGATGTCACTGATGCTGGGAACCAACAGACGCCGCTGTCGTCCCTAGCTGCCAGAGCCACTGCTTTACAAGTTTTTCCCGATCCGGAGTGACAGGGCAACCAAACACCTAGAGTGGAGCAGTCAGGAGCGCTGCTCGAAGAAGAACCTCAACATAGACACCTGCTATTTGAACTAATGGGATAATTCCATTAGGTGGGAGGAGTAATTAGCTGTAATTCTATAGTGGACCAACTCCTAGAGGCAAGTAACCAGAGATCCAACTCTACACCCAACCACAGAATTAACAGTGGTTGGAAAAATATAATTATCAAGCTAACGTCCATTTGCCTGCAACTTATTCCCACCCCCCTCCCATCACAGGTTTCAGTTCAGCTGGGATTAGAATCAGAAGTATTATCAGACAAGTTTTTGTCACATTTCTGACAAAGCCAGAAATTACAAGGTACCAAAATTATCTTTTCTTGTGATACTTAGTGCATAGTTGCTAGAATACAAACTCTAATAATTTCCCAAACTGACTCAATTCTCAATCTTTAGAGATTTACTGACTAATAACCATAAGGTTAAATTGGACACAGTCAAAATGCCTTTATATTTAGGTAGATAAGGCTCCAATCCTGAAATGGAATAATTTAGTACAGAGCCAGTGGGTCTCTCTAGCGAAGCCCATTGCAAGCATCAGGGTCCAGATGCTACATCATTAAAATCAGAGGCAAAAGATCAAGCTACAAATAAGTACTGTGTGCAGCTTTTGGATCACAGCTGTAATTGCATGCTAAGGAGGAATATGAGCCCAGGCTTCAAATTAGGACACACTCATATGTTCATGGTGTCCTTGAGAGACATGAATACAACTGCCAAAGATGGGATTCTTTGCATGAACTGAGGGCAGTATGGCTATGTCTACACTGCCAAATTAGTCCAGACTAAGGAATCTTAATCCTGACTAATTTGACCCATAGCCACAGTAGCCTTTCCCTAGTCCGAACTAAGAAATTTTTTAGTTCAGACCAGGCAAAGGTTAGTCTGAACAAATAAGTACCTCTTGTTAGTTCAGACTAGCTGGCTTAGTTCAAACTTTAGTTCAAACTAAGTGTGGCAATAAGTAAAATAATGGCTAGTTCAAACTTTAAAAGTTTGAATTAAGCCATTAGTTCGAACTAGCTGCACTTTCTAGTTTGAACTAGGACCTGTGGCTAGTTTGAACTAAAAAACTGCAGTTAGTCCAAACTAGCCTGAGGTTAGTTCAGACTAAACTTGGATTTATTTAGTTTGGACTAGCAAATCCAAACTAAACTTTTAAATGTAGACATAGCCTATATAATCCCTATGCATATACCAGTATTGGAAATGCTAGGGATTTTTCCCAAACTGATGTGATCTTCCCATATTCAAAATATATTTAAAAACTGCAAAGGTTTATTATAAATTAATAATTCATTATACACTAACAATCCCTTTCATCTTTCTACAGGCCCTCAGAGCACTTTAGAGAACTGAATAAACAAAACCTCACAATTGGAGCGGGCAAAATATGTGTATAGACCTAGCACTGACTCAAAGAGCACTCTGCATTCGGGCAAGGGACATACAAATCTAAGTCTGATGTTCTCAGAAGGCTCTCAGACCTCTGCTGAGATTGTTTAAACAGCCCTGCTGTTAGATTCCCAGCTAATCTCTTGTACCCTGGAATTAATTGAACTTCTAGTGATTCTGCTGTATTGGGCTGGAATATTGAACTCTCACTGGGTTGCCACAGCTGTGCCCACAAGACCCTGTGTGGTAAGGAAGGACTATGAGACCCATTTTACAAACAAGTCCTGAGCCAGAGTTGACACATGTGATCAGTACATAGGCAAAATACCAGACAGAAGAGGTCAAATAAATGATTTTTTTTTTTTACACATTATTTACTCAGCACTTACTGGCACCAAATTTTTTGTCATTTGGCAAACTCAGGAACTCCTGGGACATTCTAGTTTGCTTTAGTGGCATGGATTTACTTTGCTTGTTTGGTTATTTAAAAAAAAATTTTTTTCCAGGAAGTCCTGTGTACAAAGGGTATCAGAGCTGTGTCCTAATGACTCTCCTCACAGTTGTGTCCTAATCACTGGAACCGTTTTTTGAAACAGCACTTACAGTTACTGCTTGGATCTGCTGTTCTCTGACCAACTCTGTCACTTTATTTGGGCAAGAGGAAAGAAAGGAGTCTTTAAAGAACATAAAACTTACAAATTTACTGTAACAGGACAGTATTTGACCCAATTTGAAGATAAGGAGCTATAAAAGCTATAGGCAGCAGTCAAAGTCCAAGCACAGGATTTTTGGTGGGATTTTTGATTGGTTGGTTGGTTTTTGCTACAAAGGAAAAAAGACAACAATCTGTGTTCTCATTGTGAACATACTTCATTAATCTTTCCTTTGGCCCTTGTCTACTCTGACACTGTTGCTCACATCTTCCACCATTGCACTGGCAGTGGTACAGATTCTCAACGGGATGCAACAGTGGGATTGCCAGAGAAAGCCAGCTATTTTTAACCACCAGCTGCCTGGACCAAGCTCTTGAGAAGTGCCTGGTGATTTGAAGTGTTTCACTAATTGGATGCCCAGCTTGAGACACTTTAAAAGGACACCATAGAAGCAGGCTATATTCCTCCAAAAATCAGGTCCTTCTAATTTGTCTCCAGTTGAGCTCTTAAAAATGGAGGCACTCAAAGTCATGAGACACTTTTGAAAGCTTTGGCCTTAGTCATTAGAACACTGCTGCTTTCGCTCTGTCACTGGTGAAGCTAGATTGGTGCTGGTGCGTGCTAGGAAATTTGAAGGGAAATGTTAGCAGATTTGGCTGCTCTCAACAAAAATATTCCAGATACTTAGTTTGCACCAGTTCTTAGTCTGACTTAAAAGCTCTTTTGGTGACTGTTCAGTCAAGTTCTTATGTTCCAGCAAAGTCTTGAACCACTTTTGTAGTAGTCTGATTCCAGGAAGCTCTGCAACTCAAAAGCTACATGTTTGTCTGGTAGTTAGGCTTGAGATAGGATTGGAAAACAAATCAACTCTCAGCCTCACTCCTCTCCCGCAACATTTCTACAGTGGGAAGAAGAATTGATTTACATAGAAGCAACTCCCTACCAATATACCTGGGAAGTATTAACAGAAGTATTGTAAGTAAGACACGAGAAGCAATTCTTCCGCTCTATTCCACCCTGATTAGGCTTTAGCTGGAGTATTGTGTCCAGTTCTGGGCTCCTAATTTCAGGAAAAATGTGGACAAATTGGAGAAAGTCCAGAGAAAAGCAACAAGAGTGATTAAAGATCTGGAAGGCTTGACTTATGAGGGAAGTTTGAAAGAAATAGGTTTGTTTAGTCTGGAAAGGAGGAGACTGAGGGGGAACATGATAACAGTTTTCAAGTGCCAAAAAAAGGCTGTTACAAGGAGGAGGGAGAAAAATTATTCTTCTTAACTGATGATGATAGGACAAGAAGCAATGGGTTTATATTAGAGCAAGGGAGGTTTCGGTTGGACATTAGGGAACAATTCCTAACTGTCAGGGTGATTAAAATTTGGAATAAGTCACCTTGGCAGATTCTGGAATCTCCTACATTGGAGGTTTTTAAGACCAGGTTATTCAAGCACCCATCAGGGACGGTTTAAGATGGTACTTGGTGCTTCCATGAGTGCAGGGGGCTGGACTCGACCTCTCATGGTCCCTTCCAGTTTCTAGGATTTGCAAATTAGCCTTTAAAAAACATTTATTCAGACAAATATTAAAAACAATGTGGACATCCCAATTTAGAAGAGATGAAAAATTCAAAATCCAGTGGGGATAGTTACAAAATGCCAAGCAACTATTGATATTTAAATAAGCACAAAGTCAGTGCTATTCATTCAGAGTATAACAAATGACAGGACAAATTTGGAGGATGTCTGATGAAGTGGGATTTTTTTCCCACAAAAGCTCACGCAAAAATTAAATTTGTTAGTCTTTAAGTGCCACAGGACTCCCTTTTTCTTTGTTTTATTGAACTAGACTAACATGGCTACCCCTTGGATCAGATTCATCTATTGTCAGATGGCATATAACTGTCTAGGAGCCAAAATTTGACCAGAAAAATTTGGGGTTTTTTTTTGTTTGTTTGTTTGTTTTTTTACTTCACATGAAGCAGTCACAAAAGGAATTGGTGAATGCTTTAGAAACAAAACCCCTGTGTTTTTGCAAAATGGCTAATAAACATGGAAATCCTGTTTTTCACTGTCAAAAATACATAGCACAGAGGCAGAATTGGCTTATAGAGATAATACTTTTCAACAAGTCTTAAAAGGCATCAATTCTCAACAGCGACTCTGTACTAAAGCCAATGTGGGGTTCCATATTTATCCTCTCTTAATAGTTTCCGCACTGAATGTGCTCAATTTAAAAGGAAAAGGCTGAGGATTTCCCCTAGCTATCAGCCCAACAAACCAGCTCTGGGATCTTCAAGTTGCATTCTTTTCTGCATCATCACTGGTAGTAAAGTGTATGTCTTCACTATATTGTTAATTCAAGCTATCTACACACCAGTTACTCCTCTTAAGTGAGAGCAGCCACACTGCAAAATGACCCTCATGCAGCTGTGTTCCCGCTGCTGCTGCGCTCACTCACGTGGCACTATGAATTCTGGGAACATTATTTTTTATTCTTTGACTGCACTAGGCTGAACTATTCTATGAATTCTTTCCCAGTGAACCATGGGCGAATTCTTCTGCTCATTTTGGCCACATGATGAGAATTGTGGGAAGGCACTGGAGGGTCAGTGGGGAAATGCTTCTGTCTTTTCTGGCCACATGATGAGAACTGTGGGAGGGCACTGGATGACTTCAGTTGAGCGAGTCTGCATCCACCTTACAGTGTGGTTGTGTTAGCAGCTGACAGACTGTGAAAATTCAAGCTGTAGCCTAAAACGCACAGGGACCAGCCAACTTGAATTAAAAGCATAAGATCAGGCTCAAAGGTTCTGTGGGCTAACATGTTCATAGAGGCAATTAGACAGCCCCACTATCTTCAGTGGGCATCCACTGGCATAATTTATTGGACTCTCATTCAAAATGTTGCTAATGTATAGGAAGAAATCTAACCCACAGTTCATTGCCTCACTGTTGGGCAATAGTCCTGGGAATGAAAAGTACAGTAATAATGAAATCCATTTGTCACTAAAGCCAGAAGATGATTACACATGGGGAGCAGTAAATATGTGAATAAGTAGGCTCTGCTTTTACATGGTCCCTGTTCATAATAAAAGTGCACTTTAACATTCTTTTCGGCACTCATCTATATGATGTGGTAGGTGTCCTGCCAGGTTGTAATTTCTAAATCGTACCAATGTACGATTGATCTATGCAGAGCTGGCTGACACTCTCTAAAAGTTACCAGTTTTGAACAATACTATGAGGCAGTGCTCTAATGAGCCTTTAGTGCACACCAACAAGCTCTGCGCAGACCAAGTAATGTGCAGCATGTTAGCGCACCTTAGAAATCACATCCCCATGGTGCCCATTGCCACTCCATGTAAATCAGCCGTTGGACTAACATACATTGCAACTGATCTGATATATGCTTTCTAGCAGACCCTACACTTTGCACATGGTGTATTTTCATTTTTAATTTTACATAATAGACTCCTGGCAGCATAACAAGGGCACACAGAAACAGTATACAATAGACTGTTGGGAACTGTTGCCAAATCACAGATTTTACATAAAGTGCTGGCAATGAAGCTAAACAGAATTTTCACCACCATGGTGATAAAAGCAATATTACCTGCATGGCATAATTTCTAAAATGAGCTGTTTAATGTGTTAAGCTTGATTCCAAGAGAATATTTTTCATTTAATCTCCTCAATACATTGCAGTTTGATTTTTATAGGTATTGCCTTTGCAATGGTAACCTGAGCTAAAGCTCATTTAATTTTGCTTTTAGCTTCTCTATAGAGGATCAATAAAGTAAATAAGTCACATCCAACATAGACATTGATATTTTGCTGAATATTAATGGCCTTAAAAGATAGAGGTGCCAAAAGCTGTCATGATATGACTAAAACATGCAAATGTTGACTGCAAACTGCCACTTAGAGACAGAATGATTATTTATCTAAATGCTCCAAGGCAATGATTTCCTAAAATATTATGAGCAGATGTTATCATAATGTATTATTTAAGGATAAATGTCAAACACGAATTTTGTTTATAAATAACGCTTCCTAAAAATTGCTTAATTTTCAATTAATATGGAGCATTCTTTCACATCCACATAAATAAAAAAAACATAGTCCACCTTCATTAGGCATTCTGGGCCCAAGGGTTTAGTGTTTATGGATGTTGTATTTCATGTTTATCTCAGTGGCATACAAGTATGTTTACAGCTCAAGGCTAATGAGATTCTGCAAACCCCATAACCCCCTGCCAAAGTTTGGTCTATCGCATCTGCAGAAGAGCTCAGTGACAGCAATAATAATCTACTACTGGACAGCTATACCCACACCACCAACATAATTCTCCTGAATGGATCAATTAGAGAAAATGCTGCAAGTAAACAGCCCTACACATGTGCAATGGGTACCCCTTAACAACATTGCTTCCACCAGATGAAAAGGCTATTGTAATTCGCAATGTGCGTATAAAAGTGCTACTTGCAAGGGACATGTGATCAGTTGCCTTTTCCAATCTGTTCTAAAAACACAGTGTGCAGAGTTGAAGCTCAGCTTCCTCTCCTGAGATTTGACTTTATTTACACAGAAATCAGCAGGAAGGCAACAAAGTTCTTCTCAAACCTTCTCTTTAGATTTGGGTGTTTAGCTCATAAACTCCACGATCAAAAGGGACCAAAATGATCATCTGTTCTGAACTCCTGCACAACGCAGGCCACTGAACCTCATCCACTCACTGCTGTAATGAACCTCTATACCTATGGCTGAGTTATTAAAGTCCACCAATTACGGTTAGAAGACTTTAAGGTACAGAGAATCCACTCGCAAGTGAGCCATGCCCCATGCTATACAGGAAGGTGAAAAACTCGCAGAGCCCTAGCCAATCTGCCCTGGGAAAAAATTCCTTCCAAATGTCAAGTATAGTGGTCAGTTAAACCCTGAGCATGTGGGCTCACATCCTAATGGGGCAAACTTTTTGTTAACACAATTGCATTGTAATGACTTATTTCTTTCTAGGATCCCAGACGGCATAGAGAATCGTCCACAGTATGGCATGACCTCGCACACACACATGAGATCACATACCCCATGCTATTTTGCTCTACAAAATGGTATCCTCCATGCAGCCTGACTTTGTACATATGCTGGGTTTGTGGGGGTTTGCCCAGTGTCCAGTTTTTTACCAGAAAGTCTGGTTTTAAGAGGACCTGTATAGTCTCTGGTCAGAACTATTGACTAGACATCAAAAGCCTGGTTAACACAATTTTCTGTCTTCTTCTAGCCATGGGCAGAGATGGGGAGGGGGCATTGCTCCCCCCCAAGCTGGATACATCAAAGAGGCAAAATGTGGGCGAGCATCCAAATTTCTCCCTCGGAGTTGACTCTGCTTCCTTCCTGTAGAGGAACGTTCCAGGAGGTTAGCAAGCATGCCAGGAGATCTGTGACTGCGGAGCAGCTTCTCCCCATCTTTGTGATCCATTTCAGGGAAGGGCAGGAAAGCAACACTTAATGGCTCATATCACAGCCCATGGAAGGGCACTCAGCTGCAGGCAGGGAACGCCTGGATTTGCCGTTCTCCCCAACCCTAAGGGGCATGGAGGAACATTCTGGGTGGACGAGTGGTGACCACAAAGGCTGCTCTGTGTTAGCAGGTCTGTTTCTCCTACAAGGCCAGTCAATGTAAGGAGAATAGAAACCCTCACAGCAGAACTCCAGCCAAGGGTCATATTCAGTGGGAAGAGCCAGGTGGCTGATCTGCTTTCCATGCATCTGTGCAGCATCAGGCTCAGGTGCATGATGGAGTGAATTTCTCCTGGAGAAATTCTGCTCCTGGCTCAGTGGCTAGCCCTGACTGGCTGAGTGGGCTGGGCTGGGGTGAGAGGATGGTCTTCCTCTTCTCTTGCCTGGAGCAGTCAGGGCCAGGTCAGACACCTAGGAAACTCCTTGGTTGAAGAAAGCTCTGCTTCTTTCATTTGTCAACCATGGAACAAAAGGGTCATTGGATCAGTATCTACCCTCCCACCCCAAGTGCCCAACCCTTGTGCATCAGGCCTCTGCCACTGAGCCCTCTGCACCCAACCTCCACTACAAATTCCACTTCTTGCATCCATAGCTCTCACGTCCAGCTACGAAAAACTGGAAAATTGGCAACCCCAGGTCATGCTATGTGGAGGGTGCTAGAGTAAAAGAGGGTGCTTTATTTTTGTAGAGTAAAATAGCATTGTCCATGCATGACAGCCTCACACATGCTGTACTTGCAAGGTTATGCTGTGCAGAACAAAATGGAATCCGCCATACACTAGAGATCACTGCAATCCCATCTGCTGATGGTGCAGTTCCACTTAGGTTCACAACTCACAGTTTGGGAACCAGTGTTTTAGGGGTATGTCGTCAGAGCACAGCTGGCTTGAGTTGTAACCGTGTTGCCCCTAATTAGATTCCCATTCATACACAAATATCTCCAGATTGAGTTAAGTGGTGCTTTAAGCATAAAGGTAGCTGGCTAATGGTAGTGGGGTGTGGGGAAGAGTTGAAGCTCGGTGATGCTGATGCTCAAATGTATTAACTCAAGCTAACTATTGCAGTGAGGACAAGCCTCCAGAGAACCCCTCCTACTTCACTGATATCAGGATAGCAGGAATGAAGAACCTACATGAAGGAGTATGCACAAGCCTCTTTACCCTTTCAGAACAGGATCCACACCTGATGGTGTGCTTCAGACAATGCTGCTAGCCTTTTAGGAGATGCTTTTGGAAAGTGTCCGCTGAAAAAAAAACAATAAATCAGTTTGTAACGGCAACTTCTTTGATCAACCTGCAGAGTGAAGAGGCAGGTAGTAAAAAAAACTGCACTTCCCCTCTCTAGAGGAACAATATTCTAGGAGAAAAAAACAAGAGTTGTGACTGTGGAATTGCTATGTTAAATCATCTTTGCTCAAGAAATCCCGGGGTGATGTGCCATGTAAACAATGCCAACCGTGCAAATATTTCCAATTTCCTATGGCTCTATTCTGCTCCCATTGAACTCAATGTAGGTTTAGATATTTACTTTAACTATAGAGGCTGAATCAGATATGGTATACACCACAGTCTGACCGATAGCCAGTGAAGTCAGTGGGAGTTTTTCCAATGACTTCAGTGGACTTTGGATCAAACCCTTGCAACAGAACAGAACGTTTAGCTAAATTTCCACCTTGAATTTCAGCAATAAGAGCAAAACTACAAATTTCAGATCATAAAACTGCCAAGATTTCAATTAAACTTAACCTTTGCAAGATTTCGCTTTATAGATATTAATTGCCCCAAAACTTTGTTAATACAGAGTAAAGGTTGCCCAATAACATTTTGTGCGCTTCCAGAATGTAGAGAATAGCTAAACTGAAACCGCTGAAGGCCAGGAAATACAAAGCTAAGCTATTTAATGTCCCTTAACTCTTGTTCTCTTTGATAAATGCTCCATCCACTCAATTACATTATAGATGCCACAGCTAGTGGGAACAGAGCACATCCCCATTGTTCAACGCAATCTAACACTTCTTTGCTGCAGCCAAAACCCAGCTTTTGGTCAGGTGTAGCAAACAAAGTACCTATGTTCAAACTCTGAGCATGCTCCACACAAACTATCCCAGCCTTGCACATGTTAATGTCACAGTTACCCAGTTAACTGCACCTCTTACCCCTGCTGGTCTCTTAGATTTTATCTCTTCTCAGGAGTCAGGCCCTCACCTTCCTCAGGAAGGAATCATATGATTCACTCTCAGACTGTGTTGCCACCCAAGTGTATCAACTATGGTTTTCTCAGCAGATTTGACTTATGTCTGGCATGTGCAAATGGGTTTCCTCCAAGAGCAATAGCAGTGGTACCCAGTGACTAAACAGCCTCATTAAAGCAAAGCCATTTATTTAGAACAAAAACATTTAAGAGAAAACTGTCCTTAAACAATAAAAACAGACAACAGATATGTGCAGCTCGCCAGGAATCTATATTTCACTTGGGGATCCCAGCTTCCAGTAGACTTCCTGAGACCACTAGAATTTGGCTGGCAGATCTGTTCCCTCAACTCCCCCACCATTTCTCCCCCCCCCCCCCCCCCCCGGTTTCAAGGGAGTCCCCTTTAAAATCTTTTTGGTCCTCTTGATTACGCTCTTGCCCAGAGAATAAGTCACTTTCTAAATGCTTTGTAGCACTGTGGTGTTAGTTCCCAGCCATGGTGGTACAAGGCTTGTAGTTAGTTGGTGATGGATGCTATTGCATTCTTCCTATTTGTGCCTCCCATGGCCCCCATTACGCTAGAATGGCGTGTTCATATAGGAAAGCTTTATAGCCCAGTACACTCCCCCTCACTGTTCAGATCACATACAGTGTTCATAAAATCATCAGCACTCTATTCTGAGATTGTTACCTTTTATTTGCTTTCTTATAGCACCTAGGCACTCCTCTCCTGGAGCAGTTTCCCCCTGTGTTAGGCACTGTATGAACAACAAATAAAAAGACGGTCCCTGCCCCAAAGATCTAACAGGCTTCATACAAACAGCTACATTTCCATCACATTAATCACACCATTACCCTTACCCTGGTGACTCCTTGGGAGATACTGACATCACTCACCCTCATTAAACCCCAGAAACCACTGTCATTTTTGTCACCAGATTGCCGACTATCCCCATAACACAATGACATTCTTGGGCACCTTTGCAGACCCACTCAAGAATCCAGTGCTGAAATGAAGCATACTTGATCCATCAAGGCACATCCGCATGACACCTCATGTTACAGTCACAACTCTGCCACACTGCTCTACTCTTAAGTATGAGTACATATAATGCAATTAATGCAGCCAGAACCCATGTGTATAAATACTGGACGTCAAATCTATGGAATAAGAAACAAATATGCTCTCTTGTTCCTTCCTCTTGGGGGTTTATAAGCTAATAAATATTAACGCAGAAGGGACCATTTAATCCCCTAGTCCAAAGTTTCCCAAACTGGGGTGGGGGGACACCAAAGTTGCAAGGGGGTCAATCAGACTTCAGTAATATTGCAGTTATTTGCCCCCCCCCCCAGCAGCCTGGATCTCTGCACCAGCTGGAGTGGAGCAGCAAGTCTCCAAAGGAGTATCAGCCTCAAGCTCCACACCAGTCAGAGCAGAGAAGCAGCCCCACCGCCAGCTCCACATGGCCAGGAGCAGCCCCCACCAGGCTCTGCACCAGCCAGAGTGGGGGAGCGACCCCCAAAGGCAGCTACAGTCCTAAGCTCCACTCCAGCAAGAGTAGAGGAGCAGCGTCTCCCAGCCGCACAGTGGCCAGGCATCTGATCGGACAGAATGAACTCTATGCTGGTGGGGGTCTGGGGCAGCCTCAGCCTACCTGTTGGACCCACCTTTGTTACCCTTATCCCATGAGGGATGGAAAGAGGTGTGGCCACGTGTGGCATGCAGTGTCTGCTATGCCAGGGAAGGCTTGGCTTTTAACTCAGATAAGAGTAACGTAAGGTGATTTAGTGTTGTCATTATTGTTCTATGTGCTTATAGGGGTTATAATTGTTTATGGCCAGTGAGCTGGGATAGGGGGAATGTGTGTGTTTTGCCTGATGTTAATTCGTGGGGCTTTCACTCAAAAAGTTTGGGAACCACTGCTCTACTCTGACCTCTTGCATAACACCAGACGTAGAATTTCATCCAGTTATTTCTTGCAACAAGCCTCAAACTTGTGCGTGACTGGATCATATTTTCCAGAGGTGTCCATGGCTTGATTTGAAGACTTCAAGAGATGGAGAAGCCACCACTTCCTTGGAATTTTTGCTGACCTTTAGATCAGCAACTAAGATGAAGTTTGATTGTGCTGTGATGCTGACTACATTTCTGTATTGTGTAGAAACAGCTACAACCCTATTGAGGCAACACATCGAAAAGCTTAGAAGTTTGCAACTAAGACAACTGCATAAAGATCATAGGAATTTAATGGCAAGACTGAGGTCCAAACATTGAGGTATTGAGAAGAGCTGACATGCCCAGTGTTGAGGCACTTATAGCAGCTGCGCAGTTGAAAGAGACATGCCATGTTGTCCATATGCTGAATCACTGGTTCCCAAAGATGCTCTTCTATGGGGAAGTCAAGGCAGGGAAAAGCAATAGAGGGCAGACAGTGCACTATAAGGAAATTTTGATAAGGAACACGAAGAAAGTGAATATTAGTGTAGAGAACTGCCCAAAAGTTGCTGAAGTCAAAGGTAAGTGGAGATCTGTAACGTGTGACTCTATCCAGGCAGTTGATGCACAGAGAAAAGCAACATATCAACAGGACCATCTTCAATGGCATAATATCAAGCAGCTCTCCAATTTCTCTCACCCAAACTGTCACAGAGCCTTTATTTCAACTGTTGGATTCACCTGTCATTGCTGAACTAACAAACACTAAATTTTCCTTCTCCACAGCCATTCTCAAGTAAGATGGAGAGGGGAAGAAAATCACAACTGCTGAGCCATTCTCAGTGCCTGCTGCCAGCCCTAGCAGTGCAGAGAAAAGAATTCCCTGATTTTCAGAAGTTTTCATTTTTGTTACTTTAACTCTTCATTCACTGAGGTTTCAAGGTTGATGTTTGGTCACTGCCCACATTCTAGAAGGGGACAAGGCACCACTGGGCAACCTTAACTGAATTAATGAAGGCTTTGGGTAGATAATATTCCTGGTACAATAGATTTAATGGTATCTGCTGCACTTCCTACTGTATACCAGGAAACCTGGCAACAGTGTCAGATGATGGGGTGAGAACAGGGCTCAAAACCAGATAACATCAATAAAATACTATTACTAATTTCCCAAAGAAATTTAGTCAGCCAGCTGAACAAATGAGGGCTTTTTCCCCTTTCTCAGCCATTACATTTTGCTTTCTCATATCTGCTCCTCTGCTACCTTCCACCATGGTTCCTCTGCCCCTCCTGAAATGGAGGAAGCAGCTTCCCTCCTCTCTTACCCCAGCCATCCCCCCTGACCAGGTCACAGGCCATCAAGTTCCTCTGACTATCTACTCTTGCCAGATTGCAGGGTTCATACTAGCATAAACCAGTCAGTCTGCTTCCTGCAGCAGATGTTTGGGGAGGGCCCACAAAGATATCCTCACCCATTTCTAAGCCTGTGACCTCACATGAGTCAACTGGCAATCAATAGACATCAGGATAAAAATACACTCTAGTGTAGACAATCCCCTTGACCATGGGCTTCACAGGAGGAAAAGGAAATTCCCAGTGGAGAAAAAGCATTTGTAATTTTAACCCTTGTTACCCTAAGGAACAGCAGCACCCAATCTTAATTTGAGTGCCAGCATGATCTCCTGTGAGTAGTATCTCGTTTTAGCAGACTCCCACTACTCTTTCTTTTCTAATCTGACCCCTGATTTGAAGCAGTGGAGTTGACCTTTGCTTATAAAAAAATTAAAAACAATTTTCAAATAATCTTTCCAACAAGGGGAAAGAGGAACACATTTGTTACCACAGGGTGGAACTGAAAAATCACTCGTGGTACTGAAGTTGTTTAAGGGAAGGTACCAATTTCTGCAGGTTAAAAATAGGGCTTGATGCCTTGGGGTCCCAGTGTCTCAGTGCTTGTTTTGGGAAAGGGGGGGGCTGTTTGTCCCACAGCTGGGAGAGGAAAGAAAAGGAAAAAAGTGTCTCTAAGTTGGACGGTGCTCCCAAAATTCTTCTTTCAAGGCAGCTTTGGAATTGTGCACAATAAATAAGGCCTAAAGCCACGCATTCTAGTCTACTCAACTTTTCACCATGGTGTCTAAATAACAAGGATACAAAGAACTATTAAACAGCTGCTTCATTGCCTGGACCCTGTCCATGCTGGGCATTGATTCAGGCAGCAATAGTGTGGAAAACACCACAGTGTTCAAGGCCCCTCCTGTGTTCTTGATATATATCACAAAAGGAGACGATGCAACAATTCTGTGATGTCAGCAGTTCTTGCCCAGTTGTTGTCTGGCAGCCCCATAACACTCTGAACTCAGAAAGCAGCAGAGGCAGATAGGTCTTTGCAGGGGTTAAAGTAGGGGGGAATGCACTGGAACGCTGTTCTGGGACCCACCACTTTTAGAAGCCAGCTTTCCAGGGCCCCTAAAAATAAAATAATGTGGAACACAGTGTTCTGGTTCATTCCCCCTTACTTTAACCCCTGCAGCCTGCTCTCTCTGCTCCAAGCCAGCCCAGCAGCAATGTTCCCTGCGTAGCAGCTATGGCCCCTACCCAGCCAGAAGACAGTCTTCTGGCCAGCAGGGAGCTTCACCCAGGCTGGGAGTTTTTAAAACATGCTCAGGCCAGGAGGAGCAGCCTGTGGCATTGCTGCTCCACTCCACTCTGGTGGCCAGGTAGGGCAGCCCCGTGGGGTTAGGGGCAGTCGGGCAACCGGCAGGGTAAGGGCACAGGGAATTAGGGTGGGAAGAAAGGGTTGAGTTGACTTGTGAGGGGGGGACTGGGAGAGCTGGTAGGCAGCTTAGGATGGGAAGAAGAGGTCAGGATGGGGGGGCTGTGGGGGTGCAGGGGGGCATGGGAATAAGGAGACGGTAGGGGATGGTGGGGGCTGGGTAGTGGTGAAGGCGACTATGAAGGGCTGGAGTGAGGACTGGGTATGGGGGTGGGGAGGGATGATGAAGTTGGGGGTCTGGAGGGGGCTGGAGGTTGAGGAGAACATGGGGAAAGAGGGGTCTCATGTGGGCACTAGTGGAGAAGGTTGGGGTGATGTGGATTTGAGGCTGTGATCCATGTATGAGGAAAGAGCTGATGGGGCTCAAAAACACCTACTTGGGCTGGAGCCTGAACATGCATATAGGAGGCCTGGACAATACAGGAAGAGGACCAGGATATTAGGAGGGTTCTGGGCCCCATGAAATTATATTTTAACCACTGGTCTTTGGAAGGGCAATACAAGGTCAAGAACTGCACTGGGGTCAGGTATGGAGAGAAAAGAGAGACAATGGAGAAAGAGGGGAGAAAGGAAAATAAAAATATGTGCTACAGAAGTGTTCGCAGATCAGGATGAACAGGCGGTCACTGCATGCCTAGAGAGGCAAGGCAAAGCACTGTGCTGGAGGAAAGAACAGGAGAGACTCACACTTGAAGATGAGGGACCATGAAGAACTACTTCGGAGGAGAAGTGACAACAAAAGGCTGCATGAGAGAGGAGGGACCAACAGGGTCTATGGGGCTAGAGGAGGAGGGACCACAAGGAAATTTGCTGGAGAAAGAGGGGCATGACACAATACAGTGGAGTAGAAGGGACTACACCACAGAATGAGAGACTGCACTACAGAAGGAGGGTTTGCCAAGAACCATATAGGGGCAGGAGGTCGCTCATTGGGTATGTCTACACTGGAGCCTTAAGTCGACTTAACCTCCCTTAAGTCGACTTAAGGAAAGACATGTTCCCACTGGACTTTTGTTAAGCCAACTGAAGCACTTGCTGAAGTTGACTTAATAACTCCAGCCCTTAAAGTCAACTTAAGCATTAAAGTTGACTTTATTAAGTCGACTTAACACATTGTAGATAGGGTTGTCTACACTGTAGGCTTTGTTAAATCAACTTAAAGTCAACTGAACAGAGCCCTCCAGTGTGGACATAGCCTTTAAGTAGACTTTGTTAAGTTAATTTAACTTTTAAGTCAACTTTGTTAAGTCAACTTAAAAAGTCAACCTTGTTAAGTCAACTTAACTGAGCCCTCTAGTGTAGTCATAGCCATTAAGAGTAACATCACAGAAGACAAACAAAGAGTCCTGAGGCACTTAAAGACTAACAAATTGATTTATTGCCTGAGCTTTTGTGGGAGAAAATCCCAGGAAATCCATTAACTTCATGAAACAACTCATGCAGATTTAGACACAACATCTGACAAAGTGGGATTTTCTCCCATGAAAGCTCATGCAGTAAATATATTTGTCAGTCTAAGTGCCACAGGACTCCTTGTCTGTTTTACTGAACTATAACATAACTGCCCCTTTGGAACTTGGCAGCATGACAGAAGACATTCACAAAGAGCCATGCCAGAGGAAAAGCGGCAGTATCACAGGAAGAAGGACAGTGCCAGAAGATGAAGGATTGCAAGAAATAACATCACAAGAGCAGGGACCATGCTACAGCAGGAAAACATCCCAGAGAACATATCATATTTCATTGGTTTCTGTCTAAGGCTTCCTGAGCACTTCAAGTACAATGAGTGAAGACAGGATATCTCCTATGCTTTGCTCCCCAACCCTGGGAGTTACCTTGACAAGGCGGCAGTGCTGCACTGCTCTTTTATTCCAGAAGCTATGCTAAAGACTTCTCAGAATTATATCTTGGGGGGAAAGAACTGGGACCTGTTTTAAACAGGTACCTGACTCCTAGTATCTGAAATTCATTTCAAACACAAAAAGCCAAGGTGATGAACATAAGAACAACCATGCTGGGTCAGATCAATGGTCCTTCTACTCCAGTACGTTATCTGACAGTGGCCAATTCTATGTGCTTCAGAGGGAATGAGTACAACAGGTAATCAAGTAATCTTTCCCATCAGCCATTCCCAGCTTGTGGCAAACAGCAATCACTGCCTATCCTATCTACTGGCCATTGATGAATCTCCATGAACTTATCTAATTCTTTTGTAAACCCCATTCTGGGCCAGTTCAAGGGGCTGTGGTGCCCCAAGCCAGCTTGTGCTTCAGCGCCCCCCCCCCCCGGGGTGTGGAACTTGGCCTTCGCTCTGGGCCAGCTTCACCCTGGGGGCAAGAAGGGCCAGCCCAGAGGTGGCGAGAGAGAGCAAAGCCCAGGGCCCAGACCAGCCTGGAGTTGCTGGCTCAGGGTAGGGAAGGGTGGAACAGGAGTGCAGGGTCTGGTTTCTCAACCACCCTTAAGCCAGTGGTTGTCAAACTTTTTTCCTTGGGACCTAGCTCTGGACCCCTCTACCATGCGGCAGCCCTGCACTGAAAAAAAGGGGCCACCTCCAGGAAATTGAACAGTGACCATGGCTGCGGGGGCGTGGGGTGGCAATCCCTCATGGCTTTCATCCTTTCTCTTGAGGCTTCTATTGAATTTCTGCAACCTACACATCTAATTTGAGATCACCTACATGGAACATGCAGAGGGTGATCCCACATGCCATACTCCTGTCTTGAATCAGGAAGTATTTCAAGCCTCTAAAATTGCAATGTGTGGAGGGAGGTGACTGGGTGGAGAAATGAGATGGAAGTGCTGAGACAGAGGAAGGAGAATAGAGCCAATGCCAGGCTGGAAAGAAAGGTCCTGGAAGATCCTGTCTGCTGCTGAGCCTGTCCAAGTCCCTCCAGGTCCTGCTCCCTTCTGCACTGCCAAATCCCAGGAACTGAAGCAGCCCCTCTGGGTTCCACTTTCACCTCTGCACTTCATCTGCTCCCTGAGTCTGCACGACTTTTCATGAACACACAATTGTCCACAACACTGTGATTGGAGGGGTGCTAGCCCCCTCTGCTTGGTCTGGTGACCTCTGGCAGTGTGCATAAGGCAGCAACACAATGGGGCTATTCATTCTCCTCTTCAGATTAGGACTTAGTTATAACTTCTCCTTCCAGCAGATCCATCCCTGAGTTGGATTTTTTTCTGTTACTTAGGCTTTCTAACTGTAGAAAAAATACTACATTTTGTAACACAGGCTCCTACTAGAACAGCTTGCTTTTCTCTTCTCTTTTTAATTATCAGTCAAAAAAAATCTCTGGAGTTTTTATTGAAATCTACAAGTCATAACTTTTGTTGCAAGCAAGGGAATTCTCAACCCACTGAAAAAACAGGCAAAAATGACTGCAATCCCCTTCACCCAGAAATGGTAGAATAAGGAGGTGTTCACAGTCTTTTCTTTTCTTCATTGGGTCTATCGATAAAAAACACAAAGGTTGCTTGCCAGTGACCTCAGTCCTTTTCACATGAGTGAGAGAAGCCCAAAGAGATAATGACTAAGAAAGGAGACAGAGGTTGTTTGAACAACAATTAGCACCTCATTGTTAGCCCTAACTTGATACCTTTGTTGCAATGCTGATACTGTGTCACAAGAGGCTGCATGAACGCTGCCTTAAGCAACTTTCACCCCCAAGCCACAACTCTCTGGCCTTATGGTAGAGCTGGACCTGACCCCACTATTGTCTTGGCTTTCACAACATCCTCTGACAAGTAGTTCCACAGACTGACTGAGTTGTGTAAAGAAATATTTCCCTTTGTTCATTTTAAAATAGCTGCCTATTAATTTTTGATTTGTGTTATGTGAAAAGGAGTAAATAACATTTGCGTATTTACTTTCCCCACATCAGTCATGACTTTATAGACCTGTACCATATTCCCCTTAGTCATCTCTGAAAAAGTCCCAGTCTTATTAATCTGTCTTCATATAGAAGCTTTTCCATTACCTTATCACTTTCGTTGCCCTTTTCTGTGCCTTTTCCAATTTCAATATCACTTTGGGGGGCAGAGGGGAGGTTACCAGATCTGCACCCAGTATTTAAGAAGCGGGCATATCATGGATTTATAAAAAGGCAATATGATATTTTCTGCCTTATTATCTGTCCCTTTCATAACGATTCCCATTATGCTCTGAGCTTTTTTGACTATGGAGTGGATATTTCCAGAAAGCAAATCCACAATGACATCATTATCTCTTTCTTGGGTGATAACAGCTAATTTATATCCCATCATTTTATATTTACTTTGCATTTGTTGAACATGAAATTTCATCTGTCAGTTGGTGGCTCTTGTCTGAGATCTCTTGGTACTTCTTTGCAGTATGCTTTGCGCTTAACTATTTTGCATCATTTGCAAATGCTGACACCTTACTATTCACCCCTTTTCCCAGATCATTTACAAATATTTTGAACAGTACTGGTCCCAGTCCAGACTCCTAGGGGACACCATTAATCATCTCTCTTCCTCATGAAAACTGATCATTTATTTCTCCTCCTTGTTTCCTATCTTTTAACCACTATCTGATCCAAGAGAGGAGCTTCCATCTTATGGCATGTTTCATTCCTTTGATTATGAGCCTTTTGTGTAGCCAGAGATTTTTGTCTTAACTGTCTGAATCTACCAAAACAAATGATCAGATAGATAGATGGGTTTGCAGACAAACTTCAAAATGGTATAGCCCAGGATTTTTTGTCCTAAGCTACGTGGATCTACCAAACAGAATGTTGGGTAAGAAACAAGACGAAAAGTCTCAAAAGAGACTTAAATTCCTGAAAAACAACAACTGATTTATTCATATAATTATGGAATGGTGACAGCATCAAAACACCTTGTAAGATGTAAAACTATAATTAGGTTCAAAATAAAGTTTTATTTAAGTAAGAGTTGGGGATAATAAAATGTATTTACTGGCAGTTGAAAAATAACCCTATTTATGCCCCCGTCTCCTCCTTTTGGTACAGAAATAGATTTTTCTACTCTGTCCCATCACCCCTACTTTTTAAAATAAATTTTAAAATCATCTCTCTAGTCCCCCCTTCCACCTTAATGACTCCCCACATGCTGATTACACATCCCTTAGAATGCTGTCCACCTATTCCCCCCTTTAACGACACCCCACATGCTGATTACATAGCCCCTAAAATGTCATCTCTCTAGTCCCTCCCCAATGACACCCCACAAATCACTCCTGTGTGTGACACCTCCCCTACCCAAAATGACGTGCTACCCACCATGGGACCCACCTCCAGTCTGTAAATAGCAGTTCAGTGACAGTTTGTGGAACACTTGTGGAACGTTTGCACAGGAGCAAAAGTAAAACCTTCACTGGGGCCTAAAAAGAAAATAGTAAGAAAAGTATGGAAAGTGGCAAGAAAGGCAGACGGAGAGGGGACCAGGAGAAACCCAAAAAGAACCAAAGCAAGTAAAAGAAAACCAATGATAAGCATGCTAAAAAGCATCATCAGTGCATCGTAGGTTTGAGCGACTAGACTAACTCAGTTCCTGCTTTACACTCACAACCAAAAGACAATCCTTTGCTAGGACAGAGCAGGATCTTTCTGACGAAGCGAGAGGGAGTTTATTAAAAGGCTATGGAACTAGGGAATGCTTGGCTCTGTGTGGCAATAATGCTGAGTACCTGCATTTTGACTCTCCACCTATACAGCAACTGTCTGATTAATACTTGCTGAATATTAGTTAATTAAGGCTTTGTGGTGTTAAAATAGGTGCTAAGTATTTTATTGTTTAATTATTTTACCTTATAGAGGGACAGTACCAAGCATACTCTAATAAAGCTATTATTTCTTTACTAGTACAACTCACTCAATGCGCCATATATACTGAAATAAGTGCCCAGAGTTAAATGTTAGAAATATACAGCTGTTTGGTTTGAATGATTTTCAGCTTTAACTCTTCTGGCAAAGAACATATAGGTCTGAATGTCAATTCTTGATCAGAAGGCTGTAACTGTGTCTCTAACTCTTAGCCAGGCAGACCTTATCAAAAGATTTTTATCCCAACAATTTCTTGGGTAGTTCCCTAAATGGAAGAAAGGTAGTATTCAGTAAGCAACTTTGCTTTTCTGGGGCAACAACAGGTTTAAAATTGAATTCTATGGTACAGTTTGTTTCAGTTAAGATTGTTATTTCATTTGACTCTGCTTTCTTGCATGCATTGTGCCCCTCAGTACTGTATTCTGTCCTTCCAATATATTCTGTGCTATTATTTTTAGTCCAAGTTTCTTTGATACTAATCACATCAATAACCTCACTTAATATGAGACATTCAAGTTCACCCATCTTACTACTTAGACTTCTACCATTTGTATATAAGCACTTAAAATTGTTACTTAGTTTTCTGCCTTTGTGATGTAAATGGATGGCACTCTTTCACATTTGACTGTCTCTCATCAGAGTCTACCCATATTTTATCCTCTTCCACCCTCTTTGCCTTACTAGGATATTAAAAGATTGTCCCCAATGGAGAAGTGTGTCTGAACCACGTGTACCTCCACTCCCGTAAGCTTTTCCCCAGCCCTTAGTTTAGAGTAGACATTGCTCTACCACCTTTTTAATTTTAGGTGGCTGAGGGGCTGGTAAACAAAATCCACCCTCAAAGCCAGAGACAGGGGGCTGGCTTGTGATACAGCTCCCAGTAGCTATTACTGAAAACTGTAGGCTAGAATTGTGTCGTCAGCACCAGACTGCTTGTGTGTGTGTAAAGGGCCACGAGGGCACTCTGACTAACGAAGTCCGACAAGGTTGGTTCATGACACGACAGAACAGGTTGAGGTAATTCTTCAACATCTGTCTATAATGTGTGGAAGCAAAAACTGTGCAGTTTTCGGAGACTTGGATTTCAGAGAATCATGTCTGGAGTCTTATGCAGCCAGGAGTAAAACATCACTGGAGTCTCTAAAAGTTACGGAAGATAAGAAGATACTGCACCCAGAGTAAGGTAACTCGATTTTGCACCTCATTATGATGAACTGATCACTGGACTGGAAGTTGGTAGTTGCCTCCAAACCAGTGTTCATGACCTGATTACATTCAATGTAGGCAGATAGTCCCAAACACTAATATGTTCTTGATGCTTCAAAAGGGCTAATTTCTCAAAGCTGAGAAAAATAGAGTGCAACTGGTTCAGAGGGAAAAGTTAGACAAAAAAATGCACATGGGAAATGGGAGTTCTTTAAGAAAATTTTACAAGAGGATCCAAAATTCATGATTGCACATTCAAGAAAGAGGACAATGGCTAGAAAGGAGAGAAAATGAAGGGAAAGGGAGGGAAAAGAGGGAAACTGAAGACAGCAATTATTATATCTACATATATGTAATAAAAGAAATGGTAAATGGGTAACACAAATGGCAATCAATGTGGATTAGAAGCTGTGAAGTTTAGAAAATGGATAGGAGAAACTAAAGATAGGGAAAAAGCCTGAGCTGGTAGGGGTGAACACACACAAACACACAAAAGAAAGCAAAAAAAAAAAGGAGTTTTTAAATATATTAGGAACAAAATAGTTCCTGACAATGATCACTAAATGGAGGTGAAAAAACTGTTAACGGTGAATTAAGGCAGATGAATTCCCGTGCAAAAAGGGTTGGGGCCTGCCCCCTGCCACATGGCCCCACCTCTGGGGCCCAGTCCAGTGCTGGGGCCAGATCCGAGTCCCGCCCCTGGGGCTCAGATCCGGTTCCTGTTGTTTGCCGCTGGCTGGCAGGCAGCAGCTGGAGCCCAATGGGCCCCATCCAAGCCGCCTGCTGCTGGCTGGCAATGGCAGGAGCTGGATCCGAGCCTGGGCTGCCAGACGCTGGCAGGCTCGGATCTGGCTCCTGCCATTGCCGGCCAGCACCTGGAGGCCCCAGCAGTTCCGATCCAGCTCCAGCCGCTGGCTGCCGGCTAGTGGCAAACAGCAGGAGCCAGATCCAAGCCCGGGCTGTGTGCCGCTGACCAGCAAGCAGTCACTGGAGCTGACTGAGGCCCTCCTGGGCCACCAGCCACTAGCCAGCAGCAGCAAGAGCTGGATCTGAGCCATCTAGTAGCAGGCAGCCTGGGCTCAGATTCGGCTCCTGCCGCTGCTGGCTCTGGCAAGCACAATCTAGCCCCGGCTGCTGCTGGGGCTGGGCCAGAGATGTGCGGTGCTCCAGCCCCTCTGGCAGCAACATCAGTGGATGAATTAAATAAATATTTCTGTTCTGTGTTTTTAAAGGAGTAAGATGATAAAACTGTCTTCCAGTCTACCAGTAAATAAGAAGGATGCTATCAACATCTACCAGGAATAAATGTTTTTAAATCATCAGACGCAGATAACTTGCACTAAAGATTCCTAAATGAAATGCCTGATGGGAAATTTGGTCCACCTAGGTTAATTTCTAATAGATTTTGGAATACTGAAGAAATTCCAGATGGTGAAGAATGTTAATATGCAAATATTCTAAAAGTGCAAGTGGGATGATCGGAAGTTTACCTGATTGCAATCCTAGGCAAAATAATGGAAAATCTGATAAGAAAGTCAAATTAAAGTAGTATTAAAGTATGCAAATATCATTAATGGCAAGCTACATGAGTTTAAGTCAAACAGATCTTGTCGAACAAATCTTATTTAATTTTTTGATCAAATTACAGGTCTGGGGGATAAAGACAACTGCATTGAGGTAATAGATTTTGGTAAGGAATTTGATTTTCATCATATAACATTCTGATTAAAAATCTGGCACTAGGTAACATCATGTTACGTGGATTAAGAAATAGCTAACTGACATCTCAAAATATGGGGAATCATCATGAAAGGGGGGTGTTTCTTGTGGAGTTCCATAAGACTCAGTTCTACAGCCAAAATTATCCCCTATTTTTATCAGTGATTTGGACATCAATACAAAATCACTGCTGGTAAAATTACAGAACACCTGTGCCATCTGTACTGGTCCCCTTTGCAACCCACACAAGTAAAGAGGCCTCCCTGTGCAGCCACCACACCACAGCCTTACTGTGGCACATCAGGGAATCGTGGTCTTTGAACAGACCTACTTGCCTGCTCCTTTGTGTGACCCTTCTGCTCTTGTCCCCATGAGTCCTTCTCAGACTTGCCTCCTCTCCCTCTTCCAAGCTCCTCATCCCCTCTGCCTTTGATTCAAGCAGTTATTATGGTAGTTTCCAGAATGACTGCACTGTCTCAGCTACTCTAATTGTGATGAGATCATAACACATCTCTGAAGCACCATTGTCAGGAATTACATCAGACAAAGTGACATCTATGCTGCCCTTCAGACAGCACTGGAAGTATTTTACCTTAGCTCTAAAATTATTCAAGCCCTTCTAGGTTTGCTACCCAGGTGTGAGTGACAGCACAAGGCCGCCTTATATCACAGAGGTGCAGGGTAATAAGAAACTCTTATAAAGGCAACTGTGTAGATTTGCTGAGATTTACAAAGACAAGGGAAAAAGCCATGTGTGATGTTCCCCTCCTGCTATCTGGAACATTGTGCCATTGTGCCCCCCAATTCACTATGCCAGGGGCCTGACATACACCAGCTTGCTGTGTGAACCCCCATTCCTGGATCAGTTCACACCAACATCCAGCATGTAATCTGTCTGACAGGCAGTGGAAGTATGCTCTCACTAGCCACTCAGGGGATGGCCTCCAAATGAGCATCCCCAACCACACGATGCAAATCTAGCAACTTCCATCTTGGAAGGTTCAGTGCACACCCACTGCACCTTGCAAGCTCATTTACACTGGTCTATCAATTTAATAAACAAATTGATATGCACCAGCTTTTGCTCTGAGTCAAGCTTTAACGCTTAAACATACAATGTTTCACTGCTTTAGATAAAGCAAACATAAGTTTAGTGATTAAAACAAGATTTTAAGTGAATACATGTCAAATCGATATAAAATCATGTAGCTAATCAGTCAAGGAGATAATCACAATCAAATAAAAGACAGCTCTCTTTCTAAACTAAGATCACTGTTACAATTCAAGTCTAGCTCACCCACATACATTGGCTGTGATGATTTTTAAAAAGTCTCTGCCCCTGCTCCGGTGGGCAGGGCTCAGTTATGAGTGTAACTTAGAAGATGGAATCCACAAAAAGCCCTTAACCCGTTCAAAGTGTCTCTTTTCCTTTCCAGCCCTCCTCATCCCCTCTTCTTGCAATCAGGTGACTCTTCCTTCTCAATCCAAGGTACTTAGTCTGCATTGTTTTGTATGCATGCCTTCCCTGGGTGTGTATGAACCCAGCTTGGTTTGTCTGCTTCCATTTGAGCCATGTGGAATACATTTGGGGACATGCTTCATATCTGTACACATTCATGATGTTGCAGAAAACATGCTACCATAACAGTTATGTAGAGCATGCCAGCAGCATTTCAAAAAACCCTGCAGGACATACTTTGCATTAGACTAAACACAATTACATTGGAAGGGTGAACAGGAAAGGCACATAGATCACATCAGAGCAGTATGCAAGAACGAGGGTGCAGCATGTCACGCCATGCCCCTGTGTCCACACAGCAGCAATAACTGCAGCAAAGCATCCAGGATTTCTGGCTTTAAAACAGTTTGTCTAGCAGATGAGCTGAAGGAGATCGTTCATTCATCCAGCTAGTAGGGAATCTCTTTAGTTACATTTATTGCTTGCACTCAAGAAGAGCAGTAGAGAGAACATGAATTCCCAGAGATTAAAAACTGAAGCTTTGCTGACTGTGTTTAAAAGTTGGTATTATGCTTCAATAGCAAAATCTGTGAATCAGAGACAAAGTCAGGATGTGCATTTGGAGGGTGAAAAGGGAGGGGTAATGTTAAAGTGTGAAAAGGGAAAAAGGAATGAAACAGCTAAGCATATCGAGAAAGTTCTCGGCTGGACTTGATCACTGCAGGTCCATTAAGATGCATACACTGAAGGTGTGTCTATGCTGCAGTGGAAGAGGTGATTGCAGATCAGGTGCACATATCCATGTTAGAATCAAACTACCTAGCATGGCTTGAAAGGGCTGTGAAGCCACAGTGGCATGGGTATCTGCATGAGCAGTTCAGTCCTGCCTGGACCCCTAGCTATACAGTCCTATGTTCCTAGCATGCACTGAAGCCCATGTTGCTGCTGGTTCCCTGCCATTTATAACCATACTCCACATTGGCTAGACCCTCTTTATCCATAATGTAAAACCCTCTGATTTGGTGTCTAGTAGATAAATACAGTTGGGGTTGAATGAACTAAATCTATTCTAATTATTTTCAAAAGTTATTCCAGGCAAAGGTTCTGATATCATTTCACAAACATAACACAACAAAATAGTTTTGTTTTTAAAATGTTACCTTCCACCCCACTAAAATATTCTAATACATCCATGCAGGCACACACTCAGCCCTTGGTAAATAAGTTCTTACATGCAAAAACTGTCTCCATTCTGTTTGTACAGCACCTAGCACAACAAGGTTCTGGTCCATGATTGGCACTCCTAGGCACTACCACAATAAATATGTGTAACAATAAATCATATCTCAATTCCATTCAATGTAACTTGCAATGATCAGAGTTCATTCGAAGAGAATGTGTCTTCACAGGAATCAGGGACGACTATTTCTATACATTTGTTTTTAAAGATTTCTATTGGGCAGGTTATTTAAATTCTACAAATACAAAAAGAAAAGATGCTTATTTATCTCCACTTCCTTTATGTTCTCATAACAGAAACATCTTATATTCAGTATTTTGCAGCCTTTCAACTTCATATTAAATTCATTGGTCCAGCTTCTTGTGGTGGCTCTGACCACTTTACCCTGCAACAAACCACACTGCCAACTTTGCCCACATATCTGCACAAAAGACACTATTACAGCACCTAATAAAACCAGCTACTCCAAAGGCTCATTCACCTGCTCATCCACCAATTTGATTTATGCCATCATGTGCCAGAAATGCCCATCTGATTTATATACTGGAGAAACAGGACAGTCTCTGCACAAAAGAATAAATGGGCACAAATCTGACATCAGAAATCACAGCACTCTAAAATCAGTGGGCCAGCATTTCAATCTTCATTATCACCCCATTAATGATTTGCTAATTGTGGTGTTCAGACAGATGAATACTATATCAAGGTTTCAAAGAGAAGCTGCTGAAATTGAATTTATTTGCAAATTTGGCTGCACTGCTTCAGGACTTAATAGGGACACTGGATTTTCCTCTCACTAAAAAAGGTGATTTGACCCCATCTTCCTCTGTATGCTGTTCCCCAGCATTTGAATCTTTACAATTGTTTTGATTTGCTGTTACAGTGTGTGTCACTTCTCTGCATTTATTTCCTCCCATTCTGTAAGGCTGTGTCCACACCAGGGTTTTATTTCAAAACAATAGCTGTTGTTTTGAAATAAAGCCAGGCATATCCGAACGACGTTTCATTATTTCGAAACAACGGGACCCCGTCGTTTTCAAAATAACGGCTGTTGTTTTGAAACAGTAAAACCTCGCATGCAATCGAAATAGCTGTTGTTTTGAAATGGTTGTTTCGAAACAACGCCATTCAGACATATTATTTTGAAAAATCAGCAATTTTGAAATAACACTTTTGCCCTTCTCCTTCCCAGGGTGCCTTCCTTTTTGTATATATTGGGTGGGGGCATGGCCCAGTGAGGGGGCCATGTTGCCACACTTCCCATGCTGCCCCTCTCCTGAAGCAAAATAGCATGTCCACACACAGGGCATACTATTTCACTTTGAGGGTTTCCCCTATTTCGAATTAACATTTTCTTATTTTGATTTAAGTTATTTTGAAATAATGATTTTATTTCAAAATAACTTGTTTCAAAATAAGTTATTTTGAAATAACAATTTACATGTGAATACAGCCTAAGTTCCCCCATCTTCAAAGCGTCTGTTTTGTATTGCTGGAGCAGTGCAAAGCCACTCTAGTGTCCCTAGTGAATCTGAGTTGCTTTTACCCACAGCCAAAGCTCAAAGACAGTGTTACAGGTCAGGGGTAATAGAAAAGTTGCTTTATAGCATCTCACCTCAGGAGTAATTTTTCTCCCTATAAAACAACAGAACATTATTTCTGCTCAAATAGACCTACTCACATGAGTAAGGACTCACATATTTGCAGACTTGTATACCTGTATTTATCCCATGAGCTCTAATAATTATTTATATATATTATATGGTATATTTTTAAAAATCTACATAATGGCTTCATTGCAAAAGGACCATCACAATATTTAAAATAAACAGTACTTCTTTAAAATTTTTTTCCTAACTCTAAACAATCAGTATACCAGAGAAAGTAAATTAGACCACAGAAAACCAGTGCAATCAAATGAGCCCGTGGATCTGAAGAAACAATGTAATGCAGGCTTCCCCCCAATGGTGGGACAGGGGAAGTTCAACCTCTTAATTTTAAGCGTGAGTGTTGCAGAATGGGGATAGAATTAAGCACCTACTTAAATGACTCACTAAATCAAGGCCTTAGAGCCCAGTTGGCTCATAAAGGGCACAAAATAGTGTGCTCATACTATGAAAAGAGTGTCATTTACTGTAGGAGTTATGGACTCCTATAGCCAGACCGTGGCTGGCTCTGTGTGCACGCGGTGGGGGCCATCACACTCTGCTCTGGCCTGTAGACCTCAACTGGCTCACAGAGTACAGAGGGCATAGTCAGGATGGACGGTGGAGCTCATGTGTGCACTCCTTCGAGCCCCTGGAGGAATTCTGGCTGAGTCAGTGTGTGTCTGGAAATCCTCTGAATGCTTGCAATGCACTATCTGACCTAGCAGCCATAGTAGGTCCCTGAGGATCATATTGACTCACATGCTATTCCCCCCATGATGCTCACCATCTACAACAGGACTACATGCTGGTGCCCTGCACTACGATTGCTGTTTCCTCACCTGCTCTACAGATCTCATGAGATAACCGCATTTCAGCAGTAAGAGGTCTGAAATCCTTTGCTTTTGTGATTTTACCCTAGAGTCATCATGCGACTTGAATGCCCTCTCTGTGGTTGGGCATTCATTTTGAGAAGCAGATCTGTAAAAACAGGAACAGTTAAGAAATACTAATCTCTCATCTTCACTAAAACATGCACTAATGCATCAGGAACAAATTAAAAAGGGATGGAAAGCCAAGCACTGTGGAAATATGATTTATGGGGTTGTAATTACATTACTACTTTATCAGTCACCTAGTAAGTTTGTCTCACTGAATTAACAGCAAGTTAGTAGGGGAAACTACAAGCTATATAATAAATAGTAGGTATGACAATATGAATTAGCAATGCACAAATGGTTTGATTTACCATTTATGAGAAAATCCTATTTATTTGCCTTTCAGAGCAAATGTTTTTCCACAATGCCTTCATTTTTGTTTTATTTACTAAATACAGCCTTGAAAAAAACCATTAATTCTTACGTTCTTACTCAAGTTTGAAGCAATAACATTCAACTCACATGATTTCTTTTTTTTCCACTTGAGACTTAAACAAGGCACCATGTACTAGTCTAATAAAAACACATATATACAGGGGTTAAAGTAAGCCGAAATGCCCACAAATTTGAGGGGCCAGCATGCTGGGGCTTTGAAAAACAGAAAAATTGGGCATAATGCTGTGTTCTGGTGCATTGTGCCTGGCCCTGGCTGCTGGCAGGTCCCAGCCAGTGTTTCCTTTGAGCTGTGCAGGCATGCGCAGGGCCTGGAGCTGCAGACAGGCTGGGGAGGGGAGTTTGCGAATCTTGCACCCTGAGCATGCTGTATGGTGGGGGGATCGGGATCAGAGAGCCTGCAGGGGTCAGGGAAGAGGGTTTGGGGGCTGGCTGGCGCAGAAGCGTCCCCAGGGATCGGGGGCCAGTGGGTCAGGGAAGTGGATCAAGGAGGGGGGGACGGGGCATGGCCAGTGCTCGCCCCCACCCCAGGCCATGCCTAGCCTGCAGAGCCCATTGTCCCTGGGCTGGAGCCAAGGATGGCTTCCAGCCACCCTGTCTGTCAGTCTGCTGCCAGGGGTCCCCCGTGCTGCTCCCGTTTCCGCAACCAGGCAGCCACTCCCCTCTGGGCGGTTGTATCCGAGCCGGGCCCCGAGCTGTTCCCGTAGGCACTGGGTGCAGAGTGGGCCCTGCAGGGCCAGCACCACGGTACCCAGCACCAGAACCAGCTCCGCCGACGGGAGGCCAGTGTGGTGTGGGCTGTCAGCCATCGTGGGGGCTGGCCAAGGCAAGCCCCGCCAGGAGGGGATAACTGAGGACTGTGGTGCCCAGAGAGCAGAGTGTGGGGCACAGTCCATGGGGCAAGCCAGGACTGCATTCTCTTTACTCTGGAAAAGGATGGAGGGAAGCATAAATAAGTGCCTGGAAGACTACGGAGATCAAACCTAATATAGACTGATTTTCTTTTTAAATCTCTAAAGTTTAGCTGATCTTCATTTAGAGGATAATAAAGCAATAAATGGAACACTACAAGTCAGTCTCTTCCCCTCTGCTCCCCTTGAATTATTTGGTGTCTCTTTGGTTTCTTACACCTATTACCTCAGCATCTAAATGGTGAATTCCATTTAATCCATTCCTTTCCCAATTAATGATTTGCTCCTTCCAGTGGTAACCGATGCATGTGGTACTGAGAAGTGATTACTGGGGCCTGCACTTGCATGAAGGGGGCCTGGACCTTATGGGAAGGGGGCCTGGAGATTAGGAGGGTGCCAGGACCTGTCAAATTATACTTGCACCACTGCATATACACCCTGAAAGACTCTGGGGGCATGTTTGTGGACACGGACACGGACACACACAGGTATGGATAGCTAAGTAGCCAACAACACTTCCCACACAGCTAGTGGTTACAAGAGGGTGATTGAAGGAGCTCATTCTATATGCCCAAAAAGAATTTTCCCTCAGAGTCAAACATTTTGTCTCCCTCAGCACCCCAATCAGACTGAAAACAAAAACACACTGAAGTGTCCTGAAAAAGGGAATTTTTGAAAGGGGGAAAAAAAAGCATTGGGGGGTTCACTCTGATAAAACTAAAGTGTTTCATTTTGAGTTCCACATTTTATCATACATTCTATTTAAAAATATTCAATACAAAAAAGTTGTCAAATCAAAGAAAATGTTCTGAAAATGTCAAAATGGAATGTTTTGACATTATCAAAATGCTTCATCTGAATACTTTTTTTTTTTAAACAAAGTGTCATGAAATCAACCTATTCATTTGGAAAGTGTTGATTCTCTACCAAAAACAAATCAGAAGAAAAGTCAAACCAAAGCACAAAATCCCAACTCTTTCAATGGAAAGTTTTTGACCAGCTCTAGTGATGACCAGTATCATCCATCATCAACAGCACTGACTTGAGGACTCCAGTGTTAAAATCAAAAATATCTACTGCTTGAGCTAAAGGAGTAACTGCTTCTTTTAGCTGTTAAAGAAGAATCAGCCTCTGTGAACGAGCCACTAGATAGAAATATATAACAGAACCTTGCATATTTACCAGCTATGCATGCATTTTACAAGACATCCTTTTCAAATATGATTAGCTAAATTATACCTGTACACATATGCTACCAGCACTCTCATAAGGACCCTGAATCTGCATACTGAAAATGTGTAATTACATGCACAAATCCCATTCATGGGAAATTACAGATATGGACATGCAATAAGTGACTACTACTTGCTGATGGTAGACATCTTGTTGTTATCTGAATGCAGACCCAGGTAACAATTACCAAATGGGTGTTTTGCTAAGACTAAGTAATAAGAAATGTATGTGAAAATAATAAGTTATAGCAATCTGAAATGAATGATTCAAAGTGTTTCCATTAGAGCAGCAGCATAAACATCTAAGAACAGTAGCCAATATGAAACAAGAGTGTAGAACTTGTCTTCTTACTTGCTCCCTTGTGGGAAAGGAAGTGGATCAAGTAAAAGACAGAAAATCTATATTGATTTTTTTCTAAAAGGCTTATCACATCAAAATAAAAACTCCAGATCTGATTAGCAATTTTATCCTTTTTCTTATTACTATCACATCAAGTTTGCATTTGGTTTTACTTATACAGCACAAAACTTGTGAGCAGGTACTAAAATGATACACTGTATATGGCTAGATTTCATGAAGACATGGTCATTTTTAGAGCTGCATGAAATTTTTCAGTCAAAACTTTTTTTAGATGGAAAACACAGATACGGATCAACCAAAACATTTTGCAAATTCTCACTGAATTCATCAAACTGTTTCTGTAAAAAAAATAATTCTGACCTCACCCCACCCCCCACCCCAATCCCAATTGTTTAATTTGAATCAACTTTGTTTTTAAATTTACTTCAATTTTTCTTGAAATGGTAAAAACAAAAATGAACTGTAGTTACACAGCTCATCCCAGCTATGGATCAAGGTCTCCATCCCCACTGTGCATATTGCACCCTGAGAGGGAGCATAGCAGAGGGAATTCTCCACTTGTGATCCAGGGAATTAAAGGAGGAATCTGCCTCATTAGGGTGGTGCCCTATCACCAACACAAGGCAATGCACAAGTCATTCAACAGCATGTCACCAGTATCAGCAATCACACAGGAACTGACACTGGTGGAGTTTTGACTGTAGAGTCTGAAATATTCTCAAATTAGTCACAGTCAATCCACAATTATAGGAACAACCCTCTCTCTCTCTCTCTCTCTCTCTCTCTCTCTCAAAAAAAGCATTGCTGAGAAAATCTGAAGAGCTGAACCTTTGAAGACACCCCAACCTGCTTACCACCAGCAGAAAAAAAGGCTACATTTGGTCAAGAAAATTATTCAGTGTTCCTGTTCATGCTATGGGGGCAACAACCACAACCAGCCTAGTTTCACTAATAGCAAATCTTAGTTTGGGAGAGCACTGTGGTCCCCCAGCAAACCATTAGTCACACTTTAGCAGTATGCAGCTTTTCTACAGCCACCTATTTAAAAATATGTCTTGTCTGTGTAACCCTAACCCAGCACTTCACCGGGGTGGGGGGGAGATTACCACATAGACACAAACACCTAAAAGTTGTTCATCACACAGAAATAGCCATTATATTGTCAGCTGAAACATGGTGAAAGCGGAATTCCTGCTCTATTTCATCTAAATTGATTCTATAATATCTCAGCGAAATCCTCTCTCCTACTGAAACACAAAACAATGCAAATTCTCAGCTCTCTCAGGGTACATAAGCAGTTCTGTTAGATGCCCAAGAAGAGAGGTAAAGTAAGAGCATCGGCATTAGGGAAATAATGTATTGCATTTTATATACCAGTGGTTCCCAACCTTTTTGGTTTGAGGGCCACAAATATGATTTTTACAGCCCTGAAGGGCTACCAGGCTCCACCAGCAGCCACCCCAAAAAGCAGTTTGCCTCCTTGCTCAGTGATTTCCCATCTCCATGGCTGCAGCACGGAAACCGCACACATTCTGCAGCTCTGTGCTTTCTAAGGGGGTCCCAAGGCAGAGGCTCCTATCTGCAGCCAGGGGGACAGAAGATCAGTCATCATCTGCTCCCCTCCTTGGTGGAGGGGTTTGCATTTTTCCCTTCTACAGCCAGGGGGATGGGAATGCTAATCTCCTATTCCTTTGGCTGCAGCGAGGAGCCTGCACTGGTCTTTTAGCCGTTGGGTCTTTAGGCAGAGACTCCATGCTCCAGCCAGCAGGAGGGAAGCTGATGGCACTTTGGCCCCCAGAACACAGGCTGGGAACTACAGCTATATACCATAATGCCTCTTTAAAAACCCTAGACATTCCCCATTTGCTGGGTCAGAACAATTT
This sequence comes from Podocnemis expansa, assembly GCA_007922195.1. Lineage (NCBI taxonomy): Eukaryota > Metazoa > Chordata > Testudines > Podocnemididae > Podocnemis > Podocnemis expansa. The sequence goes on from ML681964.1 coordinate 64,058,464, forward strand.
CCATCTAGCTAGCTATCCTGTCTCCTGATGGTAGCCAGTGCCAGGTGGAAGGAATGAACAGAATAGGTAATCATCAAGTGATCATCTCATCAACAGCAAATAATACTGAACAGGAAATTTGCAACTTCTTATGTAGATTTTTATATAGCCCTGCAAAAACGTAGCAGTTTCACAAGACCTCTGAATGGCAAAGAAGCATCATTGGCTCCATTTGACCAATGAGGAAACTGAGGCATGAAAAGATTAAGGTATTCTCTCCTAAGTGACACTGAAGCCTTAGACCCATTTTATAAGGTGACTTAGGTATTCAGTGGAAGTCAGGCACCTAACTACCTTTGAAGGAACTCTGGTGCCTAAATCACTTTTGAAAATTGGACTGAGGAGCGTAAGTCACTTTACCACTTTTGAAAATGTGAATCCAAATGACTTGCATGAGATCACACAGAAAGTTTGTGGACAGAAGAAACAGAAGAACCCAGATCTGCTCCACACAGTCACGAGACAACTTCAAGGCCTTTCTTTGGGTTAAAAGGATAACAGTGAAAATAATAGGTGTGTCTGACCAAGGTTCAGAGACTGCAGTGGAAATAAGACTGATCTACTACAGAGAGACAGTATGCCATAGCAGACTGAGAATAGACTGCAAGATATTCACATACACATACATATCCTCAAAAGGAAAAAGTAAATAGTAAAGGATACATAACAGAAACAAATACTTTGTTTTCCTTCACAGCAGAATTCCACGGTGGGGCACCAAACCATTAGAGACATTAAAACAGTTCGGCAGAGAAAGGAAGTTGTGTTTCACAGACTAATTCTGTCAACTGGGTTTGTTTTCATTGTTATAACACCACAAAAGTTTGATGAAAGGGAATGAAGCCCCCATCCTGCCATAGTCAGCCCAGCAGGCTTCCCAAAAGCAGCAGACTTTGGAAGACTGGCTTCTCAGGCTGCCAAGAAGCTGGGCAGGTGATCTGGCAAGAAAACAGGTACATTTCCAAGGCTTCGAGCCTGGGTTCCATCTGAACTTTGGCAAAATCAAGCTGTCTCCATAAAACATTTCCATTTTGATGAATTGCCAAATTCAAACAAAAAAAAGTGTTCTGTTGGAATTTTTCCAGACCATTCAACAGTAAAGTTAAAAGCATTAGCAACAAACATCCCATCTCTTTCCCTCATCTAGATCCTTATAGTACCTATCTGTCTCTCATCACCACAGAGGCTGAGACCCTCACAGAGTGCTGTGAGGTAAAGTGCCATTATCCTCATTTTACAGACAGGGAGACTGAGGGACTTCCACAAAAGCCCTGTGCTAGAGTAAAGAGTTGACCTGGATATCACGAGTCCCAGACTGCCATTTATCCAATGGACCACCATTCTACTCAATGCAGTAAGCCTCCACCTGAATCTAATGCTAGGTGCCAAAGAAAACTTACTCATCGAACCGGCCGGAAATGCTCTTGCCCCTCCTGTGGAGTAAGTAGTCCAAATACCAGAGCCAAGTTGAAGCTGACACATTCCACTTTGTGCTCCTTGTCCATGTGAGCACAAGCAATGATATGTATTGAAGGTAAGAGAATGGGTGCTCATTACATGGGGATATCTACAGGGATCCCTGTTTCCATCACTACTTTGTTCCTTGTTCTCTTTTAAAGTGGTTACACAAATCAATATTCAATTCACAAAATTTACCTCAACCTTGTCATTATGCATTTGCCTATGTGTTCTCTAATCAACCTGCCATACTCCTCTTTAGAGATGTACTTCACAAGCACTTTCCACAAAGGTCATTTTTAATGTGGGGCACAGACCGCTTTTCTATCTAATAGCTCTCATTCTTTTGTTCTTCTTCTGAGTGCTGCTTTTAACACTGTCTTCAATTTGAATTCCCGTGTGGCCCTCTGGAGCCATGTTTCTCCCTTTCTCGGAGTCATAGTGCCACAAGTTCTCCCCTACCACTACTTTCCATCTAGAGGTCATTTGTTTTCACCTTCTGTTCATTTAACCAGCCCCTGGCAGTTTTTAGAGCCACAGTTGTTGGTCTATGATATTGGTTTTGATCAGTGTGCTGCCATTTGGGAATAGATCTCATCAGCACACTCTGGCTTGGCACATGCATGCTGATGATGAACTAGAATCCTCTGAAACTGACTGTTGCTTAGGGAGCCCCAAGGGTTTCTAACCAGCTGTCAGATATTCATAGCTGGATGAGCAACAATTTTCCAGAAATGAGCATAAGAAATGAAAGCCAATGAGTTCCAGGCAGTTCTCAGATACATATACTGACTTTTCTAAACTACACTGAATTTTAAGATAAATTTCTGTTATTTCCAACACATTTTCTCATTCCCATCTCCAAAGTATTAAGAATTTTTCACATAATTCTGTTCCTGAGGCTTAACTGCCCAACAACACTCCATTCAACAATTTCACTACTGGTAAATATGGGTACGTCTACACTGGAGCCTTAAGTTGACTTAAGCTCCCTTAAGTTGACTTAAGGAAAGACATGTCCCCACTGGACTTTTGTTAAGCCAACTTAAGCACTTGCTGAAGTTGACTTAATAACTCCAGCCCTTAAAGTCAACTTAAGCATTAAAGTTGACTTTATTAAGTCGACTTAACACATTGCAGACAGGCTTGTCTACACTATAGGCTTTGTTAAATCAACTTAAAGTCAACTTAACAGAGCCCTCCAGTGTGGACATAGCCTTTAAGTAGACTTTATTAAGTCAACTTAACTTTTAAGTCACCTTTGTTAAGTCAACTTAAAGTCAACCTTGTTAAGTCAACTTAACTGAGCCCTCTAGTGTAAACATAGCCTATGGCCACAACTGTATCAATGTGACTATGCAATTAATTTTTTCATTTTTGACTCAGTACAGTCACACAGTAGGTTTCCTATAACCCAGGTGGCAATGAGAGGAACAGCATTCCAGAGCTAAGTCAGATGAAGTAGAAATGACCTTGTATGTACAGCACTATTATGCACAATGCTACATATTTACATCTATGTCACCCAACATTTTTGCTCAGGTTTATCTGTTTGTCCTCTTTTCTTATGGATTAGTAGAAGAGCTGGTTGAATACTGGATAAAATTATTTGTTAAAGAACATGGCTCAGCAAATAATCCATTCTTTGATGAATAAACTAGCTAATGGGCATTATTTCATCGACTATTTCATCAAATGATTTTATAATTTATCATCATTTATTATTTCATCAAGTGATTATCTTTCATGAAGAGATGACTGACTCTGTGGGGCTGGGCATGATATACCTTGAATTTAGCAAAGCTTTTGATAAAGTCAATCACAATATTTTAATCAGCAAGTAAACCAAGTATTGATTGAATGAATGGAATCTAGGGTAGTTAGAAACTTGGCTACATCATTGGGCTCAATGGATTGTGATCAATGGCTTGATGTCTAGCTGGCAGTCTGTAGCAAATCTCGCTGGCTCCCCCCACATAACCGATGACTTGTACACCTCACTTGGTTTACAACAGCAATGCTCTTTATTTTCACTGATAAGTCCCTTCTCCACAGTATAAACTTGGCCCAGAAACTCTGGGCTTCTTGGCCTGACTTGCCCTGAGAGCAGCCCTCCTGCCTGGACACACCTCCCTGCTTCCCTTTTCCACTCCCCTTATATCACAGGACTCCAGCGAGTCAGCTGTTTCCTGTTCCTCTTTTGGCAGGCTCCCCCTTGCCCTAATCAGCCCACAGCTATGAGTCATGGCACTTCTGACTTTGTTGGGTTTCTCTCAAGCTCAGACAACTGGGGTGGGAGTGGCAGCAGTGTGGAGGGCTTAAGGCCCTGGCACTCCACTACATAGCTGGTAACAAGCAGCGCATCCCAGGGTTGGCGCTGGGGCCAGTTTTATTCAGTTATTTGGAGGCAGGTGTGGATTGCACCCTCACCGAGTTTGCAGGTGATATTAATCTGTGGGGAGTGGTAGAGATGCTGGAGGGCAGGGTTAAGATCCAGAGTGACTTAGAAAAATTAGAGAATTGAGCCAAAAGAAATCAGATGTGGTTCAACATGGACAAATGCAGAGTCTTGAACGTAGGATGGAGGAATCCCATGCACAGCTACAGACTAGGGACCAACTGGGTAGGCAACAGAAAAGGACTTGTGGTTCCAGTGGATAAGACGCTGGATACAAGTCAACAATGCGTCTTTGCTGCCAAGAAGTCTAACGGCATATTGGGCTGTGTTAGTAGGAACACTGCATGCCAATCAAGGGACGTGATTATTCCCCTCTATTCAGCACTGGTGAGGTCTTATTTGGAGCACTGTGTCCAGATTTGGCCCACGCACTACAGAAAGGATGTGAATGAAGTGGAAGAGTCAGCAGAGGGCAACTTAAATAATTAAGGGGGCTTATGAAGAGAGGCTGAGGGAACTAGGCTAGTTTAACGTGCAGAAGAGAAGAATGAGGAGGGGTTTGACTGCAGCCTTTAACTATCTGAAAGGGGATTCCAGGGAGGAGAGAACTAGGCTGTTTTCAGTGCAAGTAGATGACCGAATCAGAAGCAATGATCTGAACTTTCAGTGGTGGAGGTCTAGGTTGGATAACAGGAAAAGCTATTTTCCCTAGAAGGGTTACTGGAATGGTTTACACAGGGAGGTGCTAGAATCTCTATCCTTAGAGATTTTTAAGGTGTGGCTTGACAAAGCCCTGGCTTGTATGATAGTTTTATTTGGTCCTGCTTTGAGCAGGGTATTGGACTATATGACCTCCTGAGGTCCCTTCCATGTAAATAGAGGAGGATAGAAGGGGGAACAGAGACACATAAAAGTACAGTGAATTGCCCATGGCTGTAGCAGAGACCAGAATGGAACGTAGGTCTTCTGATGCACAAGGCAATGACCTAGTCACAGGACCAAGTTTTCTGGACTGCTGCTGTCTATTGCAACATCTTTGTCCCATTGGCTCTATTATCCTCTAGAGCATCTGCAAGCAAAAGAATAGGAAGGCAAGGCCTAATTTTTCTGTTAGAAAACAAGCAAAAGAATAGACTGAAACTGTGTTTATGAATAATAGAAAAGCAATAAAGAGCACACTTGGGTTTCTTTTTTTTCAGCTTTGCAGTTCACCTTTCAAAAGGAAAAGCTCCTGGTAGTGTAGGCAGCATCTAGAGTTCACAACACTGAGAACAACAGTGCAGTGGCAACTTCTCCAACACTGTGACTGCTAAATATAAGCCTCATAAAACAGTCAGAAAAATCAAATCCTAATAAGGTTACAAGAGGGTGCAAGTGAGAATGCAACCACCTCTAGGATTGCATGCTCCTCCACACTTAAAAAGAGTTGCACTCAAGCCTGTGTTCCTAAAAAAAGACATCAGCAGGTGGGATATGGGTTTTATTGATCTACAGCTGATCAAATATTTATCGTCTGTCAGCTCAGTGAAATACACTGGGAATTCTAATGTGTGCTTTACTTATGTTTCACAGATCTCAGAAACACCTTCATGTTCTGTTGGCCAGCAGAAACTGAGTTCAGCTGTCAGTGTCTGGAGAAATTATTACAAATACACAGGCTGCTAAACAAGCATATTGAAATCCGCATTATGGAGTGTCCTCAGAAATCATCATGACTTTCCATCCACCTGGGCATCGGCCAGTATTGTGGTACTGTGCCATCATTTACACACTGTATCCAAGCACTAGCATGAATACAGCACACTGGATGGAATTCCATGTTATGGCTCCATCTGCCCATCCAGAATCAGCCACGAGTGGAATGAATGTTGTGACTGGATCACTCTAGCAGGGAAAGACTACACCATAGGCAGAGACTGAATGATGTTTGGAGGGGAACAAAAGAAAAAATAAACATGGGGGTCCCACTCCAGGATACATCTGCAATGTTTCTTTCCCAGTATTATTTTCTCTCACTTTTTTCCCTTGGAGTTAAAAAGGGAGGTCAGTGGAGTTTGGGAAGAAGTTAAAAAAAAAAAAAGTGAGAGAAGGTGGTCCCCCCTGCCCCGTGAATGCAATTTTTCATTTCAAAAAATGATTGAAAAACAAACAAAAAAATTCAACCAAAATGGATTTTATCTTTTTTAAACAGAAAATTTCATTTTAGTCAAAGCAGCACTTTTTTATTGGGAGGAAAAAAACCCAAGTTAATGGAAAATTTCAACCAGTTCTTCTCAAACTCTCCCTCCCAACTCACTGGCAGCTGCTTCTCTCTCTCCTCTTTCCCCCCCACCACTGATCATTTTGAGTAGCCTCACTCTCCCTCACCATCCCCTGTATCTGAGCTACTTTTCTGCATGCCAACATTTTGGCCCTCGAATTATCAACTTCTTCCCCCCTCTGGCTGACAACATTCTCTTGCCATACTTTCCCCAGGGTTCACCAGCTACATGAGAGCAGCCCTTGCACTCTTCACAGAGCAAGAGCTTCTCCAAGACGGCACCTTGGAGATACTAATGTCTTCTGGAGGGGAGGAGACAGGCCCTTGGTGCCATAGCCCTCTGTCACACTGGAGGAAGCCTTTCTTTTCCCTCCTAATGCATGACCACAGCACAGCAGCTCCTGGGAAGTACAGAACTCACTGGGACACTATGCTTTCTTGAGTTCCCCAATCTACTACTGTGCCTTCATTGCACAGTCTGACCATAAACATTCAGGGTTATATCCAGCCCTGCTGCACCTCCGCCAGAATCACTGCATGACTTCGGCCCTCTTTGCTGGACCTCATGTCAGAGTGAAATGAAGGAGAGAGCATACACCCCCCCACACACAAACGCATCCCCTTTATGCAGCCAGTATATTGGCCAAAATCCCAACCCATGTGTCTACAGGAATGCTTGAGGCCTCCTTCCTTACTCCCCATGTGTAACTGCCCATCCAGGGGGCAGGTGGGGCCATGGCGCTCCACATACAGCTGCCAGCTGAGCTGTCCGCACATGGCAAGAGATAAACTACAGCACACAAAAGGCCTGGGAGCCAGTGTGCTAGCTCTGTACTGGAGCATCCCTCCTACCAGGAGCAGCACCTCCTGGCACACTCGTATGCTGACTGCTTCATGAGGCAGAACTTAGAGACTGAGGACTGTCAGCTCTAACCCATTATAACAGCTCAATAAATATTCCAGAGCCTGAGCTTCATTTAAAGTCCTTGACTAGTTTTCTACTAGGAGTTAGCATGAACAGTGCAGGACAAGGAGCAAGCCTGCTCTCATTGTTGTGATTTTGTTTGTGTCTTCATAGACGCATGAGCTTCTCAGCTATCAAAACACTAGGTGGCCAGTGGATTTAATGACATATTGATACTAGAAGTCATAAAGTAGGAGGGTCGGATTTTAGACAGCAATCAAGGCTTGCCTGACACTGCACCTATTAAAGTCAGTGAGAGTCTTATCGTAGCTTTTGGGCTTCACTGCACTTGGAGCTTCCAGGAGGCATTTTGGCTAAATCAGCAAGGATGCCCCTGGGAGCTCTTAGAGTACATGTGGCAGCTCTACTGCTTCTCAAACAGAGGCAGTACATATTATCTCAGAAAGGAGAGGTGTCTTTATCCTGCTCTCCCTGCTTCTTTTTGGGTCCATGGCAGAGAAGAGGATTGTTAGAGGAGAATATGAGTGAGGGAACCTTAAGAACACTAACACTATGGACCCCTCCCCTGCTATAGATGGATTCTTGGCCCCAACCATATCTGATCACCAGTAGATGGATCAAGGACTTAGTCACTAGTGATAATCAAACATTAGCAGATTTATTTGATAAGGGACAACAAAACAGACACGCTTCAGGATCAATACATAACACCAACCAGAAATCCTTCCCTCCAGATAGGTCCCCAAGTTAACATTACGATTTATCTCAGTTCACAGAATGCAGGGTGACTGACAAACAAGACTGGACGAATGGAACATCAGGAGGAGAGGAGACAGCAAACACAGGACAACACAAAAACTCAGAAACAGGTAAGGGTAGCTTCTTTTCAACAATAAATCTTCACGTGCAACTGACTGCCATTAGAGAAGACAGCAGGGACTGCTCCCTCATGCTGGCCTTATATGCATTTTCCTTAGCCAATCAGGAGTGCTGGGTACCCTCTGCATGCAGCACTACAAAAGTATGCACACAACACTCCAATCCCTCACTCAGACTTTCCTGCCAAAGACAAAAAAAGGCATGGTTATCTCCAAAAAGAGCTCACCCAAAGTAGACTCACTACTGTCCTATCCATTCAAAATGGACTATACGCATTTTCTATTAACAAAATCTCTTTTCAAATACCATTCTACAAGGCTGGTAGTGTGAATCAGTGCCTGGTTCCTGCACAGGAACACCAAGGAGGGGGACTGACAGTGCCAGTCATAGTCCAACTCTTCAAGGGCATCCTTCGATATCAATGGCACACATATTAATGGAAACACACCCATTATCCACCACTCACAGAACAGAAGAGTTAAGCAAAGGGCTCCAGTTTCAGCATTTAGATATTCAGGACTTATACCTGCCTAAGTTGCAGACAAAAAAAAATGGACCAAATTCCTGCCCTAAATTATGTTTTGATAATTTCAAATTTTGCTGATCAAGCTATTCAGAGAAATCTGCATACTAAATATGAAGCAATGATACAGCATAGTGCTGTCTGAATTTACAGAAGTGGATAAGTAACCTCTCTGCTCTCATCTACTGTGGTTTTCATGCTGAGTGTGTGCTTCCTCCCAAAGGGAAATGTTGGCAGTTAAGCAGTGTGTAATAGCAAGCTGATCATCAGAAACTCAATCTTTCACAGCACAAAAAAGCCAGTTGATTGCAAAGAAATGAATAGTAGCAGTCATGTGTGGAGGGGTCTCAGAGGTCTGAGTGACCTAGAAGTTAGAGCACCTTCCCCTTTGTCAGGATGGTAGCAATATCTGTTCCTGACCTTAAGCTGGAAATCTTTGGATTCACTTCTGTATCTGTGCCTCAGACCTTAAGTGGGTATGGTAGAGGGACCTGGGCCCTTCCTTTCCAGCAGGTCCCAGCCCAGGACTTTGTAGGAAGCAATGCTGGCGGGACCTCCCTACAGTAAGTGCAATTTTGCCTTTCTGGGCTACTTCCTTCCAATCAGACTCTCACTTCAGAACATAGCCCCTATAGTCCAATCAGACACCCTCGCCTTCAAGACTATCCAAACAATTAGGGCCGTGCAGCACCTGCTGATTCTTAATGGGAGTGATTTTGGAGAAGGCATCACCTTTGGGTCTAACCCACTGTAGTCCTTGTGTTACCTGGGGTTCCTCAAACTCAAAGTTCTCTGTAACTTTACTCTCTGTGAGGCAGTATCAGGAAATAAACTATTAGAGATGTAGTATTTCCATCTATTATATGGTTGGCATAAATCACACAGAATCAAGTGCTTTCACTTAAAGCCTTCATTTCATGAGTTTCCAGCACATTCACAAGAATGGCTTTACTCAAAGTCTCTGTTTTATTTAGCCTGCAGCACATACAAACACAATACATTATAGGACACCACAACCTAACAGATGGCTTACAAGTTGGCACCCTCTCTCCCGGACCCTGTGTTGCAGAGTGGCCAGGCTTTGCTGGCTGTGGGGGGCAGGGGAGGCACCAGCCAGTCATTGGTTGAGGGAGGCATTCCCCCCCCCAACCCTGTATTGCTGGCCAGACAGCTGTAACCCTCTCTCTTTTCTCCCTGGGTTACTTGGGAGCAGGCAACACTCACATATGCACAAGTGCCTAAGTTTGATGACAAAGAGATCCTGAGTTTCCCAGTGGTGATGTTGGGATTGTGGGAATCCTCTCTTCACTCTTCTGCTGCTGTCCCTTTGCTTTACAGGAAATTAAACTTGGTGGTGCCTCCACCTGGCTGGGTCCAGTACACACCCGATGGCGTGCCTTGGGAGCCTACAGGACTAAATCCACGTGGCTAAGAATAACCTGTGTAGTGGTTAAGAGCGCTGTAGTGGTTAAGAGCGATGCCCTTTGATAGGGGAGACTGGGGTTCAAATCCCAGTGGGTACCTGTCTACCTTCCCAGTAGGGGTCCTTGGGCAAAAGACCCCCTAATGCCTCACTTGCCTACCTCAAATATGAGAGTGACACGAATAGGAGAGTCGTGCCGGCTCGGACGTCGCCCGGATTAACAAGGTCCGCGCCAGATGTTGGGGAACCAGGACAATCTGACGATAAGTGGGCTACTGGAACAAACCATGCATGGATGAGACAAGAGAACCTGGAATTGATGGAATGCTACTACAACAGCAGACCTAATGAGAGGGGATATATGAAACGTATGAGGGAACTATGGATGGACAAAAGACCTACATCCACACTAACCGAGAAACAGCTAGTTACCCAACGCTTCAACATAATAAAGAGGCAGCTGCTCTCACAACTGGAGATAAACCAACTCCACATTACCTCCCAGACCCAAGAAGAAGCCCCAGAAGAACAACTAGATATGCAGCCACCACCTGAAGCTGGAACTTCACTGCCACCCCCTCCATTACAGAACACAGCAGCTGACATGAGGCATAAGATCAGGGATAAACAAGCTACAGTTAACCCTCGAGACCGATTACCAAGGCTCATTGGAGAAGTACCATCAGATAGTATGCTAGAAGATGCCAATAGAGCCCTAATGACAATTCCTACTACCACCATCACTGAAACCAATGAACTGGTATACGCTACAGCCTCTGTAATCCTGGAGATGCTTGGCTACACAATCAAGAAGAACACCAGTACATACCCCCCTGGAAAATGAAGTTGGAGGATAAGGTCAAGGCAACCCGGAGAGAAGTTAGCCGGCTGGTGGAACTACAGAAGGGTGTAGAGATTAAGGATAAGACTCGGCTACTGAGAAAATACAAGGGCCTGACTCCATCTGAAGCCCTAGAGACTGCTAAGCAAAGGCTCACAGCACTGGCCACCAGGCTAAGGAGATACACTAGAGCAGCAGAGGCCAAAAAGATAAATGCCCTGTTCTCCAAAGAACCATCCAAGGTGTACTCCCAACTGCAGTGCAACAACACAATAACAGCAGAAACTGAACAGTACTGGAAGAACATCTAGGAGAAAGAGAAGACTCATAACACCAGTGCAAAGTGGCTGCAGGACCTGAGAACAGACCACAGCAATCTCCCGGAACAGGAACCAGTCACCATCACAGTAGCAAACATCCAACAGCGGGTCAAGAACATGAAGAGCTGGACAGCACCTGGCCCGGACATGATCCACACCTACTGGCTAAAGAAACTAACAGCAGTGCATGAACGCCTAGTAGCACAGATGAACCAGCTGCTAGCAGCAGGCTCCCACCCAGACTGGCTAACACAAGGAAGGACAGTGCTGATCATGAAAGACCCCCACAAGGAAACAGCACCATCCAACTACCAGCCAATAACCTGCCTCCCCACAACATGGAAAGTCCTATCAGGCATCATAGCCGCCAAGCTACAGGACCACGTGGGCCAGTACATGAGCACAGCTCAGAAGGGCATTGGGAACAACACCAGAGGCTCAAAACACCAGTTGCTCATAGATAGAGCAGTTGCCCAAGACTCAAGGTCTAGACAGACCAATCTGAGCACAGCCTGGATTGACTACAGGAAAGCCTACGACTCAATGCCGCACACATGGATCTGTGAATGTCTGGCGCTATACAAAGTCAACAGGACACTAAGGACCTTCCTCAAGAACTCAATGGGACTGTGGAAGACAACACTGGAAGTCAACTCAAGACAGCTTGCACAAGTGGCCATCAAGTGCAGCATATACCAAGGTGATGCGCCGTCCCCGCTGCTGTTCTGCATTGGCTTGAACCCCCTCAGCCAGATAATCACAAGGACTGGCTATGGATACAAGTTCAAGAGTGGAACTACCATCAGCCACCTCCTCTACATGGATGACATCAAGCTGTATGCCAAGAATGAACGAGACATCGACTCACTAATCCACCTGACACGGATCTACAGTGAGGATATTGGGATGTCATTCGGACTGGAGAAGTGTGGCCGGATGGTAGTAAAGAGAGGCAAGGTAGTCAAGACTGATGGGGTGGAACTACCAGCAGGCCACATAGCAGACATACAGACCAGCTACAAGTACCTTGGCATCCCACAGTCACTTGGGAACCACGATGAGGAGGCAAGGAAGACAGCAACATCCAAGTACCACCAAAGGATAAGACAGGTCCTGAAGAGCCAGCTCAATGGGAAGAACAAGATCAACGCCATCAACAGGTACGCCCTGCCAGTCATCAGATACCCTGCCGGTATAGTGAGCTGACCAAAGGAGGACATGGAGGCTGCCGATGTGAAGACCTGGAAGCTCCTCACAACGTACGGAGGTTTCCACCCCAAATCCAACACCCAGAGACTGTACGCCAGCCGGAAAGAAGGCGGGCGGGGTTTGGTGAGTGTCAAAGCCACTGTCCTGGATGAAACCCAGAGCATCCAGGAGTACATCAGTAAGGTGGCACCCAAAGATGAGCTGCTGAGAGAATGCCTGAGGCAGCAGCAGCAGCCATGGGAGGAAGATCAAGCAGAAGAAGTGCCATGGCAAGACAAGACCCTGCATGGAATGTACCATAGACAGATAGCTGAGGTGGCTGACATTGGGAAATCCTACCAGTGGCTGGAAAAGGCTGGACTGAAAGACAGCACCGAGGCACTGATCATAGCAGCACAAGAACAGGCACTGAGCACCAGATCCATTGAAGCAGGGGTCTACCACACTAGACAGGACCCAAGGTGCAGACTGTGCAGAGAGGCCTCAGAGACAGTCCAACACATAGTGGCAGGATGTAAGATGCAGGCAGGAACAGCATACACTGAACGGCATAACCAAGTAGCTGGCATTGTGTACAGGAACATCTGCACAGTGTATGGGCTAGACCCTCCCAAGACCAGATGGGAGATCCCACAGAAGGTCGTGGAGAATAACAGGGCTAAGATCCTGTGGGACTTCCAGATCCAGACAGACAGGCAGGTACTGGCCAATCAACCAGACATTGTGGTAATAGACAAGGACCAGAAGACAGCGGTGGTGATAGATGTAGCAGTGCCAAGTGACAGCAACATCAGGAAGAAGGAGTATGAGAAGCTGGAGAATTACCAGGGCCTGAAAGAGGAACTAGAGCGGATGTGGAAAGTAAAGGCCAAAGTGGTCCCGGTGGTGGTAGGAGCACTCGGGGCTGTGACTCCTAAGCTGGGAGAGTGGCTCCAACAGATCCCAGGAACAACATCAGAGCTCTCTGTCCAGAAGAGTGCAGTGCTAGGAACAGCTAAGATACTGCACAGAACCCTCAAACTCCCAGGCCTCTGGTAGAGGACCCGAGGTTGAGGATGACACATACCACCCATGGGGGTGAGAGAGGAATTTTTTTTTTTAATATTTTTATATAATACATTCATGGTGCTTAAATTGCATGTAACAAACCTTTACTTAACAAAGAAACTTATCATTAACAGGATGGAATTGAATATTACTACTAATTTAAATACACAGGGGCAAGTAAATAAATTAGTGAGCAGACACAGAATACTATTTAAAGGAAACTTATCTAACTAGTATGTTCACAGCCCTTTTTCCAACTCAGGGGGCACAGTTCCCAGAGTTCAGAACCCCAACCCCTTGCTTGCGTGGGCGTGCTTGGAGGGTCAATGAAGGAGACAAGGCAGCACGCTGCTGGTCCAGTGTATTTGCTCAGAACCGCACTGAAGATCCGGAGTGAGCCTAACCAACGGTCTGTAGTCCTGGCCCTGGTTCAAAGGGACTGCCACGCTGCCTCCCCTCAGGCCCAGTCAGTCTGTCAGCAGACTCCTTTCCTTTACAAGCCCTGCCCTAAATTGGAGGAGGGAGACAGACACTCACACCCTCACTGCAGATCCAGCTCAGCCAGCTCTAGGCTCAGACCCTGCTTTGGGCTGAGTAAGACACCAAACTCTGAAGCTCCCTGCTTGAGTGAGCCTCCAGCAGTCTCAGCAACCCCAGGAGCAGCTTCAGCAACCCCAGGAGCTCTCACAGCAGCTTCCAGATTCAGACATGTCTCTGCCCCTCCGTGGAGACCCCTTTGTCCCCCCTCTGCTTCCTGGAGGGGCAGGCAGGGTCCTTCTCTCTTTCCCATGGGATCATGGGAGTTGTAGTCTCTCAGTGGAAGAATTTACAGCACATAGGAACTGCTTACATTTTAATCTCCTACTCGATTTCAGAGGCCCCTAAAGTACAGGATGCCTACATAGGTTTGCTGGCCAGCAAGAGAGGTACCTCACCAAACCTGGCTAGATGGCCAGCCAGGCTTGGGAGCCAGGGAGGCACCTCACCCCCGACCCTGTGTTGCTGGCTGGCCAGGTTTGCTGGCCAGCCGGTGGGAGGCACCTGCCCAGCTCAGGGGCTCAGTGCTGCCTGGGACTTGGGTGAGCCACCCAGGGGAAACAGAGAGTCCTGTGGCAGTTTACTAATGCACTATGCATTGTATGAGTTTAAGGTTGAAAATCCTACTTCGTCAGACTCCTTGATTTTCTTTTACAGTCTGACCTGATTCAATGATTTACCCATCCCTGCATTTATTTTCCTCCCATTCTGTGAGTTCCCATCTTCAAAGCATCAGAGGAAATGGGATTTTTCCACAAAAGCTCATACGATAAATACATGTGTTAGTCTTTAAGTGCCACAGAACTCCTTGTTTGTTTTTACTGAACTAGACTAACACAGCTACCCCTTTGGATCTTGGAATATTGTGAAGTTTCAAAAGGGCAGCCATGTTAGTATGCTGCAGCAAAACAAACAAGGAGTCCTGTGGTACTTTTAAAGAATGAAAGGAATGATTCTTAGAAGGATAAATGGATATGGATGCTCTTCTTGATTCAGCACACAGGACTTTCTCTGCAAGGTGGTCCCCAGCTCTTGCACAAGGGTTGCAAAAAATTATGCTCACTGGAGCCCCATCAAACTTATAGGTAATGTGATGTACTTTTAGCATGCTTATGGGAATGTCTGGTACTTTTTATATGTTTTCTCTTTAATCTGTGCAATGTTAAAACTCTTAGTTAAGAGGAAGTGAGATGCTGATCTCTGCTCAGGGGATATAATGGCTGGGAGTTGGACCCCCTTCAGTGGATGCCCTTGAAGGATGGGGGGGCAGGTGGAATAGAGGTGCCATAAGCCTGAAACTGTGATACCTGTATCAATGTTTTTAGAACTACCTCACTGTTACAATCTGGATTTGTGGAAGGTGTATATAGTTAGAATAGAGATTACATTCGTTTAACAAATTGTCAAGGAATGGAAATAGGTTTCTCTCTAACTTTCCCTGAAGTCTCAAGGTGAGATCAGTCTGTGATGAAAAACCACTCAAAATTTAACACCGGCGGTTTTTGGGAGCAGATGAAAAATGCTAACATTAATGATCTTCAAATTTCAAAGGAGAAGGGGGGAAAGGGGTCCATGAATTGCAAATAGTAACAATGACTTTAAACAAGGTAATTGACATGAACAGTTAAAGTAATTCACTCTGAATTACTGCTTCTCTAAAAGTTGAAATTTGCACTCCTTTCCCAGGTTGAGCTTTTTTGCTCTGGGGGAGGAGGGTGGTGGGTTATTTTGATTGTTGTTTTTTTTAAAAAAACAGACTGTCTTTTGTGTGAAAAAAGTGCACAGAAAAAAATAAGCTAGTTTTACAGTTCAAATTAGTGATATCTCCAGATTTAAATTCCAGCACCAGCAGTAGATGAGTTAGTTACATACGTGTACAGAAATTATGGTGAAATGACCTGATGCGTTTTGCAGTAATTATGCAGTGGGTCTGATTCGCCTTACTTATCATGTAACTCTACTGATTGATTTGAGGGGGTGCATTTAATGCAACTTTAGTTGATTTGAAGGGGTGCATTTCATGCTCCTCGCCCCGGGCACCAAAATTCCTAGTTACGGCCCTGATTCAGCACCAGATTTCTAGTGGCCAGCCTTCCTGTCTTGCTTCTGGACGTCTTTTGAACACGTCCATGAAGAGATTCACTTAGCTCAAACCTACAATTCCACTCATATACCCAAAAAGTTACAGATACACGTCAATCAGAAATGTTACATAGCTGACTGAAGAAAGTCAATCACCGGTCAAAAAGCAGGTGTTACAAAAATATCTCACTGAAAAAGAAGCAGTTCTGAGTCATTAGTCAAGCTGTATATTTTCCCATAATGTTAGTCCTAAAATATATCCAGACTTTCTGCTTCTCACAGACGTATAGACCAGCATACCAGGGAAGATATACAGTATCTTTCTCACAGTATGCATAGCCCAGAATATCAGGAAAAATATACAGTGCCCACTCCTTGTGTTTGCTCCCCTTGCCAGCTTTGCCTTAATGATGCTAAGTTTCTACAGAATCCTACTAAATGCAACAAGCAAGATAACTGATAGTCCATTCCAATAATTGGCAGTAGCTTAGATGCCTGGCTGGTTGCTTCGAATGCTTCTCATTACCCTCTCAAGCACAACCTTCTTCCTGAATTCCTAGAAAAGGACTTCTTTCTCCTGCATCCTGTCTACCATATCTTGGACATGCTTGCCTGGGCAGAACTACCTTGACTCAGTCATGCCTTG
Organism: Podocnemis expansa; assembly: GCA_007922195.1. Taxonomy (NCBI): domain Eukaryota; kingdom Metazoa; phylum Chordata; order Testudines; family Podocnemididae; genus Podocnemis; species Podocnemis expansa. Next base: position 64,075,051 of record ML681964.1, read on the forward strand.
TAACTTGCCCCCCTCCCCCCCCCAACAGGCCCAGTGTGGGGTTTGTATTCCCTGTCACACAATGGAGTAGCCAAGTGCACAGGGTTCAACTGAGCATTGGTGTGCCCCTTCATGGCTAGCTGTGATATAAAGGGCTCTCCTTCCATAGCATGCCTGCTGATGATTAGTCCAAGTTAGAGGCATTGTACCAGTTGGAAGTGACAGAGGAGGAGAAGGACCTGGGCATACTGGTTGATCACAGGATGACTATGAACCATCAATGCAATGTAGCCATGAAAAAAGCTAATGTAACCCTAGAATGCATCAGAAGAGGTACTGCCAGTAAAGACAGAGAGGTGTTAGCACCATTACAAAATGAGCTGGTGAGACCTCATTTGGAGTACTGTGTGCAGTTCTGGATCCTCATATTTAAGAAAGATGAATTCAAACTGGAAAAGGTGCAGAAAAGGACTACAAGGATGATCGCAGAATGGAGAACCTGCCTTATCAGAGACGACTCAAAAGAGCTTCGCTTGTTTAGCCTACCCACAAGAAGGCTGAGGGAAGATAGAATTGCTCTCTATAAATATGTCAGAGGGATAAATACCAGGAAAGGAGAGGAACTATTTCAAGCCAGTGCCAGTGTGGACACAAGAACAAATGGATACAAACTGTCCATCAGGAAATTCAGGTTTAAGATTAGACGTAGGTAACCATTGACGGAGTAAAGTTCTAGAATAGCCTTCCAAGAGGAGCTGTGGGGACAAAAAGCTTAGCTGCTTTCAGAATTGAGTTTGATAAATTTACAAAGGGAATGGTATGATGGGATGACCTATTTTGGCAATTGATCAATTTTTGGACTACTGGTGGTAGATATTCCAGTGACCTAAGAAGGAACGTTAGATGGGATAGGTTCTGATTTTTTATAGAGAATTCTTTCTTGGGCATCTGGCCGGTGAATCTTCTTCAGAGTTTAACATACTCAGGGTTTAACTGATTGCTATATGTGCGGTCGGGAAGGAATTATCCCCCAGGGCAGGTCAGTAAAAGCTCTGGGGGGTTTTCACCTTCCTCTGTAGCATGGGGCAAGCTCACTTAGTAGAGGAGTCTCTGTAGTTAAAAGTCTTTAAATCGCAATTTGAAGACTTTAATAACTCTGTCATAAGTTAGACTAGTTTATTACATGAGTGGGTGGGTGAGATTTTGTGGTCTGCATTGTGCAGGAAGTCAAACTAAATAATCATATTGGCCCCTTCTGACCTTAGAGTCTATTAAATTTCAAAATAAAGAACTGTTGTCTTAGCACCTCCTTACAACCCACTCTTGCTCCCAACCTTATTTTATTAACAAATAAAACAACCACCACCACCAACAACTTTCATTGGAATGTTTCCTGTTGCTTTTTGAACTATTCAGCAACTCCCAATCTTGTACAGAGATGGAAGAACAAGGCCCGTACAATAAGAAATTATTGCCAACCCAACTCCAGGCCTTTGATTTTTGGCCTCTTCTTCAGACAGACAGCCATCCAGCCAGGTTACATCTTAGTCCCATCTCTTCCAAGTTAACAAAAAGACAATGAACAAAAGTCCAATAAATAATGCCAAGACTTATATCAGTTCTTAGGCCCCTGACTCTGGGCCCAGTGATTCTTACAACCTTCTCTCAGGATTTTAAACCATCCATATTCTCTGTTGGGGGCTTTCACACCCTCTTTCTTATGACTGCTAAGGGAATCTAGGCCTCCTCTCTACACTGGGCTCCAGTGCAGATCCCTAGGATAAGCAATCAAGTTCTGCTCTGTCAGATATCTCACTGCTGCCTCCCTGGCCTCCTTTCTACAACTACCATTGCTTCAGGCTACTTTTCCCCAGCCCCTTCCTAAGCTCTTCGTAACAAGCAGTGCCTTTCAGAGCTTTTCCTCAAAGGTTCAGTTCCTACCTTTGTGTCAGGGTCAGACCCAGACACTTAGTCTAACCTTCTGTCTTCCAGGTATCTTCCCTCCCCCTGGCCTCCTCCTCATCTTTGAGGAGCTTCAATGTTCCTTCACAGCATTCCTGTTCCTCCCCCTCTTTAGAGCAAAAGAATGACTGCAGAGTTCTCACCTCTATTTCTGATGCCCCCTTCTACTTCAGACTTCCTCCTCTCTTTGTAACACCAGACAACTGCTACCCAACTGGTCTTCATCTTTCATTATGCCTGGCCTTCCCTCCAGATGAAACCAGGTGGATTATTTGGCCTCTCAGACCTACATTAACCCTTTCACCTTCTGTGTGGGGATAGACACCCAATCACAACAAGCAACTCTAATGTTACTGCTACTGTATTTGGATAGTAAGCTGCTCACAGGCCATCAAATGTTGCTGTCTTTCAGAACAGCAAATTGTTATGGTCCTACACCTTCCAGACTCATAGAAGCAAACCACATATGTCTGGAAATTCATTATTCATTACTAGGAACCAGAAATCTCTACAGCAGTTCCCTCTGAAATATTTCTTATTCTCTCCATAACCATGCTTACTGCTACTGGGCCAACACTTTCAGTATGAAGAAGACCATATACCAAGAAAATGGCTGAAGTTAGACATCTAAAACTTTGCTTTAGGCACCTAAATAAATGGTGCCTGGCTCAAGTGATTCTAGTTTCAAAGTTTTAGCCATAATAATTTGACACTCCTTATGGAGACATAGAAGTGTTCAAAGCATCCACAATGCCCAGACATGTTGTCTTTGTACCTTTCAGGTGATAACCAGATACCTTTTTGATCAGATTAAGTTCTTCCATCAAAAATAAACATGACTTTCCCAATCTCAACCTCTGATCCCTCTATCCCACTCCTTCTAAAGATACCATATCCCATGCAGACCTTTATGTAACAAAGTAACAGAGAAGAGAGACCCTGGGAAGTCCATTAGGATGTGGCTATTGCCAATTTATTTTACACAGAATGTGCCCAGAAATGATGACAAGTTGTAACACATAGCCCTGAGACAGACCAACCAACTGACCGACCTTGTTTGAATTTATTAAAAAGGTTGTAACTCCAACAGATTGTGTGTGTATTGCAGAATTAAATATACCGTATCCTCTTTTCATGTGTTGGTCCTACACAGAACACCAACCCTTCTATTACCATTGGAATTCTGGGTGCTTCTGGCTGATGGGTCACTCTCAGAAGAAGCACTTTCAATGTCACTTTCCAAAGGGTGAAGTGTAACCCAGGATGAAAATTACTTCTTCAGTTTTATTTGAAGGAAAAATAGACTTTGTTGACAGGATTAGTAGGTAGAATGGTATCCTTGATGTTGCTGTCTGCTTAAAAATTTGCTGGTATTTCTTTATTAAATCTACTTTGCCTTGCCTACTTACACCATAGAGACAGATCTAGCAAATCCAAAGAGTCACAGATCTAAGATAAGCATAAACAGAGCAATCCCAATTCCAATCTTACCTATGCCAGTATATAGTAACCAATCAACACTGAAAATCTGAAACAATTCCACGACAGCCAGTGGAATTCTTCTGAATGCACACTGATGAATCTGAGATCAGCCTCTAACTCTGTAACTGCCATCTTGCAGGCAGTCAAAGATGATTGTATGATCAGAGCTTTTTCTTCTTGAAATTAGTAATTCACTACACAAGGACTTTACCCTGCAGGACATTCCTGTCCTTCACAAACAATGCATTTCTGCAGAGCCAGTGGAATTTTAAGATCCTGGGTGGAGATCTTCTGGGGAAAACTGTTGTAGCTTGATTTCAGTGGAAGCATGCCAGTTTGCATCAGGAACTGCCCCACAGGATGATGCTGGTACATAATATCATTAGAGACAATCCAGAGCCTCCACATTTGGACACACATCTGCATTTTGAACAACCATATTTCACTGATTTGGGGACCTGAGGTTTCTATTTAATGCAATACACACACAATACAGAGAAACGAATTTTGTATGAAATCTGAACCTCAGATTTCAAGTGCCCCCAAAGTTTGGATTTGTCCCAGTATAGACTTCAGATCAGATCCATTCCTATATTGCCAAACTGAGACAGTGTGATCCAGGGAAAAGGAAAACTGATAGGGAGGCAGGACACCTGAGTACTTTCTGCGTCTCTGCAACTGACTTAGGCAAGCCACTCTCGGGGCTTCGGTTTCCCCATCTATAATGGGAAATAATGCTTCCTCTCCTTCATAAACAATCAAGTGATCAATAGCCAAATATGGATACATAAGTGCAAAGTATTATTAATTATTATTATTATTAAACACTATGTAGTAGTATACGACAAGTCTATCCTTTCAACTAATAGCAGTGCATGAAAAGATGGATATTATCACTTCACTAAAATCCTTACTGACATTTCTCCTTCTCATGCATGCCAGTGCTTTGAACTGTTATTTTCTTTGAATCCAGGCTCCCTAACAATTAATCAATATTTAACCCTGCACCCACTCATTTATTCATCTAAGCAACAACTCCACTTCAGAGTAAATAAAGAGCCCCAGATAGATGGCAAGAGCACGGTAACGGTTCAAAAACCTCACAAAAGATGAAAAAGAAGAAAGATGAAGAAAAAAAAAGAGTTGAGCCGTCTGTAGAGTAAACATAAAGGTAATGGAGAAGTGCTTCTAACATACTTGCAAGGAAAGAGCTCTGTAATTAGTCAACTGTGTAACTCCATTGTCTTCCAATTATGCACTTAGTTACACCTATCCAAATCATAGAGTACACCTGGAGGCGAATGGGATTGCACAGACCTAGCTGATGACATAGTCTGACCCCATGAAATGTTATTAGTGGAAATGGTGCATAAGAAAAAAACAATCTAGCTTAACTTTCAAATTTAAGGTTTGTTTAGAGGGCTTACATACTTACTTGCAAGCCAAAAAAGGTTGATAGGAAAGTCTGTGAACATGGAACCAGGTGCTATTTTATAGTCACTTCTGAGAGAACATCTACACTTTAAAAAGTCTAGTCCAGAGGTTGGCAACCTGGAGATCACAACTTCTAGGAGGTTGCAAACAGACCATGAAGTCAGACTCACCCTCTCTTCCTCTATGGCTAGGTGGGAGCAAGGTCTGGGAACAATTTGCTTTTGTAACATGCAGTGATGAGATGGCTATCAGCTCTGGCAGGAGCAAGTTTTGGCCCATACATATATATAACTAAGGTCAGAACTTGTCCTTTGGTGATTTTTTTAATGGGATACAAATTGAGTCTGTTTTTATGAAGAGAGTTAAACGTTTGTGCTTTTACAATCAGACAAACGGTCCAAATAGAGCTGGTAGGGAGCTGATCATTTCTAACGGCCTTGGATTCCCAGGGGCAAAAATCATTACGATTTTGAAAATGCTTATGTAATTATGTTTTGCTCAAACATTAGTTGATTTATCCTAGTGGGATCAATTATGACTCATCTTAAAGAAAGAAAAGAAGGGTTTTCAGTGACTCCTTCTGTAACGTATACCAGTTGCTCCACACAATCAAGTTGCATTTCCCCTGTAATTTAATGTGTTATGGAAGTTATTAAAATGTTGCTTTTGGTCATTTTTCAGCATTCTGCATAAATTACTTCTAGGCCATTATGCCTGAAGAAGAGAGAGTGAAATATGAAGGAAAAGTTCTTGAGATGCAGAGTATTTTTAATAAGATCATATGGTTTGTTTCAGAGGAATTACTAGCTCCACATTTTCTGAAAAAATGGTATGAAGCAACAGGTTATGTGGCTAGAAGAGAACAGCAGCAACATTCAAAGAACCAAATTCTGATCAGCTCAGCATCTTCAACTTGTATTAACTTTAGAGGAAAATGCAGTTGTTTTCTAAGGTTCCAATCCTGCTTGTATCCAAGTACATGGGGAGTTTGCTATTGACTTCAAAGTAGCCAGGATTAGGGATCTATTACCTTGTAAAACAAGCAAGGAGTCCTGTGGCACTTAAAGACTAACAAATTTTCTCCCATGAAAGCTCATGAGAGAAATAAATTTTGTTAGTCTTTAAGGCTATGTTCACACACAGGGGGTTATTTCGATACAAGTTGTTTCAAAACAACTTGTATCAAAATAAGGCGTTATTTCGAAATAAGTTAATTTGAATTAAGGAAGAAAGCTCAAAGCGAAATAGCATGTTCAGACAACAGTTACTTCGAAACGAGTCACCGTTGTTTCGAAACAACATGTTCTGATGGGATTATTTCGAAACAATCATTTCGAAACAACATTGTTTCGTCACCAAATGGGGTTTAAGTTGTTTCGAAACAACGGAACCCGTTGTTTCGAAACAACGGTACGTCATGTGAACATGGAGTTTCTTAGTTCGAAACAACCTCTGTTGTTTCAAAATAAGACTACCATGTGAACACACCCTAAGTGCCACAGGACTCCTTGATTGTTTTGTTGAACTAGACTAACACAGCTACTGCTTTGGAACTTTATTACCCTGTGTGGACATTCACACTTGTTCATAGCAGGTACAGCATGGAAATTAAACATTATCAAAGCACAACTGGAACATTTCATATGCACTAACAGTGAGTGATGGATACCAAACAAGCAACATTAGAGTGTGAAGTTGTATACTTAACCATGAAACTATATGACAGAGGGAGAGCAAGTATTATTCACCCACTCAGTCTCTGATTTGTTGATTCTTTCTAGCGACTGGGCCATATACAGTGTTCCTGAGTTCACTAGATTTCAGCTAACAGAAACGAGGGTTTGGGTTTTTTCTCTTTCTTCCCCCTAATTTAAAGCAGCTCAGTTAGTACGTGCTCATGGTTTAAGACTAAGAGGTCCCAGATTTGATCCCTCACTGCCAACAATATACCCATGGGCATGGGGTTACACAAGTTCATCTACATTGCAATGCTCGACTCCTGACCTGGGGAACCTTTACTCCACAGCAAGGGGGTATTTCAATCTCCTTGATCTTCAGGTCTTCATCTTTTTGTTGATTCTGCCAACAGTATTGATAGATGCCATCAATTCTGATCTCAATACCATCAGGGACTGGGCTGAGATCACCAGCTAATTTCACACCGAAGTGAAAAAATTTCACAGCCTTAGCTAGCCTTAGGCTCATCACTGCCTTGTGAATGCAATGATTCCAGGAATCTGTTTGTATTTATAATAGAAAGGTTGATATTAAGACACAGGTTCCTTATCCTTGAGTATGCCAAAGTCTGTAATGTATAAGAGCTTTTAGGGAATTTTGTCTTGGAAAAAATATCAAACAGATTTGTAAATTTCAAAAGTTAGTTTTGTCTGTTACAACACATGCCTTCCCAACTTAAAATTCTCATGACTTCTTATTCATTGTGTCAAACCCACATCTAGAGCAACAGAAACTCTACCAATGGAAAAGATTTGGTGGTCCTTTCTGGCTGGAAAAGGGCTTATCTATCAATTCTCTTTGCAAATGCTATTACTCTGTCAGCAATAAAAGTAAATTAATGGCATGAACCAAACAGATCAATAACAGATGGGGCAATTAATTTAGCTCAAAAGATTTTACAAGATATTATTTGCCTCATAAGCAGCAAACAAGCAAAACTGACATCAGTAACTCTTCAGGGTTAGAATGACCTATTATGAGAGCTAATTGGAAGTAATTATATATATACAATTTCAGAGTTTCAAAGACGAAGCAGAAAAGATATTAATTACTACTGTGAAAAGTCATTTCTTGACCAGCCAAGGAGCACTGTAAACATGAGAGAGAACTATTTTATTTCAATTACTCTGGATTCAAGCATGAAGGTTTAGGATACACACGCGCACAAAAAATCAGTTTGCTCAACAACAAAGGGAATGTCACACAAACATTCAAATCTTTAATTTGAGTATTTTGCCTTCTAGCTAAGGCCCCAGTGCCACAACTGGCTCTGGATGGGTATATTCCCAGATCTTCCTGGGAAACCCTTTTATTTCAATGGGGCTCCACAAGCGTACTAAGATCTGCTCACACAAAGTCAGTTGCAGCATCACGGTCTATGTGGTGATGCTTGTTTCCTTTATACGCAATGGCCTATGTATGCCTGAATGTAATCATAACCAAAAAAGCCCCATGCTTGCATATTTACAATTTCTGTAGAATAAAGTACTTGTATAAACATACCAACATTTATTTTTCAAGAGAAAGGGCATAACGTGCAACTGTCTGTCCACCACAACAAACAGGTACCAGTTGTTCTAGCTACCTGCCAAACACATTGCCATTTCTGAAGGGCCTGTCCTATAGCATCTAGGCCACCAATCCTACAGGTTATTCCACACAGGCAGGCCTCTGTGCCCCAGTTTCTAATAAATTACTATTAAAATACACTGTAAGCTAATTAACTGTAAGCTAATTAAGCTGGACGCATCAAGCTGAATGGGCATTGCCTGTAACCCAAGCTGCCCTTACCTACTCAGGACATTCATGCCCCAAGGCTACACTCATCTAAATTCCCCTCTTCTTTCTCCACCACCAACACTCCTTTAAGACCAAATCTCAGTTGGCATCAATCTTTTGCTAAACACCTTTGACAAGTTGCTTAATCCAAACTGTAAATGCTGAGTTGATCTTGTCACTAAGATAAAAAGTTAACAAAGAACCACCTCCTGAGAAATACAAAGGCCCAGGCCAAAATTATTTCAGCCCTTCTAAGAAACAAGCCCTGAGGTCTCCCCAGAAATAATACAACTGCAGATCCTTCAAGTTCCATCTTGTCCTACATGGAAGGTTTTTGTAAGGGGACTGATTCCAATCTTGCTTAGTCTGGTTTTACACCAGTGTTAATTCTACTGATGATACCTGTCGGGTGTCTCCTGACTTTTGCAAGTCAGAGAAGGAGCAGGACAGAAGTAATTTCCATGCTATGGGAATGTACCACTGCTGACAACAAGGATGTCCACACAGGAGGTTCAGGAACATTATAGTGGACCAGAAAGAAAATGAAAGAGGGATGATAAAGAAGAGTGCAGAACTATTAATGGCTATGTCTATACTTTCAAAGTTATTTTGAAATAGTTATTTTGAAATAACTATTTTGAATTATTGTGTAAAAATTATTTTGGAAATACATTATTTCAAATTTATTATGTTGAAATAGGAGTCTAGTGAAGACTATTTCAAAATAAGGTAGGAGTTATTATTTTGAAAGAGAGTCTTCACTAGACACTCTATTTTGAAATAGGAGAAGGCAGGCAAAAGTATAGGGCCATTATTTCAAAATAAGCCAATTCCGTGGCTTGGAATGGCTTATTCTGAAATAATAATTTTGAAATAATTAGTATTTCTAAATAAATGCAGGTTTTATTATTTCAAAATTGCACTTCATTATTTTGAAATAATGAAACGCTTATTTCAAAATAACACAATGGCTGTATGGAGAAGAAAAAGTTATTTCAAAATAAGCTTCCTTATTTCGAAATAACTTTAAAGTGTAGACTTACCCATTATGCGTAGGGGAACATTCACACTAAGCAACAAAAGACTGAATTGCCTCCTCACGTAGGTTACTGAGTTAAACAAGTAAAAGAGAATGACTGTCCTCAGAAAGAATGCAGATCACTGACAATGAAAAACCAAAAGAAAATACAAAAAGGAAAACTCATTGAAGCAGCACAAGAAGTTGAAAAGGGAAATTAACCAGGCCTCTGATAGCACCCCATTACAGAGAAATTTGGTTTTAACAGCTATTACTTATAGTCATCATATGGCCTTAATGAACAATTTACCCTTGCCAAAGCCTGCTCCATAACACAAGCCACCATGTTTGACGTCCTTTTAATGGTCCATGGGTTTCATTTGTAACAATCCAATTAACAGTTGGGCTCTGGTAGCTCTAATCATCTTCTCCTATTAATATTGTTTCTGTAGAACTGTGTGTTTCACAGTTTGTTAAATTGCACTTTGAACAAAAGAGATTTTGAAATCAAAGAACTGCTCAGCTTGTTAAGCTTCTGCAGGGAAACGAGCTGAAGGGAAGGGCAAGGAGAATACTGATTCAGAATCAGCAAGGTCAATGAGCTACTGCAGTGATGATCACATCTTTTAAAGCTGATTGCTTCTTGGAAAGGGCATAATACGTATACAGTCCATATGAGACAAAGAGAGTGAGCCTAAGGATTTATGATGAGTTTTAGACACAGAAGGAACAGGAGCAGCACTGAAATCCTGGAGATTCTCTCTGCTGGAAAGCAGAGCTACAACATAGCAGGTGTGCTTTCTGTTTTCACATAAATTGATGGGATTATACCAGCATGAAAGGCGAATCAGGAGCACTGTACACATCTGAAGTATTATTGGAGCAGTGGGCCAAGAGGAATCTCATGAGGTTCAACAAGGATAAGTGTAAAATCCTGCACTTGGGACGAAAAAACCCCATGTACTGCTACAGGCTGGGGAGTGATCAGCTAAATAGCAGCACTGGAGAAAAGGACCTGGGAGTCATGGTGGATGGGAAGCTGGATATGAGTCAGCAGTGTGCTCTTGCTGCCAAAAAGGCCAATGGCATACTGGGCTGCATCAGAAGAAGTGTTACCAGCAGATCAAGGGATGTGATCATTCCCCTCTATTCTGCACTAGTGAGGCCACATCTGGAATACTGTGTCCAGTTTTGGGCTCCCCACTACAAAAAGGACATGGACAAATTAGAGAGAGTCCAGAGGAGGGCAACCAAAAATGATCAAAGGGCTGGAGCACAAGCCCTATGAAGAAAGACTGAAGGAACTAGGCTTATTTAGCCTGCAGAAGAGAAGACTGAGGGGGGATTTGATAGCAACCTTCAACTACTTGAAGGGTTGCTCCAAGGAGGAGGGAGCTCGACTGTTCTCGGTAGTAACAGAGGGCAGAACGAGAAGCAATGGCTTCAAGTTACAGCTGGGGCGGTCCAGGCTGGATATTAGGAAAAACTTCCTTACTAGGCGAGTGGTGAAGCATTGGAATAAGCTGCCTAGGGAGGTGGTGGAATCTCCATCTCTGGAGGTGTTCAAGTCCCAGCTGGACAAAACACTGACTGGGATGATCTAATGGGAGTGGTCCTGCTTTTTTTGGCAGGGGGTTGGACTAGATGACCTCGTGGGGTCCCTTCCAACCCTATGATTCTATGTCCAGTTTTGGGTCCCCACTATGGAAAGGATGTAGATAAATTGGAGAGAGTCCAGTGAAGGGCAAGAAAAATGACTAGGGGGCAGGGGCACATGACTTATGAGGAAAGGCTGAGGGAAATGAGTTTATTTAGTCTGCAGCTGAGCAGAATAAGGGGAGATTTGAAAGCAGACTTTAAGTTCCTGTAAGGGGTCCAGGGAGGATGGAGCTAGGCTGTTCTCAGTAGTGGCAGATGACAGAACAAGGAGCAATTGTCTCAAGTTGGAGTGAGGGAGGTCTAACTTGGATATTAGGAAAACATTTTTCACAAGGTGGATGGAGAAACACTGGAATGTTGTTACCCCAAACCACTGCAGGTTTGCTTTCGGATTCACCAGTTACAATTAGAGACCATTTAAAGTATTTATTGAATGCCAGGATGAGCAATCCTAAGCAAGCAAAAGAACACAGTGACGAGAAACTTAAGTCCCTTCTGTTGTCGAGGACCCCTGGACAACTGCGCATGACCATAAGGAGGCTTCCATGGCACCTTGGTCCTTTGGCAAAGTCCAGCACCCCTCAGGGGCTATGCTAACATATGGCATTTCAGGAAAGCTGGGGTGATGAAGTCAGCCCATCCCTCACAAACTCAGGCCAAAGGCCAAGTCAACGCCATGGGGACAGGTTGCACTGCAAAACAACTGCCAAGCAGAGCTAAACAGCAGCATACAAAAAATAAAAAACAAACCTCTGCTCAAAGCTCTGGACACAGAGCCCAGGAACAATTCATGGTTGGGCCGCTTGTGGGTGGGGGGTGGTGGGGTGGGCGCCACTAAGCTCTCTCCATTACAATATCTTCCATAGTCTCCCTACAGAAATTGCCATCCTTAGATATTTAAAGGTGTGGTTTCACAAAGACCTGGCTGGGATGATTTAGTTGGGGTGGGTCCCGCTTTGAGCAGGAGATAGGACTAGGTCAGTGGTCCCTTTTGGCTTGAGGACCACAGACATCATTTTTACAACCCCGATCAGCCATCAGTTTCCACTGGCAGGCCGGCCCCCGCTCCACTGCAGCCAGAGAGATGGAGTTCAACGAGGAGGCTACCTCCCCACTGATCTCCTGTCCCCCTCACTATAGCAGGGAAACTGCATATATCCTGTAGCCCCGTGTGCTCCACCTGCATCCCTAGGCAGTGGCTTCCTTTTGTAGCCAGGAGGACAGAGGATCAGTGCTCCCCTCCATCTGGCTCCAGCAGGGACCTCAGTGCCTATGGACCCAGGCAGAGCACTTGGCCATGCTCCCTGCTACAGCTTGGGGGACGGGAACATTGATCTTCCATCCCCTTGGCTGCAGCCAGGAGCCTGCACCAGTTCTTTATCCCCATGACAGTGCGCGCTTCATGACAGAGCCAGATTAATTGGCCCAGTGGCCACAGGCAGCCTCCCACCACAGGCCCCTTGCCTGGGCCCCATTCCTCACTGTGGGGGCCAGGCCCCCACTCGCCCATCACCGGGGGGCCCTGGGCCCAAAGGGTGATCCCACCCACATCTCCATTCTGGCCAGTCTGCTGAGGGGGGATGGCTGACTCACAGTCTGGCAGCCCCTGATGTAGCTCGCTAGGGCTACAGGCCCTAGAAAGCTGCCCCATGCTGGCACGGAGGCCATGGCCACACCCAGTCAGCCCTGCCCCACCAGGTGGAGTGAGCGGAGCCTGGTCTCTGGCTCCAGGGCCCTTCCCTGCCTCCCTACAGCACTGTCACGGCAATCAGTCCCAAGCAAGCAGCAGGTGTATGCTCTCTGGCTACTGGAGGGATGGTCCCCAAGCAAGCACCTCAGCTCCAGATACCATGCCAGGAACCACTGTCTACAGAGATTGGGACTCACTCCCAATCACCATACACTCAAATGCATCTATTTAATAAAGAAAAGGATCATGCCCAGCCTTCTTCATTCACACTCTCTGAAAACCACCCCCCTGCCAGAGCTCAATAATGATAAGCTCAGTACAGATACATAGTAAGAGAGAGTTTCCTCTGCAAGACCTTACACTCTAATGAGACAAGACAAAGGGCAGGAGGCGACATAAGCAGAGAGAAAATAAATGATTTGCTGGAGGTCACTGTGGTATTCTCTCTCCTCTGGCTTTGTGGTTAGTTTAACTGAACAAGATTAAAGGGCACGTAACGTGACCTATAATGTTATACTTCAAATTTAGATTCTTATGGCAGTACATTATTTCATCACACTTTGTTTAACGGGCTCCACCAGTGAATTGTAAAGGAGCGAATACACGTACAAATACCCTTTCAGCATATGGCTTAGATCAAGGTAGAGTTTGGGAGGGAAAGATTAAATTGATTTGTAGGGAAGATGATAGGTTTTGCTTATTTATTAGATGTATTTTGTTGCATTTGGAATTTATTTGTTTTTCCACGTACTGAAAGTTGAATCTATTGAATTGAAGAATGAAAACTATAAAACTCTTTTAAAATATGACAACAATATGTGGTGTCTGAATCATATGACTGAGACAAATGACATACCTGTATCTTGAAGGTGACTCAGGTTACCTAGCTATATCCAGAGGAGCTATGGGCTTGATCCTGGGAAGTGTTGAAGGCAATAAAATCTCTCAGGGTTAAATGATGTTTGAGGACCTCAGTACCTCACAGGAAATGCTCTGAACCACCTAAAATCATGTCCTACACAAGGTAATTTGTAAGCAATGGAATCTGTATCTGAACTTTTAATATTTGGAAGCATCAGATCTCTTTGTCAATACACGTGCTCTTTCATACCCTAACATAAAAACCGCTTTTATTACATAATTTGCTTTCATTCTCTTCAGTTTAAATGTTTGAGCTGTGTCACATCCGTGATACCATAAAGAGGAACTAGTGGCAATTTGTGATGTCTGATGAAAAAGAGCTCTATTTATTACATCACATAATGCTGACAGCTATAAAAATGCGACAATGTTTTAAAATGCTCTTCTCCGTGCTACTTAGGCCTCAGCTGGAGTATTGTGTCCAGTTCTAGGCACCTCATTTCAGGAAAGATGTGGAGAAATTGGAGAAAGTCCAAAGAAGAGCAACAAAAATGATTAGAGGCCTGGAATACTTGATTTATGAGAGAAGATTGAAAGAACTGGGTTTGTTTAGTCTATAAAAAGAGGGGACTGAGGGGGGACATGATAACAGTTTTCAAGCACCTAAAATGCTGTTAGGTGGAAGAAAAATTATATTCTTTAACTGCTGATGATAGGACAAGAAGCAATGGGCTTAAATTACAGCAAGGGAGGTTTGGGTTGGATGTGGATGGCTGAATTTCTGGTAATCCACAGCATAGACGGAGCATGTGTATTTAATGTAGAGTTTAATTTAGTTGTTAATGGAGGCTTAGCTGTTGGGATACAAGTAATTAGGATGGGCTTCCCAGGGAGATTTCTCTGCACTATAAAATTAACCTCAAAAGGCTGCAGCCTTGTTTAATATAGCATGTTGCCTCAAACCCTAGAAACAGAATAATGAAACACAGTTTTGAAATGCGGGACATTATCATGTCCAGTGCCTGAGTGATGGATCTGTTATTGGTAATATTTATCTGTCCCCAGAGGCCTTGATCCTTGAAGTCCAGGTGAATCTTTCCATTGTCTTTGCTTTTATTGGACTAACTACTAACTTGGCAGCAATGATAGCATCTACTGTATTTATTCGAGACATTGATGTTGAAGTTCAGTGTGGTGTGGTGGAGCAATGCCTTTGACACTGTTCAAGCCCGATGGTGGAGTACGGTACGATGTGTAGCACTGGATACGCGAAAGCTGCCATGCGTGGGAGGACTCTGGGATCCATGTCAGTGCAAATCTAGTGACCTATCATCATCCCTGCAATGGTGTATGCTGCATCGTGGATGTTATTCCAGCTTCTAGGCCTGCCCACACCTTCAGCGGTCAAATACAAGACTGGGTGTGGTTAAATTTCACTTCTATTTTGCCATGTGTATTCTGTATTATTATAAAAAGGTCACTGACTGAAACAGCTAAGAAGAATAATTAAAGCAAAGGTGTACAGAGCTGACAAGGAAAGGGACAAAACCACCAACAGAGCCCCTGAGTTAAGGGACAAAGATGAACAAAAAAATATATAAGTGCTTATTAGACAACCTTTATATTAACTTCACTCCATCTTGTCTGTCTGTCTGTATTCCCTGTGCTTTCTCACCTTTCTTCAGCAGATGGTGCAACAGTAACAGGTTAAGTTTCAGGCAAGTGGTGTTCATAGGTCTTGAGATTTGATCTTCTTTTAGTATTGATTGAAAAATAATATAAAAACAAGTTGTTGGTTTTTTGTTTTTTTACAACAAACAGTCTTAAAAATAACACACTGAAATGGAGAAAACCAGTACAAAAGTAATTCAGAGTGGTCACACTTCTTGTAGAAGCATCAGGAGGGCATTTATTTGCAAAAGATCATCTGACCTTTTTCAAACAAATGCTTTCCCAGTGCTTAAAATGCCTCATACAAGAAGTCTGACCACTCTAAATTACTTCTGTATTTGTTTTCTCCATTTTAGTGAGTTAGTTTTAAGGTTGTCTGCTTTAAAAATTGTTTTTATATTATTTTTTATTACAAGAACTTTGCTGCAGGAGAAAAGGTTTACCAGAAATATGGCAGCAAAGCAATCTAATGAAACAGCAGAAAGCATAGATGACACAGGATCAGAGATCACTAGGATTTTGGTTCCATCCCTTGAACTTGTTCTTGGTGGCCACTGATCTCCTTCCTTAGCCCCACCGATCACCCAGTCTCTTTCTTCCCCATCACTCCAGCTGCCTCCTGCCACACAATACATTCAGGCGGATCCCACAAAAACTTTGTTCCTACTCCCCTCAGTTACCATTTCTGTGAAGAGATACAGACAGCTTCAGACACAGGAAATCTGAAAGTCATGTATGATGGCCTGAAGAAAGCTCAAGGCCTTACTGTCAGTGAGGCTGCCTCTTTTACATCACAAAGTGGTAAAATGATTATAGATACAACTGAGCAGCTGTCTCATTGGATTGAACACTTTTATTCGGAGCTACACACACAAGAAAGGAACATCACCGGTGAAACACTGGATCAAGTACCAACTTTATAGGTCATGACAGAGGTAGGTGTGAAGTCCTCTGTAGCAGAAGGGAGAAAGGAAGAGCAAGCTCCTGCTGGGCCTGAGGCAAGGGTGGGAGAATGGAGGGAAGAGTGACTTCCTCCTGTGGCAGGGGTCTATAACCTGTGCCTCTGGAGCTGCATGCAGTTTTGGCTGACCTCTTGCAGCTCCAGACCCCACCACCAGCAGGTACCCTGTGGACAGCCTGTGCCTGGTTTCAGGCTTCCCTTTACCAGAGGACCCTGAAGCATGTGCCTTGGCCCAGCTCTCCCCAGGCAGCTACACCCATTGCGGCTCTCAAAACACTCGGTTATTGGAAGAATTTTTTTAAAATGGCTCTCATCTTTTGGGTTGCCAACCCCTGTTGAGTGAGCGAGTGAAGAATGAGCTCTGGCTGGGAAAGCACAGAATGCTCACCTTCAAAAGGAGTTAAATTTAAATTCTGCCCTTGCCCTTCCACACTGCTGGTGTCAGGAAGTTGATAACCAGAACAATGTGATCATAGCTTCCTGTAACTGGAGTTGGAGGGGCTCACGGTACTGGGAGTTCAAAGAAAGTGTCCTAACCCCAATTTGTTCTAATATTATAAATCTTCCAGTCCATACAGCAACAAACATTATGAACATGTCTTTTCGCACTATAAATTAGATTGTCCGCCTGCCCCATCATTGGTTAAGTACCATGGATAGCTCAAAGTTGAGGAACTCCAGGGAAGCCAGAAAACCTTAAAAATAAATATAGCATGAATATCTTTTGATTTATTGAATGAACGGAATGCACAACTGCTACAAGATCCCTTTTGAATACTCTTAGCATGTTCTTCTAATGATCATAACTCATTAGATACTATTGTAATAACATGAAAGGTTTGCAGTCTAATAAACAAAAGATATGATATCCACTAGATGCTAAACAAAAATGTTAATCAACTCTGACTGAATTATTTATGACAAGGGAACCACTTATATAATTGCACTGCCTTTTCATGACCAAAGGGGCACATAAAATTTAGAAATAATATTTTAAAAAGTACTTCTTTATCATCTCAAACAAAAGATCAAACAAGTGAATCCTGTAATCAATGCACAGTAACAAAACAATAAGAAGAGGTGGACAAATACTTTTGAAATGCAAAACATAAATTGCTATTTAATTATTTAGTAAAAGACTTTACATACACAAATACAATGGCACCATCATTAACATTTACATCAACCAGAAACATCTCTTTATTTGTATTATGTTAATTATTAGTAGTAAAGGGGTTTATCACCTGAATGTCACTTCACAGACTAGACGGTATTTATGAGTACAAGGTCAGGTCAGAATCCAAGAGAAAAATCAATGGAGGAAAACTTAGTTTTCTGAGAATCATTCCAATGAGTCAGGGCAGCATATTCACTGTTGGCAGGGAAGGTAGGGGACATAAACATCTGAACACAAAGTTATCACAAGCTCCCCAGGGCACCCAAGCGACTTCCTGTTCTTGTGCAGTCATTCACATGTTTCAGACATGGATCTGGTAGAGTATTACACCCTCCTTGCACAGGTGTGAATGGCTGCATAAATGCACAGCAATGGAGAATTCAGCCCTGACTTCTTGAAGCATCCTGGATGTAATTCTGAGATGTGCTTCCATGAGGCACAGCAAAGAAAGATGCAGCCCAGTTAAGGACAGAGATTTTCAGTTACCTTTGCATCCCCTGGTATCTTGGTTGCTCAGAAGACCAGTCTGTCTCCCTACCATGATGTTCCCCTTTGCAATCTGGACTGTCCTCCCAGTCCCTCACCCTTGGAGCCCATCTTACACTTGCTCAGCTGTGTGAACACTCACTGTTGGTTCTGCCCATTCACAGCCTTCAACAAGAAGCTGCTCCGTACTCAGTGAGTCAGTGTCGTTAGCCACCCACTCATGGGATTATGAAGTGGTAGGACCCCAGTCCCAGATTCAACCCTAGGAACTGCCATCTTACAATGTTCAGCGCTGCCCTCTACTCAGGGGCTCATCAATTTATCAATGAAATTGACACGCACCTGCCTTGTTAGTGCAAATGGAATCTTGACACACCTTAAAGCACATGCCCTGCTTAGGGAAAAACAAACAAATAAATGTATTAAGTCTAGAAAGATTTTAAGTGAGTATAAGTCAGAGTCAGGGCCAGGTGACAAACAATGTCTGTGTATGGGTCCCTCCATGCTCCGAGTTACTGTGGATTCATCTGTTCATGTCTGAGCCCTTTGTTCCTGGAACTCTGGATTGTTTTTATGCACTAACTGCCCCTCTGCTCTAGGAGGATTTTGCTTGAATCTGCTTCAAGCTATGATGGACTACTTTGGGAAGATTACATAGTGAAGCTTAATAACCATACATATGACACTGCAACAAAGATATTGCCATAACAATAATGTTCAGTGGGCCATGAACACTCCAAAAACATTTCAGAGGACATACTGTGCATTAAACAATACACAACTGCACTAGAAGGGTGAACTTGAGTGACACACAACCACACCAGAGGGGCATATATGGGGCGCAGTGTCACACCAGCATACCAGTCTCCTGAGAGTTATCTAGGGACTGCTCATAGCAACTCAGAATCCACATAGTAACCTGCAATATAGGGACTCCTGGCCCCGACACATCCCCACTTAACCTCACTGATGACAGGACACCTAACACCGAATTCTCCGCTCCAAGGGATTCTCTTCTGAATAGCTGTCAGGCTTTTACAGGCCTGTAATCTCATGCAGCAATGTAGAACAGCTGTAGCAGAATGAAGAATTCCACCTTCTAAGCTTATAATTTTCCCCTTAATTAGACTAACGATACAGCATGGGTTTTATTTTAGGTAACTTGAAGAAGAGTCGGGGAGAGTTTGGTGCTTGCTGAGCACTCTGGTAGGCCTGCAAGCTAGTCCGCTTCAGAGAAAAAATGTTTATTCTTCAGAAAGATTTTTGTGAATTCCATGGATAAATCATGTAATGGAGTCTAAGTTTGGTTCAATAGGAAAAAAGGACTGTAGCTCATTTTATGGACCACCAGATGAATAAGGATCCCAATAAATGTGGATTAAATTTCTTTATCCTAGAACAAGGTTTCCCAGCATATAGCATGTGACTATCAGCTATTTAGATGTATTGCCAAAACCAACAAGACTCTTCTCCCTCTTCGCCCATGTGTTTAAGGACTTTGCTTGCATTTGATCCAGACTCACTTTGGGAAGAATCCTACCCAAGTGCAGAAAACAAGGAAATCATTGGTGTTCTTCACTATAGCTCAAAGAAGCAGGTGAAAACTACCCTCCGTGCTATCTTAATCAGTTCGGACAGTGTGTCTGAATTGTGAAATGCCAGCCAAAGAAAAGTATTTAAGATAGAGCTGACAAATAAGAGTGTTTCTTCAAGTAAAATGTGCCTTTGTGGCTTCTGACAATGCTCTGTGTCAATCTATTATGTACTCAAAGCGTGAATCCACTGTCACAAGTAGAAGGGCAAACCTGCTTTATGCCGCTATGTGATAGGAAAGATTTTTTTCCCCCCTTGGAAAACTAAATGAAAGCGCAGCAATGGATTGTATTCTTTGGGCTTGTTTACTAGTCCTTTGTAATCTGTATTTTATTTTGTAATTCATAATGTCATCTTTGTAGTTCATCTGCCCCCTTGTGGCCTCTTTACAAACTTTTTGGGGGATCAAAACCAAAGAATTAGATGTCAAGCAAAATGTTTGCATCTCTACCATGTTCACGCTAATGAGGCGTACTGCAGTGAGCTTTTCTACTCTGGCATTCCGAACTATCATAGACATTCACTGCACCATATCACTATTTCTCTTCAATTAACCACTGCTCATACAGATAAATAATTAATAGCTACAGAAAAATACCTGGACCTAAATTTTCTTAAGTGACTAATTATTTCAGGCACCCAGTTGAAGACTCCTTTAATGAGGGTTGATCCTCTGAATGCTGAGCACCACTCAGTTACAGGATCTGGTCTCTGTGAAGTGTCTCCAGTTGGGGACCTGAAACTGAGATACCCCAAATGACTAGTTACTGTTTCAAATGTAGCCGCTGGTATTTATTAATAAACTAAATTGATATTTTTATCTCTTGCCGATAGCAGCTTTTGCTGACGCCTATGCTGTTCTGTCTGTTACTTGAACATAGTTAACCAGTGCCTTCCAGATTTTCTTACTCACTGCCAAAACCATTTGTCACTAGTTTTTAGCTACTTCAGCGAAGTCTGTATTTTGGCACTCTAAAATCCTTCTGCCATTCCTGCAGCTGCAGCATGATGTGTTTATGAGGTGGAAGTACATCTTCTACATGCTAAAACACCTGCAGTGTGAGATTACTGCTTAAAGAAAGCCTGTCACACACAACAGGATGTGACATGCCTACCCGAGATGTTTACAGAATGGCAGGCACTGTAGTCTCCCAGGCCCTAAAGTGGCTAACTTGAGGCTTGTGGATAGTGCCACTGCTATGTTGTCCTGCTCGCTACCTCACCCCCCTGAGACAAGCACCTGGGTGAGAACTTCTGGCAGTACTACTTGCACATCACTTATTTATTTTCCCTGACTTCCTTGCCACCACATAAATGACTGAGTTTTGGTTTTGTACCAAATGGGAATGAACATACGGTTTCCTTGGTCAAAAGAAAGAAGATAAAAGCTGCAGTGTTCTTAAACCCCCTTCAAGTTTTTGCTTTTCATAGATTTCAGCGCCTAGAAAGGACCACTACTGCAGCTACTGCTCACTTACCAAGGGAAAGGCTTAGTTTGCCATGGTGCCACCTGCAAATATGAGGATGCATCCATATTCATCTCATTCATACTGTCAAGTTCAGATGAGGCTTTATGCGGGGATCTTCAAAGTTGCCTGGGGGATTTGGACACCCCATTCCCAGTAGCTTCCTTTGGGCAGCTATGAAAATCCCAACCGCTATGCCCATGTTTTCAGTGCCTCACTTATACCAATATAAATGGAGTGTAATCCCTCTGCTAATGGTGGTGCAGAACAGTCAGGCTATGGTGTTTATTATATTAAAAAGTACGGCATTTAGTTAGTGGGTGAGCTTTTTAGGCCTCAGAAATAATCATCCCACGAATGGGGCTTATTTAACCCCTCTCACAGCATTTCAAGTAATCTGGTATCACATTGCTTGGCCATTTGGCATTGTATTTTGCCAGCAGTTTACTACGGGCAACTTTACAGGGCTGTGAAGTAGTGGCGGAGGGAAACCTTTGTCCCTAAGAATGTGATGTGGCTCTCTGTCCCTTTCTAGTGGTATCTGGGACATACACAGCCATGGGCAACAAAGCCAGGTCTTTTAGCTCAGGCAGTATTATGTGTTATTCATTACAGTTATTGTTAGTATTAGTGTAGGGCTCCTAGGAGTCCTCATCATGTACGGGGGTCCACTGAGCTTGATGCTGTGTACACAGAGAACAAAAAGTCAGTCCCTGCGTCAGAGTTTACACTCTAAGTAAGTAGAACCAAAGGTTCTGAGAGCAGTCCTCCCGTCTGTATGTTGCCTCGTACAGTCAGCCCCTTATGCAGCTTGATGAGCAGAGAAATGCCTCAAACCTTTTAGCTGAGGCAGAACCAGGGGGTTCTGCACCACTCCCAGTGCAGGGCTATGCGCCATCATTTAGCCACGTGTTGTAATTTTCTATTTGTCCAGAAGAGCTCCATCCACAGACAGTGCATGTACCCACTGCACAGAAGAGATCATGCTGTGCAAAATGACAGGCCTGCTTTGAAGATGATGGGAATTACCCAAGAGAAGGCACAGATCAGCTAAACTCCAAGAGGGTGAAGAAATTTCAGATTACTGGCCATACCCCTGCTCAGAGGAAGTTCTTTCCATGAAATCCAGCCTAGGCTATGTTAACCCCTGAAACCAGAAGCTAGGTTCATTAGTATGAACCCATTACTAGCAATGGAACACACCAGGATTTTTGGTGCAAAAAGGGTGAAAATAGAAAAGTTTATAGCCCAGTGTCCAATTTTCACAGACACTTTAGGGCCAGATTTTGTCACTCACCCTCTGGCTCTATAGAAATTTACTTCACAAACAGTCACACTGACTGCTGAGCCTGAGGGTGAGTGGCTGAATTAATCCCCCACTGTTGCTTGGCCTAACGTTCCATCAACTCACCAGCCCCTATAGTAAGAAGAAAAACAAGGGGATCAATTGTAACAGTGCAGCCTAGTAAAGGGGACATTGATATACTGTTATAATTCAGGTAAAACTACTATGGGTTGAGTTATAACCCATTGAGATTGATGGGTATGTCTCCTGCTTCAATTAACAGAAGCAAAAAGGCAAGAAAGCCAAGGAGGAGCATATGGAAAAAGTGTAACCTTGGAAAGAGCTAGAGAGAGCACTTTAGGGTCTGTTGGTTAAGGAGGTAAGAAACTGCTCCCTTTGTTCTTGGTTCCTCCAGCATTTGGAGAAGCAGGACTTTGTACATTCTTTGTAAATAAACAAAATTGCATCAAAGAAAATACCAGATTCCATCGCTTTCTATTTCCAGCTCCTTCAACCCTTAAACTTCATCTAACTGCTTGGGTCAAATGGGGCAACAGCATAGTATGAGTCAGCACTGATTAACAGGGCCACTCGGATACTTTAGTTACAGCCTTTCCCATTGTCTTTGCAGTGTCTGCTGCAAAGGAAAGTTAGAGGGACAAAGTGGATGAAGTAATAACTTCTATTGGGACAACTTCTGCTGGTGAAAGAGATAAATGTTCTAGTTTACACAGAGCTCTTCTTCAGGTGTGGGAAATTAACTCAGAACATCACTACTAAATACAAGTGGGACATCTTGAATGGTCCCTTGAAATATGTGGTACTTATGCTAAACAATCTGTTTCACCTTATGTTTAGCAGTTACACTCTGAGCTGGATTCTCGGACCTGAAGAAGAGTCTGTGTAAACTTGAAGGTCTCCCACCAAGATAAGGTGGTCCAATAAAAGATATTACATGATCCATCTTGTCTGTCTAATATCGTGGGACCAACACTGCATACAACAAAGGGAACTGGCAGAGTTTCTTGCTGTAAGGAGACAGTGGAAGATGTTGTAATGGAGAGGTTAGTGGCACCCACGGCCCACCTAACCATGAAACTGTTCCTGGGCTCCATACCCAGAGAACCTGCTGGGGTTTGTTTTTTATGTGCTTTGCTGTTTTGTTCAGCTTTGTTGTTTTGCTATACTATGTGTTCCTGTGGAGTCCGCTTGGCAATGAACCCGAGTGGGTGAGGGATGGGCGGGATTCCACTGCAGGACCAAGGTGCTGTGGAAACCTCCTTGGGGTCACCCACAGTCATTCAGATGTCCCCAACTGCAGAAGGGACATAAGCTTCTCATCACTGTATTCTTTTGCTTGCTCAGGTTTGCTCATCGCGGCATTCAATAAGTACTTTAAATGGTCCCTAACTGTGTCAGGTGAATCCAAAAGCAGACCTCCCCTTTGGGGTAACACTTTCTTTAAAGGGGCAATGGTATATTGGATTTGGCCACTTCTGGGGAAAAAAATAATACCTATCAGCTCCTTTGAGTCTCCATGCACCAACAACCAAAATGACCTATGAAAAGTCATCACTCTTTTCTGATATCATGGCTCACTGTTTTACATCCAGACACCCAACTGTTTCTTCTATGCATCACGCAGCAGCTCATTATTTAGGGCTGTTTGTTGGGGTCTGGGAGGCAAGCACAAGACATTCAGCACCGCCTAAGCCACTTGCCAGTTGAGCAGTATAAGGAGGGTGAAGAGAAAGCATCCGCCCAAGAAACTTCTCCCTCCCCCCTCCCCAAAAAAAGAGGTGGAGGATACCTCCATCCCAACCTCATGCTGGGAGACCAGGGATGGTGGTGGTGATTAGCCAGGTAAACTGCACCTACTGCTCTTGCTGGGTACTAGAAGAGCTGCCCCAAAGGGAACCCACCTGGCTGGGATAGTTGCCCCAGAACCTCAAAGAGGTAGGGACGCAGCTAGACTGGGAAAAAAGGAAGATGACTCCTGTATGGCCATTTTGGACAGATTTTAGGGTGATGAGCAGAGAGGCAGTGAACTCAGACAGAAGAAAGTCACAGTGTAACTGAGGTGAGTGGCAACCAACACCTTTAGAGAAACATTCCTGGGGATGAGGAAGAGAGAAAAAATGTGGAAAGGGAAGAAAGGATGGAAAAATTTCCCATGTAGGGGAGCTAAGGGACGTGTGGTGGGGAATGAGAATATGAACATAATATAGGAACAGCCATGCTGGATAAGACCATTGGTCCTCTAGCCTGGTATTCTGCCTTCCAACAGTTACCAATGCCAGGTGCTTCAAAGGGAACGAACAGACCAGACAATCACTGAGTGATCCATCCCCTGTCGTCCAGCACCAGTAGTTGGCAGTTGGAAGCTTAGGGACACACATTCCTGTGTCATGTCTCCTGCACATCTTGGCTAGTAGCCATTGATGGACCTATCAACTTCCATAATTCCTTTTTGATCCCAGTTGTGGCTTTGGTCTTCACAGCATCCCCTGGCAATGAGTTCTACAGGTTGACTGTGAGTTATGGGAAGAAACATTTCCTTTGCAAAGTTTAAAACTGGGGCAATGCTAGGTCAAAAGCAGGAAACATATTTCTTGCACCTTGTCACAGGACACACACCTGTAAACCCCTGGGCTATGATCGATAAGATTTTTCTGTTCACTTTTGCAATGCAATTGTATAGTTTGATGCCCAAGATGTCATGCAATGTGCCTTTATGCATTCTCATAACATATTCTACATGAGTACCATGGCATCATGCTTCCTGCAGCATCATGTATGAGTGCCCATGTGAAGCAGATGACATGGCTCAGAGAGAAGGGGTCAAACAGAACTCTCTTCCAGCAGCAGGTAAATAGCCAAAGCTGCAAGCAAACAGAGAAGCCAGAGAGGTGTATAACAAAATAAGCATCTAGGCAAGAGAAGTGGGGGCTAAAAGGAGACTGAAAAACAGAGACAGTCTGAATCAGGAGAAGCTGCTGGCTTGAGCCAGAGAAACTCCATCTTAGAAGTAACTGCAAAATACACAGCCTTTCCCACGTTGCAAGGAGGGCCTGATCTGGCTGAAAACAAGCAAACAGCCAGACTTGGGGATAGGGCCACTGCTGCCCTGAAAAAAGAGTTGGGGCCTGAGCTCAGGCCCTGCCCTCTGCTATGGGGCCCTTCCCCCCTGGGCCCATTCTGGCCCTCAAGCCCAGCCCAGGAACTGGATTGGGTTCCTCCCGCCAGCAGCCCAGCCTTGATCCGGCCTCTGCTGGCCAGCAGCAGCATGGAAGGTGGCATGCCCCAGATTCGGCCCCTGCCGGCCAGCAGCTGGCAGGTTGGGCCCAATCCGGTCCCTGCCACTGCCAGGGCAGGATCACAGATGAGCAGGGCTGCAGCAACACAGCTGCTTGGGGGTAAGAAAGATGAAAAACTAAACTGCAATCCTAAATTGTGTTGTAGTGTAATATGCATGTTTTATCTTTTATTTTCTCATGGTAACTCTTGATTCATTTATTAAATGATCATGCATTGATTTTCTATATACTCACTTAAAATAATATCCTGATCCATAAATTAGCAGTTGTTTTACCTAAGCTGTGTGGACTAAATGGGTGAGAGTGAGGGAGGTTGGGCACAATTCATTTCTTTGTTAAATGAATGGACATGAGCGTATGATGATTAGAGAAAGGTCACAATCCCAGTAAGACAAAAGCTCCTGCTGTGGTGTCTGGGGCTGAGGGTACTCACTAGGGGATCACCACCTGAGTGGCCAGAGAGCGTGCACTCACTGCCTGGGACTGATCACATGCCGGAGACTGGTGTGGACTGACTTAGTGGAATGAGTGGTTACCTAGCAAAGCAGCATGAATTGGGGTTCAGGAGTGGAGATTTGGGGGAGGGGGTCACACAGTGGCACACCGAACCAGAACCAGGGAGCAACTGTCATGCACCTGTGCAAGAAAAATCAGGGAGGGTGGAGAAGAGGATGAATGGTATAGAAAGAGGGAAAAGGTTTATCAGACCCTCTGGAAGTAAAGGGAGGAAATATTAGATTTTACAACCTGGCTGGCATCCCTGCAGAGCGTCTGATAAGATTTCTAGAACTCACAGCAGATGAAGAGATGGGGCACATGTGTCAATGGCTTTTCAACATCTCTAGTTACTTATTTATCTAAGGCTACCCACGTAAACTATTTTCTATTTCAAAACTAGCTGAAAGAGCATACTTGAATAATACATTTTGATCTTTACCAATATTTTAAAACAAAGTGGTTCTGCATTATTTGTTCCAATCTGTCTGCATTTTAAATTATGTCACAGCAGAGTGTTTCAGCATGAATTGCACTTGAAATATAAATTTGTTTAGGCTACTGTTCTCTCTTTCCTTTTCCAAACAGCCTGATACAGTACCTGTAATGGATTTTTAAACACACTTATCACAGAATCATTTTAGAGAAGAAAAGCCAGGAAGTGGAACACAAATAGGGACCTCCTTATAACATTTTCTAAAGGCTACATCAAGATGTACGGTACAAAACACAATGCCAAAAAGGATTGTAAGGTAACTTTATACATATAAAGGAGTAAATCTGCAGCTTATATAAATGTGCCTGTGCTTTGAAATATCTAAGCAGTGTTTAACCAGAGGAAGATTTTTCCTCACTTCCTACCCCTTCCAATCAGGCCTGTCCTTTCCTGAAATCAACTGGGTGGAATGTCCAAGCTGTCCCACCCCTGTGAAATGCTGAGCCCCCTAGATAGGTGCTGTGCACTCAGTCCCCAACCTATTTAGAACTTGGATCATTGAGACCTAGCAGAATGAAATGTCACTGTAAAAAACCCTTACGCATTTCAATATCTTTTAATCATCAGACCATCAGATTAATTAATTGATTGATTATCTGTCCAGCTAGTGCAAACAGAAGCCACACTAACATTTATTTTGGTGAGAATCAGTAGATGGTGCTATTATGAATAGTCTTGTAAGTGTAATGTGTGAGTCTTTGAAGAAAGGCTCTGTTGTTGGTTCTAGAAGTTTGTGATGTAGATTCTTTCAGAACCATTGCAGACAGCGAGACATCTCATTTTACGCATTCATCTATCTCCCTGGAATCCAATCTGGTGCAATGTTTCTTCATGAGAACCCAGCATTGGTGTTTGGACTGAGATTTCGCAAACGGGATTGCCTCTCTGCTCTTTGTGACCATCTCTGTTAAATACTATTGTCTAAATTAACAAGTTACTCAAAGAAAATACCCAGACGCCACATCACTGATTTCTCCTCTAACAGGAAACTAGCCTGTAAGGCCCCAGCAATTGCTGTTATTCAGTAGAAGGGTGAAAATATTAAATTGATGATTGTCCTCTACTGGCTGGAGTAGATAAAGCAGTTTGTGTGTTTGCTGGTTCCCCTGAGCTAAAAGCCTGGACTTTTAGCTCAAGCAAGATCAGCTTATGTTTTTAGCTCCAGAGATCCCAGACTCAATCTTGCAGATAACCCATCCAGGGGCATTGTTATGCAAATACAAATAAATAGTTGAGAGATATCTTTCAGGAAAGATGTGGACAAACTGGAGAAAGTTCAGAGAAAAGAAACAGAAATTATTAAAGGTTTGAAACACTTGACTTATGAAAGAAGACTAAAACAGAGGAGACATGGTAACAGTTTTCAAGTACCTAAAAGACTGTTGCAAGGACGAGGAAGAAAAATTATTCTCCTTAACTGCTGATGATAGGACAAGAAGCAGTGGTCTTAAATTATAGCAAGAGAGGCTTAGATTGGACATTAGGAAAAAAATTCCTAACTGTCAGGGTGATTAATCACTGGAATAAGTTGCCTAGGGAGGTTGTAGAATCTTCATCACTGTAAATTTTTAAGAGCAGGTTAGAGAAACACCTGTCAGGGATGGTTTAAGATGGTATTTGGTCCTGCCACGAGTACAGGGGACTGGCCTCAAAAGACCTCTCATGATCCATTCCAGTTCTATGATTCTATGGTACGACTCTTTTACTACTTGTAAGGCTGAAATTGATATCATACAGACAACTACGTCATACCTAACAATTATGATTAACAAAAGAATGAATTTGGGAGAGTGACAGCATCACAAACATCACTCACAAACCACAATTATGCATATATTCATGTTTGTGGGCTTTGACCATTGATGACAAGCAGTTGAGGAGGGTTTGCTGTGAAAAGAGAGCTGTAGATCTTCCTGGAAACCAGGGAACAGGAGGTAGCCTCTTTTATATGGAGTTGTCTCCTATAGTTAATGGAAATAATAAAGGCCCTGAAATAGGGAAGCAAAATGTAATAATTTAATTAGTGCTGAGTGCAGTCTGTGACAACATGTTGTAGTCATGCACGCCTCCATGGATAGACAGGATGGCACTCTCTCAAAACACACTAAAAGATTTATTTTTGCCATCAGCTACAGGAACATAGTCAACCCCCAAATGCTTCAGCCAGTCCTCCTTGGGCAATTCTGGGAGCATATTTTGGGTCCAAGCCTCAATGACACAACACATTTGGTTGTGTCCTGCAAACATTAAAACTCAAGGATGCTCTACACAAGAGAGTAAAGGCTATGAAAATATTAAGCCCCGCTTCCACTGAGGAAATCCTAATTGGAGAATTTCTGTACCTACAAGGTCTTCAGTTGCCCAGAGCTGGCACTGCTCCACACTACTGTACGAGAGGTTCCATCCTACATTTGAGCTTCATCACTTCTCTGTTACAGGATTTGCCTCAAGAGACCCTGTGGCAGATAGGATCATGTTTTATTCACATACCGGATTGGCAGATATCATGAGGACACCGGCCCAACGTGCCCCATTAGGGGTCAAGTGGAATGATTTATGTGCTTGTTAGAGATGTTATTTTCCTAAAGCCAAAATATGCTCTCACAAGCAACCAAACTTATTAAAATAACTGGGGTTGCACAGGGCTAGACAAGGGCAAAATTCAACCCCGTCATCCCTACTACTGGGAACAAAAGACATTGGACCAAATCCTGGGTCTTCATTCAGTCCTTCTTATCATGTGTATTCTAATAGGGCCCGCAGTTGCAATGCACTACTCACATGGAAGATATGATGGGGTGTGATTAAGAATGCCTAGATCTTATGAACTCTTCACCAGCAAATCTGTATGAAGGAGATCAGCATCATTAGCTCCATTTTACCAACAGGGAAACTAAGGCAGAGAGATGAAGCGATTTGCCCAAGGTCTGCCCAGCCCATTGCTCTACACAGTGGGCAACACTGATTTGGCCCAGTGTAATTACTCCTTTCCAAGTAAAAAATTTTAATCTATGTAGATTCACAGAGTTTACAGTCAAAAGGAACTATCAGATCATCCTCTCTGACCTCCTGTGTAACAAGAGGGCCTTAAATTTCACCCAGTTGTCATCATATTGAGCCTAATAGCTTGTATTTGATGAAAGCATATTTCCCAGAAAGACATCCAGTCTCGCTTTGAGGACAGGAGATAGAGAATCCACCATTCATACCTAAAGTGGTTAAAAAAATATTTAAGAATATCATTGATATAAGCATAACTCAAGTAAAGTGTTTTGTGTAAAAAGATTATCTTTATTCTAAATACTACTTGCTTGTTCCACTCAGAATAAAAACACTAATTGAAAAGAATTACCTATACAAAAAGGCCCTGAACAGGTAACATGTAAAACTGAAAGATGAAAATGAACACATTTATTATAAGGATGCAGTTAGAGGAAGACAGTTTCCTAAAATCTTTTTTTCTGCAGTCATATCTGCATGAAAAGTACAGGCAAAAGCCCAATGGCTTTCTCAGAAAACAATTTATATCTTGCTAGGGTAGTAAATCACATTTACTATTACATTCAAAACCCTTAAAAAGGGAAAGAGAATAAATCAAAGATACCTGAGACTTCAGTATATAGCTATGCACTGTGCTGGATATTATGATCTAAAGCCTTTGTATTGGACAGTTAAACACCTGCTGACTTAATGTGCCATACAGTGCTAACCTTTCTTGCTGAATTTGACCCAAAATAGTTTCAAAAGCACTGGTGCAATAAAATTATTCTTAGTATATATAGTGTTTCCTTCATTTGCCTGCAGCACTAGAAGGTGTTAATAAGGTACACACATCAATGACTGACTTAGATATCCAAGTGTAAATAAAACACAAATTCTTACAGCTAACATATTGTGACTTTGAAAGAGCCATCTAGAATTACAGCTGCGCTTGGTGTCACAGGCGAAATAATTACAAGAACTGAATTAATGTTAAAGGTCCATAGTTAAAATCTCTCGCGTAATATTTGCAATTGGCGATAGTAATATAAAGACTGCAAGCCTAACAAAACGAGGGATAGTCCTGGGTGCTAGCAGGATATCATTTACACTTCAGACTATGGTTACATCTATACTGACAACAGCAAAATCACTGCTGTCAGTGCAATCTTCTGGGCTCGACTGAGAGGTCCGTGTAGACGTGCTGAATCAATCTAGAAATTGCCATAGCAACTCCAGCCCCAGAACCGGAGTATCAGTAAGCTGACCAGAAAGCGTTTTCAGTTGGCTTAGCACAGCATGCAAGGAGTATTTAATAAGTCATCAGGAGATAATGCAAGGTATTTTACACATCTTGTGTATCTTCTGTCGACTGCCGCTGAGAAGTATGATGAGTATAAACTAGGGTTATGGCTATAGGCTCCATATTAAACCTAACATAATACATTCCCTGTTCAGGAGTTAGAGCTTCTCTTTCTGGCAACATGGTGTAGGAACGACCATACACAGAAAGCCATTACTGAGCAGCCACTGCCACAGACAGACCACTGTAAAGGGGTCTGAGGTATTTTAACCTCAGAAAACTAGGCAGATGTACCAATATGTATAAGAAAAGTCCACAATAAAATCTATAGAGCTTGGATTTACTGTGTGGTTAGTACATGTAACAAATTGCCTTGTCTCAACATCTGTTAGTAGTCTGACTTACAATACTATCATGAAGCTTCTATGCTCCTGGTACAATGCCCCACAACTCGGACATCACAGTAAGGTAGTAAAAATTGCTCTTTGCCAAGTTCGTGAGAGACTCCACGTATAAGTGCCAGTCAGCGTGAGTTAGTCTGGCAGAATCAGCCCCATAGGAACTTACCTCTGGTGATTACTTCTCTCTTCCATGTCACATGAAAGAGCTACAGAATTCTCATCCAGAGAATTATAATAATTGCTATAGCAACAACAGTAATGAGAAACCTCTCTAACTGGAGGTTTTATATGCCCAGTTTTACTCCTTTATTATTCCGGTGTATTTTGATTACGTTAGAAGGAAACATTATAGTTGTTCTTGTTACAAAACATTTCCACACCACTTTTAATTTGCACTGTCCTTTGTGCATACAGGCAAGGGATGTGCCCTGCACTGGTAAGCTCACACTCTGTATAAAACAGGACAAAACAGCAGAAGAAAAAAGAAAGCAGGACAATGAAGCAATCCAGGGAGGGCCTGGGGGTTGTTAATGGTGAAGAAAAGAGGAGATGTTTCTGAGAGAAGAGAAAGGGCTCTTGATGGAAGAACCCAGAGAGTAGCAATTTGATAGGTGGAAGGAAGCAAACAGGACGGAAAGGAGACACCAGGAGTAATAGTGTAAGAGAAATGGGAACGGTGCTGGTGGAAAGGAGGTGAAGTGAGAGGTGTACGTAGAAGCAAGACTACGGGGCAAATTCTCTGCCCCAACATGCCCCATTTGTGTCAATCGGATGTACAAACAGAGTGGAAATCTTCCTCCAGTCCTGCTGGAAATATTCCCTTTGGGAAGGAGTTTTCAGCAGGTGTGCAGTGTGTGAAGCTGGCTTGAACACCTCCCGCCTGTAACCAGGGACTGTGGTCTTCCTCGAGTCAGAGGCAGAGGAAGGGCCTGAATGCTCCCCCCCGGTCAGACTGGGGAACTGCAGGCCCCGGGTCCCAGCCAGGAAGGGGAAATACAAAAACCCCAGCTGGCAGCTCAGTAGGGGTGAGCTGCTGAAGGGGAAGGACGTGCCTGTAGGGAGGCAGCAAGCTGGAAGAGGCCTGGCCCTGGCCAGGCAGCGAACCCTGTCCTCCCCAGAAGAATGGTCCTACAGCCTACCCAGCCTCCCTGGACCTAGCGATTGGGAGGGGAACCCCGAGGCTGCCAACTGGGGAAAGCACTCCAGGGCCTATCAGAGCTGCACCCAGCTGCCCTGTGATGGGGCTGACCCACAGCCAGGGGTGGAAGCAGACATCAACCCTTACAGACCCTGCAACCTAGAGGAGCTCCTGTTGGCAGAGGAGGAGCCACCGGTGGTGTACGGGCCTCGTAACCTGGAGGAGTTGCCCCTTGCTGACAGGCCAGAGGAGTTGCCGGATGTGCTGCCCATGGACACGGAGGGTTTCAACCTACAAAGGAGATCCCAAGGATGGCTACCCCCTTTGGAACTAGATACTCGGGCTGGGGTGGGAGGAAGTAGCCCAGGGAGAGCAGAGTGCCAGGCATTGGCTTGGGTCAGCATGTTTTGGCTGGAGCCCCGCTGACCTAGTGGCAGACCGCTCTGCCACTGGATAGGGCCCTCAGCTGGGACGCAGTAGAGACGGGTGGGCCTGCGTCCCCCTCCTCAACCCCTTTCCTTGCTGGATCACCCAGCATGACTATCCACCTCCCAAGCTGTCCATTGACTATGAGATTGCCCACCCTGCCTAGGGGCTAGGGCCATTGACTTTTTGTGTTTGTCTGCCCTGCCTAGAGGCCAGGCTAACAGCAACACTCCATCTACCCAGAGGGACACCACCCAAGCAATGTTCCCTCTAATTACTTGTGAGCTGTGTGCACAAACAATTTCTTTGTGTGCTCAAAAGCATTTCTTCATGAGCACCAATATTAGCACTACTGAATTTTTTTGTGTGCACTTTATTTTGTTGTGTGCACAGGTTTCATGACCTGTGTGCGCGTGCACACACGCACAGCTTAGAGGGAACAGTGCACCCAAGGCTAATTTCTCTGTGTCACCAGCAGGATGTGCCCTCCCGGCCCGCCAGAGACCATGGTCATTTACAGTGCCCTATTAGATGGGGCCCAATTCTGCAGCTCTCAGCCAAGATGGGGCCATTCTGCAAAGAGTCCCGTGGAAGTCAAAGGATTACTTGTATGTCAGTGAGGGTTGCCAGATTGGGTCTACTGACTGTTTGCAAAACTCAGGCTATGGCTACACTACAGAGAGTACACTGGTGCTGCAAGTGCTGAGAATCTCCCCTGACCTGGCTTAAATGAGAAAATGCTCCCATAGCAGCACAAGTGTAAATGGTATCATTAACTCAGCCCTACAACATGTTCAACCATCCCTGCCACATGGGCGAAGTGCAGGGAAATTGGAGTAATTGTTAAAATCCATATTATTCTGACATGGCAGCATATATTGGGTTACCTCAAACTAAAGAAGCAAGCACATTGAATTATTAACAACATGCATCTTTTGGGATGTTCAATAAACCAAACTGATGTTTTAAATCTTAAAAATTATTTAATATGTTTCAAGGCAAAATCAACTATACCATCCATCAAACATCTATATGTGTGTCACATTCTCACCTTAGGCCATTTTATGATACCAAAAATTAAATAACCAAAGATATGAAAAAGACACACAAAAATCTCCCAGATTCTGAGACTTTTTAAGGTCAGAAGGGACCAATATGATCATCTTGTCTGATCTTCTGCACAATACAGACCACAGAACCTCCCACCCACCCCTGCAATTGATACCTAACCAAATCATTGTTTAAAGACTTTGAGGTATAGAGAAACCACCAGCAAGTGACCTGTCTCCAATGCACCTGGAGAAAAAACCCCAGGACCCTTGCCACTTTGCCTTGGTGGAAAATTCCCTTCTGACCCCAAAAAAAATGGCAATCAGCTAATCCCTAAGCATGTGGGCAAGATTCACTGGCTGGACACCCAAAAAAGAATTCACTGCACTAACATCTCATCACAGGCAGCTGGCATATTTATAACTACTATTCTGTCTATTTGTGCACAGGAAGGTGGCACAAGGTCCCATGAGATACAGCAGCTAAATGAATTACCAAGGAAGTGATAAAAGAGTACAAACCACTGGTAAAATGCACTGGTAGGTGAGAGGGGAGGTGTCCTGGATTACATGATCTATGAGTCTTCTTAATCTCTAACAGCTGATTACACTTTTTTTTTATATTGTGGCTTAAGGTTTACCCACATCCAAGATGACCATGCTGATCTGGAGCAGTAGATCAAGCCAAGGGCTAGGGTGCGCCAATCTCTTTCTAAGAGTTCAGTCTATTCAGACAAAGCGAGGTGGCAGGAGTCCTGGAAGCATTCAGAGCCACCTGCCACCTGTGCCTCTGGCCCAGATAATAAAGAGAAATTGTTAACAACCCCAGCTTTCTGCTGCCTAACTACTGGATCCCTCCCAATCTGGCTTCAGAGTTAAGAACAGGACTGAACCGGCACTGACCCCCCCACCCCAATCAATAGATGGGTGAAATGTGTCTATATTAATCCTGCCAGAACTTGCCATAGCATTTGATAGGGCGATGCAATATCCTGCAGTTCTGACACCACACTATAATGTCAGACCCTCTAGACTGGCTCAGATCTTTCCTCCTAAATCAAATGGGCAACTGCTCCTCCACCTTCACGATTCTCTCACATAGGGGCCCACAGACTCTGTTTCCTCTGCATCCTAAGCGATGCCTACACTAGGCCATTGGAGGAGCTAGTTAAAGACAGCATGAAGTGATGTGTCAAGCAGTACGAGGTAAGCATCCAGCAATATGCCTCTTTATGACAACAGAAAACAGCACCACCTCCAAGCTTGCTTAGACCAACAGCCACATGAACAGTAACCAATTACAACTGAACCTGGAAAAGACTGAAGTGATGTCAGTGGAAAGAGGCAAATTCCCTGATAAACTCCCATCCTCCAAAGCAATCCCATGGATGGCTTGTACCCTGTGACTGTCAAATCAGTCTACAGTCCTGGCATCCTCTCAGACTCCAAACTGCCTTTGGAAACTTATATAGTAGCAAACGCTATGCATTTCCCTCTGTAGCTAGCCAAACAATTGTGCCTGAGCTGTCAAATGGAGATCTGATTATGGTGATTTGTGCTTTTGTAACATTAGGGCTTGGCGAATGCAATTCATTTTGTCTAGGAATGAAATCCCCTTGCCCCGATGCAGCTCACTTGCTCTGCAGCACAAATTGCTGAATACACAGCTCATCTCAAGGTCATTCTCCTGATATGATGAGCCCCGAATGGAAATTTGGCTACCTGAGAGACCTGCTCACCCCCCCCAGCCCCTGACTTCACTAATCCCCCCTCCCCACACACACAGCAGACAGGACGTATTCTACTGAAAAAACCGCTGACCCTACAGACAAGCCATACAAGACAGCCTTGTGACCATGGCAGCCACAACTTTCACAACAGACCTAATAATCCTTTCTAGGTGTGATCCTGCAAGCATTTAAATGGAGGTATACACAAGGAATTGGCTGTCTGATTTACCTTGTCCTCTGTGCAATGGCAATTGCTCAGCACTGTGCTTCATGTTTGCTTCCTCCCTTCTTACCAGTCTGTGTTTGACAGGAGGAATAAACAAGATAAAAATTCATATAATCAAAGGTAGTGTGTTTCTCAAAAGAAAATTAAACATTCATACAAATTGTACAACTGAGACGATATAACTATATTTTGAGATGTCATTCGGTGTTGGCAGGTACCCAGTTGGTTTATCTAAAATACTCTTCTTGCTCTAACAAGTTTTAATGAAAAGAACCCACCCTGTATAATCAGTTTGCTGCAACATCTGATTCCATATTTTAGGGATCAGGTCACAGGGGAATTATACTAAGAAAAAGCTTTGGGAAAGGAAATTAATTGAACATTTGGAGCTAGCCACTCATAGAGGGCTTCTTGTGTACGGAGCTGAGCACTCTCAGTTCCATTCAGGACCTTGCAGAATTGGGCCCCAAAACAATTTTAAAAGTACTTGGAAAATAGCTAGAGTGGAGGGATGAAGGGACTTGCTCCAACCTCATGCAACAGAGCTGGGAATAGACTCAAACTTTCTTGACACTCAGTCAGCACCGGAATCTGTTGGTGTTGCCAGTGCTGAGCAATGCTCAGGATCTGTCTTTAACTCTCCAGCTTAAGTCATGAAAAGGGAAGGGGAGGACACAGATGATCAGGCTTGACTTAATGGATTTACACCAATTTATAGAGGTTTAGGATTTGGCCTTGAGAGCCAAACTCTGCTCTCAGTTTCCCCAGAGTAAATCTGGTGTAATGATGGACTTACTGACCACAAACTTCAGAGCAAAGTGAGCCAGACTAATTTGACACGTTAAGTTAATATCATCTATGATTTTAGAAATACTATCTGTGCTTCATTAATAAATTACTTTAATCATGTAGTTTACTCCCTGAAGTTTAAAAAAATAAAGTACAATTCAATATCATCACAAAGAACAAGAGCACACGGCTGTGTTAAGTGCAGATGCTTATTGTGCATCTCTAACGTGTGCACATTGCAGTGTGGTTCAGTGGCTACAACAACGCATTGGGAGTCAAAGGACCCGACTTCTGTTCCCAGCTTTGGCACCGACCCCCTGTGTGAGCTCTTGATTCAGTCAAGACTTCAAAGAGAAACAGCTGAAATTCAAATAATATGCAAATTAGACTGTGTGAAAGCAGGGCTGAATCGTGACTATGGATTCTTTTTGCATTATACCAGGCAATTTGACTTCACGCTCCGTCTGTGTGCTGTTTCCTAGAGTTTGAATCCTTACAAATGCTCTGATTTGCTGTTGCAGTATGACCTGATCCCATATCTTACACTCCCCTGCATTTATTTTCATCCAATTGTGTAAGTTCTCCCTCTTCAAAGCATCTGACAAAGCGGGATATTCTCCTACAAAAGCTCATGTGACAAATAAA
This sequence comes from Podocnemis expansa, assembly GCA_007922195.1. Lineage (NCBI taxonomy): Eukaryota > Metazoa > Chordata > Testudines > Podocnemididae > Podocnemis > Podocnemis expansa. The sequence goes on from ML681964.1 coordinate 64,112,285, forward strand.
TCTGTTAGTCTTTAAGTGCCACAAGACTCCTTGCTTTTTTTTTTGCTTTACTAGACTAACACGGCTGCCCCTTTGGAACATCATTTCTCTCTCTGTCTTTGTTTTGACTATTTGGACTGTAAGCTCTTTGGGGCAGAGACTGTCCCTTTGTGTTTGTGCCCTAACACAACAGCCTCCTTATCTTAGCTAGAGCCCACAGATGCTACTTTAATGCATTCAATAATATCTTTGTACCTCATGCATACTGCTATTTTGTGGGCGGTCAGTTACTGTGTGGCCAGACCCATTGCTGTCTTTAACAGCTATGCATGTGAAGTTGACTACAAGAGGTTAATTGGATATTCGGGAACAGAAATGAACCCTCATTTCCACAGCTAATACATTCTCAGATCAACTGCTGTGCCATTTGCCTGGTCCTTGGCACATCAGCCAAAACATAGTCCTGCTAACTTTAAATCTAACAAGTACATGCATGCACACATCTCCAAAGTAGTCATTTCCCTCAGACCAAAGAATATTATTCCATTAAGAGTCTTAAGCACATTATTTCACCCTACTTACCCACTTGAGGATGGCAAGACAAACAACCATATATTCAGAGGTATGGTAGTGTGTTTCTTGAAGGAAAATTGAAAATGCATATAAATTATACAATAAGGACCTGAGCTGCAGCAAATGTACTTTGAGCATCCACTTGATTGACATACATCCAAGCTGGAACTACACTACAGCTGTCTGAATATGAATGACCCTAGGGTTCAGAGCAGTATTTTAAAGCCATGTCTAAACACATTGGTACAGATTCACATTTGAATGACAGTGTAGTGAGTCAGCCATTCATTATTGACATTGTTGTATTCAAAATGGGTTAGCAGGATGATGCATCATGGCCATGAAAGATCACCTCATCAAGAGGAGTTTAATGAACCAGTTGCCTTGGTCTCGCTTTAGAGCTGCTGTTCAAAACACCACACATCTTGTGCATTAAGTTGTATATTACAGGATAGCACAAAGATAACTAGAAAAACTGGCTGTTTTCATTAGCTTGAAAAGTAGCGCTGATGCTGTAAAAACCACACTGCAGCATGTATAGCAGCTAAAAATTCATCTCAGCACCAGGGCCTACACAATATACAATTTCTATGTAGCAGGGATAGGTGGAACATAGATATTGCACTGGCTTTGTGCTGGCCCTCTGAATGGAGATGAATTTCACATCCAGAGCTTTAATTCCAGTCTCTGAATACAGTCAGAGTTAAATGCGTTGAAGAGGTCAGAATCCCTCCATTCAGGAGGGGGTATTGCAGAAAATATCATTTAATTGCAATAGCCATTGCCACTCCTCTACTATCCTGACTGGCTTGGCCAATTCAACTATCTAGTCATGGATCAACTGGCCATGCCAACACCCATACAACAAAACCCCTTTTCATTCTGTGGCAAGGTTCACTCCCTGCATCCTATTCCTCTGATCTCTGTGCAGGACAATTGTGAGTTCCCCTCCCACAACGTGCAGTGATGCACCACTGTGCCACTCCAATTCTTCACTCCAGGGCTCTGATCTACCCTACCTTGCTGTGTGAATCCCCCACTCCTGGATCAGCTCATGCTCAGCAACCTGTGTCACTAAACCAATGGAAAAAGCACTCTCACCACACATAGGATAGTTCCCCAGCAAACACCTCCAGCCCCAGATGTAATCCCGGGAATCACTCTTGTGAGGCTCATTGCATCTCCACCAGGCCTTGCAAGTTCATTTGCACTTGTCTGTCCATTTAACAAAGAAATTGATATGCACCAGGTTTGCCCTCAGTGAGGCCTTTACAAACGCCCTCCTTCCACAATCTGATTTTAAGTGCATATCAGCTGAATCGGTATCAAATCAGATAATCAATCAGTGAAGGAGATAACCACAATCTAATAAAAAAAGTCACATTCTTCTTAACTAAAATCACTGTTACAGCTATGTTCAGCTTACTCATAGGTTTGGCCCCTGCTGGTTTTTAGCCAGCCTCTGCCTTCCCTCCTATGAGTAGGTCTCCAGTTTTTGAAGTTGCTTGGAAGACAAGATCCAAGAGAAGAGCCTCATTCAGTTCAAAGTAAACAAGAAGCCATGGCACTTTTAGGCTATGTCTACATTTAGAGTTTCAGTTCAAATTACTGAATTTGAATTAGTCAATTTGCACTAATAATTATTAATTCGAATTCAGTCAATTCAAATTGACATGGCCACACTAGAAAATCCAATTCGAATTGTTATCCATGAACAGGACTTGCTAGTTCGAATTTGGTAGGGGGTGCTATTGTATAGGGAAAAATCAAGCTGTGGCTAATTCAAACTAACAGTGAATTTGAATTGACATGAACACATTGGGTCAATTTGAATTACTCAGTTTGAATTGTCCTCAACTTCAAAGTCAAATGAGGTTTGACCAATTCGAAGTCAGCTTTCATCAGTTCGAACTGAGGAGTTCATCAATTCGAATTGAGGAAAGCCAGTGTGTCCATTCACTTAACAGGATTTGAATTGATGGCAATCAGTTTGAATTCAGCTCTAAGTGTAGATATACCCTGAAAGACTAACAAACTTATTTATCGCATGAGGTTTCATGTGAGAAAATCCCACATGGAAGCATCTGATAAAGTAGAATTTTCTTTTTCAAAAGCACATGTGATAAAAAAATGTGTTAGTCTTTTAAAGTGTTGAAAGACTCCTTGTTTGTTTTGCTGGACTAGACTGACATGGATACTCCTTTGGATCCACTTTAAAGTGTCTCCTTTTCCTTTCAGGTCCCCTTGCCCCAGTGGCATCACTGGCACTCAAGACAACGGGCACAGGCCCCAAGTGTATCAGCCCAGCGCCCTGAGTTCTGCTGAGCCCCAGCTGCACAGGCTAAGATTGCCTGTACAAGGCTGGAGCTGGCAGCAGCAGCTGGCCCTGTCCTGGCTGGGACTCAGAACCAGCAGGCTGGCCTGGGACCAGCCAGAACCTGGGGTAGACTGGTCTGGCACACAGCAGCAGCAGCCCGAACCAGGGCAGACCAGTTCGGGGTCAGCTAGGACCTGCGGCCGACCAGAACCTGAGGCCAGCCCAGGGACAGCCAGGACCCAGAGCCAGTAAGTGGCTCAGGCCCACAAATCGGTGCAGCAGGCTTCCAGATCAGGGCCAGAGGGGGAGCTATACTCCAAACGTGTTTTGAGGGCAGCAACACCTCTGCCTCATCCCCCTTTGAGTCAGGTGATTTTTGTGCAGTGATGTTCCCCCTTGAGCCAAGGTACTTAAGCTGTGTTGGTCTTGTATGCATGCTTCTGCTGGGGGTGTAAACACATCTGTTTATCTGCTACTACTACAGCCACATGAAATACATCTGGAGACATGAGCAGGCAGTGTTTCATATCTGCATGCATATGATGCTGCACGGAACATGCTATCATAACAATAATGTAGACCATGCCATGAGCATTCACATTCCAAAAACATCTTTCATGACATATTTTGCAGTAGACCCACACAAAGTTACACTGTAAGGGTGAACAGGATCCCATTATAAGGGTGTACGTGGGATGCAGCATATCACAAGAACGACAACAGTTCTAGAGCATTCTGGCAGCGATACTAGGGACCCCAATCAGGGACCCTCAGGGTCCCATTGCATTCGGCTTGATACATGCATATAACACAGAGCTGGCTCCTGCCCCCAAAGGGTTTACAGACCAAGTAACTAATCTGGGTTTTCTGTGAGTGAGATGCACAGGTGATGCAAAGAGAGACCAGCACAAAATTTAGGCAGCACTGAAGTCCTATTTCAGACCTCAAAATAGGCAAGGGTTGAGGGAAGCATTTTGCCTTTTGCAACTGCAAGGAAACAGGATGACACCATTTGCCCTTTACTGAGATCTCAGAGACTATTAACACTCTTTAACACAGAAAATGCAGCCAGCAGAAAATAAAGCAGTGCTTTTAATTAATGAGGACAATTACTTGGAATTATAAAGCTCATACATTTTTCAGAAGAAGAGATATCATTTTGCCCTAATTGCTAGGTGTCTTCAATAGGAAATTAAAAACATATTAAAATAGGACCCAATAGATAAGAAAAAGAAAATTTCTGTCCTGTGCAGATTAGGGAAGAAATTGTGGATGTGGCTCCATTTCTATTTGAAAACTAGTAAGGATGTTTGCTATGCATGGATGGCATATCAGCATTTCCCTTTCAAACAGTTGATTTTCATTAGGGTTGGATAAAAGTTTGTGTGGGCAAAACTCAGCTTAGGAGACTAGTTTTTGTTTGGTTTTGTTTTAAATAAAAAAGCAAACAGATTGACTAAAAGGTGAATCCTGCTGAACATACCTGGTGCATGGGGAAACTGTGGCCCATTGAATAGGTGTAGTAGAGAAATGGCTTTGATGTGCTGATGTTCTAATGAAAGGTAATCACTCATCTGGTGGAAACATCACTATATTCTTGCATCATTCAGATGGAGCCTTTAGCATGCGGGAGGAAGTATCTAGTGGTTTGCACAAAGTAGGTGAGTAAATGCTACATAGGGTACCAAACCTGCTAGTTTCTCACTCTGTTGCCAGCTCTGCCACTGATGCTGCAAACACTGACATCCATTGGTAACTTTCCTCATGTGAATAGTTCCCTTGAACTCAAGCAGTTCAGGCCTGAGTCTTACGGAAGATTTTCTGGTGGATGCATGGATGAGAGTGATGAGTGCAAATTTTTATCATGGGCCAATTTTATATGAAAGTCTTTCTCCTGTTGCTAATTTAAAAAACAAGAATGGAAAAGCTTTCACAAAGTTTTCAGGCAAAGAAATTGTCACCCCAAATGTATACTTTATGTTACATCTCAGATGCAGTACATGAGGCAAGTAACACACCAATGCAATGGGATCAGTTTACAAGAAAAGTTGATCTCTAAATTTAAAATGGAGTCGCATTTGAACTGATGAATGTCTCCATATCCTGTTGCCATTCCTCATCCATCTATGGACCATAGCTTCACTGTTAATACTATTCAGCATGGTTGCTGGGAATCCCAAGAGAGTACTGCCACCTGAAACGATAGGTGGAATTGAACTACTATTTCACCCATAAAGGTGGTCCCTATCCATCCTCCCATCCTCCTCTCTGGCCTCTCTGTTCCTAAACACATCTAAAATTGTGCCATGCGAGTACTAAGGCAGAGCTAAAGGACAAGTGGAGAGGCTCAATGGTCATGCTCTGTCTGTGCTGTACTTGTTCAGTGAGTGAATAAAAAAATCCAGAATTACTACTCTCTTACCTTTCACTAGCTCTAAATTTAACATATTTTGTAAAACATCTTGACAATCCCTAGTTTTTTTCTGTTTGTGCAGCACAAGCATTTTATTTACATGCAGTTTTTGGTGTTAACAGAAGTGTGATGATGTGAACTAGGTCTGGAGGCCCTTGTTGGAGGCATCAGGGCCATGCCTCATTCCACCCCATGACAGAGCAGGAGATAAGAGTGGCTGTAGGTGAGCAGACAATCACAGGGGCTGCTGGAGTGACCAACTGGGGGGCAGCAGGACCATATAAAAGCCAGCAGCAGAGGCAAAGCACTCTATTGCTTCCTGGAGCTTACGCAGGGGTGGCCAAGCTTATGGAATTCAGGAGCCTCACGAGTTGATTATTAAGCCTACGAGAGCCACACTGAGGCCCTGCCTTCTGCCTGTCCGCTCAGGCCTTGGCTTCTGCCTCTCTGCCCAGGCCCAACCAGGATCCCTTCTCCCTCCCGCTAACAGCTCCTCAGCCCCTGCTGCCTGCTTCCCCAGCACGATCCCCTTAACTCTGCGTTCTCAAACTCAAATCACCACAAGGGCTGTATGAGGGCTAGGATACTGGCCCAAGGGCTGCATCACTTACACCTTTCCATACAACAGTTTTTAAAACTCTGTAGTGCCACCAGTTTATTTAATTAAAATTAAATTAAAAATTAACTAATATAAGCGATTGTAAATAAAATAATTAATTGGGTTTGATTTAATTTTTAAAGGTTTTAATTAAAATTAAATATTTTAAGTTCTTTTACAAGAAGGAGGAAGGAAACAAGGAAGGAAGGAATGAGAGAAGGAATAGGAAGGAAGAGACAGGAAGAGAAATAATGAAAAACAGAAGGAAGAAAAGAAAAAGAAAGAAGCAAGGAAGAAAAGAGAAAGAAAACAAGAGAAAGAAAGAGGTAAAAGGAAGAGACAGAAACAAAAAAAACACGGAAGAGAAAAAGAAAAAAGAAAAAGATATACGGAAGGAAGAAAGGAAAAGGTAAGACAAAAGAAAGAGAGATGAGAGGACAAGAAAGAAAACAAGGTGGCTCAGGGCAGGGTGATGGTCCCGTCCCTGCTGGCAGTGTAGCCTCAGTCAGGGCCAATGTTCCCTCTAACTTTTCATAGGCTGTGTGCACCAAAAAATTTCTTTTGTGCAAATTTTTGGAACCAGTGTTCAAGACTGTGCGCACGCCAGTGGTTGTGGCCAAACTTTTGAGTGCAATGAAGTAAATGTGTATGATGCAAATAATATCTAAATTTTATTTTGATATGGTGATGGAAATGATTTTATAAATTACAAAACCTTATTTGAAGCATGCTATTTGAAATTACCTACTTAAAGCAAAAATATTAGCACTGTTGCATTTTTTTGTGCACACTTCATTTTGTTGTGTACGCAGGCTTCACAACCTGTGTGCGCATGCACACGTGCACAGCTTAGAGGGAACATAGGCCAGGGCCCTCTCCCAGTCCTAGAGGATGACCAGGGTCCCTGGGGGACTGAGCGGGCTGGCCATCCATGCTCCCCTCCAGCATGGGGAGGGGCGTAGAGCCCCCCCCCCCCCAGGCCTGCCTCCTCAAGGGCCGGCCCTGCAGGGCTTTACCTGCCATGCAACTCTAAGAGGTGGCAGGCTCCATCTCCTCCCCAGCTGCCCAGCACGGCAGTACCCAGTGCCAAGGCTGGGGGGGGGGGGGCACGATGAGAGGAGGTGCAGCATGGTCAGCAGCAAGACCCCAGGAGGATGGCAGGCGGTGGCCAGCTGCCAGCCAGTGGGGACATGGCGAACCACTTCAAAAGCCGGCCAGGGGCACAGAACCTCTGAATTCTAGCTCTTCTGGGGCCTGCAGGAGGGAACATCACACAAGACACACTTTACCTTTCAAGAGCCACATGCGGCTCCCAAGCCACAGTTTGGCCACACCTGTTATAGAGGAAGGACTGAGTGCCTAGCTGAATAGAAGACAAGCAGGACTAGCCAGCTCACTGCAAACAGAACTTCACTCTCTGCCAAAAGAAACTGTTCAGTGGAGCAGAGCTTGGAATACAATTCAGGTTTCTGCCTCCTGGAGCAATGCCCTACTCACTAGAGCCTTTGTGCAGTAGAAGGTTAAGCTATGGATAAGAAATCCCAGGTGACTTAGATTTGCAGCAAGAAATCTGCTGTCGTGTTATAGGAGAAGGGACAGATAGTAAAGCTCCCAACACTGGTTTCTTTTGCACTGGGCACTCCGTCATGTTTACAAACATGGTATAAAGTAGTATCATATCACATTGCATTTATCTATTGAAAAGGTCCACTAATAATAATATGATGAATAAGTATGTGCTGAGACACCAACATGTATATTATTAAAACATCCCACATACAAAATCCTGAGTAGGCCAACTGAATATTTCACATGGGCAATGTATTTCAAAGTGTGCAATGCATATATATGATGCAGCATAAATAGGGGGTGCTGAGATATATTTCTAATTTGAAGGGTAGGATTACATTAAGGAATGAAGTAGTTATAGCACAGAATGACAGATGCAAAAAGGCACATATATAATCATGAATAGTGGATCAGTGTATTCTTCAGCCAGCAAGATAACAAAAGATGAGCTGGGCCAGAGATGCACATTTGCATGACAGCCTTTATATAGATATATGTATGTATAGACTAAAACCATAAAAGGCATGTATAAGTATCTAATCGAAAAGGGGTAGTAGACTATGTATTTAGTCTGATGAACATGTGGATGCTATAATACATGGATACACTAATGAAAACTTGAGATGCTAATTAGCATGCAGATATTTCTGTAAATGCTACACGTGGGGCATGCACTCTAAACACTGCCCTTGTGGACATAGGTGAAATAGCATTCCACCACAGCTCTTCCCTGCTCAGTCATTGTTGCTCAGTAGCATACTAAATCAGCAAGTACAGTCTGTCAATTTTCATGCATAAAGGGCTGTCAGATTCAGTTTGCAGGCAGCCAAGTTCTATTGTCCTTCTCCACTTGTTCACAGCCATGATGCCAAATCAAGGTTGCATTTCTTTTCATTAATGTCATTGTCTCCTTTGTTTTTTCTTTAATGGAGCAGGAAGGACATGGCTGTGTCCCCCAGAAGAGTGGTTTCTGGATCTGATTTGTTTCTCTCATCACTTTTACTAAGAGGGATAATTCCATGCTGCTCTTTCTGGTGTACATCCAAAAATGTTGGCAAATGGACTGAACATGCGCCATTTAAGTGGGAAAAAACACAAAGAAGTCACACATCATCATTAAGGAAGCACCAGCTGATTTTTGTACCTGAAGGAGTGAAAAAAATTACATTCAAGCTCACACCAAACCTCAGTTCTATGACATTCAAACTGGAGATGAGCCTAGACACTCACATCCACACTTCTCCCAAGCTATGTGAAGTAATACAAGCCAGAAAGATAAAGCACAGTCATTCTCACTTTGCCATATGAAGATGTGGCTGAATCAAACTGTTATACATCTGCATTAAGAGATAAGATGACGCATGTAGGTTGTGAAATTGATTTTAGTTTTGGATTCACAACCTATAGAAAAATGGATATTTTAGTAACATGAATGTCACAGGTACAGTGCTAGCTACGCATCTGCACGCATCTGGTCTCTCTTAATGCACCCCCTCAGGATTTAGACCTTGTGTCTTTACCTATCCCTTGGTGGAATTCCACAGTAATCTGTGCGTCACTCGTGCTCACCCACCAGGTCCAATTGGGTTTAGGTACCTGCAGCTCCTCATTCCAGGAGTTTGTGACCAGTGGAATGAAGGAATCAGACATGCTTCTTAAAACCAAAATATTGTTTGCTTTGACAATAGGAACAAAGCACTTTGAGAAAAAGGATTCTGAAGCAATGAACGGTCTATCTACATGTCTGTCTTATCTAAAGAGTGTCCGTCTCTGGATTGTAACCTAGCCAGGCCTTCTTCAGACATCCCCAGTGGGTCCCTGTGTCTCAGTCCGGTTCTCCTATTCTCTCACTTTGAAGAGGTGTGATATTCTTTAAACCTACTAGACATTCGCAATATTTGGTGAGTTTCTTCAAGCTCCAAATTCCTGAAGTCAGGTAATTAAATAAGAATTTCAGCTACCATTCAAAAAACGAAAAGACTAAGTCTCATTGTTCTGGAGAAAAGTTTAAAAATGTGAACCTTAAAAGCTCAAAAAGCATGAGGCAAGTAAAGAATGCAAACAAGTTCTTAAAAAAAAAAAAAAAAAAACAAAACCTGTGATTTCTAAATCAATCTTGTGATTCCGGAAGGCCTGACTCATGCTATTTGAACAGTTGGGGTTAACAGCATCTTTTCAGTCACATCAACAGTTCTGATGATATTTTCTGTGTTGAAAAACCTCAGTAAACAAAGCATTTCCACAGAAGGTCCCCAAAACTCAGAAAAAATTTCAAAGGTTGGTAATTTTGCTGATATTTCATGCAGTTCTAGTCTAAACAGTAGCTACTGAAAACAAAAGAGAAGAACCAAATCGAAGCATGTAAACAAGTGGCAATCCTCCATCAAACTCTGTGATTCACATTCTTGAAGCACAAATCACAACATTTCATTTCAATTAAACAAAGAAAAACTCTTTATGCAAAGTCATTTTGTTTTCAAGCAAACTGCTGTAAGCGCAGCTATGATCCATAAGTTCAATACCTTAGTTAAATGCCTCTATTAATTTGCATTTTATTGCACAGAATGAAAGCTGCCCACGTTGCCTATATTGTTCCTTAAAATGCTTGGCACAGTAAAATATAAGATTAGTCATATGCAATATATTTTCATTGTGTAAATATTGAGATGCCAACTCAAATAGATTACTTGGCATAAACATTTTTCATAGAAGATGAGTGGGCATCATATTTAATAAGTCACAAACAAGTGGTGAATTATTGCCCTGCAAGCAAAACCAATGCAAAATAAACACTTTCAATAAGCCATTGTTTCACCAATTGCCTCTCAAACTATTTATATGCATTTATATTTCATACATAAACAGTAAAGTGGACTTGGGTATCTCAGTTTTACAATTATTACCCTCTCAAAAGGGAGACAACTTTATAGGAACTTTTCACATGCTTTATGCTTCAAATAAATCACTGTCAGGATCTATGGAGCAGAACAATGCTTCTTTTTTTCTGATAAGAATATTCCCCACCATTTTACAAAGAAACAAATAGCCTCTATTTGGAGCTTGTCTAACTTCCATTAGAGGGCGACTAGGGTCTGCCCTCCCTCAGTTCTGTGGACAGAGAAGACCCAAAATATCACAGAACCAGTGCAGCACAGACACAGGATGCAGAAGGGTGTGGGTTATCTGGATTATCGGATGCAGATCTCGTGCAGAAGGGCATGGGCTAGCTGCGTAGGCAGTGCTGCAGAGCCCACGAATGCCAAGCAGATGTTCTCTGCAACAACCTCTTAGCTGCTATAAGTGGGATACATGGATGAGGATGTGGAAAATGGATACATAAGTACACACACCCACCAGTCAAATCCTATCAGAGGCTATTACAACCCTAAAGTAGCAGCCATGGAGAGACTCTATGCCACACTACAGCACTGGAGTGAAATGAAGATTTTGTTTCCCCTGCATAATGGAAAACTCCGCATATGAAACCAAAGGCCACACTGCATATCGATAGCAGTCAGGAGTAGCATCCAGGACTCCAGACTACCAGGTAAATCCCCTGTCTATTAGACACCACTGCCCACGAGTAAAGGCAGCAGTTCCTTGACCTTGTAGCCATAACACACTATTTCAGCATTTGCTATGGATATATCCTTCTCAGGACAGCAAAGCCCACTCTGTGAGTTACACCTCCCTATACATTCCCCTGTCAGATGATAGATTGTGTCCCCAGATGACTTTCCACTGACTTTTCTTTGCTCTAGAGTAAGATAACAGAAGCCAGAGTAAACTAGGATTGTGCGCTAGGTGAAACACAGAGAAAGGTATGGACTAGATTGCACCTCAGTGGAAGGGCACGTGCCCCCCTCATGCTATGCCAGGGTTAACTGGAATCTGAGTCCAGGCACATATAGGAGGAAGCTAAGGCCATATCTCTATTTACCCTTCACCAGAGCAGATGTGCAAGGAATGGACAGAGGAACAGGTTCCTCCCCTAAAATATCAGCCATGAGGGAAGGTGTCTTTTACTACCAAACATAGGCCAGGAACTAATGCCTACTTCCCCACAGGGAGGGACCCATGCCTCAGAAACACAAAGAGAGATTTTTAAAGGTAATTTAGGCACCAAAAGAAGCAGTTAGATATACAGTGGGCCCTAATACCCATGATTTTACTTCTGTGGTGATGCAAGTTAGGTACTCCTACAATTCAAAGGCAAAAGTTTAGCTGTTGGAAAACACTGTAATCAGCTCAGGGAGAACATATAAGCACAAACAAGACTATGCAGTTGTAAATTTTACATTCTTTATGACCATTTTTATGTGCAAAATGTTATGAGTATAGAAGCACATTAGCAAATATGAAATTAAAGAAGTTGTTACAAATGTATTCAAATAGACTTATCTAGCCAATAATATTAAAGCTGTAATTTCACTCTGCCTACCTATAACTCCCCGTGCAGTTACAAATGGATGAAGTGTTCACTTCGTACCCTCAACTGTTGTGCGTGTGTGACACTGCTGGCTCACTGAAGAGCTATTGTGTCCTGTAACTATATTGTGGCAGAGTAGTGGGTTGTAAAGCCCCTTCTTCACCTTGGCTACCCCTTACCAAGTGGCAGAGCTGCAGCCAGAAAGCACTGAGGCGCCCTGCTCATTGGGCAAATGGGCAGCAGCTGGCCCCACAGAACTGCCCACAGCAAAGCCCCAAGATAATAAGAGCAGGCAACACCTGTGTGGCTGCCCAGAGATAAATAAAGCCTGCTTCAGGGGCCTATAGAGAGGAAAGATAGGCTCTAGACCAAGGAGTTTTGAACACTGCTTGCAGGAAATTGAAGGCTTAGGAATGTGTCTGAGCCTCCTGGGACCTAAGCAAGTCCAATGAGGATGGGCTGGAGTGGAGCTAGTTTGTATATTGCTGAGAAGAAGGGATCTGCAGTGACAATATAAATAAAGGTGCATGGGTGGTTAAAAACACAAGAGATTTTGGTTTGGCCTGTTGAAGGTGGGAGGAAAAAGCAAGAGAAAAGGAATGGAAGCATCATATATCTTTGATTGGTGAAGGAATTCCTACATGTAGACTTTGCCAAATATTTTGGGATCTTGCTGGATAAACATCTGCATCAGTGCAAGTAATATTAGGAGTCTTTTTTTTTTTTTTAATTTGAGTTTGTCACATCACCCACCATGCAGTGAAATCCCAATTAAGCACTTTTTCCTCCTGTGATGCCTACAAGAAATGAACCAAGCTGTTCATATAAACAATAGCCTCCCTTATTCCTCCTTTGGGGCAGGACATGTGCTCTGTCTCCTCCCCTATTCTGTTACAGGCCCATATTCTGTGACTTTTAATCAAACTGATCAATACCCTGTGCTAAGGAGTCCTGCTGACATCAAAGAGACTATTAAGGATCCATGTGCCTATGGATGGTGGAATCAAATCCTCAGATTGTAAGCATTTCAGAGCAGGGATTGCCTTCTAGAACTGGCTTATGCAGCACCATGGATGTTGTCAGCATTCAGCTAATAAATTAAAAAATTTAACATAGTACCTGTGATGGGGCAGATTTTATTTATATTAAAGCCCTTTTACAGCTTTCCAGTAGTGATGGGGGCCTGAAAATCTGGCTCACTTAGTACATGATGTTTTAAAGGAACAAAGTGATGTTCTTCCCTCAGAAGTATTGTTACTGTTCCTCCTTGGGAAGAAAAGCAGCAGGCTGAGTATATGTTAGAATAACAGAATCATAGACAGAGAGGGTTGGAAGGGATCTCAGATCATCCAACCTCCTGCTAAAACTGGACCAAACACAACTCCATCATCCCAGTCAGGCAGGGCTGGCCCATGGGTTTTTGGCACCCTAGACAAACTATGACTTTGGTGCCCCCTGCCTCCACATTTTATAAGAGATAATACAGTAATGTATTTTTTTCAAATACATAAATTCTTTCTAATTTGGGCCCCTCAAAGCCTGGCACTCTAGGTCACTGCCTAGTCACCTACATGGTTGAGCCGGCCTAGGGCTTTGTCAAGCTGGCCCTTAAAAACCTCTCAGGGTGGAAATTTCTACTCTCTCGCCATTCTTCTGCTGTTCCTAATGGTGAGGGAGCAGGAGAACAGCTGGTAAGTGTGGTCAGTAAATAATGATTTAACCCACTGTTTAGGCATGCCAGCTCATAACTATTGCAACATCTTTCCAAAGCAGCTCTGTTTAAACCACTTCTGAGCAGCAATCTAATAACCAGTCACTCGTATTAAAGTGTGAAGCATAACACTGTGCGGTCAGCATAACACGCCGAAAGCAGAAATCTGAAAAATTAAACTACAAGGAAGAGTGAATGGAAAATGCTGTGAGGGAAAAACAATGTGGCAAAGGGCTCAGAGGCCTTATTAGCATTCAGTGATTAACATCAGTCAGCATCAAATCCAAGGTCACATAATGCACTGACAACACCACTGATAACTTCATGAACTTGCTGATACTACACATCATTTATGTTGACACCCAGAAAGTGAGTTGGCCCAAGAGAACTGAGTGCTTTATCTTTCACTGATGCAAGCTAGCTGGTTGCTGACAGATATTAAAGGAACCTTCTGTTCAGATATTTTCCAGAGGCCACCTTGGAAAACTATGATGAATCAAGAATGTGTGCCTGTCATTGTTCAGCCCCCCTCCACATTCTCAGAGGAAACCCATTCCTTTGAAGTGTGCATTAAGCTTTTAATAGCAATTTGTACTGCATATTATACTTTAACTTTACATCATTTGAGTGGTCTTGGATGTAAATCCTAAACAACTTGGATCAGACCTTTAAGGGTTTTTTTTCCTAGATTCATTATTTCCATGTTTATTCTAAACTGATTATGCATTTCATGCTCTAAGTCATGTACAATTTTGGGTATCTCTGGCATGTAATGGCTTCAAAGATTTATCTTTATGTCACCATTTGTGTCTTTAAATAATCATCCAGGGTACTTAAAATCTGGAAATGGCACCTGTTTATGTTCTTATCAACTAAATAAGTAATAAATCCAGTGGACACTCAACTCAAACATTCCTAAGTAACCCATTCAATACGGAGTCTTACCAGCAGGATCATTAAAGGGGTCCTCAGCTAAACTGGTGTACACTAGCTACCCAACAATATTCAGTCATCTGCCCCATAGGGAGGATGGAACTTGTTGGAGGGTGGGTGACAATTTTAAGGGGCAAGGAGCAAATGAGATCCGCTGTGCTTTCATCACTGCCCATGGGCTGAAATTCATTGAGCTCTAACCCACAGATCAATCCAAGTGGGTCTGAGACGTGCTGACATTTTGCCCAGCTCTCAGCAGGGCCGGATTATCACAGGGGCCATAGGGGCTACAGCCCTGAGTTAAAGAGGGAACCCGCTGCCCTGCAATAAACTGACCCTGGTCAAAACAAACAAGGAGTCCTGCAGCAATTTTAAAGACTAACAAATTTATTTATCACATGAGCTCTCATGGGAGACAATCCCACATCGTCAGACTGTTGATGGGGGGGGCACTGCTGTGGGGGGATATAAGAGTGGGCAACGCAGGCACCCCAGGGCCTTAATCTGGCCCTGACTCGCAGTGGTGTCTACATTGTACTTCACTGGAGTCTCTGACATCCTTTCTCTCTGTCTGTCTCTCTCAGATAGAAGGATAGACATATCTTTCTACCACAGTCCTCTTTGTTATATCCACCCACAAACACACAACATTCTTCAAGGGCATCATCTGTCTTACCTGAAGGATAAAATGCTATTGTTTGAATTCAAAGAAGAAAAAAAAAATAGCATGAAGTCTATCTTATCAGCCAGCATTACTGCTTTAATCCATCATGCTTGCTACTGCTGTAAATTATGGCCCAGAACCTTGGGACATCACTTGATTATCACTTAATTAACCGATCAGGCTGAAGCTGTGATAACAGATACAGTATATACTTGATTTCTACATGAATCACATAAGTTAGCTGAGTTGACCATGATTAATGCAGATACCATAAGAGACTAATAAGAGTGTTACTAGAAGTCACTATGATGATCTCCCCATCAATGGTGGGCAGAATGAGCCAGGTTCTGTAGGCCAAAATATAACCCTTTTAGAGACATAGTGTGTGATTTCCTACTGGCCTTGCATGATTTTTTGCAGCCATTCAGACTTGTACAGTAGTACTTCATGGCCATTTTTCATGGATATAAGCTGATGCATGGTATTGAAAGACAGACCCACAATTTCTGTAACTGGTGTGAAAATATTACATCACTTTTTTTCCCATGCTGCTTCCAGAACCAACTAATGTAGCACAGTTTGTGAAATATGAAATTATAAAGCTATGCAGACTGATACACAAAAGAACTCAAACCACTCTGCCCTTCCTTTTAGTCTCAAGTCACATGGCATAATCAGTTATTAAATTACCTTATTATATCTCCAGGCAAGCACCTGTAGGGAAAGACAGAAACAGAGATTAAGGAAGTAAAACACTGCATTCATCGGCAATCTGATAAAACAAAACCAAGCCCTTGTTATTATGATTTCTTTCCAGAGTATCACCCTTTTATGCTGAGATTAACAACCAAATCTGTGAGCAATCTACACTAACAGTAACATTTGATGACTTCATCCCCCACTAGGTCTTGATAAAGCACCTGCAGAATGACACAGAGCAGCATAGCACCTCTCTGTTACTGACTGATCCACAGTGCAACATGCCAGAGGGCCTCATATAGGTTTGAAGTTCCCTGATTGCATTTGCAAACAGCCCCAAGTAAGATTTACATTGCTGAAATGTGGAGAAGTGTGGCAGAATTCAAAAGGATTTTGGAAATGCAGTTCCTGCTTCTACATAGTTTATTTTGTACACCTACATTTTTAAAATATATATATTTATTTTTATTGTTCAAAGACACTGAGTCCCCAATGGTCTCTGAATGACTGTAGGAAGGAGCTAATCTCCAAAGTCTTCATAAGACATTTATCAACAGTCTCACACGGTGGGCTACCATGTATTTCTGGATCAGCATGAATTGGTACCCGACAGAGAATTACAGTGAGTTGATTTGAAACTACCCTAAGCCAGCAGAAAGCATGCAGAGTGCCACTGGCTCAATAAATAAAATTTTGTTCATTGAATCTGTGGCTCACAAGAGCTATTGTATATGGCAATGCAGAATCCAGTCGTCCAAGGCAGAGGTCACATTCAGGGCTGACTCTAGAACAAATGGTGCCTCCTTCCCTCCATTTGTTAAACTTTTGATATACAGTGGGGACCCGTTAACATGTGGGCGTCGGGGGACAAGCCCTGGCGACCGTGCGTTAAGCAGACCGTGTATAAATGGGACCAATGTTCCCCCTAAGTTCTGTGCATGCACGCGCAGCAAGAAGTGCTCGCCAGCGCACAAATCAGTGCAGAGCCAGCAGCCAGGGACCCTAGCCAGCCTGAAGACACAGTCTTCGGGCTGGCAGGGAGCAGAGGGGATCTGGAGGTGTCCCCAGCTGCTTCTGGATGAGCTGGGAAGCTTCCGCCACAGGGGCCATCCGGATATGCTCCCCCCCCCACGGCTTGCCAGTGTGGCAGAAGCTCCTCCGCTTGTCCCATGGCAGCCGGGGATGGATCCAGATTCCCCCCGCCTGCCGGCGGTGGCGCAAAGCTTCTGCCACCACTGGCAGGCTGCAGGTATCCACATCTGTCCCCATCTTCCGTCAGACAAGCAGAGGAGCTTCCGCCGCGCCGGCACGCCATGGGGGCGGGGGAGCGGATGCGGATGGCCCCCATGGCGGAAGCTTTCCAGCTCATCCAGAAGCAGCTGGGGATGCATCCAGATCCCCTCAGACTGCCGGCAGTGGCTACAGTTACCAGATGTCAGGGAAAAGGAGGACATGTCCTCCTTGTTTCTTTCACATCCTCCGTCCAGCAGGCATTTTAAAAAGACATGATTTTGCATGGCTTTTTACATACAGGGGTTCAAGCATGCTGCAACGCTCAGAAGTTTTTAGGGGCAGCGTTCCAAGGCTCATGAAAAGAAAAAGGCAGCGCTACTAAGGCTCGCTCCATGTTCTGTGACAATGAGATCAAGCATTATGTGTTTTTGCACAATGCTCAGGAAAAGAAAAAGACAGCACTACTAAGGCTCGCTCCATGTATTTCCTGCCCCAGCCAACTTCCGCTTGTAGGCAGTGTGCGTTACTGAGTCCTGCGCGCTAACTTGCTGGTTTCAGGGTACACGACCGGAGCGTGCATTAACCGGATCCACACACTAACTGGTCACTTGTTAACGGGTCCCCACTGTATCTAAATTTTTATTGCATTTGCTGCCCTTTCATGACTTTGATGGTTGACATGCAAGTAGGAATTATTCCTTTCATATAAGACAATAAATTTGCACAACTAGGATCTGCAAATCTGTATTTATTCAGGTTGTAGATAAGCAAATAAAAAAAATTGGTTTCCTCTAAGAGCTGATCTATACTACCACGAGATTTCAGTGGCTATCAGAGAAAGATATGCAAAGCACTTAAAATGCCTGGTGTACCACCTACATACCGCACTGTCTTCAGTAGCCTGAGTTAGTGGAAAACCCCTTCCCTACAACTCACTGCTACTCCTTCTGTGGGGACGGTCTTCCAGCATCAGTATCAGCTGAGAGGTTCTTCACAGATCTGATCAGCCAATCAGGGAGCTTCAAGTTGATGGTGGTGAATTTGCTGAGATCAGTGAAGACAAGACCTAAGCTGATAGAGCAGACGTGGCCAAACTGCGGCTCAGGATGGCTCTTGAATGAAAAATTGTGGCTCCCAGAAGAACGTCAGCAAATCAGTTTAGGAAAGCAGCCCCAGCCTAGGAGTTCAGGTGAGGGTTGGGACAGTGGGGAGAAGTGCAGCATGGTCAGGATTTTAAAAACTTGCCACTAGCCTGCAGTCTTCTACATTGAGCAGCACCAAAGTTTTTACTGTATAGGCCTAATTTTCATGGTAACCTTAAGTAGTTATTAGAATATGACATTAGTAGGATCTATATTTGTCCTCTTTTTATGATAAAATTAGAGTGTGCAATGAATTTTAAACTTAGCAGTTCTGAAGTAGGTAAAAGTATATGTCTATATGCCTCAGTGCGGCTCTCGAAGGTTTAATAATCAATTTGTGTGGCTCTTGAGTTCCATAAGTTTGGTCCCCCCCGTTATAGAGTATGCCTACACTGGAGTCTCAGGTCGACTCAATGGGTGTGAACACACGAGAGTTTTATTTTGAAACAACAGCTGTTGTTTTGAAATAAAATTTGCCATGTCCACATGACGTGTTCTTATCTCGAAATAAGGAGCTTCCTTATTTCAAAATAAGGAAAGTCATTTTGATATAATAAAACCTAGTATTATATCAAAATGACTGATTATTTCGAAACTCTGTTTTGAAATAAACCATCTGGCTCTATTATATTGATATGCCTGGCATATCGATATAACAAGTGACCTTCATCCCAGGATGCTATGCACCCTGTGAGAAAGGCCCACTCCCCCTCAGCACCCTGGCCAGGGTGCTGAAGGGATGTGCAGGCAGCCCCCACGGGGTGCTGGGAGCCGCAACGGCTGACCCCGCCGCCAGCTGCAGGGGGCTACAGCCCCCGCGGGGTGCCAGGAGCCTCCATAGCGGGGTCAGCCGCAGAGGCTCCCGGCACCCTGTGGGGGCTGCAGTCCCCCACAGCTGGCCGGGAACAGGGCTCCCTGGACCTCTTCCACCCAGGCGATGGGGCAGTCAGGGGGGACCAGCTCCCAGCCGGCTTTTGCCGGGGGAGTGGCTCCCCAAGCCGCTTGCCCCACCGGGGTGGCCAGGCACGCTTGCAACGGGAGCTGCAAGCCAGGAGCCTAGGGGTGCCACGGCTACCCAAGCTGCTTCCCCGTGCTGGCCAGGTGACAGCCAGGCAGGGGATTGGGTGGCAACATGGCCCTCCAGGGGGCCATGTTGCCAAACCTCCCAGGGTGCCCCCTCCCCAATCAAAATAGCAAGTCCTGTTTGGACTTGCTATTTCGATGTTATTTTTTCCATAATTCGATTTAAATTAAATCAAATTAAGTGTTTTATTTCAATTTTGCTTATTTTGAAATTAACTTATTTCAAAATAAGCAGTCAGGTGTGGACGTAGCCAACCTGTCTTAAGTCAACCTAAAGTACCCCTTGGCCTCATTCAGAATTTGTTAAGTTGATTTAAGCATTAAGTTGACTTATAAGGGCAGGAAGGTTTGGGGACTGATCCTGGGCCCCGCCCTCTACCCCGTCCTGCGTCCTGACTGGGCTTAGGTGCCTGATCTGGCTCCAGGGGCCCAATCCAGCCCCAGCCGCTGCCAGCAAGTGGCTGGGGCTGGGAACCAGCTCCTGCTGCTGGGAAGGGGCTGGCAGCCTGATTCAGTTCCCAGCCCCTTCCACTGGCGGCAGGGGCTGTGAGCTGGCTCTTGCCATGAGCGGAAAAGAGCTGGGAGTCCAATTTTGCTCTGAGCCCCTTGCCACAGGCAGCAGAGGCTTGGAGCCAGCTCCTGCCACCAGGGGCAATGGCTGGGAGCCTAATTTGGCTCCCAGGCCCATGCCACAAGCTGTGGGAACTGAGAGCCAGCTCCTGCTGCCAGCAGCAAGCAGCACAGAGCCGAATCCAACCCCGAATCACTTGCTGCAAGATTTCTGCCACGGGAGCGACAAATCACGAGCAGCTTCTGAAACGGACCAGGTTGCTGAACCACCTGCCAGTGGCAGCAAGTGGCTCAAGACCGGATCAGGCTCCCAGCCCCTTGGCGCCAGTGGCAGTAACTGGCTCCCAGCCTCTGCTGCCCACAGCAAGGGGCTCTGGGACAGATCAACTTCCAGACATTGGATTATATTATCTCTCTCTCTGTTAGACTGAAGAGCCCATTATTAAATATTTGTTCCCTTTTTAGATAGTTACAGATTGCAATCAATTCACCTGTTAACCTTCAGTTGGTTAAATTAACTGGACTGAGTTCCTGGAGTCTATCACTGTCAGGCATGCTTTCTAAACCTTTAGTCATTCTACTATCTTTTCTCAGAACTCCATCCAATTTATCAACGTCTTTTGTTAAATTGTGGGCACCAGTACTGGACACAATATTTCAGTGGTCACACCAGTACAAAATACAGAACATCTGTACTGAAGATTCCATTTGATACACTGCTCAAGATTCAAAAGTGATTTGAAACCTTCCACACATTAAAATGCTTTTCTGAATTCTTAGATGTGCAAAATCAAATGTCACATCTTGGGAGAATGGCTATGTCTACACTTAGCATTTCAGTTCAAATGACTGAATTTGAATTAGTCAGTTCAAATTAATAATTATTAATTCAGTAAAGTCAAATTGACATGGTCACACCAGAAACTCCAATTTGAATTCGCGTGTCCATGGAGTGAACTTGCCAATTCGAATTGGAAGAAGGCACCATGTTAGGTGCGGCAAGATGGCTGTGAAAATGGCCACTGTCGCAGCCAATCCCCTGCCAGGCTCTGGCACTCTGAGCCCGGCAGAGGGAAAAGCATCCCCTGCCCAGCTCTAGCCACAGTGCAGCTAGAGCTGGAAGGGGATGCTTCACCCCATGCCAGGCTCAGAGTGCTTGAGCCTGGCAGGTGAAGTTTCCCCTGCATGAGGGGAGGCTTCTCCCCAGGGAGCAATGTGCCAGCAAGACATCCCAGCAGGCAGTTCCTTCACACCTGGCCACCCACGGGGAAGGCACCCCCACGGGCAGCTCCATCCCTGCCAGATGCCTTCCCAGCAGGCAGCCAGCACTGCAGAAGCCACCCACCAGGGTGCCTTCCCAGCGGGCAGCCAGCTGTGCAGGAGTCGCCCGCTGGGGTGTCTTGCTGGTGTGCTGCTCCCTGAGGAGAAGGCACGTGGGGGTGGCTGGTGGCCAGCTGGGCCGGAGCTGGGGCTGGGATCCCTGTCCCCAGCCGGGGGACAGGAACCCCATTGCCCCCCCAGCCCAATGTGACTGGGGGGGGCGAAGGCACCTTTGGGGCTGCTGCCCCAGGTGCTGAAGGGCTGGTCTTCCTCCCAGGGTGCATGCCACCTTGAGAGGAAGGTCATCTCTTATCAATTCGAACTCAGTGAGTTCGAATTGACATGGCCACGCTGGGTCAATTTGAACTACTAGGTTCAAATTGACCCTGACTTCGACGTCAAACAAGGTTTGAATAATTCGATGTGAGTTTTCATCAATTCGAACTGAGGAGGTCTTCAGTTCGAATGGATGAAAGTGGGTATGTCCATGCACTTAATAGAATTCAAATTGACAGTCAATTCAAATTCTTCTCTAAGTGTAGACATACCCAATAGGAAAAACAAACAAGGAATCTAGTGGCATTTAGAAGACTAAAAAAATTATTTATCACATCTTCAAGCATCTGACGAAGTGGGATTTTCTCCCATGAAAGTTCATGCAATAAATATATTTGTTAGTCTTTTAAGTGTCACCAAACGTCTTGTTTGTTGTCCTGAACTAGACTAACATGGCCACCCCTTTAGAACAGGAGAACGGGGTCTCTCAGGAGCTTTCCTGTCCCTCTCTGACTGGCCAGGAAATACTAGAGAACAACCTTTCCTACATTATGGACCACACCATGATCATTTGTTTAGTGCGCACAGCTGAGGGAACCAATATTTGAGGGGGTCAGTTTTGAACAAATTGGAGGAAACTCTGATCTCTTTCAAAATGGATGATGTCAGCTGATTTGTAGCTGATCTTCCTCTAAAGTCCTCCTGTTCCTTCAAGCATCTGCAAAGTGCCTACTGTGAGTCATCTCAGCACTAAGGCACCAATGAAATCAATGAGAGCACTGCTAATCACTTCAATAAAAGCAGAAGCAGGCCCCTAAATTATCACACTGTGTAAGCCGTATTAACTCCCACTCATTACCAGTAGCAATCTGTCTTTGGCTTTTCCCACAGTGACGAAGAGGCTCCTGACCCACCTCTGTGTGTTGGCAGGTATAGACAGACCACCTCTAACCTAGCTCTAATCATTTCAGTCCAACCACTCTCAGTGCAGCGACAAGCTCTCAAGAGCCCTTGTATTGTATGTAGAGCTCTGTAGAGTCCATACCTTGCTCCTTTTTCTTTTTCAACCTATAGATGGAACCTGTAGGTGTAATTGTGTGATGCCACCGCCCACTAGCAAGCAGCTACCACCAGCTTTACACTTTGTTCTCAGAGGATGTGGGCAGTGGCACCACATAGATGTCATAGTGGCTAAACTTTGTGCAGCAAGCACGGCTGTCCAGTGGTTAGAGCACTCCCATTTCCAATGTGCTACTGTGGTACTTTAAGTAAATTACTTGAAGTCTGAGTTCCCCCCCCCCCCGAAAAAACAGATACACTGTTGCTGCCTGCTTCAAATGGCTGTTGTGGGACTTTTAACTGATTAAAATTTGTTAAATGCCTTGAGACCCTCTGAAGATAAAAACTGCTTATATTGCAGCATAAAGAACAATGCTACACTAGGATCAGATTGGAAAAAAGAAATGAGTACCCAGGCCAAATTTCATTCTCGGTTACCCTAGCACATACCCAAATGAGCTCAGTATGGGTTGACATAGGCATTATTGAGAGTCGAATCTGGCTCATCCACTGCAAACCATCCTTAGAATGACATTTCCACTGTTAGCTCCTTGGTACCGATGCCCTTGCAGAACATTTAAGGAAGAAGGAAATGGTGTTTGTTTAAAATTCCTTGGAGTGTCATGAAAAATTCTCCGGAGGGTGTTGCAGTAGTAATCAATTACATGGTCTGTTTGTTGAGTCTTGTGCTTTTTAAGTACAGGGTAGTAATGGTTGAGAGAATTTGAAAGGTGAGCATTTTGCTAGCAATTTATTCAAGATGAATTTGAAATAAGGCAGGGCTGGTCACTGCATACCAAAGTTTCTAAAGTGGCAGAGAGAGAATGGCTACTTTTAACCAGTATGTTTGGGTGGTGTGAGGAGACGGCTTTCCCACCACACTCAAAACACACCTATGCAACCTGTGTGGGGTCTACACTCACCTATTTATCTTTTGTCCTTAAACAAACTGAGCACTTTGCAGTCTGTGTATTTATCCTTGTTAACCTCCCTCTCCAATGACATAGGGAAGTGCTACTGTTCCCATCTTGCAAATGGAGAAATAAAGCATTAGGACATCTATCTGTTCTTAGATTGCAAGCTCCTCAGAGCAAGGGCCATCCCTCTTTGAATGTTTGAAGTCGCATGGCACATTGTGGATGTTACCAAAGGTAAAACCCTATGTGAATCATGGGATGATCCAATTATCGCAGCTGAGGTGTGGATGAGATATGGAAAATCTTGGAAAAATAATAATGGACCTTTTATTAACAGCAGTAATTTGGAAACAACATAACAGAGCTATTTGTTTAAGAAAAAATTGCTGGAATGATAATAAACACTCAAATATTATATTCTGCCAGCTAAATTTTTTTGGGAACCAAGCTCTTTTGTTGCAACTGTATTATGTTCATACAAAAAAAATGACCCATACAATAAAAAATTCAGAATACTATAAGTCTTGACACAACTTGTGTAGAAATCGAATCCAGTCACTTTAGCCTCTCGCATCTGACAGGCACTGAATGTTAGTGCAGTATTGGTTGCATACTTAAAATGTATGCACAGTTGTAGATTATGCAAAGTAAGCTAGTTAAAGTCAAAATTGTGGGGGCAGCCTAATATTGTGGGATCTGCAATATTACAAATAAAGTTGGGCCTTAAACACAAGCAAAAAATAATAGTGATAATCCTACAACCCTGTCACCATCATCTGGCAGTAGGAGAACTTTCAGTGTAAGCCCCCATAAAAAGCTAGAGTCTCAACCCAAGTCAGAACTCTTGTGGGCCATAGGCATCAGCTTTGCTGGGCAAACGCAAGGAGAGACTCCCACTCTGATGAACCTACTCTGAGCAGTGCTAAGCTTCTCTGTGCAGCCTGAAATCACTCTTCGCATACCTGAAAGAGATAACACCACAACCAGCTGTCTCAGTTCTGTTAGGGTATGTCTACACGGTAACTTATTTCGAAATAACCCATTTTGAAATAACTCATTTTAAAATAAAATCCTGATTTCAAAATAAGTTAAATCGAATTAACAGTTTGTTAATTCGAATTAAGGGAAAGCCTGCTTTCGAAACGGCTGTTATTTTGAAATGGTTATTTCGAAATAAGGCTGTTCAGACACATTGTTTCGAAACAATGGTGTTGTTTCGATACAACGTGTCCGAATGCTGTTGCTTCAAAACAACTGTTTCAAAACAACAGCTATTTCGCTTTCCTGCTAGGTTTAACGGTTTCAAAACAATGGCTGTTATTTTGAAACAACGGGTCCGATTGTTTTGAAATAATGGTACATTGTGTGGACATGAGAAGTTTTATTTCGAAACAACAGCTGTTGTTTCGAAATAAAACTCACGTCTGAACACAGCCTTACTCTCAGATAGCTCACAGCAGAAAGAGACAGGTTGGCATGTTGCATTCCAAAATCTCATTTCAAAGCAACTAATGAGTCACACTGAAAAAGTAGCTGCTGTTAATGAGGAAACGAAACTATAAGCTTGACACATTATTTTACCATATGAAAGAACACATTTATTCCCACTATTTCAAAATTCTGGCATTGTTAGCAAAGAAATGAGGACAAGATTTTTTAAATGTACATTTTAAGTATTCACCACACCTGCTTTTGAACAGCTAATCGCATTAGAAACAGACATATCAGTCAAAGACCAGTCACACAGCAGCGTGCTTGATGTTATGCAATTATTGCTGTTGCAGTGATATCATCAAACCTCTTTTCAAGATTGCCCTGAAATGACATTCAGGAACCAACAGACACTCAATACAGAGGGCACACATTTTCTCCTGTCAAACCAACCTCCAGTGTTAGTTGGAGGATCAATTCCTTGCATGTGCAACTATCAAACATTCCATTTTATTGCACCAAATCAACAAGATACAGTACACGAGCATGAGCCTTATTAAGCATATACATGTTCTCATTGGCTTCATTGGGACTACTAGCATGTTTAAGTGAGACAGATCCTTAAGGACTTTGCTAAACCTGGGCCTAAACAGGTCCTCTAACTAGTAAGACTCTAAGAGTATGTCCACACACACTGTTTAAAGTGAAATAACACTGGTTATTTCAATTTAAAAAATGGTAGGTCCACACGACGTTCCCTTATTTCAAAATGAGGAGCTCCCTCATTTCTGCATGAGGAAAGTTATATTGATATAATAAAATCTAGTATTATATCGATATGATGGCTAAATCAAAATTGTTATTTTGAAATAACACAGTGCAGACATGTTATTTCGATTTAACTGTTAAATCAATTTAACGCTTTTTGCCCTTCTCCTTCTCAGGTGCTTTCCTTTTTCTGTATATTGGGTAGGGGCATGGCCCAGTGAGAGGGCCATGTTGCCACACCTCCCATGGTGCCCCTCTCCTGAATCAAAATAGCAAGTCCTGTGTCTGGACATGCTCTTTCAATTTGGATTTTTTTGGTGTGGACCTGTTAAATCGATTTAACTTATATTAATTTAATGGTTTTTATATTGATTTTATTAAATTGATATAAGTAAAATCAATTTAACCATGTATGTGTGGACATAGCCTAAAAGTTGAACTGTTCATGTAAACCAAAGACGTTGCCACTTGTTGCTGCCCTTTAAAGGTTCAGCTAAAATGGTTCCAAGAATGAGGGTAGAGAAAAAATAAATTGGTTTGCCAATGTTTAAAAACAAACAAAAAAAACCCTTTTACAACTTTTGTGCTGAGAAGTCAGGACAGTGGGGGGTGTGGTGGCATGCACCTGAAAATGGCACACCTGCAGGAGATCGTGCTAGTGGAAGTAGGGGTGGGGTTGTGCTGGCAGGGGCACACCAACATTGTTCTGAGAAGGGCCACAATTCTGGGACTGTGTGAGTGGCCATCTTAATCTGTCGGCAGCATCATGTGGAACAGCAGTTCAGGACTGGAGGACTATCACCTACACCAGGCACAAGACCCATGAGCTGCACACTGATGCCCATTTCCAATTCCCTCTGTTGGAAAAATCACAGCTGTTCATGGGGTACTCAGATGCTGGTTTTATGCAAGGCAATGCAGCAGGGACCTATGGCTGACTGTAGTCCATGCACAGCCTGTGAAATTTGCTCCTTTACCTATGATACTCCTGTGATTCTTTTTTATTAAAAATTCATGGTTTTCTCTGGGCCCTAACTATAATACATATACACCAGAAGATGACGAGGGGAATTAAGGCAACCTTAATGTCAGCATTTCTAAACTTGTTGAGCCCTTGACTTTACAACCTTAACATTCTTTTAACTGAGATTTTTCATACAATTTCCATCTAGAAATAAAAAATAAGAACAGTATAGCTGACACACTGTATACTTTACCAAGGTTATACACAATCTAAAATGCCTGTTACAATCTATGAACATCCTTGCCATATTACTTTCTGATTTTCCACTGGATTTAATATTAAAAGGTACAGGTGTTACAAGATCTTAGAGACTGTAATTGCATCTGAGGAATTGCTAATATGAAGTGTGATTAATACTCTGGTTCATTTATAGGCCCTTGAATGCAGAAAAGTCATTTTGCTCCTTGCACTAAAGGCTAATTATTTTACGTAAAATTGCTGATAACTCAAAGGGCCAGGCAATCCAGGGTCCCCTAGCACAGAGCTTAGTGAGAATCATTAAAGGATTAGACATTTATCTGAATGAGAACAGAGTCTGCCATCTACACTAGTGAGGATTAAACAAGCCCTACTAGGGGTATCAATCCTTATGCTATAGAACTGAAAGGTGCAGGTGTAAGCGAGTGCAAGTGCCATGTGTGTATATCCCGTATGCAGCCACACACAAACACCCAACATGTGCATGCAAACTGGGTGTTCATCAGGATTGATGGAAAAGTTTCAGCAGGAAATTGGGGTTTTGACCAAACAATTTTTTTTACCAGAAATGCAAGTTCCTCACTGAAAAATTCATTTTCTTTTGAAAGATGTTGACCAAAAATTGAAGCTTCTGTGCCTCATGGGAGTTGTAGTTTGTTCTTCGTGTCTCTCCATTCTCCTTTATGGGCCATGTCCTTACTCCCCTCCCTACTAGAAGGACGGTGAGGTAGAAATCAGCCCTGTCCAGCCCTACCCCACAGCTCCCATAGCAAAGGCAATTGGCAGGGTAAGCCTCCCACTGCATGGACTCTAACCCATGGTCCTTCAAAAGCCAAGAGAGTCCAGCAACCTGGAGTACCTTCGCAGACGCCTCCTTGTGCTGCTCCTACTAGCCGTATCCCCTGCTGACTACAAGCTCAAGAAATGAAAAGAAAAGAAAACCTTCAACCCCAACTAGCCACAGCATTCAGTGTTTTCCTCACAAAGAGGTTTCTTCTGAACCCTTGTTCAGAAGCTCTCAAGCTAGGCCTGTCTTCCTCCCAGCCTCCCCATTCTGAGATGAGTTGCTCCCTTACAATCTTCCTCTCCAGCTGGAGCATGCTCTGCTTGTCTAGATGGGCAGGGTTTCTTCCCAGGCCCAGTGTTGTCCTTTAACATCTTTGAGCCCAGTGTGGGGTTTGAAAACTCTTTACAGGCCAAGATCCCCAACTGTACTAAATCTCTCATCCTGCTGTTTCACCAAGAAATAATAAATAAATAAATAAATAAATGTATAGCAAAAAAAGAAAAACGTATTTTTGTTAAATATTTCTCTGAAAAAACTTTCAGATCAGCTCCAATTTTCAAATACACATCTGGCCACAGAGTTGTCAAAACATCCATATATATACACACAGATATACATGATTTGCTTGCATTTTAACTATTTGCATACATAAGCTGGTTGCATGTACTTGCATGCATCCAAATCAAAATCTAACCTAAGGTTATAATTAGGTGAGGTCAGGAAGAAATTTCAACCATGCCATAATGTTACACAACTGAAAACTTTTAGTCTTAACAGAGTGTGTGATTATGCTTTCTTTTGAAACATTCAGAACAAGACACTAACAAAGACATGTTAACAGCCATTGACTTCAGTAGGTCCAGGCTTTCATCCATAATGTAGAGTAGATGAACCATTCATCTAATAGACTTATTCTCTTTCCTGCATTTCCTCCACATATTTTTTTTTTCTTGGAGAGCTGCTATTTTTTTCCTAACAATTTCTCAAAATATGCAACATAATTAAGCCAACAACACCCAATTCAGACAGCATTAGGTCAGTGGACGAATTCTTTCATCAACCTTGCTACCACCTCTCAGGCAGGTAGATTGCATACACCAGTGGGTGATCTCCTCCTGTCTGCATAGGTAGTATATACACAGAAGCATTTCAAGAATAGACAAGACCTAAATATTAGGTACTATGTTTATTACTGTCTAAAATCCTCATGGCTTGCTATGGCTTCCAGAGAACCATACGTATGGCTTACGACTGTATGCAAAGATTGTGTTTCCTATGACATTCTGTTTTGGCAGGACATCTGCCATGTAAGCTAATAATCAACCCACCTAGAAACTAATAAAGAACGACCCTGCAGCAGGCACTGTCTGACTCTTTCTTATCCCGAGTTTATTGCATAGCTATTTATAAATAATATAAGCAACAAACTTGACTACTTTCCTTCAAAAGGCCAGAGGAGCATTTCAGGTACAGCTGCGCTTGTGAATATTTATGCACATTAGTATACACAGTGCTTCTGTTATCCAAGAACCCAATGGTGACTATGATACACTTCCCAAAAAATCACAAATCCACAAACAAAATGAGTTCCAAATACCAGTGAAACAAGAAGGGAATTATGTGCAAAATTATTTTCAATAAATACTACTATGCAGTAACCACTTAGCTCTGCTGTAGTCTAGATAATATAACATCACAGAAAGAAACTACACAGACCCACACACTTTACTTCAATCTCAAGAGAAACACTTCTACCAGGGATGGGAGCAGGTTGTAATAACTTCATAGATAATCTAGTGCTGCACTTATAAGAATTTTTTGGTATTATTGCACACATCTGTAATTAGGCCCTGCTGAATGAGGCCCTGATTCCACTGGGAACTAATCATGAGGTGTTCAACTGACTTCACTGAAACTACTCATGTGCTTAACTGTTTAACTACCTTGCTGAATTGGGGCCCCAAATGTCATACCTTTACTTAATAATTGGAAAGGAACCAAAAGAAACAGTGCACTCCAGTGGGAAAAGCTGAGAAGACTCTAACTGAACGTGACCTCCCAGATAATTAGCAATTTCTCCTTCCTGATGACTTCAAAGCCTATCCATCATTAGAACGATCCGTTTCAAACACATCATGTTAGCAGGAGGTCTTATCCTTCAGAGACTTCGGATCAGTGAAGTTTGCCCCCATTTAAAGATTTCAGATTATCTGGAGTAGCCCTTTGAAGATTGCTCAAACCGCTAAAGGAGCTTTGAAGGTTTTCACGATGTGAAGAGGGATCTGCCCATCAAGGCTTTCCCATACCTGGTTCTTAGGCATTTTTGAAGTGTCATCATCTCTAAAAGAATGACGAAAACCCTTGGTACTGGAAACACCTTGTAAAAACTAAAAGCAATCTTCTTCTCCAAACCAGCATCACTATTTAGCAGTGCATGTTTAGCCTGAATATGTATCACCCTGTGGGACAAAGGATAGTTGGAAGAAGTGGTTGTCTCTTTTAAAAGATTGATTGTGAAAGGAGAGTTAAAGTCCCCCTTTCTGCCAGTAAATTTGCAACTGAAAGGCCACACACAAGAGCTTTCTACCTGTTACAACGATTGGAAAGAAGCCAGTAGGAGCCTTCCTCTCATGCTTTCATGACTGCCAAATGTTATGCATTTCACATGGCACTCATGCCTGTGATAGTCCTGTCACACATCCCCACACTCCAGATGGATCCTCTCCTGTCCATCTGAAATGTAGACAAGAACTGCAGTGTCCACTTCCAGTCACTAGAGCCTGCTGTGGCCCCTTCTTTGTGCTCCCACCTGGCCTAGAGACCCAAAAGGAGGAAGTGTGACATTGAAGAAAAGTGAGGTGCAGGCAAGGCCCAGCAAAATTTCCCCAACATTAATATGCCTGAGGGCTGAGCTTAGCATCCTGAGTGAAAAATATTTGTGTTGTCATAGCCCCTAAATCCATGCATGTTTATTTCCACTGGCACTTTGTCCTTCTGCCATGAATCAGATCCATATCTCCTCCAAATAAAGCAGTGCCGTACCCACTTAATCTGATCTGCTCCTAACTTTTGCAGAGTTTCATGGCTGTATGAACTTTCTGGTTAAGTTCTCCCACCTTAAAAATTAGAGCAATTTAGAGCCTACTGTTTTGTTTTTCTCACAGCTCAACTCAGGGTCACCAGCCCTCACAATGTTATGACTAATTATGAGACAGTTGGTGCTTCTCTTAAAATCCCACCTCTTGGAGGCATGCGAGTAGCAGAGAGTCTCTGTTTTCATTTTGTAAAAAGTAAATTTCTCTCCCACATGACTGCTGAGGAGATCTTGCAAATATGAACTGTAAAGCTTGTGATGCCAGTAGTTTAATTTTTTAACAAAGTTATTTTTTTTTAACTCCCATGGTTTCTTACACTAATCATAGGTCTGGGGTGAGAGGAGGCTGACCTGGGATTTTAAAATACTGGTATGACAGTACTGCTGTCTTGTTTGTTAAACTGTTATCTCTTCAGAGCAGAGGCTATCTCTTAATGCAGTGTTTCTCAACCTTTACTGGTCCAGGGAACACCTAAAAGTGTTAATTACTTTATGCAGAAGACCTGATGAAAACATTGTTGAAAAAGGTGGTAACAGTGGCAGGAGATTTAAAATGCCTCAGTCACAGCAAAGCTTTCAGGATTACATCAATGTTCACTGCCAGTCACCTGGAAGCTTTGCAGCGGCTGGGATATTAAATTGTTCCTGCCCCTTCCACTCAGTCCCCCCCAACTGGGAGGGCTCAGGGTGGGTCGCAGAACCCCTGAACTATGTCAGAGGAGCACCAATGTTGTGCAGAAAACCAGTGGAGAAATACCATCTTGGCATGTGTCCGTGCAGGCCTTTGTACAGTTGGTCCCCAAACATTTGCCACCTCTAAGCTCTACTGTAATATCAATGTACAATATCAAATAGACATTCACATGCTTCAGAGATGTTAACCACAGCCCACAGTCATCTTGAAAGCTAAGGAAAAATACTGAGCTCTGAAACGAAGCACAGGAAGGAAATAAGATTATGCTACTGCTGTGACTTTTAAGCTTGACTAGAATCATAGAAACTGGAAGGGACCATGACAGGTCATTGAGTCCAGTTCTACTGCAGCTCTGTGCCGGCTGCACCTTGGACCAGGTTTTGAGCCCTCTGGCAGGTCAGAGAGAGCCCGGATGATTACACAGGCAAGGCTGTTCCACTATATCAACCTCACTTTGTATTGGGGTCACTGGTTTCTTGTTAAACTTTGAACAAATTGTGAAATGCTCTGTTTATACCTATTGTGTCATTGCATTGCCATGCTCTCTTCTGCTGAATGCACTTGCCTTCTCTACAGGTGCCTGGATGTTCTTTGAAATCAACAGAAAGAACCCATCAAATCATACTGGGCTCTGTACATTAAATCAACACATGGCTACCCCCTCCTTACTGCACAGGAAAAGTGTTCACAGTCACCACCACAGTAGCATTCCTCCCTTCCCCTGGAGCCCACAGAAAGCGCTCCATGTTCCCGGACTCCATTCAGCAGACGGAGGATCATGGAGACCAGTGACAGGACCTTGGGGCAGTCATACATCATTCTCCCATCAGGAAGGCAGAAAAATAATACGGCTTGTGGTATTAATAAGTTTCAGCAGCCCCTTATTTGTAGTAGTGATTCCCATTTTAGTTTTCCCTAGACCTGTGTGCTGCAGAGACTGTCATGAGTCCCAGGGTATATCAGGGGCAATGTGTCCAGTTACAACATAGATTCACAGGGCCAGAACACAACCATCAAAGAAATGGCAGCATGACAACTGCTTTTCCCCACGGTCTGTAATATAAACCTGGATAAGTAGGAAGACTTTAGAGTTGGGTTTGACTCTTCCTCTGGGAATATTTCTTTAGTCCAGTCAGACTGAGTGGAGGGGAGGGGAATTAGAGCCCTGCAAATCCACAGATATCCACATTATATCTGGGGATATCTGCATCTGCGGATACAGTGCAGATAGCCACAGACCATTTCATGTGGATGCACACTGGATATGGGTCCACAAATTTTTATCTGCGCAGAGCTAGATCCCTGCAAATATGCGGCTATCCACATTATACCCATATCCGCAGCTCCAAGGCGGATATCCGTTTGCTGATGCAGAGCACACGTTGATACACATATTTGTATTTGCGCAGGGCACTCGCAGTAATGTCCCTCCCTTCTTTCAGGAGGGTCTTGGAGGAAGATGCTTGTAAGAACTGAAAGAAACTCAAGTTATGTTCACAAGTAAGTGTGTGAGCAGCTATGTGTTTGATATGGGTAATACAGATTGGAGGAAATACAGAACAGTTCCCCCCACAAGTCAACCTAAATCAGCCTGAAAAAGTTTGCTTGCCTTTTTATTTTTTTAATCTTAATATTATTTTTCTATTGCCTTTGTACTGCTGGGATAGATCCAAATTCTGGTGAAATAATTGTGGCCCAACTTGAGTCAGAGAGTACCCAAAATCTTACAAGAAAGGCTGTTGTCATCTGATTTACAGCCCATAGTGCAGGTCTGCACTGTTGTTCAGATAAGCTTGGGGGATAATCATCAGTTGCCTCAGGTACTTATTCAAGCCAAACTGAAAACCTCTGGAGATTTGCCCATCATTTGCCTTTTATTTTGACATGGTGGTGGGAATTGGACATTCATTCCAGGATGATATAATTCAATCCTGTCGAGTTTAAATGAGTATTAACATCCTAGATGGCTGTTTGAATGGATTCTTTTGGCCTATTGACAGCTTGTTTTCTGTCTTCTGGGTTTTTTTTTTTTCTTTTTCCTTTTTCTAAGAATAAGGCAAACAGCAATAATCTTATGATTTGTGACTTTTATGAAACTTGGGTTCATAAATGTGGTTTTATCTGTTTTCCGCAATGGCTTGTTTTACTTCTTTGCTTTCCTGAATTTCTGTAACTGTAATTGGCCAGTGGGATCATGAACAGGAGGTCTGGCTTGAGCACATGCTTGGAACTAGTATGCATTTCTGTGTGGCTGGTATGAAGATTTGAATTAGATGTTTTCTTGATATCAGGCAGATCTAACAATTAAAGACTAAAACAAGCCTAGAAAGTGAGAATTAAAATGGTTTTGTGAGACTATTTTCTATGGCCAGGTCTGTGCTACAAAGGCATAGCTGTGCTGGTCAGGGGTGTGAACACTCCCTAGTTGGTATATCTATGTCAGCAAAAACCCCAGGGCATATACAGCTGTGCCAACAGAAGAGGGCTTCTGTTAACATGTACAGCGTCCTCTGGGGAGCTGCTGTTACTGGCAGTAAAACTCATACACTGCATCTGCACTGGTGGGGATCTGCCATAACTATGTTGTTATAGCTATTCCAGCAAGGCATCTGTAGTGCAGACAAGTGTATGTAGCTCTTATTTCCAGATAAAAACATTTTATTAAAGATAATGTTTAAAGAAATGATCAGGTACAGAGTTTAAACAAAAAAGTTTCTGGCCATCCAGATATAATGTACAGATTATCAGATAGCACAGAGTTTGGTTGGAAATCACAGACTATAAGGAAAGCATAACCTATGGTTCCCCAGATGGAGGGTATTAGATTTGCTGGTTTAAAATACAAGCAGTTGGGTAAGAGGATACATCATTTATACAAAAGTTATGTTTCAGTGTGATTTGTAGGAAGTAGATATGATAATGAAAGCAGGCTGACCCTCGCTGAGTGAGAATTATGATGTAGATACACTTATGTATCCTTACAAGTGAGGCTATATCTATTTTTGACTGTTTAGTCATATTGATGCACTTTTAAAGTCTCATCCAGGGTCCTTTCAACTTATAATCATGTTAGTTAACATGTGACCAAAAATTCAAGCACTTAGCTATACCCTAAACCAGTGGTTCTCAACCTCTTTGATTTGCGGGTCACAGATATAATTTCTACAGCCCTGAAGGGCCACCCACCTCTACCAGCAGCTGCCCCAAAAAGTAGTTTGCCTCCTTACTCGCTGACTTCCCATCTCCCTGGCTGCGGCAGGGAAACCACATGCATCCTGCAGCTCTGTGCACTCGACTGGGGTCTCAAGGCAGTGGCTCCTATCTGCAAACAAAGGGACAGAATATCAGTGGTCTGCTCTCCTCCTTCTGGCTCCAGCAAGGACCCTAGCACCTGTGGACCCAGGTGGAGCACTTTGTGTGCTCCGTGCAACAGCCAGGGTGATGGGAGTACTAATCTCTTATTTCTTTCGCTGCAGCAAGGAGCCTGCACTGGTGTTTTAGCCCTGCAGAAATACATTCCACCTGGGTCCTTACACAGAGACTCCACTCCACAGCCAGCAGAAAGGGAGCCAAGGGCCACTTCGGGCCCCCAGAACACAGGTTGAGAACCACCGCCCTAAACCTATGGAATCGGAGAGACAAGCTGGGCTTTTTTTATTTCTCAAAAACCGCTCTCAAGTCAAAGTATCAAATGAGATCCTGGATTACACCTGTACAAACCTGTTAGACTTTGAGGGGGCTGTGCAGGTATCACTGCTTGGAATTTAGTAAATGCAATATTACTTGATGACACACAAACTGAAGCAGAATCCATATAATCCTCTCTCAGCAATGTTAGCTCTGCAGCGCCAAGAGTGTAATGAGCACCACTAGAGTCAGAAGATCTGCTTCTAAACACACACAGGGTATGTCGACACTGGAGCTGGGAAGTGTATTTCTGAGCTTGGGTAGGTGTACACTTATGAGCTGTGATCAAGTTAGCATGCTAAAAATAACACTGTGGCCACAGCAGCAGCAGTGGTGGCTCAGGCTAGCCTTGTAAGGATGTATATAGGGCCTCAGATCAGACTCTTCTTAAGCATCTAGCCCAAACCACCATAACCACATGCTATTTTTAAGCACATGTGTCTCCCCAAGCAGGGAAGTACACTTTCCTACCATAGTATAGCCATACCCACAGAGAGCAGATGTGTTGAGGCAGAAGGCATACTTAGGCATACTGGTGTATTTGGCAGTCACTTTCCAGAAGAAAACTAGCTTCTAATTTGGCATTTGATGGGCTTTGGAGTGTGAACTACCAGTAGATACTGAGTTTGTCAACATTTTGTGCACTTGGTTATGAACATGCCCAGAAAGTACGGTTTCCCTGAAAGTATGGTTCCTCCAGCAATGCTTGGCTGATTAGATCCATAACTAGTAAAAATCAGTGAAGCTACATTGCCTTAAAGACAGTGGAGATATGCCTAGTTATACCATGTGAAGCTCCATCCCAGTGTTTGTGTCTTTCAGTTCAGCATTAATTTCTGAGGTGCAGCAGAATCCAGTTATCACCTTCCACTTCAATTCTCTCCAGCTGGGACTCATGTATAATCAGAGAATCTAGTAAGCCTGAATTTCTGCTCACCGTACTTATTTTTCTGTGCATTTCCATTTCTCATCCTATTTTAAAATAAAAACAATGAGAGTCCTATGGAACCTTATAGACTGATAGATGGGCATAAGTTTTCATGGGCTCCAACCCACTTCATCAGATGGATTTTAAAATGACGCAGTTCTTTTCCCTTTCCACGTGGCACTGGTGCAACTGCTGCTGGGATGTGTCCAGTTTGGTGCCCACAATTCAAAAGGATGTTGGTAAATTGGAGAACGTTCAGAGAAGAGTCATAAGAATAATTAAAGGATTAGAAAACATGCCTTTTACTGAAAGACACAAGGAGCACAATCTGTTTCGTTTAACAAAGAGAAGATTAAGAGGTGACTTGATCACAATCTGTAAGTACCTACATGGACATAACAGGCCATGCACCACTAACCCTTTTTTTGGCCCACAGATCCTGTTCCCCGGGTGTCCTGGACCCCACAAGGAATGCAACAACTCTGTCATTGCTATCAGCTTGGGTCTTTATTTACAATGATTACAGAGAGCCCATCTTCTCAGCAGCCCTTCCAGCCTCAGGGCTCATTTCAGGCCTTAGAGGGTTTGGGTTCAGCGCTTTCCCCTTGGATACCCCAGGAAGACTGAAATCACCTAAACCCATGTCTCCCTCCTTGGTTTCCTCTCCCAGTCCTTATATAGTCAGCTGGGCCAAGGCCCCAGCTGCTCCTTCTGGGATAACTAAGGTCTGTGTCAGCCCTAATTTTCCGGGGAACCTGCTTCAGCCTTCTGGGGCAAGGTTTGCTGAAGGACAGAGGGATTTATCTCCTCTGCCCTGCTACAATGGGAAACAAATATTTAATCATGGGGCCTTCAGTCTAGCAAAGAAAGACGTAATGCAATCCCAGAACTGACAATTAACGCAAGACCAATTCAGACTGGAAATAAGATATGTGTTTTTTTAGCTGTGAATAACCAACCATTGGAACAATTTACCAAAGAATCTCCATCACTAACTATTTTTAAATCAAGATTGGATGTTCATCTGCCCTATAAATTATTTTGAGGAAGCCGTATGGCCTGTGTTATATTGGAGGACAGACTAGATGATCGGTGTTCCTTCTGGCCTTGAAATCATAAAATCTATTATGCTGTTGTTGCATTATTGGAGACTATTCATATGGTATTCTGTACTCCTGCCACCTGGCACCCTGAAAGTGGTTCATCACTCTTATCCAAGGAATGTTCCAACTTCAGAGGATGTGCTTTGTATTTGCATCTAATCTTAAGCCTCTAAAGGTTCTGAAGATCATTTGGGACAATAATAATGCTCAACACAACACACCTGCCTTGCAGTTCCTTATTTTAGTTTCAAGTACCAGTTTGACTTTCTGGATCTCCTTTACAGGTTTCCAAGAAAAGAGGGTAATTAGGATCTGAGTCTGCAAAAGGCTGAGCTGGGCCAACACCATGCTAGGGTAGCACAGGAAATGCCTGGGCTAGGATGCAGTAGATCTTGGAGAACCTTTGCACTCTGTTTTCCCAGTGCATCCAGCCCCCTCTAGAGGCTGCGGCAAAGTGGGGCAGAACCAAAACTATCGGTCCTCACCACACTCTTTGAGAAGTGTTCACCTCTGGGAGCACAGGAAGAGAGCACAAGTACTGCAACTGGATTGAAAGTCCATCGTTCATTCTGCTTACACCGGGCAGAGACAGTGGCCCTTTGATTTCAAATGTAGTGGACAACGTTCGGCACATCACATACTCAGGCTGTAAAGAATGGGGATGTGATCCTTCCCCCACTGACATGGCAAACATCTCATCAGTTTCAGTGAGAGCAGGATGAGGACTTGAGTTCAGTGTTTAATTCTGGAAGTTGCTTACATTAAATGACTTATGACCCACTAATAAAAAGACAAGATTAAAAAGCTCACCGCTCCAAGTAAGAGTCTTTTAAGTGGCTTGTGCTCACTTTAGAGACTCCTTGTTTCCATTGACTGTCAGGATAAATCAAGACACTTTTATGCACTATATAAAAATCATCAGCATATGTAATTTCTTCCATGTACCAAAGCAGTTTCTGGGCTTGCAGAAAATATATCTTCAGAGTATGCCTAAAATTTTCCTACTACACACAGTGCTAGGTTTGGGTTATTTTGTAGTATTTTGTGCCTGTTTGTGCCATAATTTAATCATAAAAAAACCCTAACAATGTGATTGACTGACAGGTAGCACAAAAGTTGTCAAAAAATACAAAAATGCCTAATATCTCTGCCTGGCAAATCCCACCTCTGGGTACCTGACTATGTTTAAATCATAAGAAACAGGAAAAAAAAAACTTATTTTAAAATTTTGAAAAGGAAATTCTGCATCATACAACAAAGCTGGTACATCCTTCCTCTGATCCTCCAAAGCACCCACAGCAGAAACTAAGCATAACATAAATAAAAGCAGTCAGGTGAATAAAGTAGGAACTTGGGGAGAGATGCCACCATCTCAAAGAGGTCATTCAGAATACTGAGAATGAAAAGGAAAGATATGGAAAAAGAGAGGTTCAACTGCAGTATTTTAAATGTAAATACAAAAGAGTGTTGCCCTGAAAAGTTCTCTGTTATTCACTTGGAAAATGCGCCTTCCCTCCCACTCTGTATGTACTTAGAGAGAATAGCTGATTTGAAAAAGTTTGTTGTAAAGCTAGAATGGCTGGTGAGATTTCTATATTGAAATCAGAGTCTGGACTCATTTGAAAAGAGAGAGGGAGGAGGGCAGAGGAGTGAGCCATGGAAGTTTGTTTTAATGACATGGCTTTTCAGTAAACAATGAAGACTTTTCATTCTCCTATCAAAGTTGTATTTATCACTTACATTGGACTCTCCATGTTAAGAGTGTTAAAGAATGAGTAAGGACTTGCTCACATCAATGCAGAAGGTGCTGAGGAGCTCAGAGATTCATTGCTGCACAGGCCAGCATAAAGGCCTGGTCCATACAGCCACATGATTTCAGAGGCAATCAAAGTGAGATATGCAAAGTTCTTAAAATAAATTGCCTACCTTCTTCCTATGCTGTCTTCAGTAGTCTGAGCCAGAGGAAAACCTCTTCCTGCTGACTCAGGGCTACTCCTCCTGCAGGACTGGTCTTCCAGCATTGGCCTCCTGATTGACCGAGTGGATATTCACAGACCAAATCAGTCGATCAAGGAAATGAATCTGATGGCAATGAATTCTGATCTCTCTGACAGCAGAAAAGACAAGCCCCAAGAGAGTGAGGGGAGTTGGTTTGCCCATACAGATGCTGCAAAAATGTCTAGGAGACTCATTTCTGATAGCCTCTCCCATCTCAACCCATGTTAATGTGTGCATGGTGTCAGTGGACAGGATAGTGAGTGGTCCTGGAGGGGCGGGAGTATTTTCAGTATGATAATCAGTGGTATTTCTCTATTTTAGCCAACTCAAGGACATACGTGAGTATGCTTCACCGCATCTGTTAACAATTCGGGCATGGATGGGAGCAAGCCAATCAGAAGACTGAGATGGTGTTGGTAGCTTGAGGGGGAACAACTGTAGGATAATGGTAAAGATAATTTATCATTTCAGGTGAGTTGTGATTTTGTTGGAAAGGAAGGGAAGGGTATGTTATTAGACTTCCAGCTGCTGTTAGGGGGCCATCCCCATTGAGGAAGGACATTGCAGCTTCCACAGTTATGACACAGAGGCCAACTGATGGTTTATTACTTATGTCAACAACTCTCTTCAGGCCTGACAAACTTACTATATCTAATACACTGCTGTCATATATTTAGTTATAAAGAATGTCATGTAGGGTAGCAAATCAAAGCATCCATCATAGCAGTCATCTGAAATATCACATGTAAGAGGTGTTTGAGAGATTGCATGCAAGTACTAACATGTTTAAGCTATGTATGTTTCTCCCAGACAAAGGGATGTTGTTTCACCTGTCTGCCTGGGTCTCGGCTAGCGAGATAAATCAAACACAATAGGAGGTCATTTTTATTTGATGTAAATTGGAAGAACAAAGTTACAGGAGAATGAGAAAGCAGCATGGCCTCAGCATGTCAGGATACAAGCAGTGGGGGAGAAGAATCTTATCTCAAGGTACATTTCAAAAGGGTCAATTTAAAAGATTTTCTAGCCCATAAGAAGAAAGGAAAAGAATGGTTGGTTACTCACCAGTAACTGTCCTTCTTCAAGATGGGCTGCTCACATACCTTTGGTTACAGGTGTCTACATGCCGCAGCGCACGGTAGCTCGGAAAGTCTTCAGCATTAGCCTGTCAGGTCAGGGTGCATGGCCAACGCCCCCTCCACACTGTGACTGCGGCTATATAGGTGACCGTGACCCTGACCCTCCCAGTCCCATATGCCTTTGCCAACTCCATTAGCGGGGACGGTGGGAGGGGCCTGGATGTATGTGAGCAGCCCATCTCGAAGAAGGACAGTTACTGGTGCGTAACCAACTGTTCTCCTTCGAGCGCTGCTCACATCATTCAGTTATAGGTGACTGCTAGCTGTACCCAAGGATGGTAGGAGGAGTTACAGTCTACCCACACTGAGTACAGCTCTGCCCACAGCGGCATCGTCTCTAGCCTGTTGGGCGATGGCATAGTGCGTCGTGAAGGTATGTATTGACGACCACGCAGCGGCCCTGCAGATCTCTTGGATCGGGACCTTGGCGAGGAAGGCCGTGGAAGATGCCTGAGCTCTGGTAGAGTGGGCTCTCACAGTCACTGGGAGAGGCGTTTGACCTTCCATAGCAGTCTCTGATGCAGTTTACAATCTATTTGGAGATGCATTGAGAGGACACTGGGGAGCCTCTCATGCATTCAGCGACTGCCACGAACAATTGGGAGGTCTTGTGAAAAGAACGTGTGCGCTCCATATAAATTAGGAGCGCTCTCCTCACATCCAAGGTGTGCCACCATCTCTGGTTTTCTGTAACTTGGGGGTCAGGATAGAAAACCAGCAGGCAAATTTCTTGATTCATGTGAAAGGGAGTGGCCACCTTGGCAGGAAGGAAGGATGGTGGCGAAGAACCACCTTGTCTGGAAAAAATGTTGTATATGGGGGTTTGGAGGAAAGGATTCGCAACTCCGAAACCCTTCTAGCTAAGGTAATTACTACCAGGAAAGACACCTTCCAGGATAACACTAGCAGAGTAGCTGAATCCAAGGGTTCATAGGGCGGCTCTGTCAAAGCCCGTAGCACCTCATTAAGATCCCACTGAGGGATCGGCTTAAGAGGGTGGGGAAAGAGCTTTACCATCCCTTTCAGGAACCTGTGAGATATGGGGTGTGAAAAGACTGGGGTACCATCAACTCTTTGGTGGAAGGCCAAAATTGCTGCTAAGTGGACTCTTAGTGGAGACAAGGATAGGCCTTTTTCTCTTAGGTCTAAGAGATAGTCCACAGTTGTATGGATTGGTGAGGAGACAGGGTCTATTTCCTTGCCACAACACCAAGTGGAAAAGCTCTTACACTTTGCAATATAAGTAGACCTGGTGGAGGGTTTTCTGCTACCAACCAGGACCTTTTTAACCCTATCCGAGCAGCACCTCTCTTGCTCACTGAGCCAGAGATCATCTAGGCCATCAAATGTAAGAGACTTGGCGGGTGCCGGAGGCGTCCCGAGACCTGTGTTAGGAGATCCGCCCACTGAGATAGGCAGAGTGGGGTCCTTATGGACATGTCCCGCAGGAGCAGGTACCAGTGTTGTCTGGGCCAGTCCGGAGCTATCAGAATGATGTGTGCTCCATCTGCAAGGACCTTCAGTAGCACCCTGTGGATCAGGGGAAATGGCAGGAAGGCGTACATCAGGGCCCCTGACCAACTGAGGAGGAAAGCGTCACTGAGAGAGCCCTCCTCCCGACCCTGGAGGGAACAAAATTGAGGGCATTTGTGGTTTTGTTCTGTGGCAAACAGGTCCACCTGGGGGGGGGGGGTTCCCATCTGTTTATCAGCAGGGAGAACACCTTGTGGTGGAGGGACCACTCGTGATTCACTAGGGGTTTTCTGCTAAGTGAGTCCGCTAGGCCATTGTCTACCCGGGGGAGATGGGAGGCAATCAGCGTAAAGTGGTGGTCTATCGCTGGTTGCCAAAGATTGCACACCTCCTCGCATAGAGCTGAGGAGCAAACCCTCCCTTGCCGGTTGGTATAAAACACGGCTTTTGTATTGTCTGTGAGGAACTGGACCATTCTGTCACGGATTTTGTCAAGAAAGGTCGTGCAGGCCAATCTGATGGCCCAGAGCTCCTTCACATTTATGTGGAGGAGTCTGTCCTCGGGGCTCCAAACACCCTGTGTAGAGAGGCCCCCAGACAGGTGCGCTCCCCAACCTGAGTCTGAAGCATCCGTTATCAGGGTCACTGAGGACTTGGGCTCCCTGAATGGGATGCCCCCCATCATGAAGTGGGAGGCCCTCCAGATTTGGAACCAAGAGTACCTTGTCCAGATGGTCTCTCCGTGGCCAGAACATCGTGGTGAACCAGAGCTGGAAAGGTCTCATCCTCAGGTGCACTGTTCAGATTACCGAGGTGGCCGTCACCATGTGTCCCAGAAGCTGCATGCACCAGCGCACTGTGGTTACACCCGGCGCTTGCAGTTCCATGATGATGGTGCAAATGGACCAAAATCTTGACAGGGGCAAGGACACCGTCCCCTGTGGAGCAGTTAGTCGGGCCCTGATGAATTCTATGTCCTGGGTGGGGCAGAGCTTGGATTTCTTTGTGTTTATGCAGAAGCCAAGAAACTTGCAGAGTTTCACCACCAGGTTGACGTGGTTTTGTACCTGTTGACTTGACTTGCCCACAATAAGCCAATCATCCAGGTAGGGGTAGATTCTTATGCCGCTCCTGCGTAGAAACGCTGCAATCGGTGCCGCGCATTTTGTGAACACCTTGGGAGCTAGTGATAGCCTGAAGGGGAGGGCGGTGAACTGGTAGTGGTTTTGTGCCACCACAAACCTGAGGAATCGTCTGTGGTGGGGTCGGATGGCTATGTGAAAGTCAGCGTCCTTTAGGTTGAGGGCTGTGAACCAGTCTCCTGGGGACAGGGAGGGAACAATCTGGGGCAGAAAAACCATGCAGAACTTTATTCTCTATATGTATTTGTTTAGTGTTCTGAGGTCTAGAATGGACCGTAGGTCCCTGTTGGGTTTGGGGACCAAGAAGGAGTGGGAGTAGAACCCTTTGCCCCGCTCTTGTTTGGGGACGTTTCCTATGGC
Organism: Podocnemis expansa; assembly: GCA_007922195.1. NCBI lineage: Eukaryota > Metazoa > Chordata > Testudines > Podocnemididae > Podocnemis > Podocnemis expansa. The sequence continues at coordinate 64,155,596 of ML681964.1, forward strand.
CCCGAGGGAGAGGAGCTTCCGGCATTCGGCCTCAAGCCTGTTTAACATTTCCTGGTTCTCTGATGCTGCACGAGGGGGCGGTTTCCTGTCCCGAGGGATTGAAAGGAACTGGATATGGTATCCTTGCGCCACTGTGTCGAGAACCCACTGGTCTGATGTCACACGGGTCCACCGGAGGGCAAAGTGGCGGAGACGGTGGGGGGAAAACAGGGGCCCTGGTGTGCTGCCCTCGAGGTGACCATCAAAAATGCTGTTTACGGCTGGATGAACAGTCAGGTCCCTGCCCGCGCCTTCCCGACTGTGAGGCGCTGAGCTTTCCCCCTTTACCTGAGCGGGCCTTGTCCTTTTCCAGGTTCGCAAGATGGTGCTGATGAAACTGGAGGGATCTCAGGAACTGACTCTGCAGTTGAAGTTGCTGCTTTAGCTGCTGTAACTGCTGCTGGAGCTGCTGACAGGGGCATTGCTGCCCCGTGGAGGGACCTGGGGCACAGCCTGCAGAACCCGCCCCTGGCCTGCAGGCTCCACCCCCAACCCACAGGCCATGCCCCCTGGCTGGGGAAAGGACTGGAAGCCGCCGCGTGCTGCCAGGCCCCACATCCCCAGCTGGGGACGGGGACGGAAGTGCATCCCAGGCTGGGGACGGGGCTGGAGCGGCTGCCACTGCTGTGGGCGGCCGAGCCCCAGATCCCCCACTAGGGACGGAGCTGCTGCAGCTGTGGCCGCAGGCAGCTGGGCCCTGGATCCCTAGCTGGGGATGGAGCTGCTGCGGCCGCGGGCGGCTGGGACCCGGATCTCCAGCCTGATCGGGCAGGAGACTGGGGGGGTGGGGTGGGCGGCTGCCAGACCCGGGGCACCAGCACTGGGATTTGGGGCACGTACCCTGGGTGCCCAGTGCCAACAATGACACCCCTGGCTGCTGATGTGGCCTCATCATGCGCCTGATGGGTTGTAGAGTGTATATCCCCAGGGACCGAAGCATGGCCCTCGAATCCTTCATGCCATGGAGCTTCATGTCTGTGGATGGGACAAAGAGGTCAGGACTCTCAAAGGGGAGGTCCTAAATAATTTGCTGCCTTAGCATGGACAGGCCGGAGCCTTGGAGCCAGGCCAACTGGCACATGACGACTGAGGAGGACATAGTGCCAGCAGCCATGTCCACTGTGTCCCAGGTTGCCGCCAGAGCATCCCTGGATGCCCTCTCTCCTTCCTTGAGCATTGCCTCGAAGTCTTTCAGGTGCTCCTCGGTGATGGCCATGCAGAAGTTTCGCATGGCCTCCCACAGGTTGAAGATGTAGCACGTCATTGGGGCTGAATGGTTGGAAATGCGGAGCTGGAGGGCAGTGGAGGAGTAAACTTTCCTCCCCAGGAGGTCAAGCTTCTTTGCCTCTTTGGTTTTGGGCGTGGAACTCGGCTGGCCCTGTCTCTCCCTTTGATTTACGACATCAACCACCAGGGATCCTGGAGTGGGGTGATGAAACCAGAAGGAAAACCCCTTTGGGGAGACATAGTATTTCTTATCTGCAGCTTTGGACACCAGCAGGATTGAGGAAGGCGTTTGCCAGTGTTCCTGGACAATGCAGTATACTCCCGAATGCAAGGGAATTGCCACCCCCACTGGGGGGGCTCTACGGCATGCATCGAAGAGGGAGTCATCCTCTTCCTGGATTACTCCTAATTTCAATTTTAGCGGAGGAGGTTCTGCTCGATGCGGTGGTCTCCCTCACGGTCAGTGGAGATGTCAGTTAGGCACTCATCAGGTAAAGAGGAGGACTGAGCCCGTGATCTACTACGTTGTGTAGAGTCAGGGTCAGGTTCGTTGTTGGAAAAATCCGAGGACTCCAGCAGTGGCGAGCGGGTGTAACAAGAGGAGACATCATCGGTTGCTGTGGTCAGCCAGTAGAGGGTCCACTCGTTATGAGGTGACCTCATTAGAGGCATTGCCATGGGAGAGCGGCGATCTCTCCCTGTAGCCATAGTCTGTTTGACCTCCTCGAACTCAGGGATATGGAACTCTTATGAAGTCTCTTCCTCGGGTGCTCCTCCTGTGGAAGGAGGAAGTAGTCCTCGGAGGATGCTCTGGAAGACCCTCCTCCTGATGTCCGGGAGCCCGGTACCAAGAGCTCTTCAGAGGAGTGATGGAGAGGAGTTTCTTGCCCTTTTGTACCAGACTGTGGTAGCGGAGGAGGACTGGGAGGTGCTGTGCTTGAGCCCAGTGTCGAGCTGGTTGTTGGTACTGAGTTGGAAGATGGCATAGAGCTGCATTCCGGTACCGGTATTGACGTCGATTCTTCAGTTGATGGTACCGGATCCGGTGGTACCAGGATTGGCAGTACCGGGACTGGCGGTACTGCACTGCATGTTGGTGCAGGGCTTGATGTCAGTACTATGGGAGGCAGTACTGGACCCTGCGGTGCCGATGAGGACGGCACCGTTTAGGTCCTTTTCTTCGTCTTCTGCACCGGGGCTGGGTTTGGGTGCCCATGGTGGGCCATTGGGGTTGCCTGTGCTGGTACCCTTCTTGGGGCAGCTGAGAGGATACCCGGTGACCGATGAGCTTGGTGCTGGGGTGGTACCGTTAAGGGTCGGGATTTCGAGCCTGGTACTGACAATCAGTGGCGGGGGTCCTGAGCCCGGACTGATCAGGGTTCCGGTGGAGCACTCGTGGCTCAGCCAGTTTCAGGGGTGGTGGCTCCACTCCCCAAGATCAAGAGGAGGCAGCGCTCCCTTTCCAAACGAGTCCTCTGCTTGAAGGACCGGCAAATGGGGCACTCTGCCGCGAGGTGGGACTCACCCAGGCAAGCAAGACATTTCTTGTGCAGGTCATTCATCAGGAAAGCCTCGCAGCATCCTAAACATAGCTTGAAACCAGGCATCTTGAATTTCGTGCGAAGACAGGCACTTGCGTTTTGCAATTCTACGCTGATCCAAAACCTACGCTGATGGTGGAAAAAGGAACTGGGAGGGTCACGGTCACCTATATAGCTGTGGTTGCAGCATGGAGGGGGCATTGGCTGTATGCCCTGACCTGACAGGCTAATGCAACTTTCCGAGCTACTGTGCGCTGCAGCACATAGACACCTGTAACTGAATGATGTGAGCAGCACTCGAAGGAGAACCCTTTTCTTATGTGTCACTGAGGGAAGCAGAAAAGAACAGCACTTTTTGTATCCATGAATGTTGGATCTGGGCCCTGGCATCTGTTAAGACTGAGAGACAGAGCTTTAAGTGATAACTTCTCTTGGACAAAGATTTAGCCTGTTAAAAGTTATGATTAGTCTCTTAGATGAGTGTTATACTTTCATTTTATTTGTAACCATTCCTATTTCCATTACTCTTCCTCAGTTATCATTTGACTTTGTGAATCTCTGTTTCAGGGCTGGAACTAGACTTTTTGGTGCCTGGGGCAAGCAGCTCCACAGGTGCCCTCCCCCACAGGTGGCGTGACCAGCCCAGGGGTGGGTGAGACTGGGAGAGCTGGTCTGTGGGCTGGCTAACCACACCCCGGGGGGCGGATCGGAGCGGGAGCTCAGGCCTGCTCCACTCCACTCCCCTTCCCAGTGCCAGGGGCAGGGTAGAGGGCTCTGGGGCCCACTAAAATGGAGTGCCCAAGCCTTTGCCCCAGTTACCCCACCCTAGTTATGGCCCTGCTCTGTTCTTTTTTAATAAATTTATTCTCCTTTTATTATAATGTTATAACAGACTTGTCATATTAAGTAAATTTTGCCTGCTCAGTTGAGTCAAGTAAGCTGAAGTATACAAGGTCTCTTTGATTGCAGTGGACTTGGTAATGACCATGCATGTCCAGCGACAGGAGTGGGACTATAAAGGATGACATTTCTGGAAAACTTACGGTCTGGGATGTAGCAAGTTTTAACCTGCAAAGCAAAGTAAGGCTGGCAGAATCCAGAGAAGTTTACCTATGGTGGTTAAAAATTGGGGTGACAGGGACCTGTCATGCAGTTCAGCATCACCAAATCTCTCTCACTGAGGTAGGGGGATGGTGACTTACAGTTATGGACTCCCTGAGAAAGAAAGCACCAGTGCAATGTTCCAAGGGTTGTTAAATATTGACATAAAGGGTTCAGAGAGCTCCTCGATCAATTTTTTAAAAAATCTTTGGTACAAAATATCCAGTGCTGCAGAATTTAAAATGTTTCCTCCCTGGTTACTGTTTAGACAGAAAGCAATTCATCATTTTAACCTGGAAATACATCATTCAGACACTTTTGAAGACAAGAACCCTCCCCATTCTCCCTCCCTCCGCTGTGTACACTACCATATTTGAGATCAGCACAGGCACTGGAACTCACTCGCTATACAAGGGCATTCTTTCTAAAAATTCCTCAGCTTTGGAATCCATTTGGCACTTGCTTCCCAAGTACCCCTAATCTGCTGATTTTTATGGCAGATTGCAATTCTATGTATTGGAAAGGCATTCAGGGCATGTCTACACTGGTGCGAGATTTAAAGTTGACACTGAGATGGGAAATTAATAAAATCAGAGGAGCACAGTCACACCATACACCTTGCATCGAGATCTTGCATCTCCATTGCTTGCCATTAGGTTGAATTTAAAAGTATTGCACTGTGGGTCGCTATCCCCAAGTGCAAAGAAGCACCATGGCTTGTGGAAAGTCAGCTGCTGTCCTGTGACACAATGTGCCCTCTTCCCCTCCCTTCTTCTTACAAACAAACAAGCAAAAAAAGCTCAGAAGCCATTACCTGCTCAGGTGAAAAGTTCTCCAAGCCGCTCAAGCAGGAAATGGAATTCAAACCTTCCAGGGGCTGCAGGCAGGGAAGAAGCTATTTGCTGATGACCTGGCCAAGGCACAGCAGACCAGGAATGATAGAGTTGAAAGAACAGAGAATTCTGGGATAGATTCCAGAGCCCAGTAACATCTCATTAAACTGCTCTCCATCTACACTGATGTTAAGTCAAAATATTGAAGTTGACCAAAATATGACGCCTCCTGCAGAGATAGAGTTACAATGCTGACCTACGGCATCACTTAGTTGGCCTTTATAGCCATGTCACTGTAGACACAGGCTGTAGAAGATCGACATAAGCAGCATTACATCGACCTGTGCTCTGTAGACCATGCCCTGTAGACCATGCCTCAGTCAGAGGATCTGGTGGATGTCTGGTTGTTTTCCCTGAAAGGTTTAGGGGGTGATCTGTGAGAACTGAGTAAGGAGAGGAGTTTGTTTATCATGGATGGCTGTGCTAGTGTCTGGAAACAGCTTTCTCCATTTGCTAGGGCTTTTTTTTTTGCCTTAGTTTGACTGAATTTTTAAGGATCAGGCAGGGTGCCCAGAGCCAGGAATAGACATTTTTTGGGGTATGTTGAAACTGAAATAAATAAATAAATATATCACCACCCAAGGTGCACTATCACCTCAAAATGCAGGGTCTGTTCTGTCATATTGACTAAATAAAACATAATGCCCTTATTAAAGTCTACACGTTTTCTTATTTCACACAAAATTGACCTTAGGAGAAATAAAATAAGTCTTGTTTACTCCTAGTTCTTCCTTTAGTTTAGTTATAAATAGTAATCTCTTCCTCCCTAAGGGATGAGTTTCTATAACACATTCCCTGGCAAAAAGTCTTCTTAATGAAATTGCAGCACCACAAAGCAATGAAATGTAAATTAGCACAACTCGCATCGCATTTAAAATATTTCCAGCCATTGCATTTTCCCTTGATAAATTCTACCACATTATCACACAGTCGCCATTAGTGCCTGCTAACACACAGCAACACAATTAAAGAGAGACAAGTTAAAGAAAGAGCCAAACAAACAAGAGTGCCAGCCTTGGAGTGAAAAAGATCAAGATGGTACTGTTTGTTAGCTATTCCATGTATAATATGACAGAAGCTGGTTGACTGATTAGCATCTTACCTATGTTTTAAGTTTTGTAGTGTGCATGCATAGACACTGTACAGAACAGATTACACAAAAAGTTGATCCAAGACAGAACTTTCCTCTGTATTTCTCAGTGTATTTGGTGTAGCCTCTTTTAAAGCATAAACACCTCTGGGAAAGGGACCATATCTTCCGTGACTTGCATACAATGCACACAGTGTGGGCATAGAGGGGTTGAATCTATGTTAGCTTGCACCTTGCACAATCATGAGAGCTGATCAAAAACCAAGGAATAATTGACCAAGAAACTCAAATTATTGTTTTGCAGGGTTCAAAACTGACCCATTTTTGTGCATAATTTCCCATGATTTTTAACCAAAATTTTTACCATAATTTAAAAAAATAGTCATTTGTGAAAATACATTTTTCAGCATTAAACTGCATCCTTCCATCTCCAATCCCATTTCTGTAAAATTAAGGATAACAATGATATTAAAGCCGACGAGTTAATACCTGCTGATGACAACAAAGCATAGCAGAGGTGCTGAACTGATGCAAAATTCTTCCTTGCAAATGTTCTGCAATAACAAATGCAATTCTGATCTTACAATATGCATAAAAGAAATGCAGTATTTAAAAATTTCCTTTTACAAATGCTTTTCCTTGCTCATCTTTTCTAGGTAGAATAGAAGAGATGAGGACAGGGGCAGCAAGGCTGAAGAAAGTTTCATGAGCCTGGATCAACCCTGGTTCCCCACTGCAAATGTTCTGCTCTAGCTGAAGTGATGGGCTCTTTCTTGGAGCCGCCTCTGACCTGATACAGCAGGCCTAGGAGCAGTGTGTCTGTGCAGAACAGCAAGCACAGAGAGCCGCTTGGCACACAATGCCCAGCTGAGTCACGTGTGTTCCAGCCCTGAGAGTCACCAGCAGATGCCCCACTAGCAGGTAGCTTTGTAGGGCTTGGCAAGGGAGGGAACCAGCAAGTAGTATAGTCAGCTGGGAGCCAAAAATGAGAGGGAGGAGAGAGAGAGGACACTAAAACAAAACGAAACAAAAAGGGGGAGGTAAACAGGTTGAAAAGGGGAAAGAGAAGCAAGGCGAGAACAGGCAGGAAATAGTGGAAACCTGTCAGTTCTGCTGGCCAAAACTCTATTGATTTCAGTGGAGCTATGAGACTTAGTCAAGCTAAGGCTCTGGCCTACTTTAGATCTGTCAGTGAGTAAGACCAAGAGAACATCTATGCAACTTAAAGATCAGCTGCCAGGACTGCATGCCATATGAGAAAAGAAAAAGATCCTAGATTAGCACAAGATGAAGCAATGAACACCTAAAGATGAGAGCCGTGTGGGTGGAGGGTGTGGGGGGGAGCAGTGCAGGAGGGGACTCAGAGGAGAAGGGGACGGGAAGATGCGAAAGAGCAGAAGTGACCAAGAGGAGTGAGCAGGATGAGTGGAAGTGGCCTCAGGTGGAAGAAGCAGAGCAGTGGCAGAGCTTTGAGGAGAGGAGACTGAGCAGGAGTAGGGCCTCAGGGTGGAGCCAACCTCCCGAAACGCCAGAGGCACTTGCTGCCTACGACCAGAACGTAGGTGTAAAGAGGAAAAATTCACTTGCTTGCAAGTAGCATGTGATCTGTCCCCATAAAGACTCTGACAGTGCTGTGTCCTATTTCTGGGGGATATTAAGAGGCAGCTTTGCAGGAAATTTAAGCAATGGTGGTTCCCAAAGGGCTTCTAGAGAGCTCGCCTTGAGGAGAGCAAAAAGGAATGTGAAAGCCTTGCAGTAACAACTTAAAGGAACAGCAAGCCCATCAGCTCTCTACTGTAAAAACAACAGGTTCCAAGTCTCTGTTCTCATCAAGGATTTCTGTATGTTTGAAGAGGAGTATAAAAAACCTACCTACCTACTACAGAGCTGTTATCCTCCAGTTATTAGTTTCCTGAAGAAGCAAGTAGACCAGCTACAACCTACTTAGAAGATGTTACTGAAAGCCCAGTCAAACCAATTCAGTGCATTGTGTGTCTCAGCAGCGCACTCTCAACAAACCTGCTTGACTCTTTGTAATTCTACATTAGGAATAATGAATTAGAGTCTCCTGAAGCCTGTCACTTTAAATACCAGCCAGAGCCCTTGGGAGAGGAAGAAATTTTTATGTGGGTTCAGATGGCTTTCTGCTACAGAAAGGGCTTGTTACAGGGTTTGAATTCCTCCCCCAAGAATTGGGCAGTCCTACTGAAGAGACTGAAAGGAGACCAGGGTCCTGTCTGCCTATGGTACCTCTCTGACCCCCATTACCACAGTATCCAAGGATCTCACACTCTTTACCGTAGGGAAGTGCCATCATCCCCACTTTACAGAGAACTGAAGCACAAAGGGACTAAGGGCCAACTGTGAGAGGTTATTTAGCTACATAAAGCCACAGACAGATGCTTAGTGGGATTTTCAGAAGCACCTTGGTGCCTCACTGCTACAACTTTAAATGGGAATTTGGCTTTAGTTACTTCTGAAAATCCCATGAGGTGCCTAAATACCTTTGAATGTCTAAATCTCAGTGACTTATCCGAGGTCACACGAGTCTGTGGCAGAACAAGAAATTGAACATTTGTCTCTCAAGTTTAGGTGAGTGCCCAAACCACTGGTCTGTCCCTCAACAGTGCTTTGTCTTTGCCTGATTTTGGGTCCTCTGTGACTCTGTCTGGCTTCTTGAAATAGCGGCTCTAGTGTAGCACGCTGTTGTCAGAATTTCCTCCACCACATCCTCCTCAGCACTTGTGGCAGATGATGCACATTCCAGCATCCATGGCCCTTCCTCTTATGTTCCTGGTCTATCCTTTTCCCAGACATTGAACTCCCAGGCCCCCTGCTCCTCTCTGATATGGGTGGCACTTTCAAGCTACAATCTAGCCACTGCAAAAATCAATTTATGATCTAGTAGACAGATGGTTAGATTCCGTAGTCTTCTCTCAGAAAGTCTCCCATTGGCTGTGGGCAAAATCAAAACTGGAACATGATTCAAAAGGCACCCCTGACATTATTCAAAACATTCCCAACATACAAGCCAAATGCACAAAGAGCTAAATCCTGCCTGGCTTTTGCATGATTACACAAGAGTTATGGGGAGCATGCAAAAAAATCTTCCCTCTCGTAACACAGCAATAGTTCTTACTTAGTTTTTGTCTTCAAGAAGCAAATCATTCAAAATGGGCAGAGAGAAAACAAGACTATGGCTCCACATTCATACCCCCTTTCCTCTGGGGTCTAAAGAATGAGCCAATGCACTGAGTGGGAGCAGTCAGTCCATGCTCATGGATGGCACCAAGTACAAACCTTTAAGCACTGTAGTTAGAGAGCAGGAGAAAGAAATGAAGGCCTCTGCACAAAATAAAAATGAGCTATACTCCAGAGCAACTACAACACACACCACCAAAAACTGTGCTAAACTCTGGCAAACATAAGCAGGTCAAGTCATTGAGGTTCCATAGTTTGGGGTAAATCAGCACCTTGTCTAGACTTTATTTGTTGCAATGGAAAAAGAAAAGGGCTATATCTAGATCACCACACCACTATTGACACCACCTGAGGATCTAGCCAGATGTTTCTCATTCCTTATAGCAGAAGTTCAGTTCTTCACATCCAGCTGTGTCAGGAATAGAGTTTTCTTCTATAAGGAGGAATTATTTCAAACATACTTCTAAGCAAATGGTCCATCTTTTAATAGAGAAGCGGTTTTATATAATCACTGACTAATGACAGTGAGGTTTCTTCAGTAATTACCCTTTTCTTTCTCTCTCCAATTTCCAAGAATTCTACCGCAACAATTCTTCATCAGCGATACAGGATCCCTGCTGGGATTTCTTTAGCATCAGCAACACATGCCTAATTATGGTCAGTGATCTCTGTCTGTGAAGCATTTGCAAGTGACAACGGTTTGGAATTAACACAATTTTGGGAGCCAATGTAGGAGGGAGGGGAAGCCCACTTTGACCTTACTGAACTCAATTTACTTTCATGAGTTTCATCTTTTAAAAATCTATTAATTTTATCCTCTGACTTTACTATTTAATTTTCTAAAACAGGGTCTGATTTATGCTGTGAAATGACTCTGGTTGTGCAATCTAAATATATCTGGAACATTGCTAGAAATATGCATGAATTTCATAATAGCTTGCAGCCAGCTGCCTCAATGGTCTTGAGTGCATCTGCCCCAGACCTCATGTTTCCAAAGCAATAGGGTGGAGGCCTCCTGATTCACCATGGGGCACGTGTTATCACCCCAGAGCACCCTCTCATCAGGCAGCAGCTTTTAGATCCAGATCCTCAAAGGTACTTAACTTCCACTGGAATCAATGGAGTTGAAGCTCTGGACTTTACTTGGCTATGTGTTAATGGGACACAAGCAGTAACCCCGATATTCCAAACTCTCTGGGGCATTAACTCCATGATAGCTCATCCCACTCTGTAGCTTTAGAAGCTCAAGTATGGAAACACTGGCGAAGTAGCATGATTGTGCCTTATTGCTATTCTTCTTATTATTATGCTAGCTGTAACCTGTCAAAAATGACGAGGGAAAATCAGGCAGCAGGGCATGGAGGGAGCACTTTGCCCAGCCTCTGGATCGGATGGCAAGCCCTCCTTGCCCCCAGGGCAGAGCAGGCAGGGCAGGGGGGGCGGGGTCCTGTGGCCTGCCCCACATATCACCACCTGTAGTCAGGTCCCCAGCTGCAGCCAGGGCTGGCCCTAGCTTAGGACTGGGTGCCAAGTGGCAGCCTCACGTCCCTGGCTGGGGCTCCAGTGGTGGCATCCTGGAGTCCTGACCAGGGAAGCAGCAGCCTCGGCCAGGGCCAGCTTGCAGCCACAGCTGGGGCAGCTCCCTGCCAGCAGGTGGTCTTGGATTGCTGGCTGGGACCAGAGCCAGGGCCGGCTCCCCTCCCATGGGTGGCCTCTGTTCTCCGCCAAGAATCTGAGGCTGCCAGCAGGGAACCGACCACTACTGGGGCTGGCTCCCAGTCCCTGGGGGTGACTGGGATTCCTGAAGGTCAGAACAGGACGGCCCACCACTCACCCCTCCAGCATGGAGAGGGGGGTGGGAGCACAGGAGCAGACTGTCACATGGTCTTTTCACATCATGCACACATATAGCAAATTAGGAGAGTAGATTATTCTGCTTTATATGGCATTTTCGAGAAAGTGAGGCACTCCCAGTGCGCCAGATTTACCCTGGTGTAATGCTACAGCTATCTGTGATGTTCCACCAGGGATGAATATGGCCTAAGATCTCTACCCAAAGGACTGCAGTCTAAAGTTGAATGACTCTTCTGGCCTAGTGAAGGTTTGTGCTTAGAGGGAAGGTCACCATGAGATGGGGGACTTGAGAGTCACAAAGAATGCAAAGGAAGAGAAAGGCAGATACTTGTGCTGCCTCCAGAAACCCCACAAAGCATAGCTTGCCACAGTGTCACCACAATGCCACAAGGCTGAAGACTTGATATCATTTGGAAATCACAATCCCAATTCTGGTCTCACTGAAACTGGTGTAAATCAAGAATAATACTATTGGATTCCATGGCGATATATCAGTGTAAGAAAAATGAGGCATTCAGTAATTCCTGTGCTGTGCCAAAACAAAAGACTTCCCAAGTGGAAATCTGGATCTGGCATTTACTTATTCTTTGTCCAGCTTTAATTTTATTGGATGACATAGTTGCTTGACTGGCTTTACATGCCCAATATAAGGGTAGGTCTACACTCCTGCCCTTTTCGGTGGCAGTCAAACAGAGATGCTGAAGTTACCTCAAATAACTTGCCTATCCACATTCAGCTTCTCTATTCTCGACAGCTATGTCTACGCCAACAAATTAGTCGGGATTAAGGAGGCTTAATCCAGGCTATTTTGGTCCCTGTCTACACTAGACTTTGCCTAGTTCCAACTAAAAAATTTTTAAGCAAGTTGGAACTAATGTAGACATTTCTAATGTCGACATAGCCAACATGTCCACTGTGCACTACCCAGCCGACAGGTCATGTTCAAGGATCGAATTTTCTGATCAGCTGAGTGGGTCTTCGCAGACTCAAGCAGTCAATCAGGAAGTTCAAATGATATCAGTTAATCTGACCACTGTCAATGAAAACAAAACCTTAGATTCCTGAGGCTTGATTTTGAGATTTTGTTTCAAGTATCCATAGCTTTGATCAAAGGCATAGTAATTGCAGATACCTCCATTGCACCTCTTTAAAAAAAAAAAAAATCAAACTCCATGTCTAAAATCAGGCATGCAAAAGAGAAGGAAGTGCCCACAAATCAATGACCATTTTAAAAAATATAGGCCTAAATTATGAGCTTTGTAAATGATCCAAGACTCCCCCTGACTACCAAAATGAAAAGGGAGAGAAAGAACAATGGTGCGGTGCTGCTGCTGTGTTTGGAAAGGTAAGCACAAGGCTGAACTTGTACTTTAAAACCTGTTCAGTCCTCAGGAGGAGTGATGCTGTTGAGATTGCAAACTGTTTATTTTTGTTATTACCACCCTGCTATTATCCTTATTATGGTTGCTTGCTATAGCTGGAGCTAATTGTGTGGGAAGAGCGTGGCACCTCCTAACTGATTTGCTACAGCAGCTGCTGAGTGCCGTTCACCGTCTTTCATTTAAAATTGCTATTTCTCTTCATTTACTGAACTTCTTGGTAGAGGCTGGGCTGCACTTAACGGAAACATCAACAAATGCAAGTGCTCTTGGGTGGGTGGACAGAGGGGAGTTAGCAGTAATTCAGGAGGAATGAAGAAGCTTATTTTCCCTGCTCTGGAGTGAGGTCTTCTGCTGACCAAAACACTATTGACTTCAGTGGTTAGCAGAGGCACCTTTTGGTGTAGGCAAAGCAGGCGACTACCCCAAAAGCAGCGTCAGCCTCCCACCCTGCAGAACACATGGCAGAGGGCCAGGGCCAGGGCCATGGCCAGCAGCAGGGGCAGAGCTCTGTGGGGAGGCAAGGTCCAGGGCCAATCAGGCTGTGGGAGTCCTGGTGCTTGTGGGGAGGGCATGGGGCAGAGTACGCAGTCCCAGAGGCAGGGCTCCCAGATTGGGGCCCCTGGCAGGGCACTGGGGCTGCAGGGGGAACCAGGACAATAGGGGGCCACAGGGGGAGTTGGGGGCTCCTGACAAGCAGAAGAGGCTGACTTTGGGGAGCCAGAGCCATGGGGGGGGGCCGAAGTGTCAGGGTGCAGGGGGCATGGAGGGTGAGCTGGGGGGGTGTGTGCAGAGGAGGAGTTAGGACCAGTGGGGAGGGGAGCCATTGCAGGGGGGAGCTGGGACTGTCAGGGAGGCTGGCAGCATCAAGCTGGAGTCACAGAGGGGAGTTTGGGGGGCCTATAGGGGGCCCGCAATGGGCCTATGCCTAGGGACCCCAATTGCCTAAGGCCGCATCCAGTGGTTAGCTAAAAAGGTTGCAAGGTATATGGGGAGGGAGCAGATGGGAGGGAAAGGATCACGTCTTAAACATAGGATGGAAGAATGAACACAAAGGTCTGGTTCTATGGGATAGTGTGTCAAATCCTTCTAGAAGAGGAACTGATAACAGTTAGTCAGTTAGTAATGTACATTGTAAAGGATAGCATGATTGCCCAAGTTAGTAAAACATTTATTATTGCCCATTATTTGTACTGTGGCACTACCTAATCATAAAGCTGGTCCCCCCCCCCAAAATCAAGATTCCCTCCCCACATACACAGAATATTTTAATGGGGGGGGGGAGGAAGGGGAATGAAATAGTTTTCGTCCAAGTTTTCCATAGAAACTTTCAGTTTTTGGAGGAAGTTTGCTTATGAATAAAAATGTTGTTTCAGGCAAAATCTATTTGGAAAGGCGATCATGGTGCCTCCTGCTGTCATTTTCTCTGCGGGCCATGATCTTGGTTTTCCTTTCATCCTTTTCTGATGCACTATTTCCTCACTTGGGAGCATGGCCCATAGAGGAGAATATGGATGCAAGGCATCCAAACTATAACTTGCATGAGGCGTTGGTGGCATTTCAAAACTGAAGTATCTTGTTTTTCAGGTGTTTGGCTTTCCAATGAAATAAATTGGACTCCCTCTTCTCCCCAGTCACAGAAAGCAGACAAGCAATGAAGAAAGATTTAAAATCCAATTTTCTGTGAAAAACAATTTCACTAGAAAATGTTTGTGTAGTCCATCAGGGCACTGTTGTGATAGGCACTGTACAGACCCAAAGAAGTGATCCCCACACTGAAGAGCCTACAATCCAAGTCTGAGCTGAGACAGAACAGATATGAACAACAAACAGTTGGGGACTACAAGGTGATAATGACTGATTATGAGCAGTGGGATAAACAGCAAGTGCAGCTTTCTAATGGCCTAAGCATTGTTGAGTATTTGTCTTTGGTTTGCAGGGTTTTTTGTAGTTATGAGGGCAGTGGAGAGTTTTAAGGAGGGATTTGATAGAGGAACCTGACTGTTTTATTGATCTTTAAAACAGGTGCTTAATACTGAATAAGCTTCTTTTGTTTGTGATGCATCAAGCTGGACTGGACAAAGCACAGACATCATACTGTATACTATTTGCGCTCTACAAATAATGCACCCAAATGGAAGGAAGAGACTTTCTTGAATGGAGCTGAACTGTCACACTGAGTGAGCCAGAGCACCCACTGACTCAGAGAGTTGTGGATACACATCATTTCTGAAAAATCAGTCCCTAGCTGTCTCTGGTTATTTACCCAATAACTAGTGGGTGCTCTTTAAAAATGTGGACCTTATTGGGTCAAAGTTATCCCCAGATATCTACAGTGAAGCTAATGGAGTCAACTGGGGTTTCCCCAAAGATGAATTAGGACTAATGTTTTTTCAGTCTCTGATGTGTTCTGGAGTCTGCAGTGGACTCTCACTACCAGGGCCGTCCCTAAGGGGGAGCAGGGCCCAGGGCGAATCAGTTTGGGCGGGGCCCCCCCCATTTTAAACTGCAGTGTCATAATTTTTCTTTAATAAAATCATACATTTCTAGCCCTCAGGCTAAAAAGTTGCAGAGAGAAGCAGAAAAACATGACCTGACTTTATCCTAAAGGCTCAAAACCCAGAAGTCAAAGAAAATAACTACCCCCCTATTTACTATTTCTTTAAACATCTCTATTTTTAAGTGAGTTTTAATGATATAGTTAAGCCAGACTTGTGACTATTTTTGATGTTTAGGGTAGGCAATAATGAATGTGTCATGGTGATGTTTCCTCAACCTTACAGCCAAGTGGACAGGAGCATCTGGAGGTACTCTTCTTTTGTGGTTTTGGTTTTCTGTTCAAGATAGGCACACAATTTTACAAGTTTAATAATTTTTCTTAGATCAAGTTTTTGTTAAATTGAAAATTCAGAGAGAGGGAAGCTATTTTTGGATGATATCAAGAAATAAATTCAGGTCCTCGCTCACATTAAAGCACTGGATTCCAGTTGTCTAATGTATGTTATTTCTTTTATGCTGCCTGACTCTCTCCTTTCCCATCTTATTTTAATACATGTATTCATACATTCCTCATTGCTTTACAGGTGATCTAAGTAATGAAACCCAGCTACTGTTTGAGGATGAGAGGAAGAAACAAGGGACTTTTGGCCTCCTCTTAGACACCCTGATGTAAATCAAAGAAGGAGTCTTGTGGCACTTTTAAAAGCTAACAAATAAATAAATTTGTTAGTCTTTAAAAGTGCCACAGGATTCCTTGTTTGTTTCGCTAAACTAGACCCACAGGGCCACAGCTGCTTTCCTCTTTGCCATGCTTTGGAACTGGTGGTCTGACTGCAATCAGTGACAATGGGGCATACTTACAGTGCAGAAGGAAGGACAAAAAACTTCTTTAATGTGTTGATTGATGGCCATTAACCCTAAAAACCCAGTATTTCCATATGAGTGCTAGCCTGGGGTCTTCTCGCTCGTGTATAATAGATCATTATCTGCACAGAGAAGTTTGCTCAAAAAGACATTCCTGAAGACTGAAAACTGTTGTTAAATGTACAAGCCAGAAAGTTCTTTAATATCTGAGAACACTTTTTGGAGATGCTGATGTAAATTCAAAGAGACGGTCCTGTTTTGTAAAGGTTGGGGATGTGACATTCTGCTGACTTTGTCCCCGTTTGCTTGACTGAGGCTGGCTCCAGAAGTTTTATCACAACACTTGCCCTTTCTCTTCCCCTCAGGGAGCAATTGTGGGAAGGTGGCTACTTAAGAGTTACTGTAAACGAACGCGGCCTGTCCCAATTCCCTTCCCCTTTCCCTGACCAGCGGGAGCTGCTCCCTAGTCCCACAGCTTGAAAAAGCTCCCTGCTTCCTTACTCCAGCTGGCTGCGTGGGATCCCCCAAAAGTGCGAGGCCCCCCCAAAGCGTGGGGCCTAGGGCAGTTGCTCATCCTGCCCCGCCTTAAGGACAGCCCTGCTCACTGCAGCTTCAAATGGCACCAAGTTTGAACACCATCATCTATGGAGCACCACAGGAACTTGTAGGTGGCAAAAGACAACTCCAGCCCTGAGAACCTTATCTAATGATAGAAACAATATTTAGAACGTAGACCATGAAACACCACTATTAAAAGAAGGGGGGGGGGCAGATTTTGGTTTTTCATATTCATTTAGTTTGCTTATTATTTCTTTGGGTTGTTGGAACCCAGCATGCTCTCAGATACTAGTGATTGGAGGGACTATAAAACCGTGAGCAAAAGGGGAGCTTGCAGCCAGATTGTTGGACATACCTGAGCTATAGAGATGCTGCAGGTTGTGAACAATGCAGAGTCAATGAAAGAGCCACTAGTCAAGAGCAAAGTCTGGCATATTGGAGGAGAATTTCTGCAGGAAGAGCAGCAGTATTTGTAGCTGGGTTTTCTGTGCTAGGAGGAGGTCTGACTCTAGACAGAAGGAAAAAGAAGAAAGCCTTTGATCAGTTTTTCCAAGGGAATTAGTGGAAATCTCATCACTTAAGTCAGTGAGAACTAGACTGAAGAAAATACCTGAGGATGCAACATAGGGAAGAGTGCTGCATTAACCAGAAGGGTGCAGGCTAGAGAATCATAGAATCATAGGGTTGGAAGGGGCCTCATGAGGTCATCTAGTCCCCCCTGCTAAAAGCAGAACCACTCTCACTAAATCATACCAGCCAGGGTTTTGTTTAATACACTAATAAGACTTCGCCCTCTCTAATTTTTATATGCTCTATGCTAATTTCTACACTTATCTATATTTTACTCTTTATACAGTAATGTAAATCGTACAGAAATGCTTGGTTTTCAAATTCAAAGCACTTTTGTCTGCATCTAGTTTTAGTAGAATCATCTGTTCTCAGTCCCTGAATTAAGCAGGATGAAATAAAGAACAACTCTTAATATGTGGCTACAAAAAAATAAAGATTCAATTAGGAAAAGTTTAAGTGCTTCAGCTATTGGAAGTGTTTAGTAACAGTTGGTTAAAGCCACTGCATCAGAGGGGGTAAATGAGCTAGAGAAGAGGACAGACCATTAGAGGAAATACAGTTACACTAGCAATCATGGGCAGGGGAGAGAAGGATGCGTGTCCAATAACAGATGTATGTGGAGAGAGTGTATGTATGTGGGAGACCAAGGATATGTCTCAACAACAATCAGGAGTGACTGCAAGACACTTAGGCATACCTTTGAACTAACTAGCTTGCTAAACATAGCCCTGAAACCAGAGCAGCATGGGTGTAGTTATCAGTTTTACATTTAATTTGAACCAGCAGAATGCCAGAACGATTACAATATTTGTATCAATGGCTCAGAAGGGAGAATGATTGATAGGTCACTATAAGAAATATTGCAGCAGAAAAACAGGACACCTTTCTAAGTGCTGTCTTACCATCTCAGCAAGAAGAGAACATGTGGAGTAACAGCAAACTGAAAATCTGTATCTCCGCAAGTGACAGTCTGAGGTATGTCTACCATGCATTGACTAGTGCCATACCACGGAGCTGTGTAGCCAAGCTGACTTAAGATTTGTGTCTCTAATTCATGCCTGGTCAACACCTGTTAGAGTTAAATAAAGCAGACTAGAAAAAGGGACAGAACATTGCTTTATGATGGGGATGACTGGATTTGTAAGTTAGGGCCTGTGCCAAAGGCCACTGAATTAATGCCAATAAGAGTCTCTCCATTTACTTCAGTGAGCTTTGTATCAAAGTGTCAAATGGCCTTTATTTCCACAGCTGGTATGTAGGTCCCATGGTAGAAAACAACAAAGGTTTAGCTGGGGTTCTGCTAAAAGTATCAGTTTGGAGGAGAAGAGAGATTTCTCATTACTATTTAATTTTACAAAAAATTATTCTGCAATTTTCAAACAAAAATGTTTCTTCCTTTAAAAATTACCTAGTGTTACTGCAGACTTGATTTCCCCAAAATATACTGTCCATGTCACACTGCTGCATAAACAACTAAAATTCTTTGCTGCTTTCCCAGTTCTGTTAGTCATCAAGATTTCTCCTGATTGTAGAACCCAAATAACAAAAACTATTGATGACACCAAGAGATTTCTACTTCAGCAATGTCAGGAGGGTACATGGTCACAGTCTTCTTGAAATGAATTGTCAGCTTGAAGCTCCTCTCCCCAAGAGATTTTGAAGGGAAGACTCACTGAGGGTAACCAAGGCCATATCATCCACACACAGGAAATCTCTCAGAACTAGTGTTCACTCTAACCCTTGTGATATTGAACAAGCCTCCCTCTAGTCTGGCTCGTAGATAAATGCCATAATTCCTGTGTTTATATGCATGAAAAAGCAAGAATGAAAAGTAGATGTTAAAGAGCATGAGGGCTAAGACACAACCTTGTTTCACCTGTTCCAAAGGAATAGCCGTGTTAGTCTAGTTCAGCAAAACAAACTAGGAGTCCCATGGCATTTTTAAAAACTAAAATTCATGTATCACATGAGCTTTCATGGGAGAAAATCCCAGACAGTTTCATCAGACCCCTGAATCTTCAAGTGTCTGACAAAATTGGATTTTCACCCATGAAAGCTCATGTGATCAATAAATTTGTTATTCTTTAAAAAAGCCGCAGGATTCTTTGTTTATTTACTTGTTTTGCCTGTTATTGATGTCAAAGGCATTTAACTCTTATCTTTCCATACACTGCAGTTGCCCCCATACCTTGATGTAATGAATGAATAATGTACAACAATTTCAGGCAACAACCCAGTTTCTTCAGAACAATAAAAAGAGCCCAGTTGTTGGCCACATCAAAGACCTTTGTCAGCTCAGTGAAAGCTACGAATAGGGGTATTTGGTTTTTTCTACATTTCTCTTGTACTTGCTTGACTGAAAGTATCCTATCAAAAGGTACATGTCCTGAGCAAAAACCTCACTGACTTTTAGAATAGTCATTGCAGCCTAGGAAGCATAACACAAGCAAAAACTTTTCCAACAAAGTTCAGCACGAGGATACCACTATAGGTGTTACAGTCACTTCTGCCCCTCTTGTTTTTGTATAATAGTACAAAGCGGGCATCTCTGAAATCTTGTGGTACCATTTCCTCTTTCCAATAGAGTAGTATAACTTCATAGAGTTTCAGAGCAGTTCATCATTGGCACATTTGTAAACCTCAGCAGGCAAGCAGTCGTTGCCAAGTGCTTTGTTTCCAGGAATTGATTTAATGGCTTTCTGCAAATCTTCTAATGTAGGCTCATTGTCCAAATCCATTATACCTTTGAACTGTGGTAATCCTTTGAGCTCCTTGCACTTGATTTCATATGTATTAGACATCACATCTATAACAGAAATGAAACAACCATTTCAAAATACCTATTTGTACACAAACACTATTAGCAATGGGCTATTGTGACCAGAATGAGGCAGCCGTGCTGTGAAGCAAGGGGGACTTTATGTTACCTTCCATCTCTGTGCAGGCTACTAATTGCAGAAGCTACATGATCTCATATCCCAGCTGCCCTGCATGGAAATAGAATGATCAGACGGGGGCTCCTATTCCTCCACATGTTGAGCTGGTACAGGGTGTTTCATAATTTGCCACAGCAGATTACTTACTACACCCACCAGCTTCCAGGGAGCAAGGAGAAAACCAGGAGGAAACAGTACTTCAGAGGGCCGTGTCCTCTGAGACCTCCCAGCGCTTCTCTTGGAATAATACTGTTCATAAATGGCATAGTCTAGCTCTACAGCTAACTATTGTAGACTGGAGTAGTGCTAATGTTTCCCTTGTCATATCTGAAAGTGCTGAGCTCCAGTGCCTACCACTTTTGGTTTGGATGACTGTAGTACACACCTTGCAGAGTGCACCCTATACGCACTTTTGTCCAACAGAACTGCTGAGTGGTGCTTTAAAAATAGCATCTGGCTCACAAATTGCCATGAGGATCGTAAAATCCCTTCTTGAGCAAAGCACTGTGCTGATGAAAAACATTTCAAGGCCTAAGTTCTTTGGGAATGGTGACCTATTGACTTGAGAGCATGAGCGGCACAGTAATTCCCACACTTTGCCTGTTCCTGCCAACCTTTGCATACTTCCCCTCTAACATAAAATCAATGGCTTGCCCTCCAGGGTATCTTGGAAATCAAAAGTAAACAGTGCAAACCCATATTTTGCTGAGATTGCACATTCTGCAACTTGCTGTCACCCAAAGAAGTACAAAAAGTTTAAGTGCCTTCCAAACTAAATAGAGCAATTTTGCAGACTTTGATCTTGCCACACATTCTTCCAGGTGGGTACAATGAGCTGGCAAATGGGCTAAGAGGAGCGTGGTGTCCATTCTGCATCATAAAGCATTGCAGACAACATGTGCTGTTGGCACCTACTATAGAACTTCAAAGATACAGACACCCGAGTTACTGGCCAACCACACACCTCCTATGGAATCGGAAGCATGCAAGCAAGCTACAGAAGAGACAAATTTAAAGAAAATGCAGTACAGTCCTTCATTAAACATAAAATATTTAAAAAAATAAATTTGACAAGGTGAGAAAATGCTTTCTGTACTTGTTTTATTTGAATTAAGATGGTGAAAAGCAGCATTTTTCTTCTCCATAGTGAAGTTTTAAAGTTGTATCAAGTCACCATTAAATTGTAAGCTTCTGAAAGAAAACCAATATTTTATTCAGAGTTACAGACCACCTCCATTCCCAAGATGTTTAGCTCTGAGGTTCTACTGTTCAGTCCTTCACTTTTTTCATGAGGCAGCACATTTTCCAAGTAATTCAGCTGTGGTAGCATCTTGGAGTTCACTCATGGATCAGGACTCCAAGGGCCTGGGAGCTATTCAAACACAGAACAAGAAGACAATTCCTGTCCCTGAGAGTTTACAATTGCGACTTAAGTTCCTTCTCTACCTTGGTGGCTTCCACGCTTCCCTCTAGCAGTGGGTCTGTTTCACTCAGGCCTCCAGGACTGTGGAAAGTCCCTTGCCCACCTTCAGATAGGGGCTTTTCCTTCCCCAGGCCTTTGTACATGTGGGGCTCTTCCTGGTCAGCATTCTGCTCCTTCTCCAGATCTGTCTGCCTTCCAACCACACCTTACCTCATTTCACACACTTCCATACCTGTCCTGACTATCTCACACTCCAGCTATCCCATTTCTGTGAAGTGAAGACTTTTTAACAAGTCCTAGGTGGGGCCTTAATTAGTTAAAGGTGTGCTAGTTAACCCAGAGTAACCACTCCTCAGTTATAAGGGGAAAAGGGGCTTGCTGAGCATGGCACTAATATATTGGTTTTCTAGAACTCTCCAGAAATGCTCCAGTCTGACCCTTTCACAAAAGCTAAATAAAATTTTAGAATTTATTTAAATAGAGAGACTTTGAACAGGCCCTCTGCATTTTATGTACCCTGCTTTTTCTCACTTAGGAAGGTGTCCTTGTAGACAAACACCTTGCAGAGTCTTTCTGCACCACCGATGGACCAAGATGAAATGAGGAATGCTACATGCCAGCTGGTATGGAACAGACTGTCCAGGTCTAGGTAAAAGAGACTCCAAACCCTGCAGAGGTCTCATGAAAGGTTGAGGTCATTGCTAAAGCCTAACTAAAGTGAAAAGATGGAATAGCAGCCTTGGAAGAGATGTGTTGCAGGTAGTTCATTTGGCAGAGTTGATTCCATACTGCTCTGACCCTGTAGAGTCCCTCACACAGAGCTTAACTTCTCAGATTTGGGGAAAATTTCAACCTATGTGTTTAAGGTCTATAAGCAGGCAGTACATCATCCTTTGCAGGTCTTAGTCACCAATATCTGTTTGCAACACCATCTTACCTTACCAGTTTCATAAAGTCTTAGTAGTGGTTGTGTCCACTAGAGAAATTAAAGTTAGAAAATCTATGGCTGTTTGTTGTCTAGTTCATCTTCCTGCCAGGATTGTCCCCTATCTTCACATTTAATATTAGGCACAGCCTAGTTTTAATGTCAGAGGTAATTTGGGTTTCCACAATTTCTTCCCTTGAGAGACTATTCCATTCTCTTAGTAGATTCCACCTTCAGGAAGTTTTCTGATACCCGATCATAGAAGTGTAGAATGGGAAGTGACCTGGGCTCAGGGCAGGACTAAGTAAATAGAACCTCAACACCTTGGAAACGGAGGTTGTTCATAACTCTGAAATTATGGTCCAATACCCTGCAGTCACTGTCTTCCAGCAGCGGCCAAGAGACATCTCTGCAAAGGCAGCAGCTGGCAGCACCACCCAGGTGGCACATAGCTTTCTGCCCAATTCTTTTTTCTTGCCTTTGGGCTGAATGAGGGGTGGGGTAGGTGTACTCCACACCCATGGCGTTAGAAGCACTAGCCCTCAGCCACCTCTCCCCAGTGCTGGCTCTGCTCTGTGCACTGCTCACCAGGCTCCAGAGGCAGCACGTGGCAGGGGCTGGTGGCAGCCAGGTGCTGATACCACTCACTCCCATGCCTCTTGCACTCCCAGAGATGCTGGCAGGATCTAGGAGAGCAGCCATGGGCAAAGCTTGGACTGCATCAGTGCACAGGCTGTGGCCCTTTAAAACTGCTCGAGAGTAGTGGTTTTCAAACTTAGGGTTGGGATCCAGTCCTGGATTGCAGACCCTCAGGCACTGGGTTGCGGCACCCCCTGCTGTCTCCACTGAAAGACTGGAATGCCTTGCTGAAAGATGTAATTGTTGGGTCATGGACATAAGTGATATTTTTCAAGTGGGTCCCAAGAAAAAAAGTTTGAAAACCACTGATCTAGAGCCCAGTTCTAGGCCAAGCTTTGGCTGCAACCATTGATTTCTTGCAGCATCAGCAGTTTGCTGCTGCTGCTCTCTTTCCTGGCTCAGATTCACTTGTAACCTATTCACCACCTGACCCGTGTTGTGGTCGGTGAGAACAGCTTCCCCTTCCCAGTGGGAGGGAGTGAAAGAGTGCTCTTGCCTTTCAAGCAGCAGCGCAAACCCCAAGCTATTGCTGCTCCACATGCAATACAGGCACAGTATAATACTTGATTTCTTTTCTTTCTTTTTCTCCCCCCCTTTGCTACTACCTGATTGGTTCCTTCTAGTTCCACATGGTGTTCGGTTGACTGGTCAGTTCGTATCTTTGAGATTCTACTGTATTAGACCATTCCTGACAACTGTTTGTTTAACCTGCTCTTAAAATTCTCCAATGACAAGAGATCCTTCAACCTCCACAGGCAATTTATTCCAGGGCTTAACTACCCTGACAAAAAGCTTTTCCTAATGTCCACTCTAAACTCTCCTTGCAGTAACTTAAGTGCACTGCTCTTTGTCCTATCCTCAAAGGTTAAACGAGAACAATTTTTCTCTTTGCTCCTTCTAACAACCTTTTCTATACTTGAAAACTGCTGTCATGCCCCCCTTCAGTCTTCTCTTCTCCAGACTAAACATTCCATCTTCACTTGTAGATCATGTTTTCTAGACCTTTAAACATTTTTGTTACTCTTCTCTGGACTTTCTCCAATTTGTCCACATTTTACCTGAAGTATGGCACCAAGTAATGGACACAATATGCCAGTTAAAGCCTAATCAGAGCAATGTAGAGTAGAACAATTACTTCTCATGTCTTGTTTACAGCACTTCTGCTAATAGATTCCAGAGATCGCAAAAAAGCAAAAATCATTCTCTTGCCTTTCTTCATTTCACCCAATTCCACATTGTTTGTGTGTAAATACAGTTAAGGGACTTAACTTGTATGGGAACATCTGATTTAAGGGGTTTTCATGTGAATGCACTGTGATTGTCCTATGGAGAAGTAGCCCTCCTTCTGAGGAAGTGAGAGGAAGGGCCTCCTTTAAGGAGCAGGACAGGAGGGAAACAGATAACTGGGGGAGAAGAGAAGGAAGGCTGAAGGACGGAAGGAGGCAGTGGTGAGTCTAAGAGAAAACGTGAGGGAAACATTCCCCGTTTCCTCAGGCATTCATAAGGAAGTTGGGGATGTTTTTAATTTTGCAGATACTATAGAAGAAAAGAGGGTTGATCTTCAATCTGGCTTTGACTTGCACTAAAAATAAGGAATGGCTATATTCTTGTTTGAGGCAAGGAAGGGACCATGGAGAATGGAGAAGTGGAAGAACAGAGTAGAGAATCTAAGTAAATGACTTTTTTTTTCTCAGTAGAGAGAGACAACAGTGGCTCAAAAATAAATGTCTGTCCTCTACAACGTCCGAGTTTCAATCCAGTTTATGAAAACAATGGTTCTGGCAATAGTTGCATGTACACAGGGCCGTGGGACAAAGAAGGCTGAGAAGTGTGGGACTAGAAATTAGAGACCCATATAAACAGATTATCACAGACAAGCCTATACTTGAAATCTGAGGCACAGAAAATTTAAAAAGAGCTCTAAAGTGGCCCAATATGGGTAATAAAAGATCTGACGTTTGCAGGAGGAATATAATTATATTACAACTTTTAAAAATGTGAATCTGTCAATTAAACCACTCTACCAGATAGGTCCTTTCAGCGTTATTAGGAGGGAGGTGTAACCAGGATATAGAGGTTATAGACAAATTTCCTCTTTTGTAATGTAGCCCTATCTCTTCCCACGGGAAAGAACAGCCAAGTTCAATCTGACTCTTGTTCTGCTGACGAAAGAAAAACAGGACTAATTTTCAGCATTCTTTACACAGTATTTGTAGTCATTTGCCTTTTAAATTAGGGAAGGGAATATCGAGAAGGACAAACTCAAGTACCGTTCCATAGTTCAACTTTATTTTCCGATTCTCTGCATTGTTTCCCACCCCTATGCACACCAAAGTTATCAGTTTTTTCATTAAGAAGCTGAAAAATGTTCACCTCACAGAATTTTGAATTCATTCCATCAAACAGGTTCTTCCTATCCACTTGACTGAAACAAAATGGTGATAATCTCACTTCCTTTTCTCCCACCCTTTTTCTGTTTTATTTACTAATGTCCTAATTCAGGGGCCCCAGCCAGCCATGCACTTGTGTGGGAATCCAGTCTGTCTAGGACAGCACCTTCTCTTAGCTGTTGTCCTCAGTAGAGCTGCTTTCCTGAACTGAGGTCTCTGAAAGCTATATAAGACAGGGACTCTTGTTTCCTAATGTGCATGAAGTGTGGCTAGCACAATGGAGTCTCCATCTTGATTGTGGTCTCTAGGTGTTATGAGAATAGAAAAAAATAATAAAATGTTAAGGAGAAAGTTAACAGTTTTGGATTTATTGCTCAATACCCATGTTGTATAAATTACCTGCTCTCATTGTTAATAGCATTCATCTAATCCTTTAGGGGAGCAAACAATTTATTTTTTCACTTCTGAGTATTGTGTTTATCCATTTTATAATAAAACTCAATCTACAATTACTCATTACTGGACTTAATAGGATACATGTTGAAAAATGTTAATCTGACTATATCAGTGAGTTAATCTGGGGAATTAAAGTCTTGAAGTGTGAAAGTCTGAGAAGCAAGACTCAGTCTGGAATTCCCTTCACAAGAAAATAAAACATGGTTTCTCCCCCACTCAAAATCAGCTTTTAAAAAATTCCAATTTTAAAATTATGACTGTGATACCAAAATGCTGTCAGAACACACAGGGTAATCAAAGCACTAAGCACAAATGATAATGGGGTTAACAATATTCATATAGAGTGGCCACGTGAGAGACTGTTAGGATTTTCCCTTTCCCTGAATAAGCAAAAACGCTGGATGCCCAAGCTATTCCAAATGGAATAGTATTTCCCAAAGTAGTAACAGTTGTTAATGATCCCTATGAAGGAACATACTGATAAATGTGCAAGATGCTGTACAAAATAAGACAAAAGATAAAACTTTCAAACGTGACTTAGGTACTTAAGAGCCTAAGTCCTACTGACCTTCCATGAAACTGTTTTTAAGTCCCTAAATTACATTTGCAAATGGGGCCTAAGTTCCTGAGTCACTTTGAACAATTTATCCTATACTCCTGCCACAACAAATCTCACTATCTAAGTCATACGAAAGCTAAAATCCAGGGGAGTTGAGCCAGGGAGGTTATGGCGAAAACACTGTGATATTGGTGTAAGGAAGCTTTATGAAAGATACAGGATTTTAAGATATGATTGTAAGAGACATTTGAAAATAAGAAAGAATGAGCAGATTGTTCCAAATATATGGGCAACAGGAAACAAAGTTCTCAAAAGCTGAGCATGTGGAAAGAAAGCTACAGGAAGGAGAGGTGGAGAGATCCTGCAGGCAGGAGTAGAAGCAAGAGTCAATAGGAACATAATGGGGACAGAAGCAAGACCATGCAAAGCCATAAAGGTAAGGGGTTTGAATTTGATGCAGTAAAAGAAATGGTGCTGAATTTCAGTCAGTACTATACAATTCCAGCAGCATAAAGCGACTTCAGTGGTCAAAGAGGAATGTGTCCAGCACTGGAACAAGCCTATCAGTATGCGTGGCCCCACCTTCCCTCCTCACAGTCCTGTCATACATGCATGGGAGGAGAGGAATGGTCAGAGTGCAAGGGCCACAGAGTATTCTGGGTAAAGCTGCGGTAAATGAGAGCAGCCCAGACGGCAAAGTACGATGTACTGAAAAGAGCCATTGTAAAATCCTCAAGCCACTTCATTGCTATCTATTTGGAAAAGCAAGAACTCGGTGAATTAAATCACGCATAATTCACGAATGAGTCTCCCTTTCCTGTGGTTTGAAGGAACAAGTGGAAGAAATCCTGGGAACTAATAAATTTGCTAGCAGGAGGACTAAAAGATCATATAAAGGTTGAAATATGTCCCAGCTGTTCTACCATGAGCCACTGAACTGACTGTGAAATATGAAAGTGCCATTTGGGGGCAGATGGGATTAGTGAACCAATAGCAGTCATTAGCTAAACCTAGAGCACAGTCAGATGCAGTTACCCTATGCAAATGAACATGCTGGAATATAAATGAAAGGGAATGCAGGCGCATTCGGCATACCTGATATCTAATAGCTTTGGAATGGCTTGTTCGAACTAACCATTGGTACTTACTAGTTCAAACTAAGCATTCCTTAGTTCGAAGTAAGGAATTTCTTAGTTTGAGCTAAGGAAAGGCTAGTACGGCCATGGACTAATTTAGTTTGAATTAATCCTCTTTAATTTGAACTAAATTGCTAGTGTAGATGTAGCCCCTGGTACTCTATGGCAGTGGTTTTAATTTTTTTCCCTCAAGATCCAGTTGAAGAATATCATTTATGCCCGCACCCTCATAATCACATCTTTCAGCAATGCATTCCAGACTTTTGGCAGCAGCAAGAAGAGGCACCACAACCCAGTACCTGAAGGTCTGTGACTCAGTACTGGGTCCCAACCTGTAGTTTCAAAACCACTGCTCTACAAAGATAGCCAGTGGATGAGCAATATACTGAAAATAAGTTTACCATTACTACCCTCCAGTATCCCCATGCAGAACTCAGGTTGTCAGAGAATGAAACCTCTGCATCCCTCTTGTGGTAGGGAAGTGGGTCCAACTCTGACTCAGAATATGCTGGAAAGGAAGGAATGTTTGGATTTAGGCTGAAAGAACGGCTTTTCAGATCTAGTGACGGGAATCTGCCTCAGAGCAGAGCAAAGATAGCTGTATCCATTTTAGCTCAAGAGCTACGACCACATGCATACAGACATCACAATCACCCCATGACCTTCCAGTAGCTGCCCCATTGAGGAACACAGCCTTTGGACACGTTGGTTTTTGGCCTTCCCCATTAACTTCTTAGGTTAATAAAACTAAAGATTTTAAATCTAAATTTCCATTTCACTATTTATGCCACTTATTTGAATGTTTTACAAAATGGCTAATGAAAATAGGTTAGTCAGTCTCCCTTTAGTTTTTAGTCCCATTCACTTTTAGGTTCTCATACATTATTAGTGTCACAACAACTGGGTTGGGAGCATAGGAAGGGAATGTTAATTGGTTTACAAGCGCTATTTCCATTGGATTAACACATTCATGGTAATAGTCTCAGGTTAACCTATTTAAAAAAAAAACGACTATTTTTTTAATTCAAATTTGACCTAACTAGCTCTTTAACATATGGAAAAACATCAGTGAGATTTAAAACAAAAAAAATCTAATTCCACACAGCATTTGTCCATCCCATGTACAACACAACAACTTGATAAATTTATAATCATGTTAACTAACTACTGGGAAACATAGCTAGGAAATACCCAACATCATAAAGTTAAAAGAAATCTCAACAGCTTGGGTTAACTAAATTAAAGACCATAGGTCTCTAGTGAGCACTGAGGAGAAGGAAACATTGCCTGCTTTTGTGCTTAATGGTATAGCAGATTTTTTATCTATGTCATGAAACCATAATGAAGCCAGTGAACCTTATCGAAAAGTTCTTCATACTTCCAGGGCTGAAGGATTAATTTAACAGAATGCCAATTAACTGTGCAAATAAAAGAGCCCAGCATAGGGCAGTGGGTATAAAAGGTTCAGACACTGCCATCAAAATTTAGGCCCCACGCAGCCTCTAACCCTGAGGCTCCACCCTCACTCTGCCTCTTCCTCCCCATGCTCCACTTCTTCCCACATGAACAAGGGACAGTGGGGGTGGCAGGTTATTGGGGAGGAGGCAAAGTGGGGACAAGAGGAAGCAGAGTGAGAACAAACGAACTGAGAAGACCAAGAGATATGGGTAAGGGGGGCTCATGGGAGTGAGCTGAGCAGGGACAAAGGCTGAGCAGTGGCAGAGAAGGAGCACGGCCATGGCGTGGAGCTAGTCTCCCCAAATTTAGGAGGCTCACACCACCTATGCCTGACACGTGTTTGTCTAACCCAGCGGTTCTTAACCACTGTGTCGGGACACATTACTGTCACCACACAGTGCTAAGTGCGTTGTGGAGATTTGGGGAGATGACTGTATTTGGCCTGGGTGGGAGTGGACTGGTGTGTCCCATAGGGTCACAACGTGCCACCAAGTGTGTCACAACCTGCAAAAGATCGAGAACCACTGGTTCAACCGTTTCTTAAAAACCTCCAATGACAGAGATTCAACCTCCCTCTTAGGTAATTTGCTCCATTGATTAACGACCCGGTTAGGAAGTGTTTCCTAATGTTTATCCTAAGTCTGCCTTGCTGCACTGTATGCCAGTTATTTCTTGTCCCGTCCTCAGTGGCCAAGGAGAATAATTTATCATGATCTTCTTTATAATAACCTTTTACATATTTGAAGGCTGGTATTATGTCCCCATTCAATCTTCTCTCTGATTAAGCAAACCTAATTTTTTTATTCTTTCCTAATGGGTCATGTTTTTTTAGAACTTTAATCATTCTTGTAGATCTCCTCTGGACTTTCTCGGATCTGTCCAAATCTTTCCCAGAGTGTGGGGGTTCCAGAATTGGACACAATCCTCTAGCTAAGCTGAGGCTTTATCAATGGTGAGAATGAAGGAATTACTTCTTGGTGTTTTGTTCATGACACCGCTACTAATATATCCCAGAATCATGTTAATTTTTTTTGCAACTTTGTTATATTGCTGACTCACATTTAGTTTGTGATTCACTATAACCCCAGCTCCTTTCTTCGGTACTTCTTCCTATGCAGTCATTTTCTATTTTGTATTTGTGTGATTTATCATTTTCTTCTTAGTGCAATACTTTGTATTTGTCCTTATTGAACTTTATACTATTTCAGACCATTTCTTCAGTTTCTCCAGATTATTTAAAATTCTAAGTCTGTCCTCCAAAGCACTTTTGACTTCCTACAGTTTGGCATCATCCTCAGACTTTCTAAGTGTATTCTCTATGGCTATGTCAACACTTAAGAAGTTAATAAGAACTAAGTTAATTTGAACTAATTAATTCAAACTAATAGTGTTTAATTCAAACTAAATTAATTCAAACTAACATGTCCCCACTCGAAACCCAAATCGAATAGCATGTCCATGAACAGGATTTGTTAGTTGGATTTGGGAGGGGGACACCATGGGAAGTGTGGCAACACAGCTCCAGAGAAGGGACACTCCCCTACCCCACACAAAGAAAGAGGAAGGCACCCTGGGATGAAGAAGATCAAACTGCGTTTGTCAAGGCTGTTGCCCCACTCTGGCACTCTGAGTGCAGAAGGAGGGGGCCCGCAACAGGCTTTAAAACCCACTGGCCTTAAAGCCTGGCCTTATAACTCTCTAAGGCCACCAATAACAGTGTTAATTCAAACTAACAGTTAGTGTGAATTAATGTGGCTCCATGGGGTTAAATTGAACTAATAAATTCGAATTACTGTATATACTTGGGTATAAGCTGATCCAGGCATAAGCCAACCCTCCCCAATTCTGAGCCCAAAAAGGGGCAAAACTTGGTGCCTGGTGTATAAGCCAAGGTCCCCGTTTGGCCTTGGCCTGTAACCCCCACACCCAGTGCTGGCTTCCTCTAGAGTTCCCAACAGCTTCCCTTACCCCCAAAATCTCTGCTGCTGCTCTTCCCTTGCCCTCCGCTGCCCATTCCTCACTCCTACCCCTCTAATCTGCCCTTTCCTCACTGCCATCATCCCTGCTGCCCCCTGCTCTGCCCTTTCCCCACTGCTGCCCCCTGTTCACTTCTCAGTTTCCTCCTGCTGCCCCCTGCTCTGCCCTTTCCTCACTGCTGCCCCGCGGCTCACTTCTTAGTTTTGTGCTCTTACTCCCATGTTCCTCAACACCCTTTCCACGTCACCCCCGACCCCTGCTGCTGCTCTTCCTGGCCTCCTAGGCACCCCTGCCCAAATCCCTGGGCCCTGTTGCCACTTCCCTGGGCTCCCCAAAACCCCTGGGCCCTCCCGCTGCTTTCCTATGACTCCCCAACCCTCCCTCCAAACTCCCGGGTCCTGCCGCCACTTCCCTGGCCTCCCTGAACAGCCCCCTCAATTTCCAGGCCGAACCCCACAAGGCCCCCTTACTTAGCCACTCCAGACGCCAGGGTCCCCTCCTTACTCCAGCCCCGGCCGACTGCCCAAGATGGCCGCCCAGCAACACCGGGGCTCCGGCCTGCCGCATAGTCAGGGAAACTGCTGGGCTGGGGCTGTCGACCGTATTCTCCCGTGTATAGGCCGAGTGCCTGTTTCGAAGCCAATTTTCAGGCACAAAAATCTCAGTTTATACGCAATGATATACAGTAACCATCACTTCAAAGTTAAGTGAGGTTTTATAACTTCAAAGTAAGCATTCATTACTTTAAACTAAGAAATTCTTTAGTTCAAAGTAAGGAAAGCCAGTGTATCCATGCGTTAATTTAGTTCAAATTAATCCTTGTTAATTCAAACTATATTGTAAGTGTAGACATATCGTAGGTTATTATTCAAATCATTTATGAAGATATTGACTAGATCCAAATGAGGGCAGGTTCATGCAGGACCCCATTCAGTATACCCTACCAGCTTGATTGGGAATCATTGATAACAACGGTGAATATGCTTTCCTAACTAGTTGTGCACTCACTTATAGAAGGTTCATCTAGACTATCCTTCACCAGTTGTTTATAAGGTCACCTGAGACAGTATCAAAAGTCTTACTAAAGTTGAGATACATGACAGTTACTTCTCCCCCCATCCGCAGGGCTTGTTGCCCTGTAATAGGAGGCTATTAGGTTGGGTTGGCATGATTTGTTCTTGACAAGTTTGATTATTTTACATCATTATTTTTCTGTGTACCAAAGCTAATGACTGGTCTACAATTCCCTAGATTGTCCCTATTTCCCCTTTTATAGATAGATACTATGTTTGCCCTTTTGCAGTCCTCCTAGATCTCTCTGATCCTCCATGAGTTCTCCAGGACAATTGGTCCTTGCTTAAAGATCTCTTCAGCCAGTTACTGAAGTATTCGGGGATGTACTTCATCAGGCCTTGCTGTCTCAAAAACATCTAACTAAGTAGATTGGTCTTAAAAACATCTGTCTAAGTAATTTTTAACTTGTGTTTCTCCTATTTGAGCCTCAGATCCTACCCCACTTACACTGATGTTCACTCTGTTAATTGTTCCATCACTACTAACTTTTGGGGGATGAAAACTGAAACAAAAAAGGCTTTTAACGCTTTGTCCATTGTTATAGTTTTGTTATTAGCTTATGGCAGTATAGAAAGATGTGAAGTACTGAGGGAAGAAACTCTGTTCATGTCCTTAGAACACTAGATCTCCACATTTTAAATAAGCAAAAAAACAGCATCTGGTCAATTTTATTCACTCTTTTAGTACTTTTCATATTTCTTCCCTCTTTCCTATCATTATTCCTCTTTTAATCACTTTGCCAAAATTTCAGCCGTCATAAATCAAAGGCACCTCTTCTAAGATTGTAAACTCTTTGGGGCAGGGTCTTTCATTTTGAGGATATATTATCTAATGAAGTAGGCCCCTGGCCCCTGATTGGATGCTACCATAATACTACTAATATTGTTGCAGCTCAATTATTCAGCACCTCCTATGTCTT
Source organism: Podocnemis expansa (assembly GCA_007922195.1). Lineage (NCBI taxonomy): Eukaryota > Metazoa > Chordata > Testudines > Podocnemididae > Podocnemis > Podocnemis expansa. The sequence continues at coordinate 64,188,304 of ML681964.1, forward strand.
GTATTTAAATATTCAGTCTTTCTAGTTGCAGAATTGATATGAAACACGAGAAATCACTGATAGACTTTAAGTGCTTTCACTGATAGATTTCAAACCATTACAGAATCATGGCTTTTTTCTGATAGGCATCTCCAGTCCGTAAAGCATGAGAAATGCAATGAAGTGCAATTTGCAATGCAGTTTTGCAAAGCCACCTTTCTGATGCCAGAAAGGCAGGGGTGCCATTTGTGAAGACTATGATATAAGCCTACTGTAATCAAAAAGATTAAGTCAGACAGAAAAGGAAATAAATGGCAATATAATGCACTTGACAAGCAAAAACATCAAAGCTAACACAGTGCAGCTGTACAAGGCCAAGAACTCTATATTTGATTTTGAATCATTTATAAGATGCCATATAATTGCCTGTCAAAGTATTAGCATATTTGAACAGTTTTAATCTGTCTTTATCACTCAGATTAAGATTGCCAACCAGGATGGAATATACTGATGAACAGGAGTCAAACACAGCCTATAGTGTGAACACAACTGCTCAAGTGAAGAATCCTAGAGCCTGAATTGCAACAAATTGGTATATTTACAATCCTCCTCCAAATTCATTTGTTGTTTGGTTCGTGTTCAAGTTTTGAATTGTGAGGGCCATGAGAAGCAGTTTTTGAATGTTGAAGAATCCATGGCATTGCACAGAATCTAAAATTCAGAGATAGTGCCTCACAGTGATCTGGACATGGTCCGTAAGAAGAGCTGGCCCACTGTATATGAATATTGGTTTGAATTTCAGTAGTCCATTCAATTTGACCACATCTGTGGCTTTTGTGTTCTCTGTTAAACATTTCAGTGTATGGGATTTTGTTTGCACACATATTTGGGGAATAGCTTTTCTTCCTATCAGCCATGCTGGCATGTGAATAAGGGCATTCAGATATGAACAAGAAAGGTAGTCAATCATTATGCTCAATGAATAAGAAAAATACTCTTCTCCCCATTTTACAGACTGGGAGCTGAGTCAGTGAAATTGAGGGGGGGACCCCCCAAGGGACTTGTGTGTGGCAATGCTGAGCATCACATCACCTCACTTTTAGGTGCCTAGAAAATCCAGGAACACTACATTATCCACAAAGCTAACTTAAGACCTTAGGACTGGTGAGAGGGAAAGATAAACATCAAAGAACATGCTGTGCAAAAGCAAGTAACGAGATCCATAAAGCTACCATTACAGGCAATGGGGAGAGACAGGCACCTTAGACTGAGACCCACAAATGCCAGCATGCTAGGCAGTTGAAGCTTAAGTTAGCCAGTGCCACCACCCACCTTATAACTTTTAGCCCAGAGGAGAGAGCATTTACATATAGGTTCAATTTCCTCCCACCAGAGGCAGAAAGAAAACTTGAACAGGGGTCTCCCACTTCTCAGGAGGGTGCACTAATGCCTGATTTATGGGACAGTCAGATGCATGGTTCCCTTAGTCTCTCCTATTGAAACTATTGCACTCTGGATACAAAATGAAACACTGGTTGAAGCAAAGGGACTGGACATGGGTCTCCAACCTCCCAGATGGATGCCTTAACTACTGGCCTATAAAGCCATTCTCATTCACATTCAGTCTCTGGCCCATTGACTATTTAAGGCTACATCTGTACTACCACTTTGTCAGTAAACCTTTTGCCCCTGTTAGGGGTGTGAAAAAAACCCAGATAGCTATAACCACTCACTGGGGAGGGTTTACTCTTCTGTCAGCATAGAGTAGCCGGATGAGTGACCTTATCATGGCACTGCTGTGCCTGTAGCATAGACATAGCCAAAGTGTTTCTCCACACTGCAACAGAGAAGGGGAAACTGAACCTGGGTCTCTGACACCCCAGGTGAGTGCTCTAACCATTAAGCTAGGGCAGCACCAGAACATGCTGCTGCTACCACCATCACCTTCACCACCACTGGAGTTTGCATGGGACCTGGTCCAGGACGTGGACTCAGAGCATGCCTATCAGATCAATTACCACATGCAACTTAGGTAGATGAATGCCTGTTTTCCATGCTCCATGAATCGCTCTGGGGTACAGGTGGGAGACACCTAAAACAAGGTAGCAGTGTGAACGCCCAGAGGCTGAAACATAGGCACATAGTGAGCCTTTATACCACAAAAATTGGGCACCAAGTGAGTTTAGGTGCCTAGAGATTCAGCAGGACTGCCGTCGATCTCTGTAGAATTATAACAGGGATGTGGCAGCTACTTATATCATGGATCCCCTCCTAAGCAACTTGCTTAAGGTCACACAAGAAGTCTGCAGCAGAGCAGGGAATTAAACCGTGGTCTCCTAAATTCTAATGAGAATAGACAAAACAGAAAAAGGGCAGTTCGGCCTCAGACTTCCTTTCTCAAAGTCCTTTGCACTTCAATCCCGCAAGCACAAAAATGGAGTTAATACTTCCCTACCTGTAATGCCTAGTGGCCAAGGTAAGCTAGCGGGCCATTCAGAGCAGTACTCAAGGGTGCACAAGTGGACAGGCAGCCAGATGGTCAATCCATGTCTAAGGCACTGGTCAGAGTTTTCACAGGGGTCAGTAGCAAGAAGATCCAATCCAACTGGCCAGGCCAGCAGGTTAGGAAGGTACAGTCAGACAGCAAGCAAGAGTCTGTTGCTGAGACAGCTACAGTGTCCTTTTGGGACCTTCCTATTGTCCAGCCACCCAAAGAGAGTGCTGCCTGTCCATCCAATCATGGGCCTGGGGTATGGTTGCTGTGGGACTGTAGGTGTTTAGCACTAAGGTTGTTCACAAGATAGCAGTCCAGCACACCACGATGGGTCAGGGAATACGGCTGTTGTCTGCAGGAGAGTGCTGTGGTCTTGCTACTGCTTCACACAGGGAGTTGTGAATTGGACTGCTAAATAAGTGAGGAGATGCTATGCTGTGGGTGCTGCATAAACACCTCCAGGGCAGGAGGGGGAGTTTGAAAAGATGCTGTGGGAAGGAAAGCTGGGAAAAGGAAACCAAAATAAAATGTGATCAGTGTAACGAAAATATTTATGGAAAAATCCCCCAGAGGCCTGCAGTTCTATATCCTTTCATATCTCTTGCACTATGGCTTGCATAGTTCAAAGGGATGGAATTCATTAACACTGAGAATAGAGAAAACAACAATTCACTAGAAATTGCCAACACACATTCTGATGTCTTCCCTCAACAGCAGCCTCTGGAAAAAAATATGATGCCTTGGAGCTTTTTTGAAAAGCTGGATTATTGCAATAAAATATAAAGCTGCACAAGGCTTTATAAAATTTATGATCACCTTTCATGAGAACAACCCCAGAGGCTTCATGTTATAGCTATAAAATAGTAAAACACAATGTGGCAGATTTAATATTTAAAGCAGGAGAAAATATATATTAATGATTCATCATCATTATTTCTCATCAGAGGTCTTTACAGATGCTAATAAGCTATTTTAAAGCTATTTCAGGTGAAAGAATTTGAATCTCTGAGTATGATTCACATTTTAATACATTCACCTGGGTCAGCAGAAGAAAAACAACAATTGTTTCAGCCAAAAAGTCTTTGAAATTATGGTTGATGATAATTTTCTCACTCCTCCAGTCTCTGTTAGGTAAGACTGTGGAGCCTCCCATCCCAAATATGTGGAGGTACAGCTACACTGCTAACTCCAAAACAGAACCAGTATTTTGCTTACACTTCCTTCCATGACCTGAAGTGGTGATCTCATGCTACTGAATGGGCAAGCAAGGGAGATCTTGCAAGAAGCACCAAATAAGCAAGGTCAGATTGACTGGCCTGGGAGCCCTGTGCTGGGCCCCACCTCCACCGCATGGGCCAGCCTACCACCGCCCTGTCACTGGAGGGGGGGGGGGGCAGGGCCCTAGGGTCAGAGGGCATTCTGGCCAAAAGTTTGCTGACTCTTAGTTTATGGACTAGTTCTGATAAGCCGTGTGTGTGCCAGATCATACCAAGGCTCCTAGGCCTTACTGAACACTAGCAAATGCATATTTGAAACCAGTCTGGCTGACCCCTGTGTTAACATAGGTATTAGATTTATAAGACTTTGTGTTTTGTGTTTAATCTTTATGGAACACTTGTAGGTGCAGCACATGTTAATCTTACTTATAACGTGTGCACCGCATGTTATAAGGTTATATTAAGTGCCCATCTATCACAAAGGCAAGCTTACCTGGGTGGCAAGGTAGACTGAAGTACCCAAGGAGCTTGAGGAGTTCATATTTGATACTTGGTTGCTGAAATCTAAGTATAGAACTTACATCCAGTTTGGATTTGTGCCCTGTTTCTTCAGAGTCTGCCCTGAAGTTGGTCTTCATGCTCATGAGCCACTCAAGATAACCTGATAGACCCAGAATGCTTTTTTTCTCCCTAGCACCAATAAAATAACCATTCCAGATCCTTGGCAGTGAGTCATGAAGCATCCTACGGGAAGAGAGCTCATGGTCCACAGTTCTTGTATTTCACCAGTAGAGTCTTTCAAGAACTCATCTCTCCAAGGGGCTAGGAGCCCAATCTGAGCCCAGGGTATGTCTACTAGTGTAGACATACCCCTAAGTTGACTTAACAAGGCCAACTTCAAGTTGTCTTAAAGTCGACTTAACTGAACCCCTCAGTGTAGACATAGTCCTAGTGCTTACATTACTGCTGCCTGTCCTTCTTGCTCATCTACCAGGTAGGAACAACTGCTTTGCAGGAGAGTGCAGATAATGTTCATCATTGCTGGGTTGAGTCAGAGATTCTGATCATGGGAAGGTGCTGGCTGCAGAAAGCCTAGTATGGTATTCCTACGAGCACCAGAGAGTTAAGCTTTCTCCTCTCTTGCCCCAGCCACCTCATGCATCTTTTGAGTAATAAGTAACCTCTAGCTATGCTGTCAAGAAATCTTACAGAGCTCCCACAGGTTATCAGCAACAGAGGTTCTGTTACACTGAATCTGGCTTCAGGCCTTTTTAAATTAGAACGAGCGCCAGAAAGTTAGTAAGAAGATTTAACCACAACTACTGTAAATGAGTTGTTTGAAGAAGATAAGCCAAGCACAATACAGCACAAAATTAAAAAGCGGCACAAGTTATGAACTGACCTCAGGGAATAGCAGGAAAAGGAAGGGAGATACTTATTTTTTTAGATCTTTGAGTTTCTTTTCCCAACTTTGTCCAGTGTTTATATTGAAGTCAAAAGACCAAATCTGAAACATGATGTTAGATGGAGTAGTAACCATTAAAGATGTTAGTGCTTACAAAGCCTTAGCTGTTGTGTTTACCTGTTTCCACTCACCTATCTTTAACCTTTAGAGCAGCCACCAAACACTTACTTAAAGAACAAGCCTATGCATCATTGGGTGCCTGAAGGGGTTAGATACCAAAAACCACACTAATGTAGGGACTAGATTTTGGGGTGTTTGGGTTGGTCACTGTGCTGGGGGGCTGGGGAAAGGTTAGTTTGAAGAAGTGCAGTTTGCATGCTGCTCTGTGGTTCTGATCCCTTCCAGACTGGTGGGTTGGTCACCGAGAAAGGGTCCTGAACACACGTCCCACTCTTGTGGGGATAGCTGGAACGCAGCTGTCATGAGAGGCGCCTGATCATACAGGATGAGGTTGGCCCCCAGATAATCTGAGTCAATCCTATGTAGGATTGCAGATGGAGACCAAAACCCTGACTTTGACGGTTTACCATAAAGCCACTGAAAAGAATGGAGCATGGGGTACTATGCTTTCAACAGCCTGTCCTGTTGAACCAATTGTAGTTTTAATTTCTATCAGTTATCTGCAGCTCACAGTCAAATTGGAAGGGCAAACTGAGTGGGTCCCCACAGAGATGAGTTCTAGGACCAGTTCTGTCCAATATCTTCATCAATGATTTAGATAATGGCATAGAGAGTACACTTATACAGTTTGCAGACAATACCAAGTTGGGAAGGATTGCAAGTGCTTTAGAGAAAAGAATTAAAATTCAAAATGATCTGGACAAACTGGAGAAATGGTCTAAAATAAATAAGATGACATAATAAGGACAAATGCAGAATACTCTGCTTAGGAAGGAACAATCAGATGCACACAAACAAAATGGAAAAATGATTCACTAGGAAAGAGCACTTGAGAAAGGGATTTGGGAATCATAAGGGACCACAAGCTAAAGATGAGTCAACAGTGCAACACTGTTGCAAAAAAAACCCCCAAACATTCTGAGATGTATTAGCAGGAGTGCTGTAATCAAGATCTGAGAAGAATTTAGGTCTCAAATAAAGTATTGTGTCCCGTTCTGGGCACCACATTTCAAGACAGACATGGACAAATTGGAGAAAGTCCAGACAAGTCGAACAAAGATGACTAAAGGTCTCTAGTAGTAACCTGACGGCAGAGTTTCTCTTTGGAGAGCGGTATTATAGAGGTGACATGTTCTTCAATGTACTTCTCTCTGCTGATCAGTCATCTTCATCTCTTCTGGATTCAGCTTCATCCAGCTGCTGGTCTTAGTCAAGTCTTTGGACAGGTGAGAGATGGTGCTGTTCACAGTATCTGATGTTTGCTATAGACACAGTGCTCTACCACAATGACACATCAATGTAGATAAAATTTGTCAGTTCCCCAGTTAGCTGCCAACATCACCTCCTTGTTTAGTAGGTCAGACATCTTATTTCAGTATGTCTCTGTTACAGTGAAATGTTATCTCTTCATCCCACCACTACAGGCTTTCTGTCTGCAACAAAAATTAAAGATACACAGATACCAGTATACGTACACAGGCAACAGAATATCTTCATTTCCATTACTATCCCACTGAAGTCATCTGGGCTGCGGACATATAACTGAGAAAAGAGTACGACTTCCTCAGACTTCATGGTCAGTCCTATGAATCCCCTCTCTTGTGTGCTAGTTCTATGAGCCATATGCCCAGACAGAGCCACATGCCATACACTCTGCCTCTGACAGTGAATGTGTTGATCATAAAGCAGAAAAATCCAGGAAGTAGATTTTGAGCTGGGTGTCTCCATCAGCGGGATGGGGATCAAGAAGAGAATCACAGAATCACAGGCTATGTCTACACTACCAAAGATATTGCAAAATAGTTATTTTTAAATAACTATTTTGAATTTATTTTGAAATAATTATTTCAAAATAGCATTATTTCAAATTTATTATTTTGAAATAGGAGTCTAGTGAAGACTTTCAAAATAAGGTAGGAATTTTTATTTCAAAATAGAGTCTTCACTAGACTCTCTATTTTGAAATAAGGGAAGGCAGGGAAAAGTATAGGGCCATTATTTCAGAAAAAGCCAATTCTGTGGCTTGGAACGGCTTTTTTCAAAATAAGTGTTTCAAAAGAATTGCTCTTTCAAAATACAAGCAGGTTTAGTTATTTCAAAAGAGTGCTTTGGTTTTTTGAAATAACAAAGCGCTTATTTTGAAACAACAAAATGCCTGCATGGACAGGTTAAAAGTTTTGGGTTTTTTTTTTGTTTTTTTTTTGAAATTAGCCTCCTTATTTTGAAAAAAACTTCAGTAAAGACATACCAACAGAGCTAGAAGGAACCACGAGGGTCATCTAAGCGAACCCCCTGCCAAGATGCAGGATTCATTGTGTCTAAACTATCCAAGATAGATGATTATCCAGCCTCCTTTTCCAAACTTCCATTGAAGGAACTTCCTCAACCTCCTTAGGCAGTCTCATTGTCCTACTCTTCATATGGTTAGGAAGTTTCTTATGAGATTTAATCTAAATCTTGGATAGTATGTGGTAAAGAATCTTCTCCTTCTAGGCCACAGAACAGGTGTGGATCTGATCAGTGGAGGCTACTTCAGCCCAATACTTCCATTAGACCCAGGTGGCTCCAAAGCATGTTGGCCACAAGAAGATGATTAGTGAATAGTGGACCCCATCCTTGAGCTTCCCTCTCAGCCAGCAAGTCAACACTGACACAGAGGTAGCCCTCACTGAGCCAATGTCAGTGCTGAAGAGAAGATGCAAACATTTCTTGTACAAAAGCTCATATCGTCTTCCTATCTCCTCCCTCCATTTTATGGAAGTGCTCTGGGTCTTCTTTATGGGGATCACTGTAGCTCTGCTGTGGAAAAAGGGACTGGATCTCTGGTCCTATATAGCCAAACACTTTGCCTATACCTTGGAAACTCCACATATGACTAGTGATAGACACCACCTGACACTTCTGGATTGTCATTGAACCAGGAAGGCAAAGGGATGTATTGCTTCAATCAGAACTAAAGAATGGTCTTGCGAGATAAAATATTTTGAAATCCCACCAAGGATTTCAAGTCCCAAAGAGGCAACAGATGCCAAACCTTTCAGAGTACCCAGCTACCCAGCTGAACTGTAGTTTAATGCTCTGCATAGTGAGTTGGATGCTTTACCCTGACAAAGGGAATACAGTGCCAAGACCAAGGAGGAGCAGTACAAATCGAGCGTATAACAAAATTGTCAGATAATCTGTCACCTAGCAGGCATAATAGATGTGTATGATCTAAAAGCTGTAAATGAACAAAATCTGTATGTTTACAAAAATTGTAAATAATCAGAGCCCTGGGATATTGAAAGGATAAGCTCCAAGATAGAGAACACAAGAAAGCTCCTTAGTGCTTAATCCTCAACTTCCAAGGAAGCCAACTGTAAAATCCTTTAATCAAACCTAATAACCTGGGATAATCTTCGACATAATGACTGTAAGGAATAACCAGTGCCTATTTCTGATTATCCAGAGAGGTTAGAAAAAGGATTTTTAAACAGCAAAATTAAAAGTATGCTCTCCTCACCAGCAAGAAATAATATTTTAAGGTAAAACATTTTATTATATATTCAAGTCGCACTCAAGCCTATTTTCCCTTAAATGGCAACACAGTTGCTTTCTACATGGAGTGAATTGGTAGGATGGTACCCTGAATTCACCAACTAATATCAGGCATCAGAACTTGATTTATTTTGTGTTGAAATGTAGTATAGGACATTGACAGGATCCTTTGTAAAGGATATTGCTCATAAAATTTGATTTATTAGGAAGTGACAGTCTCACTCCTGTAATTATTTTCCCAATTGTTTCTTGCTATCCAAAAAGAGTTCAAGGAAGGATTTAGGCTCATATATTTTAAGTAATGTACAGCAGCATTTATTTAAAGGGAGGTTGCCACTCTGAAGGCATTGGAGAAACAAGAATAGTTAGCTGAAACACAATTTCTTTTCACACATTTTTAATGCTAGAATAATAACTGTAATAAACCAAAATACCTTAAGATGACATTTACATTAAATGCAACCATATATGATGCTCCTACAATTCCATGCACCTGTCTGCCAAATAAAATAATGCAGCAGTGATCGAGTGTATAGACCCCACAGCAAGACTGGGGACGTGAAGAGCAATTCTGGGTCCAGGTGATGTTGCCTAGCTACGCCTACAGAGAATGCTCCAGATGAAGGGTGAGCATAAAAGTAAAATGGTCAGCTCAGAAGGGGTTGGTAATGCAGGAAGAAGGACCTGCATGAGGAGTGCCTGAGAAGGGATGTTCTCTTTCATCAGTTTCTCTGGGAAAAGAGGAACCTCTGTGCTAGGCCCAGGCAGCCTGAAGGTTGAATTAGTACCTTTTTGCTACAGACAGTAGAACTTGGACCATAGCCTTCAAGGTGGGAAGTGGCCGAGGGAGGGCAATGCTAAGGTTCTTTTGCAAACTGGACCTTGGTAATCTCACAAAGTGATGGGTGGGTTCCTGGTGGAGTGGGAGTGGCCAGGCTCCCCAAACAGCCTCTCTCCACAGTAAGAAGGGACTGAACCTCCATGCCCCCACATGCACACCCCAGCCACTACGTGATTCTTCCAATAGGCATCAAACATCACAGCAAGCACGGGTTAAGCTGGATCAGTACTTGGGCAGAAAGCCTCTCTAGAGCAGTGGTTTTCAACCTTATTTTCTGGAGACACAGTTGAAAAAAATCATTTATGCCCATGACCCAACAATTACATCTTTCAGCAATTCATTCCAGTCTATTGGTGGCACCAATGGGGTGCCATGACCCAGAACCTGATAGTCTGTGACCCACTACTAAGTCCCAAGCTGTGGTTTGAAAACCACAGATCTAGAGAAAGAGAAGTGCTGCAGGAGATGGGGATGATTAATCCATGGGAGGCAGTCCTCCCTATCAGTCCATACAAAGCAAACACCAAAGCATACTTTCGGATTCAGCCGCTTTCAGATGAGATTTAAATATTTCATTTTAATATGAGTACCTTATAAACAAGTTACTGTTCTGGCCTGACTTGAGCAATTGCATTCTGCCTGTCTAAATTCCCCTGCAGTTTCAAATTGAGGTAGGGGTGTGCAAAAGTTTTCAGCAAAACTCAGAAGCAGGTTGCTCCTACCTATGATTATAATAACAACTGTAAATAAGAGATCGGAGGAATTTGGCCTTTTTTCTGTTCATTAATCATTCATGAATGAACTCCAAACCCAGTGTAATTGTAGTCATTATCCATAAGCATTCATCTGAAAAGTTTGGATGGACAATTTTCCATCTATGATTTATCTGTGAATTTCACTTCAACTATTTTCTATTCATTATTTGTGCTACTTGAAGGGCCACTTAAGTCACATGATATTGTTTCTTCTCCCTGATTAGATGGCTGAAACTTTAAGTAGTGGGATAGCAAATGATAACCTGTGACTAGTGCCCTTGTCAACATGAGCATACTGGGCAGCCTATGGAAATTCAAATGGATATTTTCACATGCTAGGTCAGATTCCTCTTCTGGTCTAAACCAGTGTAGCATCATTGACTTCAATGATGTGAAGAACAGCAGATGAGAGGAAGAAAGCTCTAGCCATTAGGGCACAAGCCTGAGATTTGGGAAATTAGAGTTCAATTCACTGCTCTACTACAGCCTCCCTGCATGACCTTTGGCAAGTCACTCAAGTCCAGATTTTCATAGGTATTTAGGCACCTAAACTTGCATTAATTTAGTTTCTGGACATCTGTGAAACAGGATTAATAGCAAAGCCTTCCTTCACAGGGTGTTGTGAGGTAAAACACATTAACTGCTGTGAGATGCTCACATCCTTTAGTAATGGGAGACATATAAGTACCTAAAATAGACACGATGTAGCGCTCGGTTTTTATGATATCCCACCAGCTGTTTCCATTACATACTCTGAACAGTGTCAGGCTCCTCAAATGTTCACAGGCCTGCTCTGTAAAGTAGGGCTATGTTTCCAACTAACCTGAGTGAGCTTTCTCCCTTCATATGTGTCCCACAGAGGACAGGTTGCTCTGAAACCCTGATCTGTTTCTTTGTGGCCTGTCAGGACTATCACTTGTTCATCAACACAGAAAAGTTCATGGTGATAAGTCCCTTCCTTTCCACTACAGCACCTCCCACTGGCCTCCCCGGGAAATGGCTCTTGTGGTTGCTGCATCCTCTCTGGCAGTCCGTCGTTGTCGTTTCTCGGTTGTCTGATCCATGTCTCCCTGCAGTCATGGCAGCTGCTTCTCAGCACAACTTTACAACTGTGGCTCAGTCCCTGCTCCTCCCCAATCCGGGGGGCTTCAGCATTCCTGAGCCACTTACGTCAAGCTGCTCCCTGCTGTCTCTGTCCAGCCCTTATTCCAGGGCCCCGTGGCTGCTCCTCTTCTGGAGCCAATCTTGGAGTCCATCCCAGCCCTTGCTTCAGGGCTCTAGCTTGCTTCCTCCCTTGAGCCAGTCACTGCTCTCTCCAAGGTGCTGACCTGCCTAATCCTGAAAACTGGCCAGCCTTCTCCCTGTGAAAGCCTACCTTTCCCTCTGGCTGGCAGCTCTTTTAATATGGGCCTCCTTGGCCCCAATTGGCTACTTCCCCTTACATCCGTCTGACTGGTTGCTATGGCTGTAACCTCTCCAGGGCTCCATTAGCCCATTCTCTACTGGGGTGGGATCTGCCCTACCACATTTATATGCTGTAAACTTAAAACATTGCAGTAGCACAATATTTGCTAACTAAAAAATAAAATGAAAACATTTTCTGACAAAAATGTAAGTCCCATTTCTTAACAAATCGTCAATTTGCTGCATGCATGTCCTATCCCAAGTCTTCCTCCACAGCACTCTACAAGAATGGGTTAAGTTTACACCATTTCCTGTAACTGTTGCAAGCAGTCACAGCCATGAAACAAGATTCATATTAGCTATTTTCTCTCTTGTTGTGTTATTTGTCAAAAAAAATGAGATATAAGCATTTCAGAGCCTAATATGTTCTGTAAATTATAGTATTATGCTGTGTTTATATTTCAGCTCTTCTGATCCTGTATGGTTGTGTCATACTCTTTTCTGAACAAGCCTGCTCAAGTCCTGATTTATAACAGACCTTAATTTACTTATTCTGGATGGTCCCTTTGCTTCTAGCCATGACCAAGCTGTAAAACAGCATGAGCAACACAGTGGAGTTAGAATGCCTGGTATTGAATCTTAGAGTATTGTAGAGATAGAGCCATGGATCCACTCCCTTCCCACCCCATACCATCTGCTCTCCAGCTAGATCATGATCTGGCCCAAGAAGCCACTATTAACTGTTTAGAATAATGTAAAGGGTCAAATTGGCAGAACACATGTTTTCATAAGCTTGGATACAATATTTGAAAGCTCCACATCATGCAGTCTTTTACTCAGGCAAAATGAGAATTTCTGCTAAATAAGGACTGTAGAGTTTCACGTTTAGCTGAAGTCTGTGGATGAAGACCAGCAGACAAGAGATCTGAAGTAACTGTTCTGGGCACCATGCATCAAATATATCTCAGTTTCAGCTACAAGGCAAGGGAAATCATCTGGGTTGTGTCTTTGTTTCATCTTTCTCTGTCCCATTACAGTACACTTGTCTCCCCCGTGTGGGGTTGAAGAACTGGATACAGGGATCATCCACCCCATGGAGTCTTTGTACTCCGTGACTGTTCTCCATGTGCTGCCCAGCCACTGGATTGGTAAGCAAAGCTGAACCAGAGAAGGGGAAAGTGGTCAATGAGCCCTTTCAAAGGACGAAGCTGCTACTCCAGCATGTGCTACCTGGGACCTCAGAATCAGTTTGGGCTGAGCCAATGTTCCCTCCGCAACCCTCTCCAACATGCATTTACTGTAAACATCTCTGTAACACAGTGTTCCCACTCTTTTGAGGGAAAGCTCCACTATTTAACACTAGGTAAAACATGCCCCCCTCCTCCCACCTCAACCCCTCCCCAGCCATAAACACATCTAACATCATAAACACATCTAACGATAATAACAACACTAAAAAGTGTAGCCTCCCTGGCACAGTCGCCACCACGTCCTATATGGCCCTGTCTCTTCCCCTCCCTTACGGGCAGAGGATAATGGAGACACCTGGCACTGGTAGGCCAGTTGGACTGCTTCAAGTACCCATTGGCATGGGGCTCCTCTGCTCTGGGCAGAAGCTAGGCAAGCTTGAGGCTGGCAGGGGGCTGCTCCTCCTCCTTTGCTTCGGTCAGTGCATGGCTTAAGGGCCTAAATGATCTCAATATTACAGATGCCTCACAGCCCCCATGTAGTCACTGATACTCCCTCCACAAGGAGGCTATGCACTCCAAGTTAGGAGTCATTACTTTAATACAGCGGTTCCCAACGTTTTCTGTGCTGCGGCACACCATGCTACCTTTAATTAATTTGAGGCCCACCACCATATAGTTTCCAAATGAACTCATGAATATTCATGAGCCAATCCAGAGCTCCTTGAGTAGTTTTTAAAAAAAATTTTGTGGTGCACCTGCTCAGACCTGATGGCACACCTGTGTGCTGTGGCACATTGGTTGGGAAACACTGCTTTAACATAGGGTATGTCCCAGTCTATTCCAGGCTCATCCTTGCACTAGAATTGTGAGGGATTGTGTTTCAGATGAATATAAACTTGTTTCTGCAAAGATTTTATAATCCAGGTGTCTATGGCTTGAAACCACAATCTGACCATCAGTGTTCTCTTCCTCCACTTGCACAATAAACTCATGGAACCTACATTTGCAGAGGAAGAAAATACAGAATTACCATTGTAGCACAGCCTGTGAATTCAGGAGATCAGTTTCAAGGGCAAGATTTGACAATCCTTTATTTTGTAAGGTGAAGTCCCAATGGGTATGTCTACACTGGGGTTTAAGTCAAAGTAACCTGCTTAAGATGACTCAAGATGACTTAACTCCATGGCCACATTTGGCATTTATTAAGTTGATTTAAGCTCTTGCTTAGGTTCACTTAACTCTTGCCCTTAAAGTTGACTTTCAGTGTTAAATAGACTTTATTAAGTCAACTTAAAGAAATGTGGCCGCCTAAAAAAAGTGGACTTTCTAAGTCAACTTAACAAAGGTGACTTCAAGTCAATCTTGTTAAGTCGACTTACCTGAGCCCTATAGTATAGATGTAGCCAATGTGTGTGTCTTTCTCTCACGCCAAAAAAGATATTACTAAGGTTTATAATAACTAGAAGCATGAAAGTTACAAAACAGAGGGAGATTGCTCCCTAGTTGTCTGTCTAGGTACTTCCATGGCTCCTACAATCATAACATATGCAGGGCCATCCTGGGGAGGGCTTGAGAGTGGTGATTGCCACTGGCCCCCATGGTTTCATGGGCCCTGCACTGTCTTGCCATGAGCAGGGAAGCACAGGGCCCGCACCGCTGCCCCCCACAGCTGTACTGCCCCCTGCCCCCTCCCCGCTGCCTTCTGTGCAGAGCCGAAGGCAATAGGGCTTGAGGGGGGAAGGTGGAGAGCTGGAAGCATGGAACCAGCCTCTGCTCAGGGCCAGGCCCAACCTGCCCCCAGAATAAGGAACTGCCAGCCCAGGGGTGGAGCAGGCCAGCCCAGAGGCTGGGATTCACTTTCTTGCCCCTCCCCTGGGCCAGATGTTCCTCCATAAGGACAGGGAGGGCTGGCCCAGAGGCTGGGCCTGAGAGAAGAGCCCAGCCCCCAGGACAGCCCGCTATGCCCTCAGGGGCCCACCCCACCCCATCCCCAGCATAGGAGCCCCCCACTGGCTGATTGCCCCAGGCCCTGCAATCCCCTAGGGATGGCCCTGAACGTATGAGCACCTCACCAGGCAGGGGAACCTGAAGTTAATCATGTTGCATGGTTATAACCAAGAGCAGAATTTGGACTACATGCATTTCAGTATATGGACAAACATTCTGCATAAGGATTACATTTGGGTTCCTAAAACCATAGATACAAACATAGTCAGTGAAGGACAAAACCAGATTTATCACACAGGAACATTCCTACAAGGAACAAACTTGGCTGTGACCAGTGAAGAATTTCAACTAAAAATTAGGTCTCTGCACCACCATATCCATTGGAAGGGAATGATTCAAAAATTAACATCCCTGCTACAACAGAGAAATAGGATACACGCCCTTATGACATCGTATTGTCATTAAAACAACATGCAGATCCAATGGCGCATTGCATTTATTTGATACCATCTACTTCAATGTTTCAGTCGAATTAGAGCTCAGGTATCTCACTAAGAATACAGACTTAACAGCTTTACTTATATTCCTTATTTCTGATCAATCATTTTTCTTTATAGAGCTGAAAGGAATGATACTATCAGACATGTTTTCATCCCAGTGGCTGCAAATGACAAACCAAACACAGATGAACAATAGTAGAAAAATAAGTCATTTATTACCTGCATGTATGGCTAAAAGACACAGCAACAGTACACAGTTTACTTAAGTCATGCGCATGACTGCTGTAAGCGCACAAATATTCCAGTGCATGCCATGGCCTGAAATAATGTTTACCCATTCAGGGATCTGCACGTGTATACTGTGATATGGAAAGTGTTAAGAATTTGAGCCATATATTTCTAAACATTGATATTGCCATAAATTAGAAATGGTAATAAAAAATGACCCCTGTAGTAGCCCTGAGCAGACAAATAATTACTAATCACTAACAACAGAAAACTACTTAAGAGAAACTAAAGGAACTAATTGTAAATAATCTTTCCCAATCTGGCTAGTCCAGACAATCTGATTTGTATCATCCTCATGATTGCTGGTATCAGTAGGACATGAAAGATCTGCTGTTGTCAATGCAGAAAGCTGTCCAGCATCCCTCATTCAAAAAAACATTTATCATACAGACTAATGTTCAAGCACTAACTAGATGACACCATCCTCCTGGTGCAAGAAAGGATAGTTCTGCTATGACTGATTTTCTTGCAGATAATGGAAAGTTGGTGATAATGCACAAACAAAGTTGCTTCAGGGCAGAGAGAATCTGAGTCCTGGTCTACACTGGGGCTGCTTTTTGGTGGGAGTTGGACAAGCACGAGTAATCACACATGGTTCAAGGCAGCCAAGAATAGGGCCATAGTAGGGACATCAGGGACAATTCTAAAAACATCTGACAAACAGGACTCATCATTAATGTCATCATTTAAATCACCCATATCCTATGGTCTCAAGGAATCTGGAGAAAGAAGCTCATTGAACTCAATTTTTGTGGCAAACTGAGGTTGATAGCAAACTAACTGGGCTTAAAAGCTCCAAAAGTAGATCTTGGGACAGATAGATGTTCAAAGCACAAAAAAACTTGGATTTGGGGTTCTTTCTGAAGGATTTTGTAGGTAGACAGGAAAGATTTGGTTTACTTAGTCTAAGAGATATTAATGGAATTTTTTGGAAGAAGGGACCATTGTGATCATGTAGTCTGATCTCCTTCTTAACACAGGGCAAAAGACTCCAGCCAATAATTTTGCATCAATGGTCAAGAACTTTTGCTTAAGCTATAGCATATATTTTAAAAAGATATCCAGCCTTCACCTAAAGGTAGTATCTGTTGCTGATATGAGTTGAAGTACACCTTCATGGGAAACAAAGGGTTGAGGATCAGAAGACTGTATTTCTCAGGAGTGCAATGTACTAAATGTAGGACTCTTAGTAAAACAGCTAACTGCATGCATAAAGGGATGACAAATCAGGGCTATACTCAGTGTTCTAAAACAATGCTCCCCTCCCAGCTCTAACATGATATAACTCCATTGATGTTACCCCGACTTACATTAACACAAGTGAGAAGAGAACGGACCTTTTTCTTTTTCATCATTTTCTGTAAAGTTCTTTGTTTTCTCAAATATTCTTAAAAATACCCACTAGTTCTTCCATTCCTTTTCACTTTTTCAACTCGTTCAGTACTACCAATAACTGTGTTTTAGCTTTGCATAGACAAGAAAAGTGGCCCATTGTTGAAGATGAAAAATAAAGTCAACCACATTGTACATACTTAAGCAGAATTAACGACTAATGGAACTGTAATAAACTGAGAAAAGGGTAATGAGTTCCCTGTAGGTTTGCATCACACTGCCCATACTCCATTATCTGCTAAAATCACTTTCTTTAAATATCTAGGTTAAAATAATATCAGGCAAAATGAAATGAATGAAACCATCATCTTAATTACCAAGATAGTGCACAACAATCTGAGAATCTAAATTCCTAAGAGCCTGTCTGCTGTGGAAGAAGCAAAGGAATCCCATCTCTTCTCCACAACAGCAGGATCTAAATTACATCATGAAGAATCATTCTAGACTACGAGTGACCTGCTAAACACTAGTGCCTTCAAATTAACTCCTGAGCCCAGTGCACCTCATTGTACCTCTCAGCACTTGAGGACAGCTTTTTGGGGCACCAAGGATCAAGTATGTGTGCCGTGCCCCCTCTGAGTCCAGCCATTCAGACAGAAAGTACTAAGCACCGTAGCAAACCCAAACACTCTTCTGCAAAGTTAATCATGCTGAACACGTTTTGGCTCATAAAAGACCGTTGATAGCACTTGGGATTCCTGTCAATGAAAACTTAGAGGAAATCACTAACCCTACAGCCAGAAGTCCAGCCAGTCCTTCCAAAATCACCACTTCATGCTAATAACCATTCAGTATTTAACCTTCCATTCCCTGAGGACACTAAATGAGAAGCCCACCAACGATTGCCTCTTACATCATCTAGCATCTGGGACTCTTTTAGGCAGGTTTCAAGACAGGACATGGAACAGAGATTGCACTGTTGGCATGAGGGATGATCTCCTTGTGAACCTGAACAAATACCACTCAAGCACTCTCACACTGTTGGGCTTCTGCCCCACATTTGAGCCCACAAACCATAAAATCCTGCAGTCCTATCTCATAGACCACATAGAGTTTACTTAGTTCCCACCAGAATGGCTTCTGTCTTTCCTCCTAGGTGTACCTAGAGTCACAATGAGATTGGGAAAAACAGTGTGCAGCTACACAGAAAACTGCTAACCACAGCACTTGACAATCTATATTGCTAACAGGTTATCACCAATCAATAAGTCTCCTTTAAAATTTCCTATGGTGTCTTTGAAGACACTCTTTAGTGCTCCTTGGTTTCAATTTCCTCATGTTTATAAAGACAACGATAATGCTTATCCAGCTCCCTTACTTCAGTATTACAAAAATCAGTTATTTAATGTCTCTTTTGTGCATCAAACATTGGAAGCACTGTATAAATGCTAAGAGTTATTATTCTAATACCTGTTGTATTAAGGGCAAGATCCTCACCTGGTGTAAACTAATGTAGCTTCTTTGACTTCAGTGGAGCGGGATTAATTTACACTAAGTTGAAGATCTAGCCCTGTGACTTAATTTCATTCTTAGCCTTTGCCTTTGTAAGCATGGATCTCAAGTTCACTTGGAGTCCACTGGATGCAAGGGAAAAAGAGCTCCTGGATTTATAAGAAGATTATATCCTGGGTATTATTGTTACCACTTTACATTCTTTGCAACATTAGTGTAAAGTTAGTTCTAGCTAGTAGGTCTTTGCATTGACAGGAAGTGCACTTACTGAAGAGTTGAAGTTTGCCGTATACTGACTCAATCATTGTGTTATCTGCTCCTTAACCAGTCACTTTTCAGAGGCACCACAAGAAGAATCAGAGTTTTGCCTGGAGAGCAACTCCATGATACTCTTGTATACCTTTCTTTACCTTATTACATTTCCCTCTTTAAAATATAGCTTGAATTTTTATACTAAAAACTTGGCACGGAAATTCATAAGTGAGCTAAATTCAAGGGGTCTGATTCACTGCTTCTCTCTAGGTTTGATAAGCTAGTTTGAGCAACTAACCTAATCATTCTTGAAATAAAGTCACACTAAGACCATGGTTTCGTATACAAAAGAAATAATATATTATGGGTTACTACTGAAAACAAGGAGTTTAGAATATGCTTTATAGTCTTATTTCCCAACTGTACTGCAGCAAATGCCAGCAAATCACACAGTACTCTTATTAGTATTCATTGTTCTTTCTCTGTACTAAGATTGGATCATTTTGGACACATAGATTTGTGTTACAATCATGGAGTTCTGTAATGAGAAAGCACGTCTGTTTATTTCATAGAGACAAGAAGGCTAATAAATCCCTTTACTATTTTCTTGTTACCAAAGTAGTTTCTTGGAGTGTATTGTGGTAGGATGACTGTAAAGTGATCAGGCCAGGGGTTAAATTAAAGGGGAACACCCCGGAATGCCATTCTGCGACCCACAATTTTTAGGGGCCAGCGTTAAAATAAAATAACGAGGTGGAACACAACGTTCTGGTGCATTCCGCCTCACTACCCCTGCACAACGTCTCGCACACAGCCGGCAGTCATGGCCCCTACGCAGCCAGAAGACACAGTCTTCTGGCCAGCAGGGAGCTTCCCTGAGGCTGGGTCTCAGAGTTTTTAAATCTCCAGTCCTGAGCGTGCTCTCAGCATGCTCAGAGCAGGCTCAGGGCAGGAGTCTCAGCCTGTGGCATGGCTGCTCCATTGCGGCAACCAGGTAAGAAGGCATTGGGTGGGGCCAGGGAAAGGGACCAGGTATGCCGAGGGCAGGGCAGGCAGGCTAGGGTCTATGTTCCATTCCCCCAACCTGATCCAGCATCTCTCCTCTTCTCAACCTGGCCTGTGCCCCCTTCTCATCCTGACCCATGTCTCTCCCCTTTTTATCTCTCCGTTTCTCAGCCCAACCCCTGGGTCTCTCCTCTTTTCTACCCAGACCCGTGTCCCCCTTCTCAGCTTGACCCCCGCGTCTCTCCCATTCTCCAGCCAGATCCCACATCGCCTTCTCAGCCTGACCGGTGTCATTCCCCTTTTCATCTTTCCCCTTCTCAGCCTGACCCCCATGTCTCTCCCCTTCTCCAGCCAAACCCCATGTCTCTCCCCTTCTTGTCTCTCCCATTCTCTGCCTGAGGGGTAACCGTGTCCCTGGGGGCAGCGCTAGATGAATGCAGGGGATATAAGGGCTGCAGCCCAGGGCCCTGACCTAAAGGGATGGGCCTGCACTGCAACCCCTAAAGCCCCTGCTTATCTGTCCCTGCTGGCACAGCACTCCTGCCCCACCACTGTGCCAGCTGGTCTGCCCCAGGGGATGGGGATGGCTTGTGCTTGGGCCACAGACACTGTGCTCTAGCAGTGAGGCTGGACTGCACCAGGGCCCCCAGCATACTGAGAAGTGGTTGCAAATGCCTATCTGGGCTGGGGCCCACACATGCATAAAAGGGGCCTGGACAACATAGGAAGGGACCTGAAGATTAGGAGGGTTCTGGGGCTCACCAAATTATACTTTAATCACTGGACCTAGCCCAATTGTGGTATAAGTAGAAAACACCCACAAGCATTATCCAAAGATTTTTATAACCATTGTGGTCAGTTTTGCATTTACACATATTATTAGATATATTTCTTAGCCATGCTCTAAGTATTTTGTTGGGCACTGACTAGTGCAGAGTATTTCTCCATCTCATGGCACCTCTTGAGCATAGCTTAAAAAAACCATAAATCAAAATCTGACAACAGTTTAAGGTCTAGCAACTCCTATTTAGTATACAATAGAGCCAAAGGTTTAAGTTTATTAACACACCCTTCATATGTGATACTGGCTACTTGGTTAACAGGATGTGGGGAACAGCCCAACATAGTACACTCCAGAAAAAAAGTTATTTACACGGCTAGGAGAAGTTCACTTTCTCACAGTGTTGCATTTAGTTGAACAATCTGTCAGAGTACAGTGGTCGCAGATGTGAAGTTTTCCCTGTATTGAGCAATTAGGAGGAAATTTGAATGTGGTTAGATTGCCACCCTCACACATCAAATAGCCCCAATGAAATCAAGAGCTATTCAAAATGAGTACAGTTACCAGAATCTGGCCCATAGTAACTGGTGACTAACCCAGGACTTAGGATGTACTCGTAGTGAGTAAAGGAGAATCCAGTGTCTCAGATAGCATGAGGTCCTTATAAACCCTAAATGCCTGCAGTGTCACAGTAATTGGTGCCATTGGTGGTTGCTGGTATCGAGTCAACAGTTCCACGTGTACTGGAGACCTTGGTCATACCTAGCAGCTGGATGATGGTTGTCTCACAGTTATCAATATTGGATGCACATATACCATACCAGCAGCCCAGAGCCGGTATGGTCAATGCTCCTATGCATCACCAGTGGTACTGATGCTTCAGTGCCTGAGTTCACAGAGTCCTTAGACTTACCAATGGTGCCTGTTGCAGAAGGTCCATGCAGTCAGTGGGTACTGTGCTTAGACGCTTTCAGCACAGTTGATACTGAGGAGAGAAAACATGCTAAGGATCTCCCCTGGTTGGTTTGAGGCACACTGTGAGCACTCAAAGCCCTCTTTTTAGAGGTCTTACAGGGTGAATCTGAGGGTTTCTTCTTGGGTTCAGCAAGCTTGAAGATGGAGGGCTGCAGGGACAACTCACTTCAGCTGAGAGATAAGGGGCGTGGGCAAGTGTCAGGCTGCAGAGCAACCTCCATAAGCATAATTTCAGTTTCAGTTCCCAGTTCTTTCTGGAGCTGGTCTTCAGCTCATGACACCAAGTACCTTTCTATGGAATGTGGCCCTCACCAAGGCAATGAACACAGTGGAAACACTCATCTGACACCAGAATGGCTATCTTGTAGGAGAGGTACTTTTTAAACCCAGGTGGACTGGTCATGCCTTTTCCTAGAGGCAATCCTCAGTATAAAGAGAAAAAGGGTTAAGTAAGGAACTTCTTTTGTGAGGGTTGGGTTTTTTTTTTTTTAATGGAAATCAAAAACCAAAGGCAACTCTTTAGGACTAAGAAAAGAACAAAAACACTGAAAACCAGCTAAGAACTCATGAACAGATTATTAATTGCTCTGTGTCTAACCAGGGACATTTGAGAAAGAACTGACAGTGATTCATTCTTCAGAACTAGTCGGCCCTGAGGCAGAGAACAAGGAGAGAGAGCACATGTGCAGGCTAAATGGATACTATGATCCCTCACTCTCTCAAGCCTTGGGAGACAGACCTCTCCCTGCCTACAGACAGCCACCCAACCTTAAACAGATACCCACCAGCAACTACAGATCTAACAACAGAAACATTAAAGCAGGCACACACCCCTGCAACAAACCATGCTGCCAAGTCTGCCCACATATCTGCACAATAGATACCATCACAGGTCCTAATCAAGCCTGCTACTCCTTCAAAGGCTCATTTACCTGCTCATCTACTAATGTGATCTATGACATCATATGCCAGAAATGCCCCAACACCTTATACATTGGACAAACAGGACGATCCCTGAGCAAAAGAATAAATGAACACAGAAGTTATATCAGAAATCACAAAACAAAGAAAACAGTTGCTGTGCACTTCCATCTTCCTAATCACTCGATAAATGATTTGTTAATGATCATCATCAGAGATGTGACTGGGAACTCAAGATTTCAAAGAGAAACAGCTGAACTGGAATTAATATGCAAATTAAATTCTATGAAAGCAGGATTGAATCGAGACTATGGGTTCTTTTCCTATTACAAAAGGTAATTTGACTTCAGGCTTCCCATGGTTTGAACCTAACAACTGCTCTGATTTGCTGTTACTGTATGACCTGATCCTATGTTTTACACCCCCTTGCATTTATTTTCATTCCATTCTGTAAATTCACCCATCTTCAAAGCATCTGACAAAGTGGGATTTTCTCCCACAAAAGCTTATGCAAAAAATAAATCTGTTAGTCTTTAAGTGCCACATGACTCCTTGGTTTATGTGCTTGACTAGACTAACACAGCTACCCCTTTGGTAAATGGATACTACTACCAAAGATCTCCCATCAGAAGCCCAGAGTGGCACATTTATTTACAGTGGAGCACCCCTAGGGATGCAATTCAAAGAAGGAACACCAATCCTAGTTACTGAATAGTGGCAGGTATCACCTAAAAGGTTTGAAATTTCATTGTTTAGTGCATATTATTTATCACATTTAGATACAATGCTTTGGTTAGCTAAATAATTACTGATTCTGTCCTTTACATGTACTTCTATGTACACTCACAGAACTCCTGCATGCAAATAAGTACTAACACCATAAATTACTTGGGGCCCAATCCTATAAAGTGATAAAGAATCTAATACTTGGGATTAAGTCAGCATGCTACCTGTCTCTAGACACAAGGAGACTGAATGACGAGCCAGCTTTCCTGCTCTCAGTGAATACACCTGAAGTCCTCAAAGACAGCAGAAATGGCACAATCAGTCTCCTAAACTACAGACTCCTAATCCATATTCAATGCTTGCCATCAAAGTCTTGGAGACATCTGAGCCCTGAAGGCATACGTGCGTGCAGCCCAGTGTCAAAGAACTACAGGAGAGGTGTGGGGAAAAGGGAAGACTATATCACCCAGTCCAGTCACTTTCATTTTCATCACAAAGCTGAGTTACAATCAGCCTTTTTTCACAACTGTTCCCCTCAGACACAAGGCTGACTGAAATTTGCAGTTGCAGAGGAGATCCATGGACCACTCGAAGACATGGGAGTTTGGATGAGATCAAACCTGACAAGTTACACATTTTCCTTCTTCTCTTTAAGTATGCTTACTGTCTTGTAACTGGAATTCCCCATTCAATGAACTGTCACCATAAGGCACTGGAATCTGGAGTGGCAATTCATGACCTCATGGGACTTGAAAAATTGAACTAATGGGTAAGTATTCCATTGATGAAAATGAAACTATGATGAGGCTGATTCACACCAGCTGAGGATGTGATGCACTACGTCTAAAGAACATGTGCTGAAGGGTAATTTTATCCTTACCTGGAGTTTGCTCTAAACCAGTGGTTTTCAAACTTTTTTCCTCATGACACAGATGAAAAAAAATCATTTATGCCCGCGACCCAACAATTACATCTTTGAACAATATGTTCCAGTCTTTCAGTAGTGGCAGTTGGGGCTGTCAGGACCCAGTGCCTGGGAGTCTGTGATCCAGTACTGGATCCTGAGCCTAAATTTGAAAACCACTTCTCTAAACTAATGAATTTTTCTTACTTTTCTTTGCAGATCCCCTTTAAAATACAAGTTAGTTATAGTTACCCTTGAATCCCTCGTGTTCACAATTTACAGTTCCAAAGGAGTAGCTCTCTCTTTTACGCATGCAGGGAAAAATTAGACTATTTTACTGCATTGTTCTCATGTTTAAATATATCCAGTATTATAGCCCAATCATGCCGTCTGCCATTCATTATTATGACTCATGTATATTATAACTACCTTGTTCCAATTTTCTTTCATCAGACCCAACTGCATATTGATTTGGAAGCCTTTGCACAACTGAAAACTCATAATGGTCAACCGAAGTACAAATAATAGGAAAATTCATTGGATGGTCTGTATTTATCATTTTCTTTTCCTGGGGCTGGAGTTAACCCTTTTTAAAATATTCATTTAATAGAGAGATACAGTCAGGCTAGGGTAAATTAAAAGTGAAATTATTCTGTTATCAAATAGCCATTATTCTCGAGGGAATTACTCTCTGGGAACAGTTGCATTGGTATTTATTGCTCTATTATATGATAATGGGATATGTAATATTAAAAAGCACATTTCATTGATTTGAAGCTCACATTTAATTTAAACTTCAGTTGAAACAAAACAAAATGTGGAATGTGTGTATATTTGTCATTCATTCCTCATTATATTCTTCATTACCGTCCTTTTCTTTGCCCAGCTCTCAGTAATGCACTAGAAAACGTTCCACGCAATGTTATTCAAGGGACAAGGATCTTAACTGTGACTTTGCAAATTCTGGGTTCCCACTCAAGTCCAGTGTGAGAATGTGCTGTCTCTGCAAGAATAAGGAAAGGAAAACCTAGTTATGCCTCCTTACCAGTAGAGAGAAAAACCTAACAGTAACCTGTTACCTAACATCCATATAAGTGCTGCAACTAAGAAGACATACTGGGACAAAAATTTCTCTCAGAGGAACTTTATGCTGTAATAGTCAGTAGAGGTCAGGAAGCTATAAGGAAACATATGTTCGTGTTACACATCCTACCACTACATCACAGCTAATTTCTTAGGCTTGATCCTGCAGCACCCATTGATTTCATCGCAAGCCAAATCAAAATATCACAAACAAAGAATCCTGTGGCACTTCTAAAGACTAACAAATTTATTTATCTCATGAGCTTGCATGGAAGAAAGTCCCAGATTTTTTCCCACAAAAGCTCATGCGATAAATAAATTTGTTAGTCTTGTTTGTTTTGCTGAACTAGATTTACATGGCTGCCCCTTTGGCACTTGTCAAAATATCACAAGTTACCCTTGAAACCCTCATGTTCACGATTTACAAGTCATTGAAACATGTGCTTATGTCCCAGTGAACTCAGTGGAACTTAAGCACATGCTTAAGCGTGTGATAAGTACTTTCCTGAATAAGACTAGACTGTTATATTCCATCCTGAGACCTCAGCCATGTAAGCACTTCCTAACAGATGTCTTAGGTCATTTCTGACCTAAGAGCCAAGGTTTATTTCCTTCATCCCTTCACAAGTATTTTCAAAGCCAATAACTCAGATCACTCATCCCCATATTATCCAGCAACTAACTTAGAGGTATCGTGATGACAAAAACAAAATGGTCTCAGGATTCAATCTTCCCACAGTCAAGACAGTAAGAAGACGTCCACAAATGTCAGTATGACAGGAAGCATCCCTTAGAAGTGGGGGACCTTATTGTCCTATGCTGAGGTCAAGCAATGCAAAAAAAAAAAAAACAAACCACAATCTGCAAAGTCATAAAGGAGTTTGCTGTGATTCAAAGACACATTTACAATTTTTCTTCTGAGTTGTGATCTCAGGGTGGGCTGTAGGCCAGGGTTTTCAAACTATGGGTTGGAACCCAGTACAAGGTCACAGACCCTCAGGCACTAGGGTCATGGTGCCGCCTGCTGCCACCACCAAAAGACTATTATGCATTATTCAAAGATGTAGCTGTTGGGTCATGGGCATAAATGATGTTTTCAACTGGGTCCAAAGAAAAAATTTTGCAAACCACTGCTGTAGGCTATTAAACAACTGGTAGATGCCCAGTATGCATGGTAAGAACTCATTTGTCAGTTGCTTAAAGAAATACTTTATTTTTCAGTTTTGTCACCAGAAGCGATGCTCCTCCATAGGAGATTAACAACATGCCAAGTCCCAGTCATTTTCAAATTAGTGGTTGTTGCAGGGTTGAGAGAGATAAGATCCATACCAGGTGGCGTGATAAGGAGCGATTTATTTGATTACAGCATTTAGATTACTTGTTCCCCTTTGCTACACAACCAACAAACTGAGCCTTGAGTTAACTACTTTACAACTTTTTAGAAAAATAATATGTAAATACACACTTTATTTATAACACTCTTAAAAACCCTTAACAACAAACACTCTTACCAACACTTTAAAACCCCCATTTGGTAATGGTTATAAAATGAGTATTTACGGCTATAAAAGGAATATAATTATACCCACCCATGTTGTTATTTACAGCTTTAATTTACAGAGTGCAGGCGCTTTAATCTGAAACTTGTTATTTTTCCAACAAAAATGACTACAAATTCCTTAATAAGCAGTTGGCAACAAGGGGAAGATAAAAAGGAGAATTGCAACTTTTCTTTAACAGTTCTGGAAAACAAGATAAAACACTCTTCTTACCACATTCTTTGTTCAGGGGCTAAGAGGAACTCCCCACCCTTGCTGTAACCCTGTTAGCGTGGTACCTATTTGTTACTTGGTAGCTCTGTGTTCTTGGAGAACCAGGGCACAGCATCCAGCCACTACGACTCACCCCCCACCCCCACCATCATCTTCAGTCTCTGCTTGAACCAGAAACCAGAAACAATGAAAAGTGGTGGGAGATGCACCTAAAAGCCCTTTGAACAAGAGTGCTGGAATTAGGGCACCTCCTCGAGCTTCATCTACCTCGAAGATGTGAGTCCTTAGCACACTGAATGGACAGCAGAAACTTCATTTGCATCAAGGATGGAACCAGAATTAGCCTACTGAATGGAGAACCAAGCTCCAAGGCAAGAGTCGCACTGAATTTGGGGGCTAGCAAAGCAGGGAAGCACTGCATGATAGGGGATCCCTGCACCTGAGACAAAGGAATTCATGTCTGCACACACCCAGCTCAGCAGTTATCAGACAATTGATATGCAACATACTGAATCTGCCTGTATGCTCCCTCAGAGGAATGTCACCCATCACCAGGAATGATCAGCTCCTATTGTCCACCCAAACAAAACACCTCTGGTATACTCCCTTAAGTCATTATTTACCCCCAAAACAACCCTAGTGTTCTGCCTTGAACCATTGTTTCTTTCCTACAAAAATCCCTACCCAAGTTCCACATGAGAGTTAGTTAGTTCTGAATCTGTTCTGATGCCTGATCTGTTGCCTGGACCTACAAGCTGCATCAGGTCCACTGAGACTTCACCTTCTCCCTGCTGATCATGGTGGAGGTTCTGCCTGTCTCCAGCACTCCAGGCCCTAAGCTGAACAGCCTGGTTCCTGGGTACCTTTGAGCTACACTGAGTGGTAAGACAACTCCCCACCTTGCTTCTCTTTCTTTTTTTTTTTTTTCCTTTTAGTCCAACTATAACTCTCTAAACCTGATCTTTTGTAATCCATTTGGGTTAGCTTTCCCCAATACTATAATTGAAACTGGCTAATATTGTAACTGTTTGATCATTTTCCTTGTTTTGTATGGTTATTAATATTGTAACTGTTTGGGTATTTTTCTTTCCTTCTATAATTATTCACAAGTTTTATGCAGGGCCGTCCTTAAGGGGGGGGGCAAAAGGGGCGACTGCCCTAGGACCCGCACTTTGGGGGGCCCCATGCTTTTGTGGGGTCCCACACAGCTGGCTAGAGTAAGGGAGTTTCTTCAAGCTGCAAGACTACCCTGTGGCCAGGGAGCAGCTCTGGCTGGTCAGGGAACGGAGAAGGGAATTGGGACAGGCCATCAATCAACACATTAAAGAAGGTTTTTTGTCCTTCCTCCCACACTGTAATATGCCCCATTGTCATTGATTGCAGTCAGACCACCAGTTCCAAAGCATGGCAAAGAGGAAAGCAGCTGTGGCCGTGTGGGTCTAGTTTAGCGAAACGAACAAGGAATCCTGTGGCACTTTTAAAGACTAACAAATTTGTTTGTTTTACATCAGGGTATCTGAGGGGAGGCCAAAGGTCCCTTGTTTCTTCCTCTCATCCTCAAATAGTACCTGAGTATCATTACTTAGATCACCTGCAAAGCAACGAGGAATGTATGAATACATATATTAAAATAAGATGGAAAAGGAGAGAGTCAGGAGGCATAAAGGAAATAACATACATTAGACAAGTGGAATCTAGTGCTTTAACGTGAGACAGGACCTGGATTTCTTTCTTGATATCATCCAAAAATAGCATCTCTCTCTCTCTGAATTTTCAATTTAACAAAAACTTGATCTAAGAAAAATTATTAAACTTGTAAAATTGTGTGCCCATCTTGATCAGAAAACCAGAACCACAAAGAAGAATACCTCCAGATGCTCCTGTCTACTTGGCTGCGAGTTTCATGAAATATCACCAGGACACATTCAGTATTGCCTACCCCAAACATCAAAAAATAGTCACACATCTGGCTTAAATATACCATTAAAACTCACTTAAAAATAAAGAGATGTTTAAAGAAATAATAAATGGAGGGGGAGCTATTTTCTCTGACTTCTAGGTTTTGAGCCTTTAGGATAAAGTCAGGTCATGTTTTTCTGCTTCTCTCTGCAACTTTTTAGCCTGAGGGCTAGAAACGTATGACTTTATTAAAGAAAAATTATGACACTGCCCAGTGTTCCCTCTAAGCTGATGATGCAGCTGAAGAAGTTATGGGTGCACAAGTTTTTGGGGAGACAACAGGCAGCAGGGAAGAACTCCGTTGGGGCCTGGAGAACCAGCGGGGAACTTGCTCAGCTACATCATCAGCTTAGGGGGAACATAGCAGAGGCTGCAAAGTTTCAAATGTGGGGGCCCTGCATAAACTGATTCGCCCTAGGCTCCACTTCCCCCTAGGGAGGGCCCTGGTTTTATGTACCTGGCAATAAAGTAACTTTCCTAATCAAGCTGGTTGCCAGACTTCCTCTGTGTTCTTGGCATCCCTATATTGCTCTGCAGCAATGCTCCTTTCACCTAGCCAAAGATCCCTGTGATGCCCAGTTCCTTGTAAGGTTTGCTCATTAAGGGTTACCAGCATGCTGAACCTGTGGCATATAAGAGTGACAGCTGAAAGTGCTGTTTTAACCCAGCCTGCTCAGATGCATACTCAAGTCTAGTCTAGTCCAGTGCAGTACAGGGGCACATAAGGGTGGCAGCAGAAAAGTGCCATGTAACCCAGCCTGCTGAGTTCAGGGACATATAAGGGGTCAGCTGAGGGTGCTGATAGACCCGATCCCCTCAGTCACACTTAGAAAGCCAGTATTGAGAAATTTAGGTCCTACAAGGGTGGCTGCATTGGGAGGGATTTGCAGAAGGAAGGAGTAAGCTCCGCATAGAAGCGCAAGTGACCCAAACAGTACACTAATAGAAATGCAACCTCCACCCCACCCAGAGGAAGTAACCCTAATAAATGAGCATACCCCAAGTTGAAGGGCAAAGTTGGTAACATTGTTTAGAAGCTTTTGCTCCTTCCCCTACCCCTCAAATCTCCAAGGCCAGAATGAGGCTGTGTAATCAGAGCAGAATTGCTGCATGTTGCTTATGTGTAATACATGACTGAGAACAATTCATCCCCAAAGCGTGGGCTCAACCCCTGGTTCCTCAGGAATTTGGTCCCTGCTGGCCTCCTTTGTCCCTACACCCACAGTGGTGAGCAGACTATCTGGCTGGAATGTGAAATGAATGCAGCTGTACAAACCTTACTGAAATTCAAAGGGATTTGGGTACTTAATTCATTCAGGTCCCTTCGAAAATCCCAACTTTAATTTAAAAAACAAAAACAGAAACAAAAAACCTTGAAATGGTATCTTTTCCATTCTCCCATGACTCAAAAATGTCCAAAGAAATGGCTGTGCCAACTTTCCAAATGCAGCTGTCCTTTGCTTTCTGACCAGCCACAGCATGCTGCTGCTGCTGCTGCCGCAAAGAGTTTTGCAGAAAATGTAAGAGGCAAGAGTAAATGATAACCCTTAACTCTATCACCGTTGTGTCCACTATGGCATCATTTCTGTGCTGCACCAATCCCAGTCCTGGCTCAAATGTCTCGCATATTCAGGGGTAAGGTGCAAGTTCTAACCTTCAATGGGCACTACGCATGCCCTGACCACAGCAGTTACCTGGGTGCTATGCTCTGGCAACCAAAAATATCCAGAGTGTAGCATCCTTTAAACCTCCCATTGCACTGTAATGTACTCCCATTGGGGAACCTGGCACATAAAGAAGAACAGGAGTATGAGGCACCCAAATTACAACATCTGTGAGGAACCACCATGGCATTTCTGAATCACTATGTGATGGGGGGCTGGCCAGGGCCATTCTGCCTGTTGTGCACCCCTGAGGAATCTCCCTTGCACCAGCTGCATTCCGTAATGGAGACATCCAACTGGCTTCCAACCACTTCCACCATTAGAGCAGTGTCATCTCTGGGACATGGTCCCAAATGTTGACCAAAGACAATGAAGTGTTACTATAAGCATTTATGTTCCAGTATAAATCTTACTCTTAGGAGCAGCTTTTCTACAACATAAAGCACCCAAAGCACTCGATAATCAAATATACACACGTTTTCAAATGCATTATTTGCTTCATCCGTCAGACTGATGAATTTACAATAGAGATAATAGGTGCCGTACACCTTCCAGAGAGATCTTTAAAATAAGTTAAATTGCTGTTATTATCATTATTTGTATTAGTGTAGCTTCTAGGGGCTCCGTTTATGAACAAGGTCCCTAATGTGAAAGGCACTATACAAGCACAGGACAAAGACACAGTCCCTGACCCAAAGAAACAACAGACAGCTACAGATAATCCAACAAGGAAACAATGACCAGAGTTGGTGTGGTTGATCATCAGCAGTCTCAGTATACCAGTGTCCTAACCATTGCCAAGTTTTCTAATCGGGTTCCCAGCAGAAGAGAGTTTTAAGTTAGTTTTTGGAGCAAGACAATAAGTTAATTTTGTCAATCTTCTTTTAGAAATGATATATGCAGCAGAGGAGTTTCTATGACATTTGAGATGGAAAGGAGGTGCTGTGTCATTTGAGCTTCTCCATTTCATTGATTTAATTTTCTTGACAATTCCAAAAACAACACACTATGTGGAGTACTCTAAAGTAGCAGTGGTGGCATTAACACCACACTCAAACAAATCACATTTGTGGTGTTCTTCTGTGAAAATGTTAGTGGCTTACAGGAAAGGCTGGATTCTTTATTTATTTTATGCGCAGTTAATGCTAAGTACATGACTCTATGACAAATGCTCAGCAATAAAGAAAACTCCCTAAGAGACTTGCATCAACAGGTAGCATGGAGGGATTGCCAAGAAAACCACATGGAATTTTTCATTTGCATTAGAAATAAATTGAGGTAAATAATTCTCTTAATGCTTCCAACCCATATCTCTATTAAACATAAATTGAATTTTTTTTTAAATTAGCTACATGACATCATGCCAACAATTATACACATAGATTAGGCTAGTTTCATCAAAGGAAGACTGGCTACTGTTAACAAGTGAGAAATCATTCATGTGGTCCAGCAAGTTCAGTTTTTCCGCTCCAGAAAATTATCTGTAATTGCAAGGAAAACCTTTCATAAGGTTGAATGGCCTTATCTAATGGGTAAGAGAATTAGTAAATATATTTGGCTTTGAATAAATATTCCTGAATTGGGTCAGTGTATTATATAACCCTTGCCTTGGTTCACTATCAATTAATGAAATTATTTCTCCTACATTTCCTGTCATGTCCCTCTTTCTCTTCTAGAAAGAAGGAAATGACAAGACTGTCCCATCCCATTTTGCACCTTCTTTCTAAAGTCTCTCTTGAACTACTGGCAACGTACATATGTCAGCACTCAGTCATGCAAGATGTGACTATGAACAGGGAAGAATATACACAATCCATTTATATGCTGCTGACATTTTTGTACGATTGAAATATCCATCCTCATTAATCTTAACATTATTGAATTTACTTGATAATTTCAGAAAGATCTCTGGTTTTGCATTAACTGGAATACACACAAGCAATGTGTGTATCCAAAACACCAGATTCTTCTTAGTTTCAGCATTTACCATTTCAAATATGCAATGAAATAACTTATTTAGGTGTTAAAATTTGTCCTAATCTTCCAAAAATTATTTATATAAATATATCAAAAGAAATTTCCAAGAATGAGGAGTGGTGACCTGCCTCTATCTCTACTAAGGAAATAGAATTGGCTAAACTGAATATCTGCTCAACAATGACCTATATCATTAGTCTATTGCCTTCTAAGCTCTCTCCTTTGGTCTTAGATCAAATAAACAGCCTCATCATCCAATTTATATGCACTAACACATAGTCTTGTTTGTCACAGAAAATCCATATAAATCTGACACCTCCATACCTCCAAGTGACCAGTATTTTTTATTCCTATTACCTAAAATTCCAATTCCATCCTGCTGTATACACACCAGCCTGGTTTGAGACTGAAAAAAGCTTAACCATGCTGTTTCATTCCCTCTCTTCTTTTATGTAAGTCAAGATGGTACCTATACCCTTAAAGAAAAATCCAATCTTTGCATCTACATGGCCATCCTGCAATTCATTAAGATGATTATAGTACCAGATCTTATTAATTCTCTTATCGTACCACTATGAGATAACCCACAATCCAGGTCAACTCCACAATTAAACATAATTTGGATAGAAAATGAATAACAAAAAATAAAGATTATTATACAGAATAATAGAGTAGCCTCTTTTAATTACACGTGTAACAAATATCAGCATTTGCTAGCTCTCCATTCGTTCTTTCAGCAGCTATGCTCAAGGATAGAGGACAAATGGTCTGTTTCAACTCTCACTTCTAGAAACATGCTAATAAATATGGAAAGAAAATTCACTTTGTAGGAATTATCTATAGGCAGCTTAATGCTTTGCATTATCTGCTCAATCTTAGACTCAAAGGAAAAGGGGAAAAGGAATTTAGTTTTATCCTCCTGCATTTTTGTTGTAAGAGTATCTGGCTTAATGTGAAAAATACTTCAAATTCTTTATCATTGCAATTCTTCTAGAACAAGATTTTAAATACATACTGTGAGATACCCAGGGCAGGGGGCAGTTGGAGAGTGACAGAGAGAGGTATGCAAGCCCCAGAATGCCCCAGGCTCTGTTCCCTGTAGACTACTTCTGGTTAGTAAAATGCAACTGGGGGTACCTGTGGCCAATTAAAACACAGGCTAGTGCCTGATAAAAGATTGCCTGCTCCAGACAGATGGAGCAGGAGCAGGAAGATGAAGAGGGCACTATCATGTGGAAGAGCAGAGAGGAGTTTTTGGAGGAAGGTACTGAGCCCAGGAGGGGAAGTACAAGCTGAGTGGGGACACCCCTTGGGCATGGAGGCCTGAGAAAAGAAACCCTGCCCAGGCAAGAGTGGGCAGGGAACAAGGAACTAAAAGAGCAGAGGAGGGAGTTATGGATTTGGATGCTGTTAATAGCACATAGGTTGCAGTTTACAGGGCCTCTGAGATGAGACCTGGAGCAAAGGGTAGGCCAGAGTCCCTATCCCCTCCCATTCATGCTGAACCATGCTAGATGAACCACCTATTACAGCAAAGATGGGTTAATTGGAGATGTCCTGGCTTACAACAAGAGACAGAAGTATGAGATCCACTAGATTGGAGCTGTAGTTTGCCAGATTATTACTGAATTCCAGAACTTTTGTTTAAGGCTTGATTGGCACCACACAATGAATGTTAGAAATGCAAACAGCCACATGCCATCCTTTTACAAATCCTCTATCTGTCAAAAATGTGCATTTGCTGAAGCACCACATTCAGTGCTCTCTGAAAAACTTAAACTGTTGCTATCTTTCCTTCACCAAGCTCATATATCTTGCAGCATTGGATGAGTTGCTATCACCAGATAACATTAAGAAGTGGATTACGGTAACTATTTTAGTGGCCAAGAGAGGTATTTTGAGAAAATGGGAAACTGAAATTCCTCCCTCAAACATGGACTGGCTTAGTGAGTTCCCTAGTACTGCATAATGAGAAAAAATTACTCTGTCTAATAAAAGGATTGGAAAAAATAGGAGGATGTCTGGTCACACATGAAACAATGGCATACCTTTTGCAACAGTGTACTTTAATGTTAATGTAGTTTACTGTATAATAGTCTCTGATGATCATAGGTTATCTTCTCACCTAGTCACTTAAATGATTGACACCCTGCATAACCTCTATGAATTCAGGTTTGTCCTTTTGCTTTGATTCGGTTGGTTGTTTTCCAGGCTTCACAAATAATCAACATTGAATGTGGTTTTTCATATGGCATTTCCATCATGTGCATGAATTTACATAAGTTTTGTTTTGTAACATGTTCATCTTTTATATAAAAAAGAAAAATAAAGTTAAAAAAAGAAATCAGGGGAGAGATGTGGTTATCAATGGCTATTTCTACACAGGCAAATTAGTCCAGACTAAGGAGGTTTAGTCCAGACTAATTTAGTCCATGGCTACACTAGGCATTCCTTGGTTCAAACTAAGAAATTTCTTAGTTTCAACTTAGTTTCAAACTAGGTAGTACCAACGTTAGTTTAGACTTAAGTACTTAGTTTGAACGTTAGTTTGAACTAGGCATGGGCAAGACCTGCACTAAGACTTAATTCAAACTTAAGAAGTTCAAACTAAGCCATGAGTTTATACTAACCACGCATTCTACTCTGAACTAAGCATTAGTTTGAAGTGGAACATGCAGTTAGTTCAAACTAAAAAGTTCTTGTTTAGTTTGAACTAACCCACAGTTAGTTCAGACTAACCTCAACCTTCTAAATTCAGACTAACAAATCCAAACTAATTTGGGCAGATGTGCACATAGCCTATGTTGCTAAATTTAGAACCTTTAACATGATATATTGCTACATCTTGGGACTAGTCATAAAGCCTTCATCACTGGACTGCTGCAACTATGCCAGAATCTCAGCTTTCCTTCAAAAAATAAAGGTTCTAGACCTCTTGTTTGCAGAAACAAACAGAAAGCTTAAAAAGTGACCCCTTACTTGTTCAAAATCCAGAAGGGCAGTAAAACCTCCAAAATGTATGACCCTTGTGTAACCCTTCTGCCTGGCAGAGCTGACTGTAGCAAAAGGCTGGGCTCTATATCTAAGGGTTCCTATCAATGTTAAAGCACCAAACCAGCTCGAGTCCCCACCCAGTCTCTCAAGCACTATCTGCTGAGTGCCCTAGAAGGCAATACTTTCCCTCTTAAAAGCACCGAATCAGATATAAAGCGTAAATAAAAGGAGGGAAATATCAAAACAGCACTGCTTTGGGAAAATAGTGCAATGCAGAATTCAGAAACACAATGAGCAGAACCCACCTCCTGCCAGAGTATATGGGGCATGTCCTTCACTTCTCCTGTCTCACTTTCCTCTGCTCTGACCATCCATTGCAGTGTCCACCTCCCATTGGGTTGGTGAGGAGGAGAACTCAGCCAGGCCCTCCCTGTATGTTCTTGCTGCCACGGGCTTAACCAGGCCCACTCTGCTGCTGCCTCCTGCCACTTCTGGGCCTCACTGAGTCCCCATCTGCTGCCTCCCATCATCTGCTTGCACTGACCACTCATGGCTCCCACCATCTGCTAGCTCCCATTGTCAGCAGGCATCAATTACTCATAGCTCCTGCCATCTGCTGGCTCCTGCCATCTGCAGGTATCAACCACTTGTGGCACCTTTGTGCTTTTGTCAGTCAAGGTTTCCAAGTATCTTGAGTGATTTCAACTCTAAGAATGATTTCAGCTCCTAGGAAAACCTTTCTACTGACACAGCAGCAATGTCCATGCTTCAAACAGATGATTCCAAAAGGAATCATTGACATTAACTCTATCTTTTAATGGGTGGGGGGAGAGAATTAAGCATTGCTTGAGGCTTAGTGCTTTGTCAGAGATAGTGCAATCTCAGCAGCAAACCCCATCATCCCCTCACTCTTCTCTTACAATGCTGGAACATCCCTCCACCACCCTTTTGAGCTCTGTTTAAGTGAGAGTGAATTTTTCATCAAAACAGACTAAACAGAGTTCACACAATCAAAGGACAACATACAGTCAAAGTACGTTTCATTGCCCCTGCAATTAACACAAAAGGGATTTGTAACCCAAACTCAGCCATAGTAACCATTTCCAATCATGCCCAGCTCCTAGGTGGGCTTATCTGTATACAGCAGGGGTCTCAAACATGTGGCCCGCTGGCTGCATGCAGCCCCTAAAGCTATTTCCTGTGGCCCGCAATGACACTATTGTTAACGATATTTGCAATATTGTTGTATGAAAAGTTTTCAGGGGTGCAGCCCTCAGGCTAACATACTAGTCCTCATGCGCCTTTGTGGTGATTTGAGTTTGAGACCACTGATATACAGTGAAATTATGCTAAGTACATGCAAATACAAAGCCCATACAAATAAGGTACCCCCCTTTCAGTTCACTGAGCAGGGGAAGTGCCCTCAAACACAGACCTTGCTTGACACTCAGATGTTCCTTACACTTAAAATCATCTGACTTTAGAGCAGATCTTACAAGGGGCCTTGACATATGATACTTAAACATTCAGAACTGGCAATTCTGGAGACTCTGCAGTCAGGAGAGAGAGAGTGAGCAGCATGCACATTCTTCTGGTGCAATATAAACAGCTGGACCAGATCTGCCTCAGGCAAAAATAAGCATTTGTTCCAACTTAATATATTTATTTAAAATTTTGCTCACTGGGACAACCTCGTGAGATATACGGTTTATTTTCTTGATGTTCCCAAGGGAGTAAAAGTCATAAAATCTTGCTTTAGCATTCTGCATGCAACACAGACAATATCAAGCAGAGCAGATGTCACCATGCTCCAGCATAGAAACTAGGAAGCAAACAAATGGCCTCAGCTTTTTCAGTAACTACCTGCCAAATGAGTTCTATAAATGGAGAGAGACAAATACAATTTGCAAACAGAATTAAATTAAATGTTCAACTTCTAAAGTGCTCTTAGTAACAAAACTAGTGCAAAAAATTGATTTCAAAACTTAATACTATGGAGTCCTTTTAACATTGTTTCCACCCATTAGCAATATTATCCAGTATCTTAAATAACTACACAGCAGCATATCTGATATATGTATTTATCTTAAGTCTTAGAAGATTTCTGCTGCTATTTCATACTATCTTAAACCAACAAGATAGGAATACACCACAAAGTAACTCTGTACGATCTAAATGCACATTATTTATTTATTTATTATTATTTATATTGCAATAGCATTGTGTTAAATGACGCACAAACACAGTTCCTGCCCTGTAATCCATAGACATGTTTAAGTTTAAGACATGTGACAACAGGTAGGTACTGTGATGCTGGAAGCTGGGTGAAACCTCATTGACATCAGTGTTTGTGATGGCCATCCTTCATTCTGGCTAAATTTAAGCACTACTTGAAGTAAGACAGCTGAAACACTAGGACTATGTCTACACTAGGAAAAGTTAGTTAGTTAGTTAGAATCTGTGGGCTTACTGTATCATCCCTCTAAAGGATGCAGCATCATCCCCTAGATGATGTGACAGGTCGCTCCCCAGATCCAGTTCAGGGTGCTGCTGTGACCTGCCAATTCCCACTCCTGAACCCTGATTCACTCTGCTTTGCCAATTGACCACTCACTCCAATCAGTCCACTCCAGCCTCTTACATGTAATCAGTCCCAAGCAGTGGGTGTATGCCCCTGTCTACTCAAGGTATGGTCCCCCAGCAAGCACCCCTGCCCCCAGTTACTATACCAGAAGCCACTGTCTACAACGATTGGGAACCACTCCCAACCACGCACTCAGATCCATCCATTTAACAAAGTAATGGATTGTGCCCAACCTTCTGCATTCTCAGCCTCTAAAGATCACATAGCTTCAGATAAAACAACTACCAGTTTCTTGATCAGATTATAATTCTAAGTGAGAATATGACCAATCATGGCAAAATCACAATATAAATGAGTCAGGAGAGACCACAAGAAAATAAAAGGTAAAATATGCATGCTAACCTAATATTTTTACTTAAACTAACCTCATAGTTCAGGGGTCAGCAACCCACAGCTCCAGAGCCAAGTGCAGTTCTTGAACTGCCACCACGTGGGTCTGGGGATGTTGGGCTGCAGTGGGGCGCCCAACCAGCCCCAGCATCAGGACTGGCTCCAGGCCAGCCCTGGCCACGTCGACCCTCCTACCGCATGAGCACGAGGCAGCTGAGTAGAAGCACCATGGACCCTAGGGCTCACGGGGCAGGACACATGCCCCCAGGGTCAGAGGCGGTGCCACCTGCCCTCCCTCCACTCCCTACCTACCCCTAGCCTGCCCCACCTCCCCAAGGGCTGGAGAGCAGCCAGAGCAGAGCTGTGGCTTGCGGGGCAGTGCCCTGGAGTGGTCTGCTCCAAAGAGTTCAGGCAGCTTTGCCCCCGGCCACCCCAGGGCTGAACAGGCCCAGGCTCTTCTTCTAGTTTGGGTTGCTGAGCCCTGTCATAATCCAAATAACTTTATGCTCAAGGTGTTCAGCCGATAGATGTTTGCACAGCCAGTCTCTGCCTGAGGCCAGGCAGGGCCCAGATCTTGCTTAAAGTTGTTTCCAGGTGAAGAGTCCCAGGCCAAAAGCCTCTTAAATCTTCCAGGTCTCTGTCTTTGTTTCCAACACTCCTCTCACCCCTATCCTTACAGCAGAGGTGATGACTTGGTCTCTTCCCACACACCTCCATTAGTATACTTTTGTCTCTTTCAGGCTCACTGCTGCTGGGAGAGCTCTGTGTGTCACTACCCCTTGAGTCCTGCTAAACATGCTACACATCTGAACACATGCACGGAGCTGTAAGAAACATGATATCATACTACTCATGTAGAATAGGTTATGAGCATCTATAAAGACACATTGCATTGTATAACTGGCACCAAATCATACAATCATGGTGTACAAGTGAACAGGAAAATTATATAGATCATAACCCAGGGTGCACAGATGTGCACCCATGACAGATGATGTAGAGGGAAGAAGAGAAATGGCTATGGCTTTGCCCTCTTTGTCCCATGAGGGATGCGTGCTAGAGAACACAGGGGTTGCATCTGCACCTGAACCCTGTGCAGGAAGTGCAGAGGATCTTTGTAGCCTCCACATTTGTGCACACTCACACAGGAAACAGCTACACATCAGCCACTATATTTTGTTAAGGGAAGTCACACCAATCAGTGGAGCAAAACTGAAGGGAATGACAGCCATCTGAAATGAATTAAGGGTATGTTGAAAACAAAGCAGGCTGAATATTCATTCAAAAATAGTTAAAGAATTAATAAAGAATCACAAGGTACTGGGAATCAACAGTGATCATGATTAAAGACTTATGAATTGCAGACTTTCTGCCATCAGATAATTGAAGAGACAGAAAGCCGTGGTTTTCTAATTCCTTCCATGGCTGCTTTATTACTGTACTTGAGGCTTATATACATGTTAGATTATAGAATGCATCATAAAAATTAAATTGAATTCATTAGAACATTGCCTGGGCATAAGAACATAAGAATGGCCACTCTGGGTCAACTCTGTGATCTACCTTGCCCACAATCCTGTCTTCCAACAGCAGCCAATGCCAAATATTTCAGAGGGAACGAACAGAACACAGCAATTATTAATCCATCTCTTATTGTCCTGTCCCATTTTTGGCACTCAGAAGTTTAGGGAAAAACAGAGCATGGGTTCCACGTTTGGCCATGTTTGTTCCTTTAACAAAATAACTATTGATGGATTATTATAAATTCATACGTCCATGAATTTATTTAATTCTTTTTTAACCTTATTTACTTTTGTTCATCACAACATCCGCAAGCAGAGGGTTCCAAACGTTGACTGTGTGTGTGTGAAGTACTTCCTTAGGGTTGTTTTAAACCTGCTGCCTAGTGACTAATTACTGTTTAATTCATCAATATGTTCTAAAAACTCCTCTATTGGCATCTCTGTCCATGACAAGTTCTTCAGATTTGTCACCTAAAAAGAATGGCTCAGTACGTGAATCTCCTTCACAACTTTTACAGTGAAAACTGATGCAATGAATTCATTTAATTTTTCCACAATGAATTCCACAATGGGCAAGAAGCAACTTCTTAATACTTCTACTTCTTCTGTCATGATGGATGACAGGATTGCAAACAGACTCCTTGGCACAGCTTGAATTTCTGTTTCTACATTAATCCCAAATCTCACTACACCTGTGGCTCCAATCAGACTTATTGTGATCTGCTCAGCACATGGGGCAGACCTCAAGTGGTTTAAAACTCCAGATCTCCAAAGTCAATCAGTATTTACTCATGACCCTTGTCCATTAAACACACACTCTATCAGCCAAATTCTCAATTGGCTTATATAAATCAAAGGTTTTATTAACCAATAAAATCAGGGTATTGATTTGTGCCCTCTTTTTTGTGATCAAGGCTATGTGGCCCTCCCAATACTGTTCCCTTCCCTTCCTGCACAGCTCTCTGGTGATATATTCCCCTTCCCCAACACGATCATTTCCAGCTCAGCCTATTTCCTTGCATCTGAACACCCCTTCCCATTCAGGAACTATGTCAGTCTGATAAGAGCTTTTACTCATCATCAAACTTTTCCATCATCATGCAGATTTTTTTTAGTATCTTAACCACATGCATCTATAATGTAATCAGAAAGCATTCAGGGTACGGCTTTCTTTTCCCCAGAGCCTATTAGTCCATTTTATTTGTAAGGAACAAAAAAAGGTGAAAAATCAATTAATAAATGAAAGAGTAATTCATGTTCAGAACAGATTTACTTGTCAACATATCTTTACAGAGCATGGAAGTAACAGCTTGGAAGTATGCTGACCAGTTTGCTGCTGAAATCCCTATGCACCTATTTGACCGAAAGCAGGTGTTCTGGGCCCAGTTCTGTCCTCACACCAATTTGACACTGTAACTCCATTGCCTTCCATGCAATTATTCCTGGTTTACACAAGGGTTGCCTGAAAGCACCAGCAGCATCTTTTATGACAACAGCAAGCTAACAAATTATGATGGGTAATGTAATGTCTAGCTCATGTTCTACTTTGTGAGGCCACATGATTGACATGACTGTTGGTTCTGTTTTTAGTGCCATCTTCTTGCAGCAATAAATAATGGTGCTAGGTGCCCTGCAAATTAAGGAAGGAAGGATGGATGGATGGATCTGCATAATGTATTGCCCTGTCCACTTCTGATTTGGTTTCAGCTGCATATCACTCCCAATTACAGTATTTGGTATATGGCCGAATACTAAACTGTAGTCTTACTAGACCCTGACCTCATTTAAATTGATATAAAACTAGACTAGCAGCACTCACTTCAGTGGAATCACTCCTGATATATACCAAAGTAGCTGAGATTGGAATCTGAATCATGGTTAGGAGTTGAGGAGTGTTTAGCTGCTCTGAGCACTAATTCCACAACTGAGATGACCAAAAGGTGTGTCATATGTGGAAGGCATAACCAGCAAAGCTAATGCCCTTCTCCTTGTAAGTGACTGGGTTCATTCATGTAGTTCACTGTTTGTAAAGAAACACTGCACCCCACTTGTAGTTAAACATCTCAGAACATTACTTCATATTTAATGCTGCCAAAATTACATTGTATTTATTATTCAACAGCTGCTTGCTATTATAATTTATTTTCTTGACAGGCACCATGTTCTGTTGTAGTTGATTCCCACATGGCTATTGATAGCAAAGAAGTGGTTTCTGAAGAATAGGCACTCTCTTTACATTATTGGAAAAGCTTTCTTCTACTCATGTTTCCTTTCCTTGCTAATTCAGATAAGCAAATAATAGGAACAGACCACACTAGGCAGTATCCAAGTAGCCAAACATGGAAATGGGTGGATAAATACTCCCCATAAATGTGGGTGTATAGTAATCCGCATTCATAGTTTATACAGTGTGCACATGGATGACTTGTAAACATTTAGACTGTCTACATTAGCAAATTAGTTCAAATTAAGGAGCCTTAATTCAAACTAATTTGAATCCTGTCAACACTAGGCTTTGCCTAGTTCAAACTAAAAAATATTTTAGTTCGAACTAAGCAAAACTTAGTTCAAACTAACTGCTTAATTTGAACTAATTTGCATGTTTAGTTTGAACTAGTCCTATAGAGACATCCTAGTTTGAACTAAGTAAGTTTGAACTAGCAGTTAGTTCAAACTAGTCCTGCTTTTTCAGTTCAAACTAAAAAAAGCACAGCTAGTTTGAACCAAAAGTTAACCAAGTCCAAACTGAGATTTTCGGTGAAGATATAGCTTCAGGCATTTTGAATAGCAAAAACAAAGCAAAGACTTGGGAGGACAACCTTCAGAATATTCTGGCTAATGTTGCAACTATTTAAGAGAGATCTAATTTAAAGATGGACCCAAGAGGTCAAATTGAGAACACTTTTGGACAATCCTATTTTCGCTCTGGCCCCTCTCCCCTTCCCCCGCAAAATTCAAGGGTTTTCAAATTTGGGATGCCAAGTTACACATGGTCCCTGATCAAAAATTTAGATCCAAGATGCAGTCTTAATTCAAACTAATTAAGGAGCCTTAATTCAAACTAATTTAGTTCCTGTCCACCATAGACTTTCACTAGTTCAAATTAAGGAATTCCTTAATTCAAACCAATGAAAGCTTAGTTCAAATTAATAACATCTGCATTTAGTTCTAACAAAGCACTTAGTTCGATTATTAGTTCAAACTAAGGGCAGTGTAGACAAGGATTAAGCCTTAATTCAAACTAAATCAATTCAAATTAGGGCAGTTCAAATTAACAAAGTGCACTAATTCAACTTAACGTTTAAGTCAAACTAGTGCACTTCATTAATGCGAGTTACTACGGTCGGGTTTAGTTCGGGTTAAGGTCGAACTTATTAGTTCGGCTTTGTTAATTCAAACTAACTTTCATAGCGCAGACATAGCCATAATGACTTACTCTTAAAAGTCTGGAAGTCTTCATAGTCAGGACTCTGGGTTAGTTGATTAGAGACATGAGGACTGAACCCAATTATCAAATCCTAACCCTCAAAGTCTCAAGTTGTTGAGATTCAGGGTTTCAGTCCAGACCCATTTTTAATGAATATATTTCCATAATGTCTATTTTCCCCCATCGATCAGTAAATATCTCCATTCTCAGCAGTACTGTCATTACATAATTTGCACAGTCATCTATCAAACTGCTCCTCCATCAGTGCCATCACTGACTGTCCCAGACACCCTTGAAAGATGCAGCCACTCAACATGGTCTGCACTTGACTTGAGAAGGACCTAAGATTTCCAATCTCATAAGCCAGTAGTTTTCAACCTGTGGGTTTCGTGAAAGGAAACAATATCTCAGATTTTCCAAGTGGTCCACATCTACACTCAAAAATGTTTAGGGATCTGCAAATGAAAAATAGTTTAAGGACCACATCTGTGTGCTGTACATCATTGTTTTTTTATTTTCTTTTTTTATGGCCCCATTACTTCCCAATTCCTACCCTAATTCAACATTCTCTTTTCAATTCACTTGATTGCAGTGGATAGTTCAATGTATTAAGGTTTCTTTTAGGTTTGCATAGTATCTGTTTTAGCTTGTTCAAGAAATGCTACGTCCTAATTTAAGATTACACAGATGTGTAAAGTATTTCTTTCCTTCTGGCAGCACTACCACATTTATTCTGAGAGACTGGATAATTTTTTTCCCCAAGAAATTAAGTATAAACCTAAAAATACCAATCCCTTGCTGTTTTAAAGACCCATTCGAGCACTGCTCCTTAGACTTTCCTGATGTAATATTTATTACAGTTTTACACAGTATTTAGTACTCTCATAAACATCAGCCACTTAACAATATTAAAATATTTATGTCAATAATATGTTCATAAACAAGAGAAGATGTTAAGCCTCCTTTTATGCAAGTTCTTTCTACTGATGTGGAAACACTTCAGCAACACTGCAGCAAAGACAAGCAAAAATAATTTCTTCAAA
Organism: Podocnemis expansa; assembly: GCA_007922195.1. NCBI lineage: Eukaryota > Metazoa > Chordata > Testudines > Podocnemididae > Podocnemis > Podocnemis expansa. The sequence goes on from ML681964.1 coordinate 64,232,865, forward strand.
TCTAAATAGAAGCTGGGACTGATATTAGAGAAGGAAAATCTTTATTTGATTAAAAAGTATGGAAACAAAAAAGATATGATGAACCTAAAGTAAAACCAGTGAATTTTCAGAGTCTCTCTGCCTGCTGATTAAAATGCAAAATTGGCATTTTGACCAAAATATTTGCAACACCTGCACTTCATTGCACACCCCAGCAGAAAACTCACATGCTAACCATTCCTTGTAAATAAACAAATACTCTTCAACAATGCTCCCTACCCTCCAGGTCCAAGCTGCAATCATCAGTGGAAATTGATAGTCCCCAATTTGTTTATGGGCCTACCAACACATTTGGAAGTGTCCTGGCTGGGATGGAGCTGAAATGTTCTTCTACACTATAATATCCAGAAGCTCTAACTTTGACTGAACTTCTCTTCACATCTCCTGAAACAACCTGCCACACCAAAGGCTACTGCCTCACACATATTGCCTGCAGCCTATGTTCCCTCTAAGGTGCGCAGCTCTGCAGCCGCGCACCTAAAAAACCTTCCCGCGCAGGGCTGTCCTGTTCCCACGCACAGGGAGGGCCAAGCCAGCAGCACAGCCCAGGATTGGCTGGGCAGGCCAGCAGAGCGGCAGAGGATTGGCCAGGGGGAGGGAGTGGGGCCAGGGCCAGGTAGACAAAGCGGCGGAGGACTGGCTGGGGTGGGGGGGAGTGGGGCTGGGCCGGGCTGGGCCAGCTGAGTAGCAAGGGGTAGGTGGGGCCAAGCAGGGCAAAGCTGGCAAAGGGGCCAAGGAGCGGGGCCGGGGCCAGGGCCAGGCAGAGCCAGGCTGGAAAAGTGGCTGAGGATCAGCTGGGGCGGGGGATGGAGCAGGGCCGGGGCCAGGCCAGCTGAGCAGTGGGGAGGGGTGCCAGGAACGGGCAGAGCAAGGCCGGCAAAGCGGCCGAGGATCAGTGGGGCAGTGCAGGGGGAGCGGGGCCAGGGCCAGAGCCAGGCAGAGCCAGGCTGGAAAAGTGGCCGAGGATCAGCTGGGGCGGGGGATGGAGCAGGGCCGGGGCCAGGCCAGCTGAGCAGTGGAGAGGGGTACCAGGGATCGGCAGGGCGAGGCCAGCAAAGCAGCTAAGGATCAGTGGGGGCCGGGGCTGGGCCAGGCCAGCAGAGCAGCTGGCGGGGGGGCGGGGGGGACTGGGGCCAGCTAGGGCCAGGCCAGCAAAGTGGCTGAGAATCAGCAGGGGGCAGTGGGGCTGGGGCCTCGCAGGGCCATGCCAGCAGAGCAGCTGAGGTTCGGCCTAGGGCTGGGAGTTCAGGCTGGCAAAGGGGCCGAGGATTGGACGTGGGGGGCAGGCCTGAACCATGGCCAAGGATCAGCTGGGGGGGGCCGCCTTGCAGGTCGCTATTCCTGAGCTATCCAAGGGATCCTTTTTACCCTCATGTCCTTCCTCCCCCAGGCATTCTAAAAATAGGTGATTGTCCAGCTTTTTATTTCTGATAAGTAGAATGTTTAAAAACAAACAAAAAACAAAGAGCAGTTTATAGGGAGGGGAAAAATATCAAGGGGCAGTGGAATACATAGTTATCATTTATTCCTAGAAGCTTTTTATTTTGTGTTGATGGCACCGTCATAGTTCAGTTGGTAGCTCAGAAGGCTTATAACGCCAGCATCATGGGGTCAAGTCCTGTGTTGGATTTTTTAACTTTTGGCTTGTTGCGTCTTAGGGAAAATAAAGTGTATCATGATTTAAATTACTAATAGTGACCTATTAAGTAAAACAAACAAAAGGACACATTTGAACTGGCTAGAAACAATTTTGGACAAGTTTTTTTAAATTGCAAAATGGGCTGCTGTGCAAAATGAAAAACAAGAGGCAAGTTACCTGCTTTCACTTTTAACTTTTCTTATGTGCTTATTCATTTTGGAAAACTGACAAAGACAGACAAACAGTACTGAAGAATTGATGAGACATAATGTCACATAAACATAGAATACATTCAAATTATTAATAAAAACAATTTTAAATAACTTATTAATTTTTCATTGTTCTATACTGTTCAATAATTTCCATCATGTGAATTTGCACAAAAATTCTTTCACAAAAAGTTCTGCACACAGGTTGAAAATTTTGCACACAAGCCACCAAACCTTAGAGGGAACATTGCCTGCAGCCATACCAAATTAGGCCACAGTCATGTACAGACTACACAAACTTGGGTCTAGCCTGAGCAGTGCTTGGCTCAGTGAAACTCAGGGACCATTGAACATGTTGGTCACTGATTCAGAAACTGGCATTCGTAGCATCCAAGACCAGGATGCTCCACTGCAATCATAGTCTGACCTCCTGTACGATACCGAGAACTGAACTTCCCCAAAGTATATTTTAGAGCAGATCTTTTCTCATATTCTTGCTTTTGAATCAGGAACAAACTGATGCAAGATTCTCAGCTGCTGCTGTGTTAAGAGCATATAAATGAGCTGAATGCCCACACATGGTGTCACAGCTTCCTTCCTTAGGAGATGATGTCATTCTAATGCCTCTCAAAATAAAGGCATTGCAGACCTTATGGGTACCTCTACGCTGAGGTAAAAGATCCGTGGCACAGCTGTGGCTGGTGCAGGTCAGCCAACTTATGCTTGTGAAGTTAGACTGCAGAGCTATAAAATTTCAGTTTTCAGGTTCAGGCTGAAACCTTGGTTCAGGAACACTCCCCTGACACAGGATCTCACAGTGAGTGTTAATGCTGTAATTGAGCAGTTGCTTGCCTAACTCAGCTGATTCAAGCACATAGGTCCAACGCACTGGGATTATTTAATTGCAAAGTAGACACTCAGTGTCATGCTAAAACCTGGACTCTAGGATTCCATGAAGGGAGAATATCCCAGAAACCAGGGTCCAGCCCAAGCCTATATATCTACAACATAATCAAACAATCCAATAGCTTCAACCCCATGAGCCTAAGTCAGCAGACACAGGCCTGATGTGGATGTTTAACTATAGTGTAGACACATACAGAGTCCAAACATCTACCTATGATGGAACCAAATGGTTTTTCTCCTGAAATCCAAGCAAAAGGCCCCATAGCCTTTGTGAGAGCAAGCATGTTACAGGGGAGAGGGCTCCTTATATTCCTTGAACTATAGCTAAAGAAAACTGCATCCAAGCACCTGATCTGCTCCTTCCATGTGCCTTGTGAGATGACAAGGCCATGACTCATCTAACTTCCTGATAAGCCTGCAAAGTTCAGTGGGACATGATGGAGGGAGATGACTGCTATGGTGCATAGTGTACTATGATCCTCTTTGTGAAGTGTTTTGCAGTCTTCTGGTGAAAAAATCTGTCTGGAAGCTAGGTATGAGTATGTTCTCTTGTATGCCAGAGAGGATCAAGGGGGATTGTACAACCTGAGGCACAATCTCCCCTAGCGTTCCCTTCGAGCAGTGCCGCTCTGCACCACCATTAACTTAGCTTGCTGAGTCTAAGGGTACTTCACACTTGGAGCTGAGGGCAGTGGTGGATTAGGGGCCTCCCACACTTGTGGACCTCACCTGGGGCTGCAGCACCCCTCCAGTCTACTCCTCTGTGGGAGGGCTGGCACTTGGTGGGGCAGAGCTGGGGCCAGGCAGGCCCCAGCTGGGCTGATTGACCACCACCACCCCAGAGCCACCCAGCACACGGGGAGGCAACTTCCAGTATGGCCTGGCTGTTCTGGAGGCTGTCCTGTACTGCATAGCTGCCGGCCCCACTCCTGAGTACAGACCGGCCAGCCCAGGAGTGGGGCAGGAGAGCAGAGCACAGCCTCTGGGCCACTGCCAGGGGCAGACCGGCCGGCCCAGGGGTGGGGCTGGGGTGAGAGCAACGCAGAGCCCAGCCTCCAGCCCAGGGCAGCTCCGTTCCCTCCTAGCCCTGCATAGCGGAGGTTCGCCCACATTGTGTGGGCTTCTGGGCATGGGCCTCATAGACCCCTGCATTAATCTGCCTGTGGCTGAGGGTGTTGATCCCTAGCATGAAGAGACATAGCCCCCCTCCAACTAATGTGGGTAAAACATTAAAGATCAAATGTAGCCATGGCAGCAGGATAAGCTACCAACCCAGAGTATGTGACTAAGGTCTCAAATGAGTAAGTTTTTTGGAGTAGCTAGCCCATCCCACCACTCACACTGCCATAGGAATGTTTTATTTTTAGGTGCTATCTCTAGCAAAACTTGTGTTTGTACATCTACCCAAGCTGGGAATCACACTTCCTCGCTGCCGCATATATGCAGCCTAACAATATTTATTCATGTGCTTAAATCAGGGTCTAGTCTGGCTTTAAAGCAAATTGTACAACAATGCTTCCAGTTAACAAAGAAACAATAATGCTATCAGTGGCCAAGAGTCTTCCTTCGAGAACAATGAGACTATTCCCTTCACAGAGGTTTCCTGAACCTTACCAGCTATGGGACCAAGCCAAGGAACTACTCTCACTTATTTCAATGAGCTTTGGATCAGTCTGTTTTCTCCCTTACACAGGTATCATAAGGGAAACACTCTCAAGGTAAGGTCTGTTTGGAATTTTTTTTAAATAATTCAATTATTTTTAAACTCAAATTTGTGAGAACTTTTGAGCTCATCTTGGATCTGCTCAAACAATGAAACCATTTATTCTAGAATAAAAATTCATAAGAATTATTATTCTCAGCAAATAATTCATCCAACTCAACTCAAAACCCAACATTTCTTTTGTTCTGCTTTTGGTGCATGCTCTCCTGCTGTTCTGTCAAGTGTTCTTCCCAGATGCATTAGAGTTAGAGTCAAAGGTATGAAAGGTTCAGCCAGCCAGTTCATTTAAATAGTACCTGGTAATAGCTCTGCAAGGAAGAGAACTGATGCAACTACAGACCTGTCAGGTGGATAAGGATAATTCCATATTACAATATAAAGGCTGCACCAATAGCACAATAAACCTTCATCAATCTTGACACCCGCATGTGTCCTTATCAGAATTTCATTAAATAAATCTGAATGCAAGCAGAAGAGTAACAGAACATGATTTCCTGGTAAAACATTATTCCTTACATCAGTAGAACACTTTCAGCATCTATGCCTACAAATTAGCCAAGGACTCTTAAAGCTACAGACGTTTTTAGTTTAGAGGCCATATGCTAGTCATTTCAGACCTAGAACTCCCATGACATCAACTCTGATCCAGCAAACACAGATCCTTAGTGCCCTGCGGAGTCCTAGTGAAGCCAATGCATTTCCAGTTCTGTAAATTCAAACTGTGGCATCTACCTTGGAGGTATATTTCTCACATGATCTGCCTTTTAAGTGGATGTAAATGATAAAGGGAAAGACAAATCCGGCTCCTGCTGAGGTCTTATATCGCAATTTTCTCTAATGTATTCATGATTAAAAGTATTTGACATGTTTGTAAATTTCATTTACTCTGCGACCTGCTGTTCAATCCATCTTGCTTAGTTTGGTCACATAGGTATTTTATTAAAGGCTGGGATTTTCAAAAATCATGTGATCTTACTTAACTTACAGTTACAAAAAAGGCATAGCAATTTTGGACCTATTTATTTTAGCAGTGTCCTTGTATAGATAGAAGGATGGATTCTCTCATACACTAAGTTCCAAAGGGGAAGCCATGTTAGTCTAATTCTGCAAAACAAGCAAGGAGTCCTGTGGCACTTAAAAACTAACAGATTTATTTATTGCATGAGCTTTTGTGGGAGAAAATCCCACTTACTCAGAAGCTTTGAAGAGGGGAAACGGGAGCGAGGCATGGTGAAAGAGGAGCTCTGCTATGCCCAATTCTCCATTCTACAGGTGCCTTAATTTAGAAAAATGTATCCTTACATATAGTGGGACTGGGTGCCTAAGGATCAGGGAGAAACTACCATTTCCCTGCTGTGCCCCCTGGTTTCCAGACTCAGTGCAGGTAGGGTGAGGAATCTGTCAGAGAATCTTCATGTTATTCAATCAAACTTAACTAAACAAGTCTCTAACAAAACTCAAATGTGTGCACTAGCCAACGGCGTATTAAATAACGCCTACACAATGCATTTCTGCCCTTAAAATAAAACCAAAACCAAAGCACTCAGCTAAAGATAAACACAAGTTTTAACAGAAGTGGGCTCTGGTTTGAAAGCAAAAAGCAACAGCTCAACACCCAAAGCTTGATCAGCAAAATTAGCCCCTGACTTCAAAACACCCTTCTTAAAAGCCTGACCCCCTTCCACAACTGGCCATCAAAGATACTTCTGAACAGAGATTTGATGCGAAGACAAAGACGAACGGATGCCTGAAAACAACGTATATATGCAGGCGAAGTTCTAGGTGAACAGCTGCCAATTAGCACCCAGCCTGAGGCAGACCATAAGGCTGCAACTTCAGTAACTCAGGAGAATATTCTGAAATGTGAATGACTAAACAAATTTTGACACTAATGCAGGGTCGATTTAACCAGCCCAGGGGCCCTTGGCTGCCCCCCACTCCAGATCCTACCACAAGGGCCACGATGCAGCCTCCCCCCAGGACCACAAGTGCCTGCTGTGCTCTGCATAACATTTGTGAAGCTAAGGGGGAAAAGTTTCCACCGGGGTGAGGCGGTGAGGCAGATTGCCTGATAGCTGAAAGTCCCTGGTAGCCAGATACCAAGGCTACTAGAGGGGCTCAACAGGGAGCTATTCAAATCAGAGTGGCTTTGAAGCAGCATTTTGGCAATGAGCCCCCAGAAATGTGTCTTTCTGTAATGCATTCAGTCAGACATTGTTACTTGCCATCTTGAATGAGCCTTATGTGATTTCTGCCTGAGCACTAACTGTGGTCTGCAAGTGGACCGATTGCCACTGCATATGAATTCTAGCAACAAACCCTGTGTGTAGGATATAAATAAAGTTTATAAAGTGCCATTTTAAGTTACCTGGTACCACTGCATGCTTTCAGAGTTTCTCTCCACACACAGGACAGTGTCAAAGAGCAAGATGTTTTACCTGCAAACAAAAATCTAAATTGCAAATAACTCTCATTGTAATATCAGCTCACTACTTTGACTTTCTTATGCTTGTGTTTGGCTTCACAACTGAAAATAGGTTTGGCATTGCTAGACTAGCTTTTCGTGAAATATTTATCCAGTTTTAATTCAGAATTCACCACTATAACGTAGCAGTTTAAGAAAACATGGCTGCCACGCGATACCACGTGAATGACAAGGTCATTTGAGCATAGTGTGTGTAATGTCTGTCTCACACGTGTACCACTGAAGAAACAGCATGAAATACAATTTAGTTATGACACTAATTAAAAGAAATGAGAGTTTTTCCTTCCTTACAAGTGACTTTTCCAAAATTCTGTGGTACATGAGTTCATGTCTAATGGCACATCAGTATGCCACAGCACACCAGTTGGGAAATGTGGGTGTAAGGATGACTTTAGTATATTTTAAAGTCTTTAAACTGTTTGGTATATTTTGAAACCTGCTAACAGTTTTTCACCCATTTTTAGCCTATTCCTGAGAAAGATAGATCAGTTTTACTTTACTTGGTGTTCCGTGCGAGTGCCCTTTTTAGCTATATAGTTCAAGATAAAGCTATAACTCACTTAAATCCCAATTAGCAAGATACACCTGTCTACTAACCAGCTGGGACCCCTCCATCTCACAAGTGGACCTGAAGCAGGTAAGAGGGAGGTGAGGAGGTGATACAGCAGCAAGAAGACAAGGTGATTTGGAAGCTCCTTCACCCTAGTCTCCAGAGTTCAGACTCAGTCACAGAGTCTTACCAGCAGCTGTGATATCCCTCCATAGGGAGGGTGATGGGGGTACAGCCATATACCCAAGCATAGAGTGTTTTGGGACTCAGTAGGCAAGGCCCTGTTGGTATAGCCTATCAGGGAAGAGAAAGTCCTCTGGACTTAGTGTCCCACAACTTCACAGAGGTGGAGAGCCGCACCAAGTCTGTTCTTCTGAGTAAGAGCAGTGGCAGTGAGAAACAGACTGAATTTAATCTCACCAAGATGATTTAGGATGGAGAGTCAGGTCCCATTTTATAATACTCCATCCCTAACCAGGGTTGCCAGCAATGTACAAAGCCTGGAGTTTCTTTACTAGTATCACAGCCCAGGCCTCAACTGTTTGAACTGAAGGTGTGAACTAGATCTCACTACTCTGGCAACTTGAACTAAAGCATTAGCAGGTGATAGCAGTAGTAGGCTTTTATACAGAGGAGAACCTGCCAATGTGTTACAAATATACCAGCAAATACAGCCTCATTTCTCTTCAGACTCAGAGCCAGCATTGCCTAAACTACAGAAATACAGAGGAACACTCCAATACACAGAAAGGCACTTTAGGCTGTAAAGGAAAGAACATTTCTTCCCACAAGGCAACACATCTTACATGCAGGCCTGTTGCTGGCGATGGGCACAGGGGGCACAAGTCCTGAGTGTACAAGCCGGTGCCCTGAGTCCTGAGCTGGCCCCGGACCTGGGGCCGCGACCGCTAGGAGCTGGCTTGGGACCAAGGGCCACCACCAGTTGGACCCAGCCCGGGACCTGGGGCCACTGCCAACAGGACCCAGGGCCGGGGCTGCCAGCTGGCAGCAGCAGCCACACGGGCCAGATATGACTGGGGAACCAAGGCTACAAGTCGCTGGCAGCAGGGTCAAGGGCCAGATCAGGCTGGGGAGTTGGGGCCACCAGTGGCAAGGACTGGAAGCATAGAAGTGGGGGGGCCGTGGTTTCAGGGAGGGGTGAGCCCCAGGCTGTGCCCTGAATGGTTTTTAGGAGCATGGATGCTCCTGCTTACATACATATTCTCTGCCTTTGTTAAGGCTTTCCATAGTAAGGAATCACACTTGTGAATGAAGAGAGACTGATGTCAAGAGCTGTCTGCGCAATGACAGAGAAGAAAGAGAGCTACAGGGGGAAAAGTTTCTAAGCCCTGACTGCATGGGGAAGAATGACAAGTCAGAAGATGCCACTAAGAGTTCAATTCACCAGAGAATGGATCAGTGCGACTTTCCGATCACTGGTCCTTTTCTCCTCAGGGCAGAGATTTTCTCTATCCCTCTTCTGCATGGATTCAGGGTGCACATCAGAATGAACGTCCATATTTTGATACCATGCAATATATACAAATTGCCCAGCCTAGCTACATACCCACTACTGAGCTGAATGGCTTATCATAGAATCATAGAATCCTAGGGTTAGAAGGGACCTCATAGGTCATCTAGTCCAACCCCCTGCCAGAGGCAGGACCGCTCCCACTAAACCATCCCAGTCATGGTTTTGTCCAGCCAGGCCTTAAACACCTCCAAAGACAGAGACTCCACTACCTCCCTTGGCAGCTCATTCCAAGGCTTCACCACTCACCAAGTAAAAAAGTTTTTTCTAATATCCAGCCTCAACCTCCCTAACTGCAACTTGAGACCATTGCTCCTCGTTCTGTCCTCTGTTACCACCGAGAACAGTCGAGCTCCATCTTCCTTAGAGCATCCCTTCAAGTAGTGGAAGGTTGCTATCAAATCCCCCCTCAATCTTCTCTTCTGCAGACTAAATAAGCCTAATGCTTTCAGTCTTTCCTCATAGGGCTTGTGCTCCAACCCTTTAATCATTTTGGTTGCCCTCCTCTGAACTCTCTCTAGCATGTCCCTGTACTTTTTGTAGTGGGGAGCCCAAAACTGAACACAGTATTCTAGATGTGGCCTCACCAGTGCAGAATAGAGGGGAATGATCACATCTCTTGATCTGCTGGCAACATTTCTTTTGATACAGCCCAGAATACCATTGGCCTTTTTGGCAGCAAGAGCACACTGCTGACTCATATCTAGCTTCCCATCCACCATGACCCCCAGGTCCTTTTCTACACTGCTGCTACTTAGCTGAATGTTCCCCAGCCTGTAGTGGTGCATGGGGTTTTTCCGTCCCACATGCAGGATTTTATACTTGTCCTTATTGAACTTCATAAGATTTCTATTGGCCCACTGTTCCAATTTATCTAGGTCTCCCTGAATCCTGTCCTTGCCCTCCAACGTGTCTACTGTTCCCCCCAGCTTGGTGTCATCTGCAAACTTACTGAGAGTGCAGTCTATTCCATCATCCAGATCATTAATGAAAATGTTGAACAGAACTGGCCCCAGGACCGACCCCTGGGGCACACCACTCGTGACTGGTTGCCAGCTAGATGTGGAACCATTGATTCCTACACGCTGAAACCGTTGATCTAGCCAGTTTTCTATCCACCTTACAGTCCACCTATCCAACCCATAACTCCTTAATTTGCCAATGAGAATGCTGTGGGAAACTGTATCAAAAGCCTTGCTAAAATCAAGGTATATCACATCAACGGTTCTTCCTGCATCCAGAAAACCAGTCATCTGCTCATAGAAGGAGATGAGATTGGTCAGGCATGATTTACCCTTGGTAAATCCATGCTGACTGTTCCTGATCACTTTATTTTCTTCTAAGTGTTTGAGGATGGATTCTTCAAGAATCTGCTCCATAATTTTGCCAGGGACTGAGGTGAGGCTGACTGGTCTATAATTCCTCGGATCCTCCTTTTTCCCTTTCTTGAAAATAGGCACTACATTTGCTTTTTTCCAATCCTCTGGCACCTCCCCTGTTCTCCATGAGTTTTGAAAGATAATAGCCAGCGGTGCTGCTATCTCATCAGCCAATTCCCTCAGCACCCTTGGATGCAGTTCGTCCGGCCCCATGGACTTGTGCACATCCAGCTTCTTTAAGCAGTCCCTAACCTGACCTTCCATCACCAAGGGCCTCTCTTCTTCTCTCCAATCTGCCATACCCATGGTAGTTGGCTGGGAGCTGACTCTGCCTGTGAAAACTGAAGCAAAAAAACCATTGAGCACTTCAGCTTTTTCTTCATCCTCTGTCACGAGGATGCCTGCCCCATTCAGCAAGGGGCCTACACCATCCCTGATCCTCTTCTTGTTATTAACATACTTGTAGAACCCCTTCTTGTTATCCTTTACATCCCTGGCTAGCTGCAACTCCATTTGTCCTTTGGCCTTTCTGATTTTATCCCTGCAGTCCCTAGCAATATCTTTATATGCCTCCTTGGTCATCTGACCAAGCTTCCACTTCCTGTAAGCTTCCTTTTTATGTTTAAGCTCAGAGCAGAGTTCTCGGCTAAGCCATTCTGTCTGCCTCACATGTTTATTCTTTCTCCTAATTGGAATGGCAACTTCCTGTGCCCTTAGCAGGGTTTCTTTAAAATATAACCAGCTTTCTTGGACTCCTTTCCCCTTCAGATTAGCTTCCCAAGGGATCCTGCCCATCAGTTCCCTGAGGGACCCAAAATCTGCTCTTTTGAAGTCCAGGGTTTTTGTTTTGCTTCTTTCCTTCCTTCCTTTAATCAGCATCCTGAACTCAACCATGTCATGTGTAACCCATGTGCCTAAATAGGTGCAATCTCTTTTAGGGACCCTTATGGCTGGGTTACGTTGCTGGGCAGATTTTGGAGCCCAGAAACCAGAAACTTCTGGTAAGAGGGTGAGGGAGCACACTGAGCATGCTCCACAAGTTTTATTGTTGAGCTGGAATTGCATGCCCAGGGAGAAGCCTGAGAAGAGAAGCCTGGAGAGGAGCAAACAGAGAGCTGCAGAGGACATTGGCTAAGGGACTCAGTGAAAGGAGCTGAGCAGGAGTGGACTGCAGGATGTTTTCTCCCAGCTTTCGACTGCTTTGCAGGGGAGTTGTCTGCAGCAGAACTGAGAGCTGGATGGCCAGTGACCTGATTGCATGGTGTTGGCTGCACAGGGGGAAGAAAGGACTGCATGGCATCTGCCTGAAGATTCCTGCAGCTAGAGAGGATGAGGATTGCTTTCGTTCTGCATTCAAGCCCCAAGGACTTAAAAGACTGGAACTGAGATAAGGGTGACTCCACCTGAACTTTGGGACTCTTGGGTTTCTTACTGTTTTGTTTAAAAGTATTATGGTTCCTTAGGATAAGGTGTGTTTAGTTAGTTAATAAAGTTCATTGTTACGTTTTTGCTGAGTGGTAGTTTAATGAGGGATGGGAACTCTGAGCAGTCTTCGCTGTGAGTCCTTTTGACAACTGGATCCTGGCTCTCCAGTTGCTTTCATCAGGGGTTTTCTCTGTGAGGCACTGGAGAGGGGCAATTGAATCAATCTGAGCCCACCCTAGCAGGTTACATCATGGTCACTACTGCCTAGCTTGCCATTTACCTCTACCTCCCTGATCAATTCTTCCCTGTTTGTGAGCAGCAAGTCGAGCAGTGCAAGGCCCCAAGTTGGTTCCTCCAGCATTTGTACTAGAAAGTTGTCCCCAACACTCTCTAAAAACTTCCTGGATTGCCCATGCACTGCTGTATTGGCCTCCCAGCAGATGTCAGGGTAATTGAAGTCCCCCATCAGGACAAGGGCCTGTGATCTAGAAGCTTCCGCTAGTTGTCCATAGAACACCTCATCCACTTCCTGCTTCTGGTCTGGTGGTCTATAGCAGACACCCACCACAACATCCCCCTTGTTGCTTTCCCCTCTCAATGTAACCCACAGACTTTCTACAGGCACGCTTCCACTTCCATAATGGAGCTCTGAGCAGTCATAGAGCTCTTTTACATATAGTGCTACTCCTCCCCCTCTTCTTCCCTGCCTGTCTTTCCTGAACAGTTTATACCCATCCATGGCAGAGCTCCAGTCATGCAGACTATCCTACCACGTCTCCGTTATTCCTATGATATCATAGTTCCTTGTCTGCACTAGTACTTCCAATTCTTCCTGTTTATTTCCCAGGCTCCTCGCATTAGTGTATAGGCACCTAAGATACCCGGTCACTTGCCCTACTTTGCCAGTTTGGTTTTCAATTCTATTACATATACCTCCTTGCATTTTTTCTGGGAGTCCTCCTCCCCCACTCTCCTCATGTGTTGGCGCTTCAGTGGAACATTTAAGACAATTATTTGATTCCCCCCCCATGTTCCAACTACCTTCTCTTTTATTCCTGGTACTACAGTCCCAACACCCCCCAAGTTCCATCCCTTCCCCCAGATCTCCCACATTGCCACTTACCTGTGGGCTTTGGTCTCCTTTCCCCGTTGAACCTAGTTTAAAGCCCTCCTCACTAGGTCAGCCAGTCTGTGCCCAAATATGCTCTTCCCCTTCCTGGACAGGTGAAGGCCATCTCTGCCTATCAATCCTCTGTCCTGAAACAGGACTCCATGGTCAAGGAAGCCAAATCCCTCCTGACGACACCATCTTTGCAGCCAGGCATTCACCTCTAGGATGCATCTGTCTCTCCTCAGGCCTCTAGCCTTGACTGGAAGGATCGAGGAGAACACCACCTGTGCTCCAAACTCCTTCACCCTCGCTCCCAGAGCCCTGAAGTCACCTTTGATCTGCTGAGGATCACCTCTTGCAGTATCATTGGTACCCACATGGATAAGAAGCATGGGGTCGTAGTCTGAGGGGCGGATGATTTTTGATAGTCCCTCCGTAACGTCTCTGATACGGGCACCTGGCAGGCAGCATACCTCCCTAGAGGCCTTGTCAGGGCGACAGATGGGTGCCTCCGTTCCTCTCAGGAGGGAGTCCCCAATCACCACAACCCTTTGTTTCCTCTTAGGTGAGGCGGCTGTGATCTCCCCAGCCTCTGGGGTGGATGGTCTCTCCTCTACCTCGTTCATCGTGTCCAGCACCACATAACGGTTCCTCACCACAATGGATGGTGGGATGTGAGCAGGCGTGGAGCACTGTCTACTGCCAGAGGCGACCAGCTGCCAGTGTCCTTCCTCTGCCATAGGCATCCCATCCGTTTCCAGAGCTGTGGCAGTAGCCCTTGGCACCGAGATAGGGACCTCCTCCTTGCAGGTTTCATCGCGGACACTGTCAAGGAACTTTTCCAGGGCATAGATACCCCTGAGTCGTGACACCTCCTCCTGTAACTCTCCTACCTGCTTCCGGAGAGATGCCACTAGAAGGCACCTATCACTTAGGCTCATCTCCCTAGCCTGATCATCAGTGGCAGGAAAATGAAGGCCACAGTCCAATCACTTACCTAGGACGCACCTGGCACCAACTCCTTCCCTCGCAAACTCCCCTGTTTGCTGTCCTCTGGTCGCTCTAGCAGTGGCTTTTAAAGGCCTTCTCTGCCTAGGTCAGCCCTTGCCCCTTGCTAGTCACATAGGGGGCAGGCCAATCACAAGGCTGCTAGAGGCTGGTGATTAAAGGGGATCAGGGAACAATGGTGCAAACAGCCCCCACCCAATCACACAAGCACAGTCCCACAACTAACAGCAATCATCTGTAGGGAAAAAGGCACAAACACACAGTCAGCAAATCACCTGTAGAGAAAAAGACACAGTCTAATCACTTACCTAGGACGCACCTGGCACCAACTCCTCCCCTCGCAAACTCCCCATGACAGCTCCTAAACTATAGAGCATGCCAAGCACCATGAGAAATTGCATAAACTATTTAAAATGATACTAGCCTGTTCCTACAAGGACTCTGGTGGCACTTTTTAAGACTAACCCAAATTTATTTATCGCATGAGCTTTAATGGGAGCAAATCCCACATCATCAGGCATCAAAGACCCTTTCCACCTGGGCACCATTTGGACTAGGACCAGCCTGGTCAAAGGGTGACTATAAGTAATTATCAGCATGGCTCATCTTATTTTATATTAATAACTTTTGCTGAATGTAGACCACACCAAGTGAACAAGGCATCAGATCAGGCCCACCATGAGACTAAGGAACCATTTCAATGTGAAACTAGGATGAAGATGCCTTTTACCACAACATATGTTTTACGGCAGCATTGAGAACATGGACTGTTCATAGGAGTACAAGATATTCTTTTCCTTGGGCTTTGATCATGCCTTTATTATATCACTAAGTTACAGCAGACCTTAGACATACAGTATATGTATAATATGGGCCTTGCAACAAAAAAAGCTACTTTATACTCACTAACAGCACAATTATGCAACTGGTATTCACATTAATTAGTATTTCAACATGTGCTGTAGGCCACAACAAAGTCAATCTCTATTCAGCAAAGCACTTGAGCCCAGGTTTAACTTTAGGCATGTGCGTAAATCCCACTGGAGTCCATGGCACTTCAGGCATACATTTAAACTAAGCATGTATTTCACTGCTTTCAAGAATAGTGATGGAGGGCTGAATCAAGGTCTGTGAAAGCAGTCCTAATGATTCCACTGGGATTACCCTTGGCATAGTGTGCTGAGCAAGAAGACAGAATCTGACTGAGCAGATAAATTTTTCAGAAAAGGTGCCCAAAGATCTTAGGGGCCAAAGACCCATTTTTCTAAAGTGATTTAGGTGCCTAAGTCCAGATTTTTAAAGGCATTTAAGCACCTAGTGGGATTTTCTAAAAGTACCTATCTGGGTACAGAATAAGCATGAAATATTTCAGACAGAAGAGCCAATGAGAACAGAGGGTGAGATTAGAATTTGTTATTCACTTTATCTATAGCAACCTGTTTCTTCCATTATATGTGTTATAGTTGCATAAACTGTAATAAAGCTACTACGGAGCACTCTAATTCCATTTACTAATAACCATAAAAATATTTGATATGTGTCCAATGAACCATTTAGAAGACAGTGTTTTTCCAGTGATGATTGGTGATACCAAGAAAAACATTTAATACCAGATAAATTAGATTTTATGTATGATAAAATGTTACACAGTTGCAGTGTTAGTGTTTGTTGTTCTATTTTCATTGTTTGGTCTGCACTGAATAATTTGCTTGGGCATGAAAAATATCTTGGGCTTCTGAGTTATTCCCAATGAATCATAGAGTATGAGAAATATAATTTGTCATTTTTTTTATCTACCGATGTCATTTGTTCAGTGTCACACTGCAGTTAATCTGCTCAACTTCTGATGAATTACATATTGTGCAATGCACAAAATTATTTTTGGATTTAACCAACATCACAGGCAGTTCCCTCTACACTACATCAGTTCCTACATTTTAGGTATTTTCTGATTGTGTTGCTCTTCTCAAAGGGGTGCAGGAATGAACCAAGTAAACAAACAAACAAATAAAACACAGCTAAATTCATAGCATTGAAATGCTGTTAGAGTCAGTTCATTCCCTAGATCTAAAATCAGAATCATATTTTGTGTGAATTGTTGCAAAACTGTTTTCTATGACTGCCAGTTTGACTGTTTATCCTCAAACTTTGAAGCTGTGTGATTGTCCCTTTTCATGTTCACTTTCCATGACCTAAGCCTATTAATGTGACAGACCTAGACTGAATCTCAGGGTGTGTTCACATAGCAGTCTTATTTCGAAACAGAGGTGGTTTCGAAATAAGAAAGGCCATGTTCACACGACGCACCGTTGTTTTGAAACAGGACCCATTGTTTTGAAACAACGACGTTGTTTCGAAACAACTTAAACCCCATGTGGGGACGAAACAACATTGTTTCGAAACAATTGTTTCGAAACAATGCCGTCTGAACATGTTGTTTCAAAACAATGGTGACTCATTTCGAAATAACTGTTGTCTGAACTTGCTATTTCGCTTTGAGCTTTTTTCCTTAATTCGAATTAACAAACTGTTAATTCAAATTAACTTATTTCGAAATAAGGCATTATTTCGATACAACCTGTATCGAAACAACTTGTATCAAAATAACCCCCTGTGTGTGAACAAGCCTCAGGGATACAGTTCAAGAAAGACACAGTTCTGCACTAAGCAAGCAGTATTAAGCAAGCAGTATCCATGGAGTTTTCTCTCTACTCCCCACTTACTCCGAAGTGGCAGTAACTTGCTGCTGGCCTCTATCAACAGTAAAATTACTATCCTCAATTTGTTGACATTCTAGAGGCAGAAAGGAGGCGCAACTCACATTCAATCCCTCCCCACCTGCTCCCAGCACACATGCTCCAGAATGAGGGAGCATCGAGTTCACAGCTCACCTTTTTCTTGTTCCTGGTCCCAGGGTTCAGGACACTCTCATGGGGATACAAAGGAGTGATCTGACCCCGTCCCTGGCAACCCCGCCTGGACATCCTGCCCAAGTCACACCCTAATCCAAAGAGATTTACTAGCATAAATGCTCGTGGGAAGCACATTTTCAGGTCACACACTGAAAAATTTAAATACACTTTTCATAACATTTGCACCAGAAATTGGATTATATAAATTACACTCATCCACTCAGGGACCAAAGAAAATACCATGTGGTGTACACCACCAGCAGCTAGGCAACACAGCTAAAACTTCAGATAGTAAACCTGAAGAATTATAATTACAAAATGTTTCACTGCACAGTTTTGAACAGTGAAAAAAGACAGACTGTCTCCACGTTCCACTAGCAGAAATAGAAACAAATAGTTCTTCCAGTGGAGCCCTAATTCATCCTGCTCAGCAGTACTCATGGACAAACATTGGATTCAAAGGAGCTAATTGCATTAGTGAGCATTTGTTTTTGCATGCAAGGTTTATGTAGACAAGCTCCAAATAAATTAATGGTTGTGAATTATTTGCCCAGCTGTAATGTCCGTAAAGAACTATGGTTAGAGCATTCCACTGCCCAACAGGGAGGTGGATGTAGGCAGGACTCCACAGAGCTTAACAGGGGGTCTGCATCTCTTGGATAGCTGGGAATTCAGTTATGTGGGAACTCCTGAGTGCCAACAAACTGGCAGTTTGGGCAAAGAGGAGTGGGAGCTGTTAAAAGTGATGGGGTGGAGGAGTGGGTGCTGCGCAGAGTCTCCTGTTGGGATTCCCCTACAATCTCTTCCACTCAGGTTCCTTCTTCTGGATTATAGCAAAGCTATGTTGAGTTGATCTGACTCAAACATAGCAGGTGGACGTAAGGCACACCACACATCCCCAGTTACTCAGCAAACCTCTTTATACACATTATACTGCACCACATATTTTGGGATGGGCTTGGTCACACTGCAGAAATCAATTCCTGTACAGCGCATGCTGTCCTTGCATGACTTACTCTTTGCCTTATCTTACATTCCAGGCTTATCTTAGCCATTTTTACCTTGTTCATTGTAAATGGCTCCACGGGTGTTCCCCCTTATCTTAGCTAGTGCAGACACTCTGTTTCCAGCCTGCTGATCTTTATCCTGACTCCTGAAAAAATGAGGCCTCACCATGTCCAATTACTCATGTCAAGTCAGGCACATGCCTCCCAGAATCCCGTAGTGCAAGTCATAGTAACTGTTCTACAGGCTGTAAGCCAAGAAAATCCTTCCATCTTTACCATCTGCCTGTAGCACATATCACATGTAGGGTTGGTCAAAAGATAGTTTGTTGTGCTTCAGAAGTTTCAGGAAAACTTTTTGTATAAGTTTTCAGGGTTTTTGCTAATTATTTGGGGGGGAAATAATGTTTCAGTTTTCAAGAATTCTAAAGATTTGAACATTTTGTTTGTATGTTTGTTTGTTTTGGGGGGGGCAGATTTTTTGTTTTGTTTTTTACACCCCCCCCAAAGTCAATGGAAAAGAGCATTTCTATTTTGTCAAAAAGCCTGTCTTCACCTAAAAGTAACTTGACATAAAATGTCCAACCAGCTCTGATGAGAACAATCAAATGATCCCACTAACCAGAAATGCTACAGTAATGCCTTGGGTTGAAAGTGAAATGAATATATCATCTGTCTCAGCATAGCCCTCCATACACTACCACTTTGCCATTGGCCATCTCCAGTTAGGAGCGCCTAAAGTCATATCACATGGTGCTAGAGATGACAACTGAGGTGCATTGCCAGTACGGAAAAGAAGGCAGCACAGCCTATGGTGATATTCAGATTTCCAGGAAGTAGTAACTCTCTAGGCTCTCTCCTTCTGTTTGCAGAAAACAACTGAAAAAGAAGAAAATCTACAGTAATAACTTCCTGGAAATCTGAATAGCAGTCTTCTCACCCATTTTAAATGACACATACAGAAAGCAGCCTTAGTTTTAACCTTTTTGCAATACAACAGAAAGGCTATGTACCAAACCCTCATCCACACACTTCAGCAGGTGTTCAATAATGACTTAGCACAGTGGCTCCCAATCTATGGTCCATGGACCACTAGTGGTTCATGAGGGTACTGCAGGTGGTCCATGGGGTGGGGAGATAATGTAATAATAATATAATCCAGTGTACCTCTTATGTATCACATTTGATGTTACGTTATTATTCACAATGTAATTTGCTTCACAAGCATCCTTGTGTAATAGCTGTGTTTTGAATACCCATTAATATGTTTGACTCCCATCAATCAGAGGCTATGTTAAAAGTGTTTAAAAGGGCTTGCTTACACAGTGGTCCACAAAAGCTTCTGCTGAGGATATAGTGGTGCACATAAAGAAAAAGGTTGGGAACTGCTGGCTTAGTGCATTAGCCTTGACATCAATGGATGAAATTGTCTTCAACCTTCTGAAATGAAATACACCACCAAATTCAGTGAAAAATGAAGGAAAGATGATCATGTTACATACTGGGGCTTACAAAGGATATAAAATAAGGTCTTACATGCCACTACCTCTTATAATATTGGTGTGTAAGAGGAAGCTGCATCTTTGGAGCTACAATAGGATGAATCTATTACAGGCAATGGAAGATCATATTCATTTGTATATCACCAGTGGAGTGATTCAGTAGATGGATACATGCTGTTTGGCCTGGTTTGAAAAAAAAAGAAAACTTTTTCTTCAATTAAAAGTGACTTCTAGTTCAGTCAGTTAATTTAATTTCTTAAATCAAATTTTCAATGGAACTACACAAATCAGCATTTTGTTACCTGGCAAACTTCACAGCCTCCATGCAAAAATGACTTTCCTCATTTCTTAAAGAATTAACATTAGTGAAGCTAAGAGACTTATGAAATATCTGCTCAGAAAACTTTGTTAACTCTGCATTACGGTTCCAAAGAGTACCCATGTGTGTCTAGTTCAGCAAATCAAACAAAGAGTTTGGTGGCACTTTCAAAGACTAACAAATTTTATTCATTGCATGAAGTTTCATGGGAGAAAATCCCACTTCGTAAACTCCCCATCTTCAAGTGTCTGACAAACTAGGATTTTCTCCCATGAAAGCTCATGCGATGAATAAATTTGTTAGTCTTTAAAAGTGACACAGGAGTCCTTGTTTGATTTGCATTAAGTGTTCGTCCACACCAGAAGATTATACCAGTATAAGGTAGGGTGAGAATTTAAATCACTATAATTATAGCAGTCCACATTCTATGAAGATGATTACGCCAGTTCTACAATACAGACATCAGTAAAACTAGTTTGATCTAGGGTGTGAAAAATCCACAACCCTGAGCAACATAGTTACACCAACCTAACCCTCGGTATAGACAGCACTGTGTTCTCCTGGCAACATAGCTACTGCCTCTTGCAGAGATGGATTAACTATGTCAAAAGCATCTTCAGTTACACTTTGCAACTGAACTGATGTAGTGCTTTAAACGCAGATCAGCCTTTATTCTTCTATTAGAGTGGCTTATTCCAGTTTAATTTATGTCACGTAGGAGAAAGGAAAAGGTTAAGAAAGATAAGTACAAGTGTCTAGGTATTGGCTCAAGGCCTAGTGAAGCAATCCAAGAAAGTAGGCCTGAATGGCATGCGCATAGGGCATGGGATCATGATAACCTCATCAAAGCTGGCACAAGCTAAATATGAGAAAGTACTAAGACAAAGATGAGAATGTACTTGAATAAAGAATTAGAGAAAGGTGGTGCTAGTCCGGTCTCATGCCAAAAGAGATAAGGACGTATGCTGGGTTGAAGTGACCTGTACGAAGGAGAGGTTTGGCCAAGTCATGACACCTTGATGGATGGTGACGCCCAGGGACCTATCTAATTAAGGGGTGGCATCAAAGGAGAGATGTACAAGTCAATTCAGATAAGGTATAAAAGTAGGAGCCCTAGAGCCCAAACTTCATGTAGCCGAGAGGGTGACAGCCAGTCCTGCTGTCAGTTGAGCTGTTCCATTGCACTGAGAGCACCAACGCTGCCAACAAATCTGTTGATATGGATTGTTTGCCACAGTGCTACGTTGCAATAAAGCCTAGCGTGGCACCTCTGTTTCTACAAAGATCCGTGGTCGTGTTGGTTTCCTCCATCGTGAGTGTTGTCTCATTTTACTCACGCACGCAGCCAAACTGATATCAGCGCCGGACACAGAACAACACTGATAAGAACACATCTTGCCTGATGTGCCTGACTGCACTCTGCCCGGCATACCACATGTCACTTTAGAAGCAATTTAAATTAAGACCAAAAAAAGTCATTCTGACTCAAGAATAAACCTGTCTGGAAGGGTGGAATGATGATGGTATAATTATAGCCTTATAACTGGGGGGAATCACCCAAGTGGACACTCCCTTAGTTTTCTAGTAGACTGCAGGACATCCATTCAATACAGCCACTAAGCAAGTCACTCAACATCTCTTAACTCCTCTTATCATCTGCTCTTCCACATTCTTTGCTGTCTGCAGTTTATATTTCTCTGTCATGGGGTACCCCAGAAAAGCACTCTTGGATCCCCTCTGTTCACAGCCAGTCAGGACTTTGCTATGGTGGAGCCTTCTCCCGTTCCGCCAGGTCTCCACACTACTGTTCAGCCAGCTCCCAAATCCAGGCTCAGAGGATCTGGCCCTTGCTGTCTGGTCTCCCCTGGGGGGGGGGTCCTCCCTCCAGCAGGGTCCTGGCTGTACCAGTCAGAAGTGACATTCAGCCAGAGTAGCAGGCAAAGGGTTTATTAGCAATCCATTTTGCACGGCAGCTAGGACAGTTGGTCTTCAGATCAACCAGGAGGTATAGCAGTAAACCCCAGAACGAGCCCCCAGAGATCCTGCCTCTCAGACTCCTGTTTCCCTACTCCCCTCCTCCTCTCTTAGCCCTTTGTTCTCCTCCCCAGCCACCCCAACCTGACCCCCATCTAAACCGGCCACAACCTGTGTCGCCCACAGGGGGTCCAGGTAAGGTCCATCTAAAGCCCCTTCTCCCCCCCAAAGTGGTTCTTATAGTTATCACACCCCCGTGTCCCATCACCAGAATATCTGTGTCCCATCACCAAAGTACAGGAGCAGAAAAGAAGAGCATTTGGTTATTGCCCCTGACATCCTAAAGTAGCCCAAGAGTTTTTCTTGCTTCATCACATCCTCCACCCCATCACTTTGCAAAGAAAATCATTATAAAAGCTGATTTATTTTATCACCTATGCTAACAGTCACAATGCATCAGTATAGGGGTGTAGCCAGTCCTGGCTTTCTGTCTCAGCCCCTGACTCTCCCGGGTGGGCCCAGCTAGTCCTCCTTCCAGCCACGTGCGTGGAAATTTCCTGCCAATGCTGCAGTTCCCTAGCAACTGGAGCATCAGGAGGAGGAAGGGGTGGGAGAGGCTGCCCAGGGTTGGAGCTCCACAGATGGAGAGAAGCCCCACCTCTGCCCGCAAACACCACTGCTCATGGCCACCTACTGCTGGCCAACCCCCTGGTTGTAGCGGCCAAGCACACTGCAGCAGGAAAGGGTGGATGGGCCTACAGCAGTGGTTCCCAACATTTTCTCTGCCATGGCACACCTTGCTGCGTTTAATTAATTTGAGGCACACCACCATATAGTTTCCATATGAACTCATGAATCCTGATGAGCAAATGAGCCAATCCAGAGCTCCTTAAGTAGTTTTTCAAAAAATTTTGTGGCACACCTGCTCAGACCTAATGGCACACCTGTGTTCCATGGCACACTGGTTGGGAAACACTGGCCTACAGGCCAATGGGATGGGCACATACCCAGCAGGGCCCACCCCCAGCTACACCCCTGCATCAGTAGTACAAAAGATGCTGTGTTCCTGCTTTCTTCTGATCTTGTTTGATACACTACTGAATTGTGGTGAGGCATTAAAGGACTGGCTGGTTTATAGCTGCACTTACTGTTTGCGCCCAGGAATGTATCGCGTTGCACTTTGCTGCACTTTAAAAAATGCATTAATAATCAAGAGATCACTTTATTATTAATAATAAACACACCAATAATAACATCTACTTCTTATACAGTGCTTTTCATCAGTAACCTCAGAGTATTTGATAAAGGAGGTCAGCAATAGCGTCTTGTTACGTAGAAGGAAAATAATAGAAATTACCAGACTTGATCAAAGTGCCGCCACTGAAAGCTCTCTAGGGCTGCTTTCTTTAAAGCTGCAGGGCCTGTAGGAAAAAAGCAACGGCGCTTGGCTGAAAGTACAGGGGGATGCTTTTTCACAGCAGCAGTCTTGCTTGCAGTTTTCATTTGACAGTGGGGGCCACTTGAACCTGTTGCCAAAAGTGGTGTCACTGGGGGGGAGCCTCAGAGGCAGGTGAGCCTTGGTGTGTTGCGCACAGTTGGGAATGCTCCCAGCCATGTCACAGCCCTGAAAAGGTTGAGAACCCTTGCTCTCAATTATTCTTGGGCATGGTAGTTTTGATGAGCTTTCCTTCGTGAAAGAAATTTTCAGATTATGTGCAGTAACTTCTTCATCTTTCACCACTAACAAGTGATGCTGATCTAGAGGGTTAAGATGAACATTTAAAAGTTGTCAAGCAGAAAAGCAGTAGAGAGAAAGTATGTGCATTAACTAACACATGAAGGAGGGGGCAAAATTAACAATGGCTCAAAAATATAAAGTGTAGCTGTAAGGATTTGAGCGAGTAACCATCAAACTTCAATGAACTTCACTGAGTTTATGAGACTCTGGCCCCCTCAGAAATATTTAAGAGCAAGAAGAGCTGAAAGATTACATTACTTACCATGACATCCACCACAGATGTGGCACACAACTGCAATGGCTGCTTGATGAGGGGAGGTAGCAGTAGCTTGTATCAAAGGACAAGCAACTCCTCAGAAGGTATTCTGGGAAAAAACAGGTCCTAGAAAAGTGGAGTCCTAGGTTTGGTAAACTCAAGGCATTCTCACCATTTGTATGCAGAAGCCTGAGGACCTACCAGATAATTCAAAGCCAAATGTAGTGAGAGTCAAAATTCTCACAAGTGGAATTAAATGACAGAATAAGTAGCCACACTGGAGTCCTGCTATTCTCTAGCAATCATTTTCAGTGCTGGAAAAAAATGGAAAGCTCAATTTAAACAATAGGTCTGATGTGATGGCATCCACAGCAGGGACAGGCTCTGGGTGACCATTCTTCATAGCTGCTCTTGCACTGCAGCCTGAAACTGCAAAGCTGGGCTGTTTGTGAAGATAATTATCACCTGAACATGCCTGTGGCGCTGCTACTGTGCTGTGTCTCTTGGCATCACAAAGGCTATTACTGCACTGGGGGGCTCAGTTAATTCGACTTAACAAGGTCAACTTTAGATCAACTTAAAGTCAACCTTATGAAGTCAATTTAGGGGTATGTCTACACTAGTAGACACACCCTGAGCTGGGCTCTGGCCCCGCGCTCTGCCCTGCCCCAAGCTGCAATCCAGCTCTGGGGCCCCAATCTGCCCCAGGCCCAATCCAGCCCCTGCCACCACCAGCAAGCAGTGAGGCGCCAGATCTTGCACTGAGCCCCTTGCCACAAGTGGCTGGGAGCCAGTTCTTGCCGCAGGCGGCAGGGGGCTCAGAGCCAGTTTGGGCTCTGAACTGCCTGCAGCATGTGGTAAGTGGCTGGGAGCCAGCTCCTGCCACTGGCAGCAAGGGGCTGGGAGCCCAATCCAGAGTAGCATGTGAAATGGTCCCTCACATTGCTTGGTGTGGGGAGAAGCAGGACCCCATCAAAGTGAGGTTTGCTCCCAGTGGCAGCAAGTGGCTCGGGGTCAGATTGGGCTCTGAGATGCTTGCAACAAGTGGCTTGGGGCTGGATCAGGCTCCACACCTCTTGCCAGTGATGGCAGGAATCAGCTCCAAGCACCGTGCCACTTGTCACAAGCAGCTCAGGGCCAGATTGGGCTCCAAGCTGCCTGTGGCAGGAGTTGGATCTGAGCCCCCTGCTGCCTGTGGCAAAGGGCTAGGAGACAGATCGGGCTCCCAGCCCCTTGCTGCCAGTGGCAGGAACTGGCTCCCAACCGCCTCTCGCACGTGGCAAGGGTGGGGGATGAATCTGACCCCCAGCCACCTTCCAGCAGCAGCTGGGGCCGGATTCAGCCCCCAGAGCCAGATTGGGCCACCTGGAGCCCTATCAGGAGTTGGGGTGGGGAAGGGGCCTCACTGGCCCAGCACAGGGCCTCCCTCCCCCTCCCCCTCCTATTTTGAAATAGCATGCACAGTGGACATGCTATTTCGAGTCCCTCCTTTTTCCTTATTTCGAAATAGCCTTTTGTTACTTCGAAATAAGGCATTTCGAAATAAGGCCTTTATTTCAAAACAGCTTGTTTCAAAACAAGGGCTTGTGTGTGAACACAAAGGCTATGTTCACACACAAGCCCTTGTTTCAAAAAAACTGGTTCCACACAAGCTTTACAGCTTCTGAAGGGGCGCAGGATCCATGCAGATTAGCTGCGCCCCTTCAGAAGCTGTAAAGCACAGCTTCTAAGCCTGCCTTACACATCAATGGAGTGATCAGGAAGATTGAAATGTTGACCCACCGGTTTTAAAATGTTGTGATTTTTTATGTCAGATTTGTGTCCATTTATTCTTTTGTACAGAGACTGTCCTGTTTGCCCAATATATAAAGCAGAGGGGTATTTCTGGCACAAATCACATTGGTGGTTGAGCAGGTGACTGAACCTTTGGTGGAGCTGCTAGTTTTATTAGGTCCTGTAACAGTATCTTTTGTGAAGATGTGTGGGCAATGTTGGCAGTGTGGTTTGTTGCAGGGATATGTGTCTGCTTTAATGGTTCTGTTGTTAGGTCTTAAGTTGCTGTTGAGTATCTGCTTAAGGTTGGAGGGCTGTCTGCAAGCGACGAGAAATCTGTCTCCCAACACTTGAGAGAGTGAGGGATGGTCTTGTAGAATAAGCTGTAGATCCTTGATGGTGTACTGTAGAGTGTAGAAGTCTGACATGGGGGTTGTAGGTGATGACCAGTGGTGTTCCATTGTTTTCTTTCTTGGACTTCTTTTCTAGTAGTTGACTTCAGGCTACCTGCCTGGCTCTGTCAATCTGTTTTTTCACATCCCCAGATGGGTACTGTAGTTTTAAGAATGCTTGACAGAGGTCCTGAAGGTGTCTGTCTTGGTCTGAGTGATCAAGAATCATCATGAGGAGCGAAAGTGTAGAAACAGGTGATATGTCTTAGGCTGTTTTAGATTTCTGGTGAAGACCCTTTCTCAAGGTATGGCTCAAGACTTCCTCCTGATGCTTGCTACTTGGAGTTCCTTTCCCTCTCTGCTCATATGGGTTGGGTCCTGGGTTATTTTTGCAATGCCTGGTGCCTCCATCCAAGGTGACTCTTCACTGTACCTGAGACACCAGGGTTGGGAAAGTGAGTAATGGAACCACTGCTGGCAAGAATTATACAGTCAGATGCCAAGAAACAACCTCAACGCAACCCCAGCAGAGACGAGACATTTCCAAACCCAGCAATTTAGGAGAGAAAGAGTCTATTAGGAGCAAAAAAATAAGTTATGCTTGCAAAAGGAGTAGAAAGAAAAGTGAGATGATCCAGTGAGAAGTTGCTAAAAGGAGTTATTTTTAACTCACTCTCTTTATCACTTCATTTCTCAACAAAAGAAGAAAAAAATTGAGGTAGTGCTCAAATATTCTACTCTTGGCTTTGGTTTTTTGCCACTTCAATGAGGTGTTTACAAAACAGAGGTTTAAAGGTCCTATTAAAGTTCAACTTTGTTGCACAACCTTAACTGTGGTGCACCTGCATTCACAAAGCAAGTTTTTCATTTGTAACTGCAAGCATTCCTCTGGGGAACCTCATTCAACAACTTAGGTTGATCCAATCAGGAGAGAAAAACATGGCACTTCAAACAGCTCTACCAACACATGCTTGCAATAAGTAGCTTACAGGTGATTTACACAAGAATAATTTGCAGAAACTATCTGGCAAATCACCATCTGCTCACAGATCATTTGCAATTTTCTTTTTTAAAAAAAAGAGGCAAAATTCATTAAATGTAATTAAGAATTTGGGACCAATAATTCTTGGCTGCAGGTTTTTACTCAGTCAAGACTCCAAGTCAGTGGCAGATTTCCCTGAATAAGGACAGTGCCCTATGGTTGTTTGATCTATTCAGATTCAACCTCCAGAGCAAGATTTTACCTCAAAATAATTCTTAGTTAATGAGAAAATGTAAAATGGTCCTCCCCACCCCAACCTCCCCCAGAAAATATTCTCAAACCAGACTTTATGCTGACCCCAGTCTTTGCAATTACGTCTATGCAAACTGGGCCATACAGGTGTCAACCTACTCAGTTCCTGGACCCACACGGGGTTAAGGGTCAGCCTGCATGGGTCAGATTGTAGGATCAAGATGCTAGTTTCAGTGGAATCCCATCAATATGACATTGGTTTATCAGTAGGTGACAGTCAAATTGCATCAGAGAATGTGTCCTGTTAAGAGAGGCAAGCTATGTGTTTGCTGAAGGCAATGTTAGTGTATTTCCAGCAATGCTCTGCTTTTTTAATGTAAACACTAATGTTTCTAGTGTATTACCTACCAAATGCTGCAATAAGACATACTTTATGGGATTTAATGAATCACACAGTAAAGATAATTGCAACTTACATACTGCTGTGCACTGAGTTTTTCAACATAAAAGCAATCAACCAGCAATTAAAATGCTAATATCAGACTAAGCCTTTTATAACATGTTTGCCAAAACCTAAAACACACAGTAACTCCTGAAGAATTTTGAACAGATGGGATAGGCTAGAATTTAGTTAAGACACCGTCACTTTATCAAACCTATAAAAAGTTTCTGTGATAGAGGAGTGGGGCTTCAAGCATGATATACAAGATGCTTTCAGCATTAAAAGTGATGATAAAAAATATCTGTCTGCCATGATATAGCCTCCTGTTTTGGCTGACTGATTTGGACACTTGTGTTCATGGAAATGGCAGCTCTTCAGGTTCTCATGAAAATGATGAACAACCTCTTAAAAACCAAATAATCAGCTGTACAGAACAGATGCCGATTCCATAAACAGCCATCTTGAATTTCATTTCTTAAAATATAATGCAAGATCTCAAGAACATGCTGCACATTAATGAATGAAATTTCAGATGGAATCCAGACTCCATGGATGTAATCAAAGACATTCGAGGTTTAATTAGAAAAGCTCTTTTGCAGAAATTGAATAATTCAAGGTTGTGGCACTCATGAAAGCTACAATTACTGTTTAATTAGATTTCACACATACATACAGACACTTCATTATGTCCCTAATATTTTTTTAAAAATCAGAGTAAGATAATTGCAATCTATTAATTAATTCAAGTGGAGAATCAATTCACAACTCCATCAAATATGAAGAAGTTACAAGGGGCCCGCATTCGAACTCATACAAAGATGCCAAGAGTAATATTCTTTTAATTATTATTTTAGGAGTGCAGCACCAGGAGCCCTAGTCACAGACCAGGAGTACGCTGTATTAGTAGTTTTATATGGGGAATAGACCCATTCTACTTTTAGAATCGTCTGAGCATCATCATTTTTCCTGCCAATAGAGAACAATTTCTAGATACTAAGGATATGTTTACAATGTATCATATGCCCCAGCTTAAACTCAGACTTACACCTAAACTATCTTGTGTCTTCACTAAAACTGCATGAACTCAGATCTTGGCCGCAGTGTGCCAGGACATTGCAGAACAGTAGGTTTGAAGCATTTGTCAAACCAGGACCTAGGGTCCAAGATCTATCACTTTGCAGAGAAGATGCAGTCCTGACAAAATTGTGTCTGGGCCATGGTCTATACCATGGTGCAATTTTGGTGGCAATCAAAGGCAGATATACAAAGTACTTAAAATATCTTGCATATCTTCTTTTGACTGCCTACCACCTACTTACCCTGGTGTCTTCAGTAGGCTGAGTCAGAGGGAAATCCCTTCCCTCTGACTCAGCGCTATGCTCCTTTCCAGGGTGATCGTACTTGATCAACTTCCTGATCGGCAGAGTGGGTCTTCATAGACCCACTCAACCAGGCAGATCAAATCAGACAGTGGCAAATTTGTTGCCATCAGTGAAAACAAGTCCCAACTCTTTGCCAGAAATACAGCACAATTTTATGTGCCAACTTCCTTAGTCCTCTCTATCCCAACAATCTCTAATCAACTCATATGGAAAGGGAAGCCACCCCTTCTTGGGCACAGAGCAGCAGCTCAGGGCCTCAGTGTTAACCCCTTGTCTTCAGTCACCAAGCTGCAAGCACACCATTGGCAAGGCTCTTGGGTTTGCAATGGAGACTGCACTGAACAAGCTTGTGGCAAATCAAGCTGCTTCCTGGTCTCAGGAGCATAGCCACATTTTAGTGAATCTCTGGTGCAACTCCAATAAACCTGGAGACTTCAGCAAGCACTAGAATGACCATGCAAACCAGCAGACAGTTAAAAACCTAGCAGCTTTGCTGATTTTTCCAAACAAGTGAACAATGCAGGGACCATATTAAGAGGATGAAAAGCAAGCACCAGAAGACCTTGGGCAAGAACCACATCTCACTAACATCATGCCCATTATATGAGGAGTTTTACTGGGCACTGCATGTGGCACAGAGCCAACCTTGGCTCATGACAACCTGGTCAGCCAGGATGGTGCCCTGCTGGTCTTGAATCTAGCACGGGAACTGATCAAAGCTAGCAGCAGACTCTGAATGAGGAACATGAGGACAATCTGTTTTTAAACCAACACTGAGCAGCCTGTGGATCAGGATTAACAAAAAATTCTCGGTCTCTACTCAGAAGAGCTGTTTGACCCACACTACGCCAGGGACCACTCTGCTCGCAGATCTGCAGCAAACCTGATGGAGACAGGTGCCACCCCAGAGCCAAATAAGTTTCTGACTCTAGTTTACAGTTTATTATTAGAATAACGGGAGGGATATCTGCTGTAAGAACCAATTTAAAGTTTTATGTAACCCAGGCTACCAGCCTGTATCTCCTAATGCAGATTATATCAAAGGGCTTTGGTATCCCCACTCCTACTCCCTCCCCCCACCACATGGAGTTCAAAATAGCAACTGGAAATTTCAAACATTACAAAAATCAACTTTAAAGAATTCTCCCTGTGAAGTCACAGATGTTCTCTAGGGTCATTCATATTTTTCTTTCAGTAGTTAGGTATTTAAATTTGCTGTTCTCATCACTTCACTCTGTGAAGTCATCTGGAACTGTCTTCTATTTCCAAATCTAGTCCATTTCAATCAAAGGTACTTCATGTAGTCTGCAGGTCAAATCTCCCAACTAATTCCCTCATTGATTCTGCGTCAATCCTGACTGCTGATGGTGGCAAACTTCTGCTGATGCTGGGATGCCAGATTAGTCCCATTGCAGGGGAGGGCATATTTTCCTGACCTTCCTCTATAGCTGACTAGCCCATTCCACTTAAAGATGCACTGTTCGGTCACTGTACGTTTGAATCCTTTTGCTGCATCTTTCTGCTGCTGTTTCCCACCAGCAGCTTGGAATAACATCTCTCTTTGCTAATAGGGCTGCAAAACAACAATCACTTCCTCCAAAATTTGAAAGGCCAAGTGATAGATAAAGTCTTTTGCAGCAAGAGCACTTTATTCACACCCCATATAGGAATAAATTGTGACATTTTTAGGAAATAGAATAAAGGTTATAATGTTAAACTTACCATTGTCTCTGTAATTACCAGGGCTGTGTCCAGAGACAGCATGAAGACTGAGGCCTCTCTTCACTGTATGTGTTTGGTCAGCTTAGATGTATTACATTTTATGCCCTTGAGATTCCACAATAATTAAGTCTGTGCTCTCCACTGAGGTACTTTAGACAATAACCCTCTGTGTCTTGTCCTATTTCAGGGCTCTCACCCATGCAGTCTGCTGTTCCTCAGGAACACCATTCCTGGCCCAGCATACCCTCATTGACCATTCCAAAAGGAAGCGTTTCCGTGATGAAGTCATGGTCAATGTTCTGGAGAAGGCAGACCAGTAGGTTCCATACTGGAAAAAGAAGAATGAAATACTGGAACAATGACATGCTGCCAGATAGGAGAAAAGGCTTAGACACACCACCCAAGTAGAGGACAGGGTTTTTGTGAGGGAGCAGGCACTTACAAAGCAGTTTCTGGAACAAGAACAGCAACTAAGGGTGGAGGACAGAGCTCAACAGAGAGAACTGTTTCAGCAACTCATCACACCAGGATCCCCCTGCAACTTACCCACAGTCCAGCTGTAGCATAGAAAACCCAGTGTTAGGGTAGCCCATGCATTCAGGCCTCATGGGCAGCTGAGCAGGGCAACTAGCCCCTGTGCACTCTTCTTACAGTCAGCCCTGTCCACCCCGCTCTCCCACTGCCACGTGCATGGAAAATGGGGGACGAAGGGAAAGAGAATACAAGGCCAAGGGGCACATAGCAGTAGGGCTGTTGTGTTGGGTCTGTACTGCTTCCAGGCCTTTTCTTCCCCTGAGAATATTGCTGTGCTGGTGCTTGTTTTTATATGTTTTAATGGCAACTGGTCTATCCAGCATTGGATGACTACAGCATTGTTTTAGACATCAAACCCTTTAGGTCATCAGAAAAAAAGTATTCCTATCACTGCATCACATGACACAATCATGAAGGGTAATTATAAAGGTAAAAACATGCTCAGGAGCAATTATGCATTAGTAAGCAAATACTGATTGTGGCAAGCTGCAAGCTTCATCCTAGTGGGTCTCACGCTTTTGCCCCTCATAGGGAGCCAGGGCATCCCCAGTTACCTGATCTCACTAAGAGAGGATGGGGAGGAATGGTTCCTCCCAGCTGCTCCCAAGGAAAGCAGACAGGGGTAGGGCCCCAGGCGCACTTGCTCCTATGGATCACAGCTCAGGGTCCATAGGAATAGCATTTATGTGCTTCCGGTGCCATACTCACAGCTGCAATATTTTTCCCCTGGGCTAATTTATCATGTCTGTCCTTTCAAGTCCTTGTATCACAGCTCCTTGCTGCCTGGGTGGGACTTCCTTAAGCAGGCCCTTGTGCCTTGGGAGTAATTCAGCCCTGCCTGAGCAAGCTTTTCCCTCCTGGGTCCAGCAGCCTCCTCAAAACTCCTGTCCACTCCTCCACACATTGCTGCACTGCTGCTCCACCTCTAGCTCATGCCCTGTCTGTCTGGAGCCAGTGGGTTTTTAATCAGCCAACTGGCTGGGCCTTAATTGCCTTTAGATGCTCCTAATTGTCCTCTAGTAACTCTGGCTAGTCTGCAGGGAACAGAGCCTGGAGCAAGGGTCTGCAAACTGCTGCTCCAGAGCTGCATGAGGCTCTTCGGCTGCTCCCTTGTGACTCTGGATGGATGCCAGACCCACCACCACCGAGGGGCTCTGCCAGTGGCCTGTGCCCTGGCTTTGGGCCCCCCTGCCACTTGGGGAACCTGTGGGTGGCCCACACCAGGTGCTGGACTCCCTACCACCACTGGGAGACCCTACAGAGGGCCTGCTCCTGGCTCCCCCTTCCACTCCAGGTGACCTGCAGCCAGTGCGCTGGTCCAGCTCCCAGAACCCTCTACCCCACACCAGGAGGCTACACCCACTGCGGCGCTCCAAACACTTTGTTATTGAAGGAATTTTTTAAAGTGGCTCTTATCTTTTGGGTCACTCATCCCTGGCCTGGAGCATTCTGGGGCTTACCTACCTCCCTTCTAACACTATCCCACTGCTCTCTGCAATTGCCATATCACAGGGGTCAGCAACCCCCTGCAAGTGGGCCAAGAGTGGTGCTGCCACAACTGCCACGGAGCACCCCTGAAAGCTGCTCTGGGTAACTTCTTTTGGTTGTGGAGCATGATCTCCACACATGCCACTGAAAGCCACTCTGGGCGGCTTCTGTCAGTGGCAGGGAGTGGCCCCTGGTACGCCGCCAAAAGCGCCAGTGCAGGCAGCTTCTTTGGTTGGCAGGGGGTGCCCCAGCTGTGGCTGCCACTGAATTCTTGGGCTGGTGCCATTTTTTTCAGCAGAGGTGGCCACTGGCACTGGCTGAGGGCCAAAGAGGAGGGACCAGTATGGGAATTAGCATAGGCTGCCGACCCCTGGTCTAGGCAGTCAGGCGGGAGTGAGCACCAAACCTTGCCACTTAAGGGGAGTCTATCACCCCAGCAATGAGGTGGCAGGTGGTAAGGAGACCTGGGTAAAGCCTACACTAGTGGACCCCAGCCTAGGGCCTTAAGAGTGACACAGCATTGTATCAATAGGTCAGTGGGGCTTTGATTGCAACAGACCAACCAGTGCTCAGGCAGATGACCAGCTGGCCTGAAGTCAGCTGTTCCTGGACTTCTTCCTCCCCTTCCCTTGAAATGTACCTGATTCCTGGGGTCATCCTCCATCTCTCCAGGATACATGACCAGTGACAATCTCAGCAATCTCTCGGTGCCAGATGTGCCTGGCAGCACTGAGACATTCTTGGGCCAGCAGATATCTTCTGCAGGTTCTTGCCCTGGCCTTGGTGTGAAAGTGTCCATCTCTCTTAGCAGCTCCAGCCCAGCTGAGCTGCAGGGCCCTCCTTTTATATTTCCTGCTCCACCCCTCTGCTTACGACAGGATATGTGTGGCATTCCTGGTTCCACCCACCAGGTAAAATCTGGCCCTTCCTCACTGTCTGTTTCCAAGGGAGGCCATTCCTCTTTGCCATATCCCCACAAGCATTTTCATACAGGTATTATTCTGCTTTTTCCTATCAACCATGCAAGTCCATGATGTGAGAACGAAAGGCCTCCTTGTCTTCTGTTGCCCAGGTGTATCCAGCTCCAGCTGCTCACAGAGCTCCAGAAATGGGATTTCCTTCATGTGCAAGTTCTGGACTCATTTGATGGTTGTCCATGATGATGTGGTGCTACCAGTCTGTGCTTGTCACCCTGCACTAGAAGCTCCAGTATGTGTAGGAGGCAACAGCCAATTAGACTGAGCAGTATCTGCCAGTGACAGTCTATGATGCCAAGGTACTTCTCCTTCTTTGTCTCCACCACCTCCTTCTCCTGCTGTTGCTCCATCCAGAAATCCATCAGGTACCTTTGAAAGAACAGAAAATGCTGCCAAAACGTCCACCTGGGTCATAGAGATGCTCTGCCAGTTTCCTGACACAGGCATGCACTGCAGTGTGGATGTCAGAATTCCAGGTTCTGGCTGAAGTTAGAAAAAACTTATTATAACATTAATAAATAGTGCAGACACTCAGCTCTAGGGTTCCCTGAGATGGGTCAGCTAAGTAGAGTCCCACTCACCCTGGGCTTTCACTGCAGTGTAGACATACAATAAATGACCTCTTCTTTGTCAATTCCCCATATTTACAAGGAAACTTCTACTTTAAAGTGTAATCTATATTACTAGTATTATTAGAACAGCACCTACTCAAACTGGTCCTCCATTGTGCCAGCTGTTCTACAGACATTGAAAGAAACCACTCCCATCCCAAAGAATTTACACTCTAAATACACAAGCCAAATAAAGACTTGCAGGGGGGGTGAGAGTGAGAACAGGGGCACAGACAGGAGAGAGAACCAGCCCAAGATCACACAGAGTGTCAAGGGCAGACACAGAAATCTGAGTCCCACACCAGTGCCTTGTTCATTAGACCACACTGCCACCAAGGTGAAAGTAGAAGAGTTATTGACTTTTCAGTGCCCACTACACACACCCAAATCCAAGCTCACCTGAACCACTCCTCCTGGGTTTCCAAACTAAATGCAAATGTGGCTCTGCAATACAGAAGTCAGAGGCAGTGATCTAACCATTTCCTTTCTCACTTACCCACCCATAGCTACTCCATGATTTCCCTTTCAAAGAGAACATGTACTCTGTCCAGGCTTATGGCCCATTTCCTAAGTAAGGCTATCCCTAACATTATCCTGCCCCTTCTTTATACCCATCTGCTCTATCCCTCAGTTTAGCAGCAGAAGCACATTTATGGAGTGGATGATACCATGCACAACTTCTTCCTTGCTCCTTGCCCAAGATCCTATTTCAGTAAGGGTCAAGGTACAGCCTGGTGATGCTCTTATAGGACAGGAGAGGTTCAAGAAATCAAAGATATGCCCAAAGACACTGAACATTTCTTTTTCATTCTGCCATCCTCCCTGCCCCGGAAATGAAACATGCCTTTAAGGAGCAGGACCTCAAGCTACTGTTCACTGACTGATCTCACTGATGCAGCTCTTCCATTACAGCCACATGCTAAGGAGAAAAGTGTCACTTTAACCCTACTTTAAATTCATGAAGTATTCCTCAGCGTGACAAAGAGGTGAATTGGCATTAGAAGAATGACCTAGACTCCAACAGAGGTCAGTCAGCAGAGGAATTGAAACTTAAAGCATTGCTTCTCAAATTACCACCATGAGATTGCTTTGGATGTAAAGTGCCAGACAGCAGACAGGGAGGGGAAAAGGCATTACATCCAGAATTGTCTTTTGTAACTTTAAGGCAGATCCTCACCTAGCTGTGCTGGAGAAGGAAAGAAGCAAATTTCACAAAACTTCTGTTTCTCAGTACCTGTGTAAGTCAGGAAGATTCATGACTGACCTTTCCCACAGGAAACCAGAAGTTAGCCAGAATGATTCTAAACATCTTAAGAACATGAGTGAGCATTGGTTTTTACTTTCACATGGCATGCAACAGTACAAATAGGATGGTCACAGACATTATTGACAAGTTGTTTGTCTCAGCATGGATTGCCATGTTAAAAACAACAACTCTTCTCCAAAGTCCTCAACACACTTTACCAAGGAGAATATCGTTATGTCCACTTCCAATATGAGGAACCAAAGACGTTGACAGATTAAAGAATGTGTCCAGGGTCACACAGAGAGTTGGGAATAATAGCAGTCAGGAAACTCAATCATAACATCACACTCCTTTAGTTACATCATGCTTTTCAATAGCCCTGCAGGAAAACTGCCAACCCTCCCTTCCAAATACCACCCCCCCACACATACACAGTCCATTAGATGGACTGTGATTTGTGACACTTTATCATTTTTAAACACAACATACTCATTCTGTATCAATGTTTTTAAAACTATTTGGACCTAGTTACTCACTGCTTTGCAGCTGATGTAGTCATACACACCTCTACAAAGTTCAAACAGCAGAGGAATGGGCCTTTGTGTTTGATATGTCTTTTACAAGTAAATGTCCACATGAGACACAGAAGAGGACACCTGGACACAGATGCTGGGTATGATATTGTGCCTTGGCAAGAATACACGTTTACATATATATTTATACATAATACTGTTGTCACTCAACAGGCCTGTGATAAAAACAAGAGAATGAAGAGTGACATTTCTTCTATATTTTTCATCAAGTGCTTTAAAACAATTTTTGCCCGCCCTGTCAATAATTAACATACAATTATTGTTATAGCTAATGCTGCTACACCTAGCCTTCCAGCTTCTCTTTTTCAGCATGCAAGCAAGTGTTCAGTCTCAGGGAGACCTGCTTGTCTTGTTCTCGGTTTTGTTACACAGTATTCTAACTAGATGGAGCTGTGTGAGTGGCAAGGGTTTTGCTCTCTGCCTTTCCCTTAAAAACTGATTCCAGTTGAAGACAGAACTGCATCCTGGGGACCAGACATTTGTATTGGACTGAGATTCCTGAGAGAAGGAATTGTTCTGCATGCTATTTGACTACATGCTGTGTTACACTTAGAAATTATATAGCCATACTCTGGTTCAATTCTCATCAAACCAGAAGCTGATCTGTCATGCCCCAGACATCTGAAATTGCTTGGCAGTGAGACCACATTATATACATGTTGATGAACCTGGGTCAGTTTCCACTAGCTCAGAATCTGACCCTTAAAATATAGGAGTGGCAGGATAGCTGCAGGTATGTCTCTCTTGCGTCAGGCAGAAATAGACAAAATATGTGTCTAAAGCACAAATGCACTGACTTTAAAAGAAAGTAGATAAGAACAAAACTGTAGGTGCCTGAGATGTTGAAGATGGTAACAAAAACAAATGTCACTGTGTACAACTTGCTGACATTAAGCTCTGCAGTTCAGTTTCTGTGCCTTAGGTGAAGAACTGCTGTTGGGTTGATGATCTCATTTCACTGGGCCCCAGTAATGGATTGTGCTTTCCGGCTGACTCTCCCAGGAGGCTCAGAAGGAGTTTCTCTGAACGACCTTGCAATATTCAGCTGGTATGCAAAGCTGTGGAATAAATGGTTCACTATTCAGCCTCCACTATTGGTGAACACATCCAGAGCGCTGATCAGGAATTATAGTGCTGTACCTGTGGCGGAGGCGTAACTGTCCCAAAACAAAATTTGGGGCACATTTCCAGATCTACCCCCCTGCCCAAAACCATGCTTCTGCCACGGCCCCCACCGTGGCCCCAGGACCAATCTGGTGCCTGCTGCTGGGGCTAAGCCTGGTCTGGTGCTGGTGGCCCAGGGTCCTTGACTGGGGCCAGAGCCAAATCCAGCACCTGGCACCAAGCCCAGGCTGTAGCCACTATCAGTATCCCCAGGTCCCTGGCCATGGCCAGATTTGGTGTCTGCTACTGCCAATGGCAGCCCTGGCTTCCTGACTGGGACCAAATCCGGCTGCCCCTAGTCCCTGGCCAGGCTGGAAATTGACACTGCCAGTGGCCCCAGGCCTGAGCCTGAGCCCCGAAGCCCCAGGCTGGATCTTGCTGCTGCCAGCCCAGGGCCTGAGTCAACTCCAACTTTTTGTGGCCACCGACCCTGGATTCAATCTGACTTACTCTCCCCCCCTCACGCTGGCCCTGGGCAACCCAGTCCTTGCTCCCAGGCCTCCCACCCCTCTAGCGCATCAGCTCCAGCCCAGGCCAGCTCTCCATTTCCACTGAAGAAATCTCTAGTGTGGATACACTTTACTGGTGTCAAAAATGACTTGTATTGGTGCAGCTTACCATGGTTTCAAGCCAATCCAAGACAAGCTGCAATGGTGTAAGACACTTCTACATTAGGGACAACTGCGAGTGCAGACAGCTATATCAGTGAAGCTATCCTGGTGCAAAAATCACTGGAATAGAGAAAGAATGAGCCACAAGGAATCAAAGAAGGAGAGAGAAGAAAGGAAAAAAATGCTAGACAACGGCTGAAAAGAAAGGGAAGGAAAGGTATTGGGGAAAATGAGGACAAAGCCCTTGGGGATAGTAATCATTTTCTACAGGGAAAAAAAATGGGTAGGTCAGGAGAGGTGAGATTATGAGACTCAAGACCATCAGATCAATGGATGGAAGGAGATCACTGAATATGGTAACAGAGGTAATTCAGGCTCAGTAAACTGCAAACAGCACAACCGTAAATGTTGCGAAAAACAGATTTGCAAGCATCAAAGAGAGTCAGTGTGCTGCATTCTGTGCCAACAGCATTCTGGCTGGTGAAGATCATCAGTTCATTTCATTTACAGAGCTGCAGAGAGCTGGGCCTCTGAGGAAGAAGAATTAGGCTTGTAAAGAGGAGCAGTGGAGACCCTCGGGAAATAGCAAGGTGGAATTAAATGAAAGGCCAAATGATTCAGGCACAAGATAAGAGGAGAGGGAGTTCAAGTGAAAGGCATATTAGGAGTAAATGCCTCTAGCAAAGGAAAAATGGCTAGGAAAGTTAAGAGAAGAAAGGTTCCAGCCAGGGGTTGAGAGAGAAAAGAAGAGATCAGACAGGGAAGGAGTAGGGAAACTTGAAATTCAAGTTATTGCAGTCTCATCCCTCATTACTCAAATAAATTCAGATGGCAGGGACTTAAAAAGTACAAGAAACTACCACCACCATGCAAATTGCTGGATTGTGGTAGCAGGAAAACGGGTGACAATGTTACAGCTGGCAGAGGGCTCCTAAGAAGCCATCTTTCTAGCTGAATCATGGAAGGGGCTGGTTGGAAAGCACATCTCAGGATTGCAGGAACATATTGTGTAGCCTGTGGCCCCGATTCTTTTCAAAGGAGCAGTAAGCTATCTGGCAGCGCATTTCCCATGTTCACCTTGCTCTGAAATATGCCACTGGTGCTTGCACTCTACCTGTGGCTAAGACAGCTCCACAAGCCTTCCTCCCAAGCAACTATAGGATAGACTGTAATTAAAATTTCTTGAAATTGAAGTTGTAGTACTTGAACTAGAAATCTTGCATGAACAGCCTCCTTGTGGGATGTCCTGGTTCAGGAAGGGTCATAAATAACCTTCCACTCACAGACCCGCAGCCAAGAGATGGAGAGAGGTCCAATATGAAAACCAGTGAATGTGGCGATTCTGGACTAGGAAATCATTCAGATAACCTACCTTAATTTACTTTAGATTAACTAAAAACAGAGTTTACTGAGTGGGTAAATTCCATTGGGGTGATGGACATTTTCCTGTTTATTTTAAAGATACTTGATAGAACACACTATAAACTTGTTTTAAAGACATCTGTATAAGGCTATGAGCCCCTGTCCCCCTGTGGGAGTATTACCGATTAAAAAAAACCCAACAACATAATTTGCGCTTGAACAACTCACATTCTGGCCAGTGCACACTAAGGTCGTATTCAAGGACAAATGGACCCCCTGTTCTGTGTTATTTTGGGAAAGAGAACATTGATTATTGCACAGCCTTCTCATCTGCAAACTATCATTCCTGTACCAGACCACTTCCATAATATACTATCAGATGTGCTGATTGATTGTATTATTATCTACATCAGTACAATAGTTCACATTTAAAACGCTGAGTCAAGCAGACTGACCGATAGTATAAACACAGGATGCCAGTAACAAGCATTCTGCTATGTGTATTATAGTATTCACAAGAGGCTCCAAATAAGACTATGGTCTGACTCCACCAGGCGTTGTAGAAACATAGATTGTGAGAGATTCCCTGCTCCAGAGTCCAAACAAAGGAAGCATCATTCTATTTTGCCAGTTGGGAATTGAACTGAGGTACCAGCAGATTAAATGACTTGCCTGAGGTCATGCAGGAAGTTTGTGGCAGACTCTAAAACTGCTCCCAGATCTCCAGCGTTCTAGGAATCTCCTCCCATCAAATGGACAAGAGAGTTTTCTACCTCCTTGATATTATTGTCAATTTGTAAGAGGCATGTATCCCTCTGAGCCATTCACTGATTTAAGTTTAAATTTAATTGATCAATGGCAGCAAAACATCATCAGTCTAAAACCAAGCATTCAGTGCAAGCTTTGATCTGGAATAGACTCAAAAACAAAGTTGGGAAATCACTTCTATATCTTGGCCTTTGACTAAGAATATAAGCAATTCATACCTAAACCAGTAGCTGCCATTAAAGAATGAATAAGCACCTCCCAGTGATACACGGTGGGAATTGCCATGCTGGCATTTGAATGGTGGCTATTCTATGCCATCCATGAGAGAGGGCTATAGGTGGGATGGAGTCTTTCCATGGTCTTCAAGCAGCATTGGGTCAGGCCTTAGAAACTGAACTTGAAGACCCAGTGATAGGCATAGTCTTTTCCTGAGTCTGTCAGGATCCTATATAGATTTCACATGGAATCAGATTCTGTTTTTTTTCTCAAGAGCCAGCTCAAGGCTCCGAAATAACTTTGTGCAGACCACAGATGCCCAAATTACATAAGCATTTCAATTTAAATTCCCCTAACAAAAGACACAAGCTCTTTGACTGAAATCTGCTTTTTTTTGTCTGATTGACTTTCATTTCACACTTCTTTGTTTTAATTACATTTTAAGATTAAATACAAGGATTGCAGTTCGTGAATATTGTACTGATTAAAGGGTCATCACAAAACCAAAAAACGTGGTTTCTCCCTAGTTGTTGCCACAACTGCTCTAACTTGTGCAACCGAATGTTGAGCAAGATTTAATGTAAATTTGATTTGATTATGATTATAGGAAGAATTTGCAGAACGAAGTCTGCAGCTCAAAAGTTTGGGCTGATTTTTTTTTTAAAAGGGCACTGAGCCTTAGAAAAGCGGACTCTGCAAAGCTCTCCTGACCTTACTGATTGCACCCAATTACAAGATGAACAGTCTAGATTTCAAAGTATCAATGTGCTGCTATAGCTGGCTGCATTCACCATAGATGACCAAGAGAGGACATTATGGAGTTTCTGATTGCTTTTATTAGGGCAGTAAAAATCAAGCTGGCTAGACTATAAATGCTGTTCAAAATAAATAAATAATCAGAAAAGCTTTACAACTTAAGAGTTTGGAGTTTTTTAATATTATTGGCTGTCACTCTAATTTATGCTCATTCTCATTGCCAGTGGGAAAGGCTCAGATGCAGATGCTGTGGAGCCAAAAAGAAACACTTGGGACTTGTTTTCACTGATGGCAGCAAATTCACTGCCACCAGATTGATCGAGCGGGCCTCTGAAGATCTGCTCAGTCAATCGGGAAGTCGATCCTGAACACCAGCCCAGCAACTGGAGTAGCACTGAGTCAAAGGGAGGGGATCCTTCCCTTTAAGTCAGCACAGTGGATATGCCAGACTTAATGGGTATGTTCACACACAGCTTTTAGATCAAAATAACGCTGGTTATTTCGATCTAAAGAGTTTATGTCCGCACGACTTTTCCTTGAATCGAAATAAGGAGCTCCTTTATTTTGATTCAGGGAAAGTTAGAGCGATTCCTTAAAACCTGCTTTTAAATCGAAACATTGCTTAAATCGAAACAGTTGTTTTGAAATAACACCGTTCAGAAGTGTTATTTCGAAATAACTGTTTGAATCGATTCCAGCACCACTTCCCTTCCTCCTCCCAGGGTGCCACTTCCCAGAATCGAACTAGCAAGTCCTGTGTCTGGACATGCTAGTTCAATTTGGGGCTTTTTGGTGTGGACCTGTTAAATCGTTTTACCTTACATCGATTTAATGATTTTATATCGATTTAACTTATATTGATTTAACTTAAATCAATTTAACCAACTAGGTGTGGACATAGCCAATGAAGTTAAAGGGAGATATGCAATCCTTCCTTCAACTGCACCAAAAATGGTGAGCAGTGTAATCTGCCCTTGATCTCTCTTTTTTTCATTTCGTTTCCAATGTGGCTTCAAGGAAAGATGTTATCCATATTGGCAAGTAAGACCATCTTTGCCTTTTCACAATTTTATTCATGAGAAGATTTGTGTCACGCATAGTGTTATGGGGAGCCTTTCCAGCTAGGTGTGTTTAACAGGCTCTACAGTAGCCAGACACCCACGCAAAGATCTTTCTCCTTCAAGCTTTGGATTTTTTCTTTCTGGACTCTGAAGAGGATGTTCAGAGGAATCAGCCAGCAAATAGCAT
The DNA here is from genome assembly GCA_007922195.1 of Podocnemis expansa. Lineage (NCBI taxonomy): Eukaryota > Metazoa > Chordata > Testudines > Podocnemididae > Podocnemis > Podocnemis expansa. The sequence goes on from ML681964.1 coordinate 64,275,094, forward strand.
GCTGCAGAAAGCAGAACCTACCCACTAAGATTCCACATCCATCCCATCCTTTCCTTCATGCTGTGAAAACAATTTAGCTGGAAAACCAGTGCCTATACAAATCAGTTCTGCATCTGGACAAAATTCAAGGACATAGGATCTAAGACTTTATATGTGCTCATCAGAAACAATCTGTGAAGTTAAAAAAAACAACGAGTCTTGTGGCACTTAAAGACTAACAGATTTATTTACTGCATAAATCTGTTAGTCTTTAAGTGCCCCAAGACTCCTGCCTTTTTTTTTACTTTATTAGACTAACACGGCTGCCCCTTTGGAGCTTGGCATCTGTGAGGGGTCATACAGGGTCAGAAGCACTCCCCCCCACCTCAAATTTCTGCTAAGGTTTTTATTTCTTTTTCTTTTTGTTTTTTGTTTTATTTTATTTTATTTTATTTTTTTGCAGTTACACATCATCTTTGGTGTCCGTCACCACTGAAAAAAACTGTAGCCTTCATTCTGGTGATAACATGGGGTACATCTAGGTTTAGTTGACCTACAGACTCCTGTGGCCATGTTGGGCTTTTATTAAGTCAACTTAAGCACTTGCTTAAGGTCGACTTAATGCTTAAGTTGAACTTATTAAGGCAACTTAAGCCAATGTAGATGGGGAAAGCCCTTAAGTCAACCTAACTGGCCCTCAGCCCCCCTCCCAATGTGGGACAGCTGCCCACAACGCACCACTCCTCTGTTGACTTGGCACCTGCGAGCATGGACACAGCCAGTCAACAGGCGTTTTCAATGTGGACTCTCTAAGTTGACTTAACATGGTCAACTTTAAGTCGACTTAAAGTTGACCTTGTTAGGTCAACTTAATAGAGCCTACGGTATAGACAAATCCGAACAGTGTTTGTCCTTTAGCAAAAGTAGTAGATATTTGTGGGACAATACTGAAGATTCATGGTTCAAATCCTACTTATAACAGTCATACCTAGTGACATTTATGCTTACCTTTTAAAAAAGAACTAGAAAATTACACTTAAAAGCTCTGTTAGAAGAATGTTATTTAGATTGCAAAATCAAAGTCAAGCACTCAAAAGTTAGGAAATGCCAGATTCCAGGAAATGCCCATGCAACCTAAACTCTGCTTCCTCCTGTATATACTTTACAATGCAATCTTTAATTACATGATCACATGCTATTTTTTTCAGAGTACACTGGCATGATGTACAAAGGAGTAGAATTAAGGAAATACAGGCAACATTAGATCTGGTATCTCCTCACTTTAAATTCCTTGAAACTTTGCAACCTAAATGACATTTTGTTAACATAGATCTTTGTATATCATCTAAAAAAAATTTAGATTGACTGAACTGTAAAACATTAGCGCCATGAGTCTTCTTTCGATATCTAAATACAGACAGAAGTTTCTCAGAGTTAAACCAATCAAAATCCACACTAGAAGTTATAATCAAAGGGTTGAAAAAGTTAAATGGATAATAGGAAAGTAATAACTATTACTACATGTCAGTACTGTTCTTATCTATGAAATAAAGTATTTTCTGAGGAGAATTAGAAGATAAGCTAGTCCATATTTGTGCTTCTGAACAATAGGAAGTTTTCCAATATTGACAGGACAGTCTCATTTTCTGCTCCACTAAAGGACCTGATTCTGTAAACCAGCAGTTCTCAAACACAGTCAGGACACACTACTGTGTTGCCACACAATGGTAAGTGTGTCATGAGGGTTAGATTTGGCATGGGGGAAGGAGCAGGCTGGTGTGCCCTATAAGGGCATGTATGCCTTCAAGCATGTGATGACCCACACGGGGCCATCCCTAGGTGGGTGCAAGGCCTGGGGCAATCAGCCTATGGGTCCCCCCCAAACCCCCTCACTGCACGGGAGGGGCAGGCCTGCCCAGAAGCTGGTCCTGCACTCCCATCCCGTCCCTGAGCCAGGGGCAGAGTGGGCTTGTCTGACCCTTTCCACCCCCTAGGGTGGGACAGCTGGCCCAGGGGAGGGGCAAGAGAGTGGAGGCTGGTCTCTGGGCTGGACCGCTCCACCTCTGGGCTGGCTGTTCCCTGTCCTAGGGGTAGGGCAAGCAGGCCCAGAGCAAAGGCCAGGTCCATGCTCCCGCCTCCACTTCCCCACTGCCTTCGGCTCCAAGCCAAAGGCCATGGGAAGGGGGCAGTGGAAGCGTGGCCATGGGGCAGCGGGGTGGGCCCTGCACTGCCCTGCTCACAGCAAGACAGTGGGGGGCCCACAGAACAGCAGGGCCAGGGGTGATTACCCCTCTAGTCTCCCCGTCCAGAACAGCCCTGGACCCGCAAACGGTTGTGAACCATTGCTGTAATCTATCAGGCTGGTGCTGCACATTGTCAAAAGGATTTGAAGTTGATTAGCACTTCAGAGGATTAGGCCCTTATTTAAAATCTAATCAATCTTTATTTATGTGTATTATGATGGCTCTTCTAAGCAGAGGACTACGACTCCTGTCAGCCTCCTCCCTACTGCTTTTCCTGTACCCTGACCATGTAAAGGGTATGGTCCTGAACAGGAAGTGCCTGGGTCTGGGTGGAAACAAAACTGCATGACAAAGAGAGCTACAGAGAGTATGGTTACCATATGGCCATCTTCTATTGGACTCAGTTCTTTTCTAATCTTTCTCTGTTTGGGAGGGCGGGCAGAAAGAAGAGGATTAAAAACAACAGGAAACATCTTATTTTTTTGCAGGACAAATAAACTAATACTCAGAAACAACAGTTGGTTTGGTTGCTGATTGGTCTAGGCTGACTACCTTTCCAAAAGGCAAATGTGAGACTCTTGCAGGAGCCCCACATCCTCTGAGATCCCATACCCTGATCCTCCTCTTTCTCCCAAGCACCCAACACCTGCCCCTTCTCTTTGCGTAGGCCCCACTCCCTGGCCTGGCTAGAAGCTGGAGTCAGGACATTGCAAGTACTGCCAAAGGAGCCTGGGCCACTGTGGTGAAACCCAGATCCGCTGCTTGCTCTGGACAAAGAGTTGGGGTGCCTGAGGGCAGGCCCCAGCGCATGTCCCCACTCTACACGAGCCCCCCAAGCACACCACTTTTTCTTTTTCTAATAGGAGAAGTGTAGCGTTTAGTAGTGGTGGGGATTTATTGTGAACAATTATTTTGAAATTTACATGCTGCCCTGTGTTCACAAGCTTTGTTGGGAATGGACTCTTTTATATATAGACAGATTATACCTCCATTCTCATTTTTGAGGGAGTTCCATAACAATTGTTACAACTTTAGAGTTAATTCTGTAATAGACTGAAAACCTATAGAACGCATTCAGGAATGGCATTATTCTGTAGGGTTTAACTAAGTAACTTCTATTGAACCCACTGATTTAATCCCTCCTAGGGTCAATAAGACTTTTCTCATTGGTGGTGTCTGCCCCTCAATACGAGGGTAACTGCCAGGGAAAAAGTCACTGATGAGATTTTAAATGGTTGAGGAGTCCGATTTGTGCTTTACAGATTTTCCACCTATGTGGCAGGTGTTGTTTAGAGAGAGCACAACTGCTGGCCAGGATGCTATACATTTTTCTTCCTCCTCTGCCATTTTTCAGCCTCTTCAGCAAGGCTATTCTCTTCAAAATGGGCTGAGGCTTGGTGTGTGACATGGAGCCATTGCAACCTATTGACAGATGGCTCTTCCAAATACATGGGGTCAATCCTCTCTCCATAAAATATATTTTCAAGGTGTCCCTGTAGTGTTTCCTCTGTCCCCCACAGGTCCTCTTACCATGACTAACCTGGCAAAAAAGACGAGTATCAGCCATCCACACACACATTGGCCAGCCCAGTAAAGTTGATGTTTCATAATCTTCATCTCAACACTGGTGATGTTAACTGGAGGGAGAACACTGGCATTAGTGCAAAGGTCTTCTCCGCTGATACGGGGAATCTTTCCAAGGCAACACCATTCGTACCAGTCCAGACACTTGAGAAGGCTTCATTCTGTCACCCATGTCCCACACCCATAAGGAAGAGTGGGGATGACCACTGCATTGTAAACTAGGATCTTAGTTTCCATCTACAGATCTCAGTCAATAAAGATAAGACAGAGCAACTTTCCAAAGGATACATTGGCACAATGAAACAACAAATGTTTGGTCTCCACATCAAGATTGGCTGCCTGGGAGAGGTGACTATCAAGAAAATGCTCAGCATTTTCTAGGGATTCACCATTGATGTCAATCAGCAAAAGAAAGGGGGGCAACTTGCGCTGGGGCAGGTTGGTGGATCACCTTAGTCTTCCCCACTGTTGAGGGAGAATCCCATGCTATGATCAGCAACTAAAAAGGAATCTAGGGTGGATTACAAGTCAGCTCAGTGTGTGCAAGGCAAACAGAATCATCACACACTGGAGGTCGATAATAACTGTCCAGGTGACTTTAGTTTTTGAATGGAAATACCGCAGACTGACCACCCACTGGCTGTCCACTCAGTTTCAGTTCCAAAGGAAAGGCAGTCATGAACAAGATTCAAGGTTACATCAAGACAGATGTCACAAAGGATTGGGCAATAACACTGGCATATTTGAGGACATGTCAGTTCTCTGCAGCTATGAAAGCAGATGAGAGCTGCAGCAGGATGGAGACATCTAGTTTTCTTGGAGTTCCCAATCACCACATCTAGAGCTCCTTTCTTTCAAGTTCTGTGAGGTTGCCTCCTGTACACTGGTTCCCCTATGTTAAAACATTTCACACATAGGCCTTTGCAAAGAGTGTTAACATCTCCTACTAACAAAGTCCCGTGGTAGTGGATGATAGGTGGTGGGATCAGGACCAAGATCTCTGGCTGTCCCTTATCACAAATCTGCACACAGGCAGCAGGTATGTGTTGGTTGTCTTGCACTGGAACTTTTGAGGACTGTTTTCATATAGACAGCAGCTTCCTTTCTCACTCTTCTGACTTCTGATTTCTTCCTTAAATGTGGTGCCATCTACTGAAATCTTTGGATATTGCATAGTGAAAACAAATTTCTTAAAACCAGTTTTCTTATCTTTAAGATGATAAATGATTCCTCCCTCCCTCCATTATTTGTGTAGGAACAGTAGTGTATAGGTTCTTGATACATGTATTAAGATTTCTCCACTTTCCTGCCCCCAGAAGTTTTCATTACATTGCTATATTTGTCTAAGAATAAATAATTTTTCCAATAAATGTATATAAGTGAACCACAAGATGTTGTAGTTTACAGTATTAAAGTATAATGAATACTTCAGAATATAACAATACAGATTAAACAATGCTTTTACATCTGTCTCTATTAAAAATAGAGACAAAGACAAGTGAGAAATGTGACATTTCATCATCCTAAATTAGCAAACATAACACTAAGTTTACCAATCTAATATAGCTTTATAATATTAGGCCAATAAGCTATAGCTGAAATCACTAGATGGAATGATATTTACTTCTTTTATGGCACCTTCATCTGAAGAATTCAAACTGCATTAATAAGTCTCACACACACTGAAGAAGGGAAGAAATAATTCCACATTACAGATGGCTAAACTGAGGCATATAGTGGTTGTCACTTAGGCTGAAGTCATAGAAGATATCTGCAGCACAGCCTTAGAGGAGAACCTGCATCTCCCAAACCCATGTCATAACTACAGGCCCTCTTACAGAGCTCATACTCACGGGGTCTGTCTACAGTGGATCCTTAAGTCAACTTAACCTTCCTTAAGTCAACTTAAGGAAAGCCACGTCCACAACGGGCTTTTATTAAGTCGACTTAAACACTTGCTCAAGTCGACTTAACTCCAGCCCTTCAAGTTGACTTAAGCATTAAATTCCCAAAGGGATAGCCATGTTAGTTTAGTCCAGCAAAAAAACCAAGGAGTCATGTGGCACTTCAAGACTAACAGATTTATTTTTCGCATGAGCTTTCATGGGAGAAAATCCCACTTTGAAGATGAGCTCCCACAAAAGCTCATGTGAAAAATAAGATCTGTTAATCTTAACGTGCCACATGACTCCTTGTTTTTTTTTAAGCATTAAAGTCAACTTAACACATTGTAGATAGGGTCATCTACACTATAGGCTTTGTTAAATCAGCTTCATAAAGTTGACTTAACAGAGCCCTCCAGTGTGGATGTACCCTTTGAGTAGACTTTGTTAAGTCAACTTAACTTTCAAGTCAACTTTGTTAAGGCCACTTAAAGTCGACCTTGTTAAGTCAACTCTAGTGTAGGCATAGCCAAGGAGACTTCTTCAAGCTGCTCTAGCAGGTCCTATGTGTGATTCACTACTCAGTTGTGTTAATGTTTCAGTAGGACTGGATAAATTATTGATATTTTTAAAGGATGGATTTTGAGAGAGAAACCACCTTTGCTAAAATTCTAAATGGCTCAGTGAAAATTGAAATAATTATTTTTTCTCTAGATGACTTGGAAGGCCAGTTAAAAACCACAATCATGTAAATTTTGAAAAAAACTTGCCAGTTCCTCCACCAGAACCATGAAGTTTAGTAGAATAAGCACAGCAAGGGCATGTAGCAAATAAACTTTAGGCCTAGGATTCAACCTGGAGCCTCATTGCATTGTTAAAACACTTTAGAAATTCAGGTTTAAGGAAGCTTAGGCCAGGGGTGGACAAAATTGGCTCATAGCTAGGCATCAGCAATTTTACTTTTGGTCACCAGATGGCACCCCTCCGTTACATTTCTGCCGTGGTGTTAGGTGACAGGTTGCTAAAACTGGTCACCATGGTGACCAGAAGTGTATTATTTGTCGAGGCCTAGCTTAGGCAAAAATGACTTCAACATTCCACTGCTGGAGCTAGACATCACTACAGTAAGGAATGCTCTTCTGCACTCTCCATGCTATGCATTTAAAACACAACCACTGGTGATTAAACAAATGGACTCAAGCTAATTAAATCAACAGCCCAAGCAAATTAGTTTCTCAAGTGCACATTTTATTAAGCATAATTTTATTTTACTGCGCTGCTATTACAGAGCTAAGGAACAAAGTAACTTAGTGAGTTGAACATGATACACAAATCTTCCTGGGGATTTTGGTTGTTTCCAGTTCAGTGATATTAAGCCCATTGCTCATTTAAGCACTTTATACAATAGGCATTGCTGTTTGAACATAGGACAGGCTTACACTACAAGTGCTACATTGGTATAGCAACGCTACTGTTGTGCTTCTGGTGAAGAGACTGTATGCCAATGGGACAGTGCTCTACCATCGGCGTAAGTACTCCACCTGCATGAGGCACAGAAGCTGTAATTGGCAAGAGGACATTCTCCTGCAAACATAGTGCTGACGTGGCCTGTCATTAGGTCACTGTAACTTGCATCACTTGGGAGGGGCGGGGAGAGGGTTTTTCAAACCCCTGAATGACATAAGTTAGGGCAATTAAGTGGTTCACAGACCTGCCCATAGACTTACATAAAACAAGATCATTGTCTGTGATGCATTGCTCATAGATCTTTCGTTACATATGAATCAGTAGGAAAAAAATTCGGTCAGGTACAGTTGTTCTAAGACTGTATATACAGGGATGTACTGTATACTTGCTTAATTCAATACTCCAACACCTGAACTAATGTCCTTTTTGTCATCCTTCTTTCATTCTATCCATAGGGACTAGTATAAAGTCAATTCATTTTCCCAAATGGCACCTAAAGGGTAGAGTCACGTAGTGCTCTCCTTTTTAGGTAGTGAGGGCCATGATTTCAAAACTGATCAAGCTCCACACACCAGTCCCACACTTGTGAGTGAGAGCTGGACAACTGAACACTTTCATGCCTATCTGTGGATGCAGATTGCCAGCGCACATATGTGGGTCCACACAACAGTCTAAGGAGCAAGAACTTCATTCCTGGTTTTTGCTCTAGCCAGGAGAATTAAAGTCTGTTGCCCCCTGTGCCCTGCAGGTCAGTAGCTACGCTAGAACAGATCACTCCCTGCCTACTATAGAGTAGCAACAGCAGTACTGACCATACATAGTCCTTGCATTGTGGGGTGCAAGGATTACCTTGAGCATGGTCATGCTGACATGCACCACCAGGGAGACTGGGCTCTGACAGTGCAACTTTCTCCGCTTGCATGCTAACTCAGTGCTTCTTGTGTGCAATCTTTCCCCTAGTTAAGATCCAGCTTCCTCTTGTCTCACCTGGGACATGGAGATAGATGGTGCTGCTCTAGTAGGGGGATACTTTGCTCTATAGCCAGTTGGTGTGTCAAGAGCCCCCTCTTTGCAGCATTAAACACCTGAAGAAAGAAGAGTTGGGGACCATGCCAAAAATTACTCTAAGTACTGAAGAGAAAGACACTAAGGAGTAAGCAGCATTGACCTCTTAGATGTTCACTGCAGTTTCCCCCGAATTAAAACTAGCGTGTGGAATAGATTTTACTTCTGCACTTTACTATACTTCATTTTGTGTATTACTCAGTTTTATATTTTAGTAAATTTAATCATTAGTCCTATCTGTCTTCTTTTAAGAATAAATTAAGGACAACTTCAGAAAGCTCAAAGGGTGTTGCTGCAGAGAATTTTGCTACAAGTATTCTGCTTTTTCTCCCATGAAATGAGATCAAATTCATCCCTGTAAAACTTCTGCAAGAAACCCATGATTTCAGCGCATACGTTAAGGATTTCATAACAGTGGCAAATATCGTCTCTGTACTTGGCACCTGGTCATGTTCAATTATACAAATTTATCAGCCGTACATTTCTTCTCAGAAGATAAAGCAAGGAAAATAGATCCCATAGAAAAGCAATTGCTTTTGACTTGATATATGAGCAGAGAACAGGTAAGTACTTTGCTATGCAACTTTTAATGCCCCGCTACTCATTCCAAGTTCTGACCAATGAACAGTTTAGTTTTTGCAGTTTTATTGGTACTGTGACTCTGATTTCATGCCCTTGGCTGAGTGTGTATTTGGTCAGACATTGTCAAAGCTACAGACATTCCTGCACAGCAATGTAATCTTACAACCTGCCCACAGTGAAGGATTCTGTGTACCACCATTCAAATCCTGCTTTTCCCATTATGGGGAGGCATTGGAGAAAGGGTCGAGCTAAGACCCTGCTGCTCCCTGTAAGAAACGTGTTCTTCTCAGCCTTAAAGCAAGTGCTTTCATTAAACACATGCCCATTTATTTAGGACTCTGCATTCAATTTCAGGACCCTACCAAAGGCTGCCCTTAGTCACCACAGGCAACAGTGCGGTCGGATTAACCTTCAGAGCCTTGCACAGTTACCTGAAGGGGACCATTTGAATGTTCATCAGACATACCTACCACCCTTAGATAATGTGCAGCTGCTTGATACTGAAAAAGGAGCAACAGCCCAGCTGCACCCCCAGGGCTGGCTCTACTATGAGGCAAGAGACAGACATGGCTTCAGGTGACAGTTCTTAGGGGCACCTAGCCCCACTGAAGATCAGGCTGGCTTCCACCTCTTCAACTCTTTCCTAGCAGCTCAGGCACTGTTAGTCAACCTGCAGCTTAAGTCATGTAGGCAGAGTGCACTTTAAATCCCTCTGCAGGCAGATGCTGGAGATTTTTGCACTTTGGAAAAC
>ML681964.1:64284657-64331529 GCA_007922195.1 Podocnemis expansa
TCAATATGAGGTCTGCCATGTCCAGTTGCTGAATGAATGCTCAAATGGAACTCTATACCACACAAGAAGATGGTGGTGCCCAGAAGATATCACAAAATTCCATGTGGACTAGCGCTATAAAGAAAGGGGCTGTTGCCCCCAGTCTGAGAGCTGTGATGCTACTGTATATGCTGCACAAACTTGCATGGGCCTTTTTAGATGACCTGTTCCATTTCAAACATCTGTCTTATACACTGTACATCGTCGTCTCTAAGTCCCTTTCAGCATTATTTGTTCCGGATTTCCACCTGGCACCGAGTCTGGGTTTGGGGTTAAGTCCTCTCTCTCACTCTAACAAAATAGCAGTTTCTCCAAATTTATTCTCATTTCATTATTTTCTGACTATCTTCCTAATCTCTCTAGATCTCCTCTTTATTACTTTGCTCTCTTGGAAGTTTCATATTGCCTGAATTGCAAGACTTTACTAATTATCAGGGAGAGCAAGAACAGCATGTTAATGAAGTATAGCTGTTTCTAATGCACGAAACCTGTAGCATCCCACTGGGGTTCTCCCCACAACTTCACACTTTGCCGTTTGTCACAACCTTTCTATATAAATGCTCTCTGCAGTTTTCAGCCTACTTGAGAGCATTCACATCACACAAACTGGTTTATATTCATTTTGAAACTCAAAGATGTGCTTTTCTGATTTGGGTTTTTGACTTTTCAAAATTCATTTAGTCTGCTATTTTAATAATATCTTCAAGGTAGCAATCCAGTTTATTGGGAAAGATCTGTCCTTTACAAATAATGGGATTGTATCACCATGTTCTGTTGTTCTCCAAGTCCAGATGGCTTGACTGATGCAGCCTTTACTCAGGAGAGCCAGGGGCAATAAGGGCTACCTTAATTCTCCTGTTCCAGCCACAGAGGTTTGTGATGGTATATATAGACCCCATACTAGGGAGCAGAGAAGTTAAAAAGCTGCTGTGGGCAAATCTGGCACTGCCCTGTGACCCTGTCAATGGAGTAAAGGTATAAAAGCAGAAAATGCCAGACACTTGCTGGCTTGCGCTGAGAAAGGAGAGACAGTGGTTCTGCAGCTCCTAAGAAGGGATGCCAAAGACTGTAAGGAGATTATCCTCAAGAAGGTCCTGCAATGATCCTAGAAGGAGACAGCAAACTCTGGGATGTCTTCTGTGCATGATAGATTTGGCATGCCCCAAGGTGTGCTATTAAGCGGTCAGTACCACTGTCCTTATTTTCTCCCAGGGTTAGGGAATCTAGGATTATACTAGTTTTTTCTACAATAGAGAGTCTGGTTGACATAAGCTGTCCTACATCAACTTAATTATGCAAGAATCTATGCTACAATGTTGCTTCCACTAACACAGCTTATCTGCTACACTGAGCTAATAGCTCAACCTCAGACAGGCATAATGCTTAGGTCAACATAGTCAGGCCAATGCAGTAGCAGTGTAGATGCTGTGTAACTTATGTCAACTTTAATGGTCTCCAGGAGGTTTCCCACAATGCCACATCATGACCACTCTAGTCACTGTTTTGAACTCCACTGCCCAAAAACCAGGTACAGATGAACATGCTCCTCCCCCTTTTAAAGGCCTGTAAATTTTAAATTCCATTTGCTTGGTGTGAAGAACTCACATAGCCACCACCCAGCTGAACACTCTGACTCCACGTTGCAGATATACTCCTAACTGGAAATCAAAGGAGTCAATGGATTTCCTGGGTCTGTGGTGAGAAGTGGCTGTGCAGGCAGAACACCCATAGAAATGTGAACATCTACAAACTCATGCTTTGGGTCATGGAGGGGAGAGCTTCAAGAGGGACATTCAGCAGATCCATGTGAAAAAAATCAAGGAGCTGTGGAAGGCATGCAATAAGGCAAAGAGGTCAAATAGTTGGACTGGTGCAGAACCACAGACATCTCATCCTCAGCAGCAATCCCACCTTCATCCCCAGTGACCCCATGGATTCTCTGGGACAGCTGGAATCACTTAGCACTGTAGTGAACACTGTAGGGAAGGTACTTGATAAGTTAGAAGAGAAGGAGAACTGGGGACAAGTGACCAGGAAACAGATAACCAGTGCTGCCAGCCAGGACCTTTTTTTGATTCCTGAGCATTCAAGCCACACTTAAACATCAGCACAGGCAAGCCTGGTCCAGGAGAAGGAACCTCTCTGGTAAAGTATGCTATTTGCTTTTGAATTTTCAGGGTATGGCAGGGTGCTGGCTGAAGGTTTCTGAAACAGGCACCTGTCACTCAGGCACCAAAACAGCAGAGTGGGCTAATCAGGCACTACCTGAATAGCAGATGAACAGGAGCTGTCAGCCTTACTAGCAGGGGCTATATCGAGGCTGGGTGGAAGGAAAGGTTAGGGAGGGGATTGTGTTGAAGGGAGATAGTTGCTGAGGTGGGAGAAGCAGCAGCTCTCTTCAGAGGCTGGGGCTATCAGCAACCCCCAAGACTGTGATGTGCAGAGGGACTGTTTGTGGTAGAGCAGAAAACTATAATAAAGTCATGGGTAATTGCACTATTCAGAAAGTCTCTGGCCGGTTTTGTCAGAGAAAGAGGACTGAGAGCTGAGGAGCTCAGGCACATCCTATGACATAGGGACACAGCTGTTCATTTACTTTAAAAAAAAATTAAGCTTCAAGAGGTATTGAAGTAAACAATAGAGACAGAATTGCTATCTGTTTCTCAAAGGTTGGGTGGAGGAGGCCCTGCACAGCAATTTATTTATGTGCACCAGATGACCTGTAAATCCTCCACAGAGATTTAGAGAAAACTTTCCTGGCATTACTCTGCAATCCTCTGCTGAAGGTTTCTGGGCACAGCTGTCTTATTTCTTTCACCATGTCAGGATACTTTGACACCATTCAGCAATTATTTCAGTGGCCATCATTGCAGGACAAAGAATAGATGCATACAGACCCAGTGTGCAGCTGGATGCACACAGGAGCTGTTCCCTTTCAGCCTTCATTACCTTCAAGAGTAAGATATCAGCTGAAATCACCTTCACACATGAAAAATAGCTTGAGTCGTCAGTTCAATTGCATTAGCTGTGTATACTTATGTCTATGAGGTCCCTCCACTTATTTTCCCATCTGCCCCCTCACAGGCCATACTCACTGTGGTTGGGACTGCCACTGTGCTCTATGAATCCTAAGCAGCAGTGAGAATGTAGCATTTGTAATTTGTATGGATCAAAGAGCGAAAACACTGACAAGAATATCTCTGTTCATTGTTCCTTTGCAGTTGCAACTGTGACCTTGAGTGTCTGTCTATCCACACAGGCAGAGCAGCTCATCCTAGTAAGGAGGAGAAAGAAATGGACCATGGAAGATATGTTCAAGGAGATCTTGCAAGTGGTTCAGGTACTGAGCAGAGGATTGGAGGATGACACTCGAGGACAGAATGGACAGGGATGTTGAAGACAGGAAAAACAGGCAGTGAGAGATACCGCTTCTCAGGGAGCAAGCAAACATGCAGAAGCCTCTTCCCTTTGCTTCACATACATTATGACATACACAACAAGCAGCTATGACTATGGGAATATCTTTTCCACAGAGGTATAATCTCACACCTGGACAGCCCTAGCACCTTTTCTCTCAGCCAAAGGAATATTCAACAGTCATTCTGCACTTGCTGAGCCTGTTGAAGCACATCTTGCTACTGTTGATGTGACTGGTGTAAGGCTTCAGGGGCCAAGGGATAGGTTGGGTCCCCCAAGATTGCTCTTGACATTTCGACATTCCAAATGACAATCCTCTGGTTTGAAAAGAAAATCCTTCCTTGCAGCCTTCTGTACAGCCCTGTGCTCTTAAAGATGCGTGTGTCGTGCACCTTCCCTGACCAATCTGCATTGATTGTGATCAAAACATCACCAGTGATCCACTAGCACTTAACTGCCATGGGAAAGTAATCCTTTCAGTTGAGGTATTCCATGGCAAGATGGTCTGGGGTCAGAATAGGGACATTCATTCTGAATATCACCCCACCAGAGTTAAGGAATCCCATGGCTGCAAAACCATCTGCTACTTCACATACATTGCCCAGAGCAACAGTCCTTTGTATCAAGAGGCAATTAATGGTCCTGCACACTTGCATCACAGCAACCCCCACAATGGACTTTTCAACTCCAAATTGATTCTTGACTGATCAACAGCAATCTGGAATTGCAAGCTTCCATACGGATCGCCTCTCACGTTCCCACTGTGAGAGCTGCTCTCAATTTGGCATCACAATGCTGATGGGTTGGGTTAAGCTCCACACACAGTTCCAGGAATGTGGCCTACTACTTCCTAAAGCTCTGTAGATGCTGCTAATCATCCCATACATGTGTAGCAACGTGATCCCAAAAGCCAGTGCTTGTTTCTCAGGCCCAGAATTGGTATTCCATCGTGTGCAGCTGCTCTGAGAATGCCAACAACCCTGAATTGGTTCTTACTTTGGCACACAGCAGGGCAGCCTGCCAGGAGCAGTCAGCTCTGGAATGCTGTAGAATGGTGCATTATAACACTCATCACAACAGTAAAAACCAGTGCAGGATCCATGCTTGTCACAGAGATGGTGGGCACACAGGTTTGCAGGACATTGGAAAGGTGACATAAAACATACTAGGATCCCCACAGAATGATGATGGAGAAAATTGCATCATGGGACTTTGACCCTGCTTTCCCAGTTGGCTCTGACCATTCCTTTGCCACCATGAGGTTCCAAAATATGCTTCATTACATGGTGCGTTTCACAGATAGCTACCCACTGGGCATTGATCTCTGTATCAATGCAAGCATGGCTAGTGAGGATACACCCATCTGACAAGAGAAGAGTAGCGTGGATAGGCAAAGTCAGCTTCATTACTGTGGTGGCTCTATGTCAGTGTAACTTAGGTCAACTTAATTTTGCAGTGCAGATATGGCTTGAACAGAATTAGGGAGTGGAGCAAGGAGCCGCATCTGCTTCAAGTGAGGTCAGACTATTTGGCTCAAATTAGTATCCATGAGATGCCCAAGGATGCAGACAAGCAGTGCCCTCCAGTTTCTGCAGCACCCAAATGGCACTTGTCAGTAACTTGAGAATGGAGACCAGGAGAAGCAGAAAAGGCATATCCAGTTCTGTCTTCTGAGAGCAAGCTGCTCTGGGACAATGGATGAAGCAACCTGGGACTAGATTTACAATGGTATATAGGCACCTTAATAAACAGATAGCTGCTAAGTGACATTTATAACAGCACCTTTGCGAGTTAAATTCCTAACTCCTATTCCTCTTCAATGGGAGTTAAATGCTTACACTCTTTGGGCATGTTTATAATTTCTACTAGGTGACTAAATACCTCTGTAAATCTGAACTTCCTCCCCCCAGGCAAGAAAATAGCAAGTCACCATTCCTTCCCTGGTCTGTTCCATACAGCTCTACCCTGCCCCTTAGTGCAAAAAGTCACACTCAAGCCTGTGGTATTTCTCAGTCTTCGTTAGCTCTGAACAGTTTGCCCGTCTGTATTAAGCTCAGCAAAGACTCACTTACCACATGATTAGGGAACTAAGAGGAAACTGTGCTAACAAGTTTTGTTTTGTTTCTTCTGCTAAAACTGTATGGAAATAATTGATATGATGTCCAGTTTTTCTTTAATGCATTTATCTTCACTGTGCAGTTAACAGTAAGATTGTTTTGAATAACTAATGCACAGCCTCCAGGCAAAGTCATTTTTTATTTTAGCATTCACATTTAAACAAAAATATTAAAATTCACTAAGCCATGACGTGTAACCCAATAGCCCAAGGTAATGTAATTCTAGTCTGTGTAGCAATCCATCCCCCAAATGATCCTACCATAGATGACCAGCACAATTTATAACCAGTTTTATTGTATTTACAATTTTAATATGACTAAGGTCATTAATGAGAAGAGGGGGGAAATGGTTTCTTTGCTTGAAATAAATCATGAAATAAACCTCAAGCTCTCTCAGATCAAAATTCTGTTTGCTTGAATATATCAGTCTATTCTGTTTTACAGCTTCCTGGATGTTTACCAGAACATCACTGGGCGGCACTGACAACTCCAGGGAGTACTATGCCACCAAACTTTAATTAGTAGTGAAATATAATCACCAGTAAGTCAAACAGGACCATAGTTTATTCTTGCAGAATTTCAAATCAATATCTCACAACTCCCTGTGAGTCAGTAATTCCAACTTATTTTTCAATTGTCTCTATTTGAGCCTCTGAAGACCACTGAATTGATATGCAGTGATGACTTCTGCTGCCGGAAAAGCATTTTGCAGAGTATGAAGGAGGAATTGCCTGGCACTGAGGGACTCTGTGGGTGAGATTCCGATCTATTATGCCACTGTAAATCAAGAGCAATGATGCTGACTTCAGCCAGGTTATCACTGTTTGTTTATCTAGAGAGAATATGACCAGAAGAGATAGGGTATTGCATGCGAGTTTGCCACTACTGGTATCACCCTACCCTTTAAATTCCTATAAGAATGGCAGAGTTCTCTTCATATTGTGTGAGCAAGCTGCCACAAGAGGAGATGTGTAAATATGGTCACTGGTTCTTTCCTAGACAACTAATTTACAAAGGCAGTCTGTATTTAATTAAGTTATTACATACCTTTTATTTCCTACAGGAAAAGTGCACAGAATGGACAGTGTCACAAAATAAGCTATTGTAATGGAGAGATCTCAATATTGTGAAAAAACAATGTTTAATAAAATTACCTATACCTTAACTTTTATTAGGTTGTTAAATACTTGGTTGCACCATTACTGGAAAGTAAAATATAGCTGCATGTTACAGGATGCTTGGAAATATAGCAATACACAGGAGCGACGCAGGCCCAGGAAAAGACCCGGGGCTGGTCCCCAGTCTCTGTTCAGGGCCTGGGCATGATCCTGCCTGGAGCTCCAGGCAAGGCCCAGATTGAGCTCCTATTGCAGAATACCCAGCCCAGGATGTGGGAAGATAGCCACCACCGTGGGTGGCCTGGCCCCAGACCCCTGGCCAGGGACAGAACCGGAGAAGACAGCTGCCATTACAGGCAGCCTGGTGGTAGAGCTGGGGCACTGGTGCTGAAAGTTGGGGCTCGAGCCCCATAAACCCAGTGCCAGCAATGCCACTGGTAATACATATATTTAGCTAGTTATATTAAAGCTAATCAAAGAGATTCCAGGTTTCTGCTTCTATCTCCCAAGGATAATCAACCATCATGATGACAAACCATGTAAAATCTTCATACATTCAGAAGGAGATTTAATTGTAAAAGAAATAGATTACAGTGAGTTATCAGAGCCATAAATCTAAGTTCCACAGTGGCCACATCAATCCCCTTTTCTAAGGAAATCTCTGCTCGTGTCTTCAAAGGTTTAGGAAAACCATGAGCAGTTCAAAAGGTTTCACAGAAGATACTGGTTACTTCCAGCTCAAGTGTCCACTTACAGGTGAAAATCTTTTCCTCAGATGCTTAAGATGAGCATGAGTGTATTTATGCAAACATTTTGTATTTGAATGCAAGTCTTCGTGTAATAGCTGTATAAATATTGTTATGTGTACAATAAGATGTTTGCATTTCAAGGTCATCTTATGCTGTAACTGGTTATACATATTGAGGCTATGGCCACACGTAGCTGGTTATTTCAAAATAAGTTATTCCAAAATGATTTATTTTGAAGTAAAATTTTTTTAATTCAAAATAAGGGAAACCCGGAAAGCAAAATAGCATGCCCTATGTGGACATGCTATTTCACTTCAGGAGAGAGGCAGCATGGGAGATGTGGCAACATGGCCCCCTGGCAGGGCTATTTTGCCAACCAATCCCCTACCACTGGCTCTCTAGAGACAGTGGCAAGGGAAAAAAAACCAAGGGAGGGCACAGATGGGGAGGCTCCTGCTCCCCCTGGCTTTCCTGGCTGTCCCTCTTTCTCGCTGCTTTGCAGGCGGTGGGGCCATGGGTCTCCTAGCCCCCCACTAGCCCTGTTTCCCCATGCAGCGCGAGCATAGGAGCAGGGGGCTAGGAACCCAATGGGACTGGAAGCTGCTTGTCAGGCGCCACAAGCAGCTCCGAGCCCCATCCAGCTCCTAGCTCCCTGCCCCTGTGTTGACGCTGGGGTGCGGAAAGAGGGCTAGCAGAGGGCTAGGCGACCCATGCCCTGCCACCTGCAAAGCGGCGAGGCTTTGGGGCCCCTCCCCAATAGCTCTGCCTCCACAGCCCGGCAATCAAAAGGGGTGCAGGGCTGCTGGATACCCCTCGCCCTGCTGCCCCAACTCCACTGGGGGAGGGGAGCGGAGGGCGGGAAGCAGACTTGCCACTGCCCCAGCTTGCAGGCAGCAAGGGACGTGGCAGGTGCAGAGCCGGCTCTGCCCCCTGCCCACGCTGGGCAGCTGCCCCTGGGGGCTGGGGCATGGGCTGGGGCAGGGGCAGCCAGCTCTGCCCACCACCCACACTCTGTGGCTGCCGTGGAGCCCAGGCGGTGGGCAGACTCAGCTGTGGCAGCCCCTGCCCAGGCCACAGCCACCAAGCACGGGCCACAGCCGCCCGCTGAGGTGCCCCCGAGTCCAGGGTGAGGGGCCAGCAGGCAGTGGGGGCAGAACTAGCTGGGCGCACAAATCTCCCAGCCCCTGGCTGCCTGCAAGCGGTCAGGGGTTGGGGGATCTAGACGCCTGGCTAGCTCTGCCCCTGCAGCACAGGGGACAGTCACAGAGCCCAGTCAGCAAGTCTAGCCCCCTGGGGTGCCCACTGCTCCCCCCTGCTGCCAACAAGTGGGGGTAGCAGGCAAGCCAGGTCCACCACCAGTGGCCTCCCCTTTGCCCCGCCGCAGCTTGCCTCAGCTCCCTGGCCAGGGTGCAAGGGCCAGTGTCATATCGATATGTGTGACATATCGATATAACACAGCCAGATGCAGTTATTTTAAAACCACAGTTTCAAAATAACCCTCATTTCAATACAAAACTAGGTTTTATTGTATCTAAATGATTTTCCTTATTTCAAAATAAGCGAGTCCCTTATTTCAAAATGAGGAAGTGTCATCTGGACCTGTCAACTTTTAGTTTGAAACAACAGTGGTTGTTTTGAATTAAAAACCTTGGGTGGACAAAGCCTGAAGGAGCCATTTAAATACAGAAATAACTAAATTTCCCAGTGAATATAAATATCTAGCAATCCTTAAGTAACCCCACACCAGACTTTGTAAAGACAAAGAAGAATCTTCCCAAAAATGGGTAAAAAGAAAAATGCCTTCTCTGACCTCTTCATCTTAAAGCCTCTGTAAAAAGGAGTGTTTTGAGAGCTCTTGTCTACAAAGAGAAGTTTTTAGACCCATCTGAAACAGAATTTAATCCCTAATAAACCTTGATAGAACCAAAGGAATATCTCAGGAAGCGGGCTGAATAAAAGAATTAGGGCTCTGAATGTAAAAATGCTCTGAAAAAATCACCCACCACAAAGCAAATGTAACTTGTGATGCTGTCTGGGTCCTGGGGACTGTTTGATTATTTTTCATATTAATAGTTCATATTTCCAATAATCCATGTGATATACCATGTTTGGTTATCAGTAGAAATGCTGTAATCTAATAAGAATGATCTTTATATAAGTATCATGCCTGTATTAGAAATCTATATTTTTTTCTGCATTCCAAATTATTTGATTTTAAGGCATTCCCAGACTGGGTGTCTGCAAAAAACTTTGTCCTCCTGATGGCCCATCAAGGGAACTCCCAGTTGAAGTGGGCCTACGAGGAAACCTGTTCAGCCAGTCACCCAAGCTGACCATCTGACTCAACTCCATTTTGATTTGGCAAGGACCCTGAGAGCATGGGGGTGGCCAAAGGGTGATAAAAGGCTGGAGCCTCCTCTCCATCTTGTTTTTAGTCTTCATTCTGCAATCAACATCACCCTCTGGAATTATTCTTCTGGGGCTGAACAAAGGACTAAGACCCATCCATGTGCTGGGTGCCTACCAGAGGAATTGGACTAACCTGCAAACTACAGATTCAAGGATTTGCTTTCTATGGACTAAATCATTTGTATGTATGATTCAAGCTGACCCTTTAACATCTCTCATATTTTGTTTTTATATTAAACCTTTAGTTGTAGTTACTAAAGGATCAGCTGGCAGCATGGTATTTTGGGCAATATCCAAGCCTATATTGTTCTGGATGATGTGGCTGGCCCTTTGTGCCCATGAAAACCTATTTCTCTTAGAGACCCAGTGGTTAGGGGGGAGCTGATGTACAATAAGGGGGCTGCTTCTGTTTTGTTACGCTTGGTGAGGACCAGAGTCAGGACTCAGAAGCATGTTTTGTTACTGACTGGGAGACTGGTTTAAGTACCACCCATCAGTTGTTTGGGGGGGGGGGGGTTCAGCTCCAGTTTTGCAGCTTGCTCTGATTCTGGCACATTCAGAAGGTTATCCCAGGAGGCCCATATCACATAGTTGTTGAGGCATTTACAACTCTCATATATGTATTAAACAAACTACGTATTCATATGATAAGGCTCTTAAGGGCTATCCATGAAGGCAAGTAGCCAGTCAGGGACAGTTCTTCCATAGAGGTGACATAGGAGGTTGTTTAGGGCACCAACAATAGAGGGCATCAAGGGCTGGGCTGGGGCTGCTCCACTCCCCCCCCCCATGGTGCCACTCCACAGCTGGGGTCAGCCCCTTGCCTGTGGCCAGACCCTGGTGGTGGTGCTGCTCCCTGTCCCCAGCAAGAGCCAGATCCCAGTGACAGTACCACTGCACCCCACCCATGGCTGAATCCCAGCAGTGGCGCCATTCTGTCTGTGGCCAGCAGTGGTACCAAAATCCCTGCTGGCCTAGGGCAGCGAAAAAACCTTGGACCACCCCTGGAGCCAGTGAGAGAGTTACAATTACTAAATTTGAAACTAAGCAAGTATGAAAGATGTTTTCCTGTAACTCCAGGGAAATACGAAGAGTACAAGACTCTGAAGTAAGTATCCCCTCATGCACCCTTCTTCAAACAGCAAACATCAGTTTCTCTTGTTTGACTGTATAAGCCTGTTTTGACGGACAGATAAGACACAAGCTAAGAACAACCAATGGAAAGTGGACTCAGGACTTCAACATGATTTGGTAAATGGACTTTAACTAAAACACTGTGAAGGGATTAGATTTAAAGAACTCTTGTGACTATTTTTGAGACACTGAAATTCTGTAGTAACCTAAAATATTAAGTTTCTCTGGTTTAAGCCCCAGTTGGTTACACCATGTATTCCTGGAGAGGAGACAAAGGCTAAACATTTGTAAACAAACTGATTTAACTGAATTTTCAGATTCTTAGTATTCATGATGTGTCTGTCTTAAGGTAAATCCTTAAATGGCTTCTTCCAAATAACTAGTTTAAGTATCATATTTGTCTGTTTACTTTACCAGCCAGCTTATATTGGTCTGTGATGGGGTCTGCCACTCTTGGGAAGCCTAGTGGCTACATCATTGGCCTTGCAACGTGGAAGGCCAGAAAAGTTGGTTGGAGGACCTGCTTCCCCCCCCATAGCCAATGGCACTCCAGGCCCCTGTGACAGGCTGGCAGCACTCTTCAGACAAAGGCCTTCAGATGGTGATTTTAGGGAACAGGTCAAGTAGCATACCAGTTCATGGCCTGTGTTGTCACTTCTTGTCCAGCTGCTCAGCCTTTCAGTCACGCACTTTGCCACATACTCCTCCCCCTTCCAGGGGAAGTTTCGCAGTCCCATATCTGCCACTCTGATGTCAGTGGCTGATACACTTCTGCTGCCACTTCAATGACAGGCGGGGTTAAGGCAGGGAAGGACCTGGGCCCATCCACTTCTCTGGGACCCAGTACAGGAAGGAACCTTGTGTGCAGTGACCCCTGCACCACCTCTTCTCCCCACTCCTCAGTGGATTCCCTGGGCCCTTTCCTGCAGCTTCAGTACCTTGCCCACCTTTGCATCATGGCCATGGCTCCCACAGAAACCCAAGATCAACCACTACACTGTCCTAGATGTCAACTCCTTCAGCCAACATGGCAACAATCCTTTCCTGCTCAAGCTCCCAGGATGGACTACCTACTCTGGCTTTCCCACTCCCTTTTGTTCAGGGCTTCTGGGCCTGACTGGTTCTTTTGCATCTCTTGCATATAAGCAGTTCTTCCTCAGACCCTCTTAACTCCTTGCTAGCTGGTGCAGGGCAGCCACCCTGTCACAAATGCCTAAACAAGGGACATGGGTTCTCCTGCCCAGTAGGGAGTCAAGACTGTTTTCTGGGACTACTTCCTACAAGTCTCTACAGGTTGGGGCATGGCCCTGCTAGTCCGATTGCCCTGAATATTAGGACTTATTTACTACTTCTGCTTGGCAGATGAATCCTTACTAATCTCAAGTGGCTGTGCTAGCTAATCCATCCCTTCAGGCAAACAGAGTGTTCCTCATTGATCAGTCCCCAACTGAGCCAGGTTCCCTTCTTTTCTCCCCCCTACAGGTCTGACATTGGCTACAGAAATAGAGAGTGGCAGAACTAGCTGCAAAAAAAAAAAAAAAAAACAACAAAAAAACAAAAAAAAACCCACACACAAACAAACACAAACAAGGAGTTGTGTGGCATTTAAAGACTAACAGATTTATTTTTTGCATGAGCTTTCGTGGTAGACAATCCCACTTTGTCAGATGCTTTGAAGATGGGTGAACTTACAGAATGGAATGAAAATAAATGCAAGGGGGTGTAAAACATAGGATCAGGTCCTACAGTAACAGCAAATCAGAGCAGTTGTTAGGTTCAGACCATGGGAAGCCTGAATTCAAATTACCTTTTGTAATGGGAAAAGAACCCATAATTTCAATTCAGTCCTGCTTTCACAGAATTTAACTTGCATATTAATTCGAGTCCAGCTGTTTCTCTTTGAAGTCTTGATGTCCCAGTCACATCTCTGACAACGGTCGTTAACAAATCATTTATCGAGTGATTAGAAAGATGGAAGTGCTCAGCAGCTGGTTTCTTTGTTTTGTGATTTCTGATATCAGCTCTATGTTCATTTATTCTTTTGCACAGGGATTGTCCTGTTTGTCCAATGTATAAGGTGTTGGGGCATTTCTGGCACATGATGGCATAGATCACATTAGTAGATGAGCAGGTAAATGAGCCTTTGATGGAGTAGCAGGCTTGATTAGGACCTGTGATGGTATCTGTTGTGCAGATATGTGGGCAGATTAGGCAGCGTGATTTGTTGTAGGGGTGTGCGCTGGCTTTAATGTTTCTGTTGTTAGATCTGTAGTTGCTGGTGAGCATCTGTTTAAGATTGGGCGGCTGTCTGTAGGCAAGGAGAGGTCTGTCTCCCAAGGCTTGAGAGTGAGGAATCATCTTTTAGAATAGACTGTAGGTCCTTAATGATCTGTTGCAGAGGTCTGACTTGAGGGTTGTATGTGGTGACTAGTGGTGGTCTGTTTCCTTACTTGGGCCTCTCCTGTAGTAGATGACTTTGGGGAACCTGTCTAGCTCTGTCAATTTGTTTTCTCACTTCCCCAGGTGGGTACTGTAGTTTCAAGAATGCTTGATAGAGATCCTCAAGATGTCTGTCTCTGTCTGAGGGATCAGAACAGATGCGGTTATATCTTAGGGCTTGGCTGTAGACAATGGATCATGTGGTGTGTTTAGGATGGAAGCTTGAGGGATGTAGGTAACTATACTGAGCAGTAGGTTTTCGGTACAGGGTGGTGGTGATGTGTCTAGCCCTGATTTGTACTGTAGTGTTGAGAAAGTGGATTTCCTATGTGGAGTGTTCCAGGCTCACTTTGATGGTGTAGTGGAAATTGTTGAAATCTCTGTGAAAATCTTCAAGAGCATCCCTGCCATGCATCCGGATGATGATGTCATCAATGTAGCATAGGTAAAGAAGAGGTGTTTTGGGATGAGACTTGAGGAAATGTTGTTCTAAGTCGCCCATAAAGATGTTGTGGGGCCATGTGGGTGCCCAAAGCAGTGTCACTGATTTAGAGATATAAATGATCCTCAAATCTGAAGTGGTTGTGGGTGAGCACAAAGTTCAGTCACAAGCTGTGCTGTGGCATCATCTGGCATGGTTCTTCTAATAGCTTGTAATCCATCCTTGTGTGGGATGTTGGTGTAAAGAGCTGCTACATCCATAGTGGCCAGAATTATGTTTTCTGGAAGCTCACCAATGGACTGTATTTTCCTCAGGAAGTCCATGGTATCTTGAAGATAGTTAGGGATGTTGATAACATAGGGTCTGAGGAGGGAGCCCACATAGCCAGATAGGCCAGCAATGAGTGCCAATGCCTGAGATGATGGGGCGCCCAGGGTTTCCTTTTGTTACCACATACAACCCTCAAGTCAGACCTCTGCAACAGATCATTAAGGACCTACAGTCTATTCTAAAAGATGATTCCTCACTCTCAAGCCTTGGGAGACAGACCTCTCCTTGCCTACAGACAGCCACCCAATCTTAAACAGATGCTCACCAGCAACTACAGATCTAACAACAGAAACATTAAAGCAGGTGCACACCCCTACAAACCATGCTGCCTAATCTGCCCACTATCTGCACAATAGATACCATCACAGGTCCTAATCAAGCCTGCTACTCCATCAAAGGCTCATTTACCTGCAAATCTACTAATGTGATCTATGCCATCATGTGCCAGAAATGCCCCAACACCTTATACATTGGACAAACAGGACAATCCCTGTGCAAAAGAATAAATGAACATAGAGCTGATATCAGAAATCACAAAACAAAGAAACCAGTTGCTGAGCACTTCCATCCTTCTAATCACTCGATAAATGATTTGTTAACGACCGTTGTCAGAGATGTGACTGGGACATCAAGACTTCAAAGAGAAACAGCTGGACTCGAATTAATATGCAAGTTAAATTCTGTGAAAGCAGGACTGAATTGAAATTATGGGTTCTTTTCCCATTACAAAAGGTAATTTGAATTCAGGCTTCCCATGGTCTGAACCTAACAACTGCTCTGATTTGCTGTTACTGTAGGACCTGATCCTATGTTTTACACCCCCTTGCATTTATTTTCATTCCATTCTGTAAGTTCACCCATCTTCAAAGCATCTGATGAAGTGAGATTTTCTCCCACAAAAGCTCATGCAAAAAATAAATCTGTTAGTCTTTAAGTGCCACATGACTCCTTGGTTTTACTGTTTTTTTTCCCCGCTGGACTAGACTAACACGGCTATCCCTTTGGAAAAGGACTAGCTGCACCCAAACGTTCTCTTTAACCCCTGGACAGCAGTTTTTCTGCTCCTTCACATTGGGTAATTAATAACTGAACAGGTTTTGTTTCCCTTTCTATTATTATTTGCCAATACTCAGTTTTAAGTAATTAACTAGATATTAAAACTGAATTCACAGTAATTTGGGAAAGTAATATATTTTGGTCTTAACATACTAAATAAAGAATACCAAAAGGCTGTCCACTCTCAAAGGTGTAATCTCTGTTAAAGCCTCTCCATCGAGACACATAAAAATAAATCTATAAATTATATTCTGTCATCTGTTGTATTTTATGTTTTCTTGTCCTTTCTTCAATAATAAAATAACCATGGTCAATAATTGTGACTATTTTGCTTTGTCTTGACCATTAGGTCCTTGTAAAAGAAGACCAGTGACTAAATAGGAAGAGTCTCATGAATAGCCTGTATCATTTAGTTTTGGTTTTCTCTGGGTTGGCAGTAAGAGAAACAATTAATAAGTGAGCTCATCAGGTTTTGTTTCTCTGGAATAAATTGTTTTAGTAATTTTTAAAATAAAATGACTTGGCATCTAACAATTAGTTCCTCCTTTTTGCCCACATACTATTCATAATTTTGATTTTTATCCTCATTGTTCTGTATGTGGTCCTTAATTACCTTCACTGCATGCTATTCAAAGACAGCTATGAATACAGATTTAATTTCCTCATAGGCTTTTCTGTGGTGCTCCTCACACAATATCTGAGTGCTTCAGAAGTATTAAGAAATTTATTTTCACAACACCACTGTGAGATAAGGAGTTATTGTTATCCATAAGGAGCTAAGGCACAGAGAGATTAAGGTCAAAAGTTCTCATTAATTTTAGGTGCCCAATATGAGATGCCTAGGACCAGAGTTCTCATACTTAGCAGCTCAGATATTCTGTTTTATTCCTGCAATCCCATCCCATGCACTCCCCAACTTCTATAACAGAGGTCATGCAAAAATATCCTTTATGACACAGCTTGATTCATCCTCAAAACAGATCCATTCTGTGGACAGAATAAGGCAGTCTTCTGGAAGACATTATCTAAAAACTGGAGTATAATGCATATGACACAAGGTTGTGCAAGTAACTTTCATTCTGGCTTTTCTTAACTTTAACATGTTTCACTTTGCCATTTTAATGTTATTTTAAGATGGCATTTGTTTTTCAGTAGCTTTTTTAAAATCCAGGAAAATGCACACAAACTATCATGTGGCATTGTATTTACACTTCCACAATTTAGCTGCACAGTTTGTAAGCTTGAGCTCTACTGAACCAAACTCTGCAACTTGAGCAAATGGCATGGAAGTTGAAAGGTGTTATCTATGTAGACCAACGTGAAAGGAGGATGGAATACCTCACTAGTGGGTTTCACAGCTATTCTTCTGTTGATAGGAGAAATGGTAAAAAAGACCATCTATTGGGGGGGGGGGGGAGGACAATCCAGGGAATTACAGACTAGTCAATTTAATCTCTGTACCAGAAAAAATAATGACAAATAATTAAGGAATCAATTAGCAAACATCTAGAAGAGAATAAGGTGTTAAGTGATAGTCAGCATAGATTTGTCAAGCACAAGTAGTGTCAAACCAGTCTGATACATTTCTAGGCCAGGGTAACAAGCCTTGTAGATAGAAGGGAAGTAGCACATTTGCTATAGCTAGACTTTAATAAGGCTTTTGATAATGGTTTCACATTACCTTTTCATTAACGAACTAGGGAAGTACAACCTAGATGGAACCACTATAAGATGAGTGACAAACTGGCTGGCTAACTGTTCCCACAGAGTTGCTATCAACAGTCCAGTCATGCTGGAAGAGTATGAGCAGGGGACTACAGGGATCAGTTCTGGATCTGTTCAATATTTTCATTGACTTATGTGTGACTGAGTGCTGGTTAAATCAGTAAACCGAGTGGGTGGTGCTGGTTCTAGCAGAGGAAGAAGAGGCTACATGGACTTTTGAAGATTCCTGCAGCCAAAGAGGAAGCTGCTTCTTTCAACTCAAGGCCATCAAACTGGTGAGCAAAGACATAATTGAGACTCAGGTGAACTCCATCTAAACTTTGATAACTCTTATGTTTCTTCTCACAGGGTTTCTGCAGGAACTACTGTTTAAATTCATTTTCTCTTATTTATGTATTGTGGAAAAGAAAGCTGTGAAATGGTGAATGTGGGTTTACAAAATAGCCACATCATGTATACAGTAGTTTTGTTTTTCCATAAGATTTATAAAGTTAATACTTAAAAAGCTCATTACTTTTGTTTTCATTAGCACTCGAATGTGAGGAGGGTACGTGAACAATCTTTGCTGAGAGTCATTTGAAAACTGAATCCTGGGTCTCCAGCTGCTTCTGCATAGGGATTTGGGGTTTATTTCTTTTAAGGCTCTGGAGAAGGACAATTAAGTAAACTCTAGTCCCCCTGCCAGTTACAATAGCACAGTTAATATTTCCTCAATTTCATATTTGAGTTCCTTCAGAACTCATGGGTGAATACCATTTTGTCCTGGTGAGTTATGTTGAGTCTGAAGAAGCTACAAGATGGCTTTCACGGTTAACCAGCAGAATAATGGTGCTTGAATTAGACTGCCAAGACTAGAAGGGATCTCACAGATGTTGCTCGTAAACCCTAACATCTTAAAATAATAAACTATTATCTTGCTGCTTTATTGACTGTTTCTTATAGCTTCAGATTCATTGGCTCAGGGCAATAATTCCTCGTAAAACTTCTTGTTTCAGTTTAAATTGTATTTGGAGCTGTCCTTTACATTTCATTCCTTGTCTATCAAACTACTTTTTATCTATCTGGCTTCTATGACTTAAAAATATAAAGAACAAGTGGTTGGCATGTAGCCAGGTAAGTTGCACTGCAACTATTTTCCTGTCACTATTGCTTTGTTCACAACTTTCAGTCTCTCTGATCTGAGAATTCACTTGCAGAAATTCTTGTCTAAGAGATGAATCATTAAGGGATGAATTGTCAGAAGGGCAGAGCTTACACAACTCCCCATGGAGTCAACAGAACCTTCAGGGGATGAGCATGTCTGAAAAAGGCACCTCCATGGCTGAAACATCCTGGTAGAGGTCTCCAGTAAAAGAACAGCTACTGGAGAGAGTGGAAGGGCAGTGATGCATAGCAGCCACAATCTGTTTATGCAGTGTAAATGCCAGGAGCTAACATACAGTCAAATGCAAGTAGTGCTGATCAGTAAGGTTTCATGGCCTTTGAGCCAGCTCACTGAGTATCTCATAGACTCTAAGGTCAGAAGCAACAAATACGATCATCTAGTCTGACCTCTTGTGCAATGCTCTTTTGACCTAGCTCCTGCAGAACCCTGGGAAGTACCACAATGGCTCCCCCCCACACACACACACACCCATTGAAAACCCTATGCAGAACAGTGACAGAAATCCTGGCTTTAGCATCCCTTTGCAGCAAGGAATCTTCCCAGAGTTGCTTTGCTAAAAAAGAAAAGAAGAAGTTTTGCAATTCCCTCCAGTAGGTTTGCTGAATTTGGCCCCTTAAATTTTGACGGGCCAAAGGCCAGTTCTCTATTTCTCTAAGCCACAAATCCTCATCCTGCAAGTGTAATCTCTCTAGTTCTTACATTTCTCTCTTCTTAAATACATCTTAGTTCTTAAATATATGGCCTTGCATTTGGTTGTGTTAAAACACTCATTCAAATACTCCTAGCTTACCCATTGATCCAGCTTGCTCTTCATTTTTACCACTCCAATTTCTTGTATCATTGCAAACTTTTAGTAATTTTATGTTTTCTTCTAGATTACTGATAAATCTTTTGAACAACATTGAACCAACGCCCTGTTTGGATGGCAATTCTCTATTTATAATTACGGAGAACTATTACTCAGTTACTAATCCATTTAATGTAGGGCACATTAATTTTTGTATTGTGATAGTTTTGAGACCATCATACAGGCTTAAATCGAATGCATTAGAGATTCTTAAGTACAACTTCCCCCATTTTCAAAGTGTCTGGCAAAGCAGGATTTTCTCCCACAAAATCTCATGTAATAAATAAATTTGTTAGTCTTTACATGCCACAGGACTCCATGATTGATTTTAACAACATAGTTACCTTTGTCAACCAGACACTTAGTCTCAAAAAATTATACCAAGTGTGTTTGGCAAGATCTATTTTTTAATGGAAAAAGCCATCTCAACTGTTCTTCATGGGCATTTGCTATGGTGGCACACATCTTGTTTGAAAAATTAACTTGGAAATGCATGGTTCAAACTGGCTACAAGTCAATACACAAAATAATTCCATGAAGTGCAAGGGCAGGGGTAACTTTTCCAAGTTAATTTACTTAACTGGTTGGGAAGTGTCCAGTGAGAAGATTGCACAGTAATCAAAGTATGGCCCAGTTATATAGACTGGGCCAAATTCATTGGTATACTCCAGCATCGCTCCTGCCAGTAGGAAAGTAGAACATTGTACTACATTACTTTGTAAGGGTCTGTCTACACTGGAGACTCTGTTAAGTCAATTTAACAAGGTTGACTAGGTCAACTTAAAGCCAACCTTGTTAAGTCAACTTAGAGAGTCCACATTCAAAAGTCCTGTAGACTGCCCACATCCACACTGGCAGCTGCTAGGTTGACTTAACACTTCAGTCGACCTTAAGTTAATTTACCAGCTGCTCCCCCATCTAAACTGACTTAAGTCAAGGTCCACTTAATCTTAAATTAAGAGGTGATGTTAAGTTGACTTAAGGAACTTCAAGTTGACTTAATAAAATCCCAGTGTGGATGGAGCATTCCTTAGGTTGACTTAGGGAAAGTTAAGTCAACCTCAGGTTCCAGTGTAGATGTGCCTTAAGTGATGACACAAGAAGCCAAGCAATAGGAATCATGCTCAGTATGTTAAATATTTTATCTCCCAAGCAGCAACCTTACACTGCCCTTTAGATTCTAGCGGTTGCAGTAGATAGTTGAGAACACTGCTGAAGTTTCCAAATATAAGTCAGACTCCAGGCACCACTTCTGCTAAAGCTTTAGAACATCATTTAAGAGAAATGATTCAGAAGTGAGGGGGGAAGGAATTTACTACTTTTGCTTTATAGTTGCTTTTTTTTTTAGGATACCTGTTCTGTCTAGCCTGAAAAAAAAAAAATAAGGAGTTGTGTGGCACTTTAAGACTAAGATTTATTTTTCGCATGAGCTTTCGTGAGAGAAAAATCCCACTTCGTCAGATGCCTCAAAGATGGGTGAGCTTACAGAATGGAGCATCTGACGAAGTGGGATTTTCTCCCACGAAAGCTCATGCGAAAGACTAACAGATTTATTTTTAAGTGCCACACGACTCCTTGGTTTTTTTTGCTGGACGAGACTAACATGGCTATCCCTTTGGAAACCATTTAGCCTGGCCTTCAGACTGTTCCTGATACTATGGTATTCAGGTGATAGTATGGGCCCAGTCACACAGAAGTCTGAAAGCCACATTTTTAAAGGTATTTAGGTCCCTAGAGATACAGATAGGTGCTCTCGAAAAAAATCAAACTGGCCACTAATTCAGTGTGAAGGTCAGATTTTTTAAATTTAGGAGCCTGATGCAGATAGAACCATGAGATGCCCAGCTGTACTTTTAAGTGCCTAAATACTTTAAAACAGTGGCCCAGTGAGCACATCTAACTCTCACTGAAGTTATTAGGAAGTCAATTTTCACAAGTCCAGACATCTCATTGTGCAAGCTTCTCTTAAGTGACTTTCATCACCTTGCAAGAACAGGCCCTATCTGGAAAGATGATCTGCTTATGAGGCCACTGAAGTCTTGTTTGTTTTTAATATAGTGAATTTGAACACAGTATCAGAAACCAAATTACCCAGTCAGCACCTGGAAATGAAGTGGTGTTTAGATGTGCAGATTCACATGACAATTCTGCTGTGACATTCTCACTGAAATCACTGGTCACACACACACACACACACACACACACACACACCCACACACCCCCTGACAAGTTGTTTTAGTGCCAGTGTATTAGCAATGGAACTCTGATTATGATTTGCTATGAGGCCACCAAAATCCATCATGTGGCTTATGATCAACTCAATACATCAGATCTATGACAAATTGATATTATGCATTATCAGAGGAATGGCAGGAGCTGAGCTTAATAAGCAGTAAAATCTACTCAGTGGTGAGAGAAACTCTGGCTAAGTTTTTAAAGCCAAACTCTGGGTTAAACATGTGCAACTCCAGTGATCACAAGGGAGTTCCTCTGATATACATCAGATCAGGTTTCAGGTGGGATTTCAGATGTGAAACATCACGAGTCTTTGCCTCTCAGGCCCCAGAATGAGAGAGGAGGCAGGTAGGGTGAATACCCCGCCTCTTTGCTGCTTCAGCCTGAGCTGGGGTGAGGATGGTGGGGGACAGAGTCAGGGCACTCAGTCTCAGCAGCACATCAGGAAAACTTCTGTTTCAATGGCAAAAAGCAAAGAGTTGATTAAAAACCTTCCAGAAGAGAAGCTGTTTTGGTTTTCCTGAAATCTTTCTTCAAATAGAAAGGTTCTGCAAAAACACCTATTGTGCAATAAGTATGTTCTTTGTCATAAAATCATTCCACTTATGGACTGGTTTGGGGGGGGGGCAGTTCTATTTGAGTAGAAATCTCCTTAGCTTCAGTGGGTCTTGTGCTCCTCAGTTATCATGGGGTTTTGAAAACCCCATCCTGTTGCTTTTTTCCAATAGTGTTTTCAGCTGTCTTAGGTTTAATCTCAAAAAGCTCTTTGCTTTGGTTACGGTTGTGACAGTGTTAGTGAAAGAGAACAAATGGGTTAGGTGGTGGTTTATTTTGTGACTCCACTATCTGTATCTGGATGGAAAGACAAAGACATATTGAGAGATTATGTATTCTTTGACATTAATCTCATTGGCTGAAATGAAATGTTAGGCCATTATGAACAGTGAATGAGTTTTAAAAGCAATAAGGATAAACTAAAAATTTGAGCAGTGACTTTGTACCCTTGTCATTCATCTTCAGCATACTAAATGATATACTATATAGTTGGACTTTTATGGCTTCTTTATCTATTTTATTGGCGATATGATTTGACTGATTTTGTTTAGCCTGAGAAGAAATCAAATGGGAAAGACTCACTCTAATCTAAACAGCTATCTTAAAGAAATAAACTAGCCTAACAACCATTAAAAATGTCAAATATCAGTCCACTTAAATTATCAAAATGTGTACATATGCAAAAAATCATTTACAGCCAAAGTTAGCCAATGAGGGAGAATGAGAAAAGGGAATTAAATCAGGTCATCGCTCAACTGAACATTCTGCAGTCAAGGATAGGACTGCAAGGTATAATCTAAAAAAGGCCAGCGATCCATCCACATTGCTAGTCACTCTCTCTAATACAACAGGGATGGACAGCTGCTATGTAGACAAAGTACATGGCCATTAAAAGATGGCCAGGGTTTGGGTAAAATGGAGGAAAGGATCAAGCCCACTAAAGAGAGTAACTACTCATATGCGCAGATTACTTTCATACCCATGTCTGAGAACATCCATGTTTAGGGAGATGAGGACTGCTCCCATCCATGAGGGAGATATCTGTTGCGGGACTCCTCCTATACAATTTATATCCCTAAATCCTCAGTGTCATGGCTGCAATTTGGAGCTGGCAACACCAGTTCCTCAGACAGCACCTATAGCTACAGTCTGATTAGTAGCTGCTTTGGCTGTGGTCATCAGGAGTGATGTCTATGCTACCCAACAAGCTGCTTCTGTTACTGCAGCATTTTTCTAAATTCTGTCTTCTGCAGGCTTCCTACCACTGTACATAGGCACCACTCGCAACATTCCCATTAGTGAACCTGTTTTCAAGATGGTCTGCAACCTAGCTAAAGGAACCTGCATTGGTTAGAATGACCAAGTCTTATTTTAACAAACAAGGAGTCCTGTGGCACTTAGACTAAAGTTTATTTATTGCATGAGCTTCTGTGGGAGAAAAATCCAAAGCATCTGATGCTTTGGTTACTCCAGTGAGTTGTATGCAATGGGGCATCATTTAGGATTACCACCTCATTACCTTCTATGGACTGGCTGAGCATGTACCTTCTATCTTCACTGCACTGATTCTGTCCCACAGCATTATCTGTGGGATGGTGATATGCTGATTCTGATGCAGGTTCTCTTCACTTCCTGTGCACAGATTTGAATTTTTCAATAAATTACAGAATGGTCCAATGGCTGGCAATTTGCTGAATTGCATGAACAGACAAATCCCATCATTCCCAAATGATGCAAATCTTTTATCTGAACACTTTGACAGCATGTTTACCACTTCTAAGACTCAGCAATTTAACTCCCACATGGTTCAAGTGGTCTTGCCAGGACTCACTAAGGAGAGTGAAGTCATCTATGTATGCCCTAGTGAAGGTCTGTGAACCTGGATGCATTTCACTGACAAGCTTCTGAAAGGTATCTCCTGCATTCATTAATCCAAAAGGCATAACCTGAGACTCACCTAGGCCAGATTCCACTATAAAAGCTGGTCATCAGTATCTAAGGAAATTTGCTAGTACCTAAGAGTGAAATCCAGAGTGCTTATGAATTTTCAGCCACCACCAATAGATCCAACAAGTCCTTTATTATTAGGCATGTGGGGCAAGGATCAGCTTGGGTGATGGTATTTAAGCCTTCTAAAATCCACACAAAAATCTCAGGGTTTTATCTCCTGTAGGTACCTTCATAACAGCAGATGCCTACTCATGTCTAGCATGTTCTGTTTTATCCTGGATTTGTCTTTGCATCTTACCTTTAGCACAATATGCTCAGCAAGGGGTAGGGCATGGCCCAACAGTCTTAATGGAATGCACTTTTTGGTCATTTAAGCCTGGCAAATTTTAGAAGGATCAACATACCTGCTTTGATGTTGGATTTAAATGCTTCCAACTCTCAATGCTCTCCACATGGATTTCTTCCTTACTTTCCTTGACCCTATCAATTAAGTGTACATAAACCAAAACAAATCGGACTCACTCTCATCTTTTTCATAGAAAGTCTTCAATCTACTGGCATATACTATATGCCAAGCCTCCCTGCCATGGTGTTCCTTTAAGTGACCTCAAACACTACCACCAAAGCACTTCTATCAAAAAGAAGTTTCTTTACCATGCCTTCTGAGACCACCATACTTTTTCTACTACACTTTAAGGCACCTGACTCCTTTCAAGATTCTGATGCACTAAGTCCATCGTAGCTTTATTCCCCTACATGCTGTCTTGACTTTTCTATACTACCCTCCCAAGAGCTTCAAATTAAGTCTAAGGATCCTCTCATTTATCTATGGAAGGGAGATCAAAGTAGATGAACCTCATGAATTCCTAAGACACACCTGTATGCAAATAAGGGAGCCAAAAATCCCAATCATTATTTTGAGTGGTAAACATACTTAGCATAGATTTCAATGTCCCATTCATTGACTCTTTCTACCATACCACTGGTTTCCAGAGGATGTTAGAGTGGCCTTTCTATGCCTCACTTAAAACAATTCTGGTATTTTTTGTTTTTAAAAAGACTACAAAAATGAAATTTGCACCATGATCTGACAAAATTTCCCTGGGAACACCTACCCTGCTAAAAGAAGTTATTAGGGCAGAAGCAACAGTTTCAGCTTCTCTATTAGACAGAGCTGTGGCTTCAGCATAACTGGTGTCAGAGTTCACTGCAAACAGCAAGTAATTCCTTTCATATCTGGAAAGTCTGAGTAGCAGTCCTACAGACCCTCTAGCAAACTCCTTCGTACTGATGGACAGTTGTTGCAAAGGTGCCTCACAGGATCTCTTTAACCTCTTAGCCTTCTGACATAAGCAACAACTCTTACAGTACTTTCTGCTGTCTCAAACATACAAGCCCACTAGAAATTCTGTTGGAGTTCATCAGAGTTCACTCCACCCCTGGGCATCCAGCAAGAGGGCAATCATGAGCTATCTGCAAAAAATTTTGTCTTGTACTTATCAGGCACAAGCACCTGTTTGCAAACCACAGCAGGGCACCTCTTTCTCCCGCAGGAACAGAATTTACTCTTCCCTATCCCAGATTGGGGTATTACCCTGAGCCACATTTCTCTCCTTGTCTAGAGAAGGACTGGGCTGTCAAGCCTCAAACTCCCCTTGAATTCAATTAAGAGCAGAATCTGGGAAAGCAGTGTAATCTTCAAACCTGTCCCCTGGGGACAAGCTGACTTGTCAGCTGACAAATCTGCTTCCCATTGATATCTTAATAGGTAGTGGCTAAAAAGCCATATCTAATATCATACCTCACAGCTAGAAAGAGCATGGCTCTCTCGCTTGTTTTGTCCGTGGATTGCAGGGACGGCTGCAACAGGGAGGGAGGTGAGGATTCTTTATTCTTCACTGAGATTTTCTCTTCCTCTACTACTGCCTCTGGAGCAGTGACAGATGAATTCATCTTGGCAGACAGAGGTGTGGTTCATGGCTTTACCTTAAGTGCTGGGCAAACAGTTTTATATAACTGGGAGCCCCACAAGGATAACAGACTACTTTCCTTTCCTTGTAGTAGGAAGCTTTAAAATCCAGGCTCTTAGGGCATTTTAAGAAAGTTATTAGGTTTATATCCAGTCCCTCCTTCCTTCTGAAGATGGCTGATATAGGGATACCCCCTCTCCTAGGCTTTGCACTTTTCCTTTGGGCCCTAGATTCAACACATTCATCTGCAATTTCTGCAGCCATTGAAATAGCGTAGAATCTTAGATTCAGATGGCAGCCTTTACTTCATCTAACTACCCAAAACAATTGTTCCTGGACCATCAGATCAAACATTTTTCCACAATCACCTTCAGCCCCATCCGACTTTCTGAAAAACTTATACATTTTAGTGTACATGTTCAGTAGAAGCACTACTGTCAAGCATTCTGAGGTTTCTATGCTTCAATCAGGCTCAGGTGTTATCTTTACAGCCCTGCAAATCCATGGATATCAGATATCTATGCTATTCATGGATCAGATGCAGATCTCAAGGGTGTGTATAGTGGTTGGCAGCATGGGGCTCACCTGTAGAGCACCTCCTGGTGGTAGTACAGGGCAATTCACTCAAGTAGTCCTCCTACAGGCATCCAGTGCTCTACCCTCTCTTTGCACCAACTTCTGTTCATGTCCAGTCCTGGGATCTTAGCCATCCAGCTAAGTCAATCACCCCCCCCCCTTCCAGGGTTTAGTCCAGTTCACTCAGTCCTGACCACTAGTTAAAACAATCAAAGGCCAGTGAGCCTCTGCCACTCCTGGTACATTGGGGGAACAGGGAGGTATCCAGGCCCTCCCACTTCTTCATGCCCCAGCCCAGAGACCCTAAGTGCCTCTAGTGAGGCCACATCTCTCTCCAGTCCTTGAACAGTTACTTCCCTGAACCCCCAGTCACTTACAGCTCCTCACCACCAAATTCCAGCTGCCATCCTTTCCTGGGCTCCTTGGTCCCAGACCAATGCTCCAGCCTCTGCCACAGTCTGCACCTCTCACCATCTGGTCAGCTCCCTGTGCTTCACCATGCTTGGAGCTCCCCAGGCTTCAGACTCTCCCAGCCAGGAAAAGGACCTTCTCCCCTTGCCTCCCAAGGCAGACTGACTAAACTGTCCCTGCAGCTCCCTTTTATACAGTGCTGCTCAGCCCTGATTGGCTCACAGCCACTAGCAGCCAATTGGCTGCCACACACAGGCCCTCTTTAACCCCGTGTGCACCAGAGTGGCTCAACCACATTGCTACGGTGGGGAAGCAACTGTTTGCAAGCTATAGACTTTGCAACTGCTCCTCAGTCTTGAAGATCTATGGGTGAGGGCTGGACACTGATCAGCCATTTGGCTGGCCCTCCGCCCCACTGGCCTCCAATCAGTGATTTCGCAGGTACCCACCAATCAGCTATTTAGCATCAGTCTGGCAGAGTGGTCCACCAATCGGCTGACTGGTGGCAGAACAGCTGATCAGCAGGGGCTGGTCACACAACGGCAGATCAGTGTTGGAACAAGTGACCGGGGGCGGGGTGCTGGTCTCCAAACAGCTAACTAGAAGCCCCAGGGCTGGGTGCAGATAGACATGGAATACAGACTGCAGGTTGTGGTCAGATACAGATTGACTCTGGTGCATATGGATCAACATTTTCTTTAAGTTACTTATACACCTTAACATCACCCTCTTCCATATCATTAAAAACTAATTTCTCTTTCCCAGTAAATCTGGTTTACAGTAAGGGTATCTATTTATCTACACCAGTGTTGTTTGCATCAGTGAACAGTCCTAATATAGACATGTAAAATAAAAAAAAAGGCTATGTCCATACTTAGGCAGCTAAATTGATTTAATAAAATCACTATAAAATCATTAAATCAATTTAAGTTAAATCAATTTAACAGGTCCCACATGTCCACACAGCATTATTGTAAAATAACAGTTTCAATTTAACTATCATTTCAATATAATACTAGGTTTTATTATATCAAA
Source organism: Podocnemis expansa (assembly GCA_007922195.1). Taxonomy (NCBI): domain Eukaryota; kingdom Metazoa; phylum Chordata; order Testudines; family Podocnemididae; genus Podocnemis; species Podocnemis expansa. The sequence goes on from ML681964.1 coordinate 64,312,377, forward strand.
ATGACTTTCCTTATTGCGAGATAAGGGAGCTCCTTATCTCAGTATAAGGAAATGTAGTGTGGACCTGCAATCTTTTAAACTGAAATAATCTGCATGTGTGTGTGGACATACTCAAGGAGTCCTGTGGCACTTAGGCCGTGTCCACACACAGACAGTTAAATCGATTTAATAAAGTCACTATAACAATCATCAAATCGATTTAAGCTAAATCAATTTAACAGGTACACAGTAGAAAGTCAAATCGAACTAGCATGTCCAGGGACAGGACTTGCTAGTTTGATTTAGGAGAGGGGCACCATGGGAGGTGTGGCAAAATGGCCCCCTAGAAGGATCATGCCCCACCCAATATATGAATAGAGAAAGGCACCCTGGGAAAGAGAAGGGCAAAAGTGTTAAATTGAAATAACCATCAAATCAAAAGAACACTTCCACACAGTTTTATTTCAATATAATGGTTGCGATCCAAGCATCATTTTGATTTTAAATGAGGTTTTATTAAAATGATCTAACTTTCTTTGTTTTGATATAACAGAGCTTGTCATTTCAAAACAAGAAAACATCGTGTGGACCAAAGCATTTTTAAATCGAAATAGACTGTTTCGATTTAAAACCTGTGTGTGGACATACTCTTAAAGACTAACAAATTTATTTATCGCATGAGCTTTCGCGGGAGAAAATCCCATTTCAGACACTTTGAAGTGGGATTTTCTCCCACAAAAACTCGTGATGAATGTATTTGTTAGTCTTTAAGTGTCACAGGACTCCTTGTTTGTTTCACTTACACAGCTGGCCCTTTGGAATGCAGACGTTTCACCTTTGTAAAACAGGACTTACCGCACTGCAATTAATCCAGTAAATTACTGGAGTAAACTGTATTGGTGTAAACTCCACTTTACAATAGTGCCATGCATCATATTATGGGTTTACACTAGAGTAGGAACACACCTAGTTTCTGTTGTAGATGGGGCTTTAGAGAACTAGCAGCATCATTTTCTGAGTCTCCTTTTCCCAACAGGAATTCCCTGTCACTCAGACCTACTGCCACTGACAAGCTCAGGTGAGAGGGTGAATTCTGTATTCTGTGCCAGCCAAGCTTCATGCTCTCTCAGACTCTTAAAATCCTACTCAAAACCACTGTAACAAGGACCCAACCTGCTCCTTTAACTCCATGTCGAAATGTAATTCTGGCTGCAGTCACCACCACATACCAGTAGCAGGTCCTCCTCTGTGCCATCTCAACCCTCTCTTTTCTCTCATCAGTTCTAGGCTCAGCTTTCCTGTTGCTTCTATTGCCAGAACCTCTTTCCTTCTGAAACAATCGAAAATTCCCATTTCTGCGGCCACTGACATCCCCTTAACCAGTAGCAGAGTCACACTCCATGGGAAACTCTAAACTCTACCCCCAGCCCACACAAGCCTCTGCAACGCATGTGAGCTTCACCTAATAATATCTCATGTTCCTCCTCCCATTGGCTTGACTATTTTTGTATCTTTCTTCACACCTGCATCACTGGGGCCACTTTTTAGTTACAAGGGTCACAGCAGACTTAGGATATCACTAGAACTGAATGCCTCTGTTGACCCTCATCTCCCTGGAAATTGACACATCAGTTTGCAGAAGTATGTTTCAATAGCTGGACTTATTGAAGATGGCACCATGAATTCAAGTTTAATGTGGACTTCTCAGGCCTTGTTGATTTACCTTTCCCCTACTGCAGAGAATATATAACTGTTCTGGGGATGGGTGGTCCTATAGATATTTTTCCCAACAGGCCAAATGCACCAGTCCAAGGTGGTAACTTTAATTTAGCATATCAGTCTAAATCAGTTATACATTGGCATGAAAGTATGGCCTGTCTGATTCAACAGCCAATATATCTGCTACAGCAAGCAATAATATGCTTCAAGGTGATGAATCAGGTTTATAAGGTAATTTATTTCCCTTTCTCACTAATTATTTTTAATGGATGAATCAGATCAAATCCCCCTACAGTGGCTGTTTCAGCATGTGATGTACACCTGCTGCTGTCAATGTCTGGTTCAGATTTCACTTTTTATTTTTTCAGTTTGGAGACTGACTGACAACTCATAGGATGCCAAGTATCGACCAAGACTAATCCAACCAGAATAAATGTTATTGATAAAGTTGAGCAGAGGAATACCAGGGACACTCATTTTGTACCTGGGGAAGAGAGAATGAAGTTTTCATTGTCAAATCCTAAATGACAGGATGTACTTAATCTTGTCAGAGATAACACAACCACAGTGATATACTACCTGATCCATACAGCTTCAGTAGATGGCCCTAACCAAACATACTGTTTCAGCGCTTCACAAAGCTTAAATGACTCCATCAAAATGCCTTTGAAATTCTATTTCATTTCCCTGTATATTTGCCAGGAAAATGTAGTGTCCGTGCACTTTGTACTCAGACTTCACATTCTCAACCCTCAGGTAGGACATGCAGAGCTTGTTTTGTTATATAGTCAATAGAATGAACCTGTGTTAGATAAAACTCTAATCTACATTTTCATCTAACTTTAAGAGGAATAGCACAACCAGAAACATGCACAGAACTTATCTCAATAGTAAATGCTTCACAAAGCTATTCTGTATTTTGATTTATAATTATGTTAACTCTTTAAATGCTGAGCCACATTGGTAGAGCTCACCTGGTGCTGTGATTCTATGTCATCTTTCAAGGCCCTACTCTTTAGCAGTAATTTTAATAATTCACGTAATTTTTCATAAGAACAAGACCATCAATTCTAGTGCTCTGCACCAGTTCCAATGCCTGTAATCGCATCCTGCCCATCTAAATGTATACGGTATTTTTGTAGTGCTTTGTGCACACTCACTTGTGTTTCAGTGGTGAAGTGATCTCTCCACAGGATAATACCTCTGGGAGTCCCAAAAAAAAATCTATAGACATGAAAATAGTAATTGCCCTTAAATCATCAGTTCTCATATGTATGTCATGTTTCTATAATGCGTCCTTTAATCTTTAATGACCCTCAAATGCTTGTGAAACCGCAGAGTTCAAGTGACCACTTGTACCATCTTTACAGCAGCTCATAGACTTCCAGAATAAATCCTTTGGCTTCCAGCCCTCACCACCTTCGCATAAATTCCTAATTTTAAAAAGTTCTGTACAGCAGGGCCAAAGTTCAACAGAATTATCATCTAGAGGCAGAAAACAATGGGGAAAACTCCACAGAAAACAGCCAAGAGATCCCAGGTGAATGATTTTTAAATGACAGATGATTCAGCACCACACCCCAAGATCTGATCTCTACAACTCCCAGTGGCTGTGTTGGCCACTGGAGACTCTCCAGGGCTGGAGATCTTCCTGTGTCGGAGTCAGCACTGCAGTTTTGACACCTCCCCTTCCTCCTTGTTGCCCAGGTGATGGATGCCACCGAGGCTTCCCTCTGGCTCATACTCATGTGGACCCTACTGGGTGCAGTAGAGACACATAATAAGAGGCAATCCTTGATGCCCAGGTATGTCCGATCCAAGTAAACAAGTCAGACAAAGCATAAGGAAAGGATAAGGGCTCTATCTGACCCTAGGACACTGGGTTAAGATTAGAAGGCATGTAAAGGTGAGCTTTTCCTACCCTCTCCTTCTGATCAACCCACTGTGCTCCCCGGTTGCAACTAAGGAGCCAGCCTAAGGCATTATTTATTGTTGGCCTCTCCAGTGAGGGGAGAATTTACTGCTAACACATAAACCTAACAGCTGGCAGATTATCTACCTAAAATGAGATTTGCAATGGCCTCATTGAGACATGCCAACCGGAACATCTCTGAAAGTAGATAAAAATAAGGTTTTAATCCCTGACTGAGAAGCAGAAATTGCACTCCTTAAGGCCAAATGACTGATTACCATGCTCAGAGATCACCTAGAAAGTAAGCCATGGATAGACAGGAGATGGGCAAGCCAGTCTTGTATTCTAACTGCTGCTTGAGAGATACACTAGGAACACCCACAACTGAAACACAGCACACACCACAGAGTGGCATTCCCCATCTCTTGAATGGTACACAACAATGCTGCACAACAGCAAAGGACAAGAAGTAAAGAAGAGCTCTATATTCCACTTACACTGCCAAAGGAGTTTTAAGTTGGTACGGTGTTCACCCAAAGCAGGACTTACTCAAGACCTGAGTCATCACCCTTCTATTTTTTGGAAAGGCACCATCAGATGTTTGAAAGCTACAGGTGGACACCATCACCAATTTAATGCATTATTGAAGCAATAGTCACTTCTGCAGCCTCCTAGCAACATCCTGGCACTTTGGCTCTGTACCAGTTCAGAAGAGCGCCACCTACTGACTGACCTGCCTACCACTTGTTCTCTTTCTGAGGTCACCTAGGCACATACTAACCAGACCCCGTGCTGCTTAGTTTGAGATCTAATAGTATCAGACTACAGGGTCATACAGCACCATGCACTCCTTCCCCACTCACCACACAGCCCCCAACACCTTTTCTTATCAAATGCAGTGATGCACTTCCAGATGGACAACTAATCGCATCTAGGCCACCTGCTGATTAAATACACTGGACTGGTTGCATAATTCAGTTCCAATGTCAGCACACAACTTGTAAGAACACTCCACAAAAGGTATGATGTTGGTGTTTAGTGAGAGGAAATCTCAAAGGGACAAAAGTGGAGGCAGGCAGCCAATTCTCCATCCACTTTCAACAGGAGCTGACTGTCTAACTGGGTATGTCCACATCTCTCTTTTATTTCGAAATAACCAGTGTTATTTATTAGGTGCACACAACGTGTTCTTATTTTGAAATGATGGGCTCCATCATTTTGAAATAAGAGCTGTCATTTCAAAATAGCTTAAACCTTCTTTAAATAGAAACGGCTATTATTTTGAAATAATGCTGTTTGGATGTGTTATTTCAAAATAACCATTATTTTGAAATAACACTTTTGCCCTTCTCCTTCCCAGGGTGCCTTGCTTTTAGCCTATATTGGTGGGGGCCTGGCCCAGGGAGGGGGCCATGTTGCCACACCTCCCAGGGTGCCGCTCTCCTAAAGCGAAATAGCAAGTCCTGTGTTTGGACATGCTATTTTGCTTTGAGCTTTTCCCTTAATTTGAATTAACTTATTTCAAAATAAGGAATTTATTTCAAAATAACGCATTTCAAAATAACTTATTTTGAAATAACGATGTATGTGTGGACATAGCCACTCACTCTTATGCCTTTGAAACTCTTAGTCAATGTTATTAACTGTCCCCCAAAGATACAACTGGCCTGACCTGATGTATGAGAGCTGCACTTCAAAGGAACCATTTATTTCACTTGGGCACAAAAAGGAGCCAGGGTTCTATTGTTTGTAGAATTGTTTCTGTGCAGGAACAGGCTAGACTCTGCCAGAGCCCGTTCTAAAAGGACGTCAGCAGGACAGTTTCCCCGGGCGCCTTCTTCCAGAGAGCAACATACTGCTGTGCCACTTGTTGAGTGGCCAGTCATGAGTATTTTTATTTATCTTCTTTGGCTTGGCTGCTTACGAGAAGGGAGTATGCCAAAAATATGTACCTCCCCACCCAGCAAAATTGCTAAGGCCACTCCTGAATTCAGCTCCAGCTATCCACACACAAAGAGTCCAAGGACTTCGCCACACTTGAAAGGCCCCAGTGGAGCAGCTATACTGTACCTGTGCTGCTGAAGTGCTTCAGTGTAGATGCTACTTACTCCATCTCCCCAAGAGGCGCTAGCTACATTGATGGAAGAAGTCTGCCACAGACCTAGCGCTTTCTACACCAGGTGTCAGGTCAGCTTAACTATGTTCCTCAAGGACATGGATTTTTCACACCTCTGAGCAGTGTAGCTAAATCAGCCTCATGTTTTAGTTTAGGCAAGAAAAATGCATCTTGTGCCTCTGAAGCCTAAATTCTGGAGACGGAATCTGATTTTAAAATAGTGCCATTTGGAACAACTTATGAGATTGTTCTTTGAAAAGCAAACATGAAAAGGCATCATACCCATTGCATACACTTCCTTTTTTGCAATTGGTTGGCTTGCTGGGTTCGCTTTTTTTGCATGTTAGCATAATAAAACTCATGAATATCATGTTACCTGCGCTGATGTTGAAAACCAGCGCCACAATAGATGTGTGATGACAGTGAAAGGGTGGAGGGACTCAGTCTGCACAAATTCCTAGAACTATATAACTGAAATCCAAGACTGTATTGTTCCTAAAGCACTGGAAGCCTGTACTGAAATCCCAGGCCTGCCAATGAATCCCTGTGAAACCTTAGACATGGCATTTAACCTTTATGTGCCTCAGCTTCTCCAGTTGTAAAACGGTAATAGACCGTCCCTACCTCAGCTGGGGTTGGAGCACTTAACAAGCATGAGACACTCAGAAGCTGAAAAAATGCTACTTCCACACACGTAAAGCACTAAGACTATTTTTCAAAATTTATACACAAGTGGCAGAACACAGATACTGCTAATTTTCCCTTTCTAGACAATCAGCATATGAGATGGTTAAAACTTTGAAGGCAAAACTTAAGGCCTGATCTAAAGCCCAATACAGTCTTTCAATGGATATCAATGGGCAATGGATCAGGCCCTTATGGAGCAAACCATTCCCACAGCAAGGAAAATTTTCACTGATGCACATTGCATGATTACAAAACCATGAGTTAAGGTTCAAAGGAAGGGACTGGCTTTAAAAAAATCATGAAATGTTAAAAGAAAATAAATTTAGATTATTTGCCTTCTCATTTTTGAGTCTTTAATGTTCTCATTTTCAAACTCTTCTCCTCAGTCATGAAAGCAGGAAACACTAACTGAAAGGCAAGATTCTCAAGTTATAGCTTGACTCCAGGAGCTAAGGTTTTACAATAAATTCCATAGACAGACTTGGTGAGAAATTCACAAGAGCTGACCACATTGCAGAGTTATTTTTAGCAGCAGGAATTCCACTTAACAAAACAGCGTCATTCTCCTACAGGTCTGACCTTCCCTTTTCTAAAGACAGGACAGTCATAGACAAACTCACCACTAAAAGAAAGTAGTTCTTTCTGATATTTCAGAGGGGAAGAACCATGTATTTAAAATGCATTCACAAAACAAATAACACAAGCTTGTACAGATGTGTACTGACAAAAAGGCAGGACTGATTACAATTCTGGGCCTTTTAACACAACAGCAGAACTCCCTCTCGCTCACTACATCATTTTCTGTAGCACTAAGCCTCATCCTGAAACAGATAGCAAGGCTGCAGATATGAACCCTGTGCTTTGTGAAGTAAACCTCAATGAATAGCAGCAGCAGCATGTCTACAGTATAAAGTTGTACTTTGACTTGCCTTCGGAGAGGTAAAAGTAGATAAGACTAGCTAGCCCATTACACAGAGAATACAGGGTGGCCTCCGAAGTACATTCTTTAGTGTTTTGTCTAGTCTAGGTGAAAGAGAGCTGTTTTTTCCTCCCTTTTCTTTCCCTTTCTCCACACCCTCAGAACCATACATCCATGATCTGGGTATTTAATCCTGGTTATTCACAGATGTACAAGAAGAAAATTGAAGGTGAAGTGAGAATTGTTGAGATTACGTACAAGATTCATTCAAGCATTACTCTAATGCAGCTACTGTACTTTGGCAGTGAACAGCAGCAGGAGTTTAACCAGACATAGCAATACAATACAAAGGATTTCTGGTTTTAGATGAGAGGAATGAAAAATTAGCATCCCACTGAACTAATGTAACAGGAAAATATAGGGAATTTAAATGAACAATATGTAGTTCATTACCACTGTTGGGATTTGGCTTGGAGACAAAGGCAAACACTGGTCTGGCAACATAAATGTCATGTACCTCTCAACCGTAGTTTCCACTTCATGCATCTGACAAAATGGGTTGGAGTCCATAAAAACTTATCTTCAAAGGAATCTGTTAGTCTTTACGGTGCCACAGGGCTCTCATCATTTTTGCTGTACACAGACTAACATGGCTACCCCTCTGGAAATAAACGTCATAAGATTCAATGAAAGCAGTGGCCTTGATCTCTATTTTTGACTTCTCTATTGAGAAGTTACGTCCTTATAAAGGATGATCCTGTCCTTAAAGACTGCCATAAGACCATTGCAGATCCCCAGTTCGGAGTCCTTGCAAATACTGAGAGCATTCTTGCATAGCACTTTCATGCTCACTGGAAAATCTCAAATCAATTTGCATAAAGAGCAAGTGTCATTTTCCCCATTTATTGATGAGGAAACTGAGGAACAGACAGGTGAAGAGCCTTTCTCGTGGCCACACAGTGACTCCACAGTAGTTATCCTTGGTCAACAGAGGGAAGACTGTGCCAGTTATTCCAGCCACAGCGAGTCTTCATTGTTAATATAGCATACACCATTCACATTCCATTTTTCTCCCAGGAGCCAGTGAATTTGTGGTTCATAAGAGGTGTGTCACAAAGGGGGAACTGATGAAGAAATTAAATGGAGATAAGACCTTGAATGGTCTTCTCCTTCAAGACCTAGCTGTCCTGTTTTCTTCCCAAAATTGCTCCTGTCCCCAACCAAACTCAACATTGTTCTTTGTCAGGACAATTGCATTCTCATAGTGATTTAACTTACAGTATTATGTTGTGTTCCATGGGAAATACGTCATATCTGGATAAAACAAAGCAAGAAAGGAAGAGTAAAATCTATTATTTATTTCAAGCTGTATCAGAACATTTGCTGGAGTCAGTGCTCATCCCCTGTGTGGTTGTACACAGTGTTCAGACATAAGCTCACATGCATTTTGTCCTTGAAAACAAAATCCTGGTTAAATGCTTGCTCATATCAAATGAGGGTTTTATGTAAAGAACTGCCGTTAGACCTTAGAGATTAAATGTGAAAAGATTCTTTCATCTAACCTTTAATTCATCTGCATTCTTATCAGAGTTTATAATGTTGCTGGGGAAAAAAATCAGGTTTAGAAACTTTTTGTACAGTGCATAAGAAGATCTTGAATTCCCTTACTGCTGGAAAAGACAAAAGTTTGATTTCCTAGGTGCTCTCTAGTCATCAACTGCTACTAATTGATTCTCTCCTAAAGGCCAAGAGGGAAGAGTTAATAGAAATGTCTTCTATCACTGTACTCTGTCTATAAAGTAATATATAGATGCAATAAGAAAATTAATTGGTTTTATGTTGCTTGGCATGCATGCAAAAGAAATTTACAGAACCTAGCTGCTCTAATTAAAATTTCTGGGGAAAAAAAGCATGATTTTGGAGATGGACTGTTAGCTTCCTCAGGCATTTCGCAGCCATGCTCATTAAATTTCTGCACCCTCTTTCCAATTACTACTCTAACTTGTCTTTCCATGAGGATGGGGCTTGTTTATACTGGTTTGAATCTTATTTTAATTCACATCCCCCCAAAAATGTTCAAACACATCTACCAATAAACAGTCAGCTCATTGGGCAGATTACTGCGTGGCAGTGATGTCTAAATGCTGCTATAAAATGGATTTACCAGGTACATTATAAAGGTTAAACCAGAACTGAACATAATCTAAAAAGTCAGACCATTTCCCAGCTGAGAAAAGGAGACGAAGGTAGAAAGCAACAAAGATGTTTTGAAGCTGCTGTGGATATTAAAAGAAGTTCAGGTTATCAGAAAGGTTTCCAGGAGTCACTTTATTCATGTTTAGATTTTTCAGAGGGTTTTTTTAAAACCTGCTTTTAAGTTTAATTTTTTTAAACCTATTTTTAATTTTGGCTTCCCAATAGAAAACTCTATGTAAGCTCAAAAGTTGGTCTTACTCACCAATGGAAGTTGGTCCGATAGAAGATATTACTTCATATACTTTGTCTCCGCATCATGTGAGGCAGGTAAACCTTCTTCAAAGGAAAATGTCTACCAGTTTTGCTCATTATACCAGATGCTCTTATTATGCAGAAATGCATTTGAAAACTAGGCTTTGAAGCAAAGTTTGTGCTCCTGGAGGACTGGTCAGCTCAAGGGTTCATAATTTGATAAGGAAACTTTCCTCAGCCCATCACTAGTTCACACCTAGTTCAGGCTAGTGTTGAGTCATGGCTGAAAATTACCACATTATAAAGGATATTCTGTAGCTATGTCAGTGGTCCCCAAATTGTGGGCTGTGGCACAAAGGAGTATCCAGGGGACATATAGCAGGCTTGGGGCCAGTCCCCATGTGGTGTGGGGAAAGAACACATGCTTCCAGTCCTGCTCCAGGCCACAAAACCAGCTCCATCCTCACTCTCACTCCTCCCACAATCCTGCTCTGCCTCCAAGTCTGACACCATCCTCATTTCCTCTCTGACCCCTGGCCAGCTCCGACCCCAGGTGCAGCCCCACTGTACCCCTCTGCCTTTATTCCCTCTCCCCTTCCAGCCCAGCTCTGCCTCTAGCCCCAACTCCCCCACAATTCCTCATTCCACCTTTAGCCCAAGCCTTGCTGCTGCTGAAGCTATGCAGTAATTGGGGGGGGGGGAGTCAGCACAAACCAAGTCCATTAACGGTAACAGAGGACCCAGCTAAAAAAGTTTGAGCACCACTGGCCTATGCAAAATGAGTTGATAGGTTGAGCTTATTTCTGAGGTAAAAAAAATTAAAAATAAAAAAAAAATTCAGTGACAATTGGCAGCCTTGGGTCTGCTCTACACTATAGCTGGAGGGATGTTGGGCAGCTCTCACTGACTAAACTCTATAAGCATCTCCACTAAAATGTAGCTCCCACCAGCTTAACTCTCCCACTACATTGACTTAACTCTTCCTCTGTGAGAAGTGCAGAGCTTAGGTCAATGCAGGTTTGTCAATACAATGTCTGACTGTTGCTGCCTTTCAGAAGCCATCCCAATGCCCCATACTGAATTAAATTGGTGCAAGTGTAACCCATGGGCTTAAAGGAGGAGTGTTTCTTTAAGAGTTTTCCCAGTGTCTGAGTTGCTCTTGCTGTGTCGCTGTTGCTGGGCAGATTTAGCTGCCTAGACCCAGAAGTTGCAGCATGTCCTGTGTAGTTTGGAGCATGCTCAGCAAGGTTCCCTGCCAGTGCAGGGGTCAGATGGCTGAGAGCAAGCAGCCAGGCCAGTTGCATTGAGGAGAGCACTGGTGCTCTGTGCAAGGGGAGAAGCTGAGCCAGGAACAGATAGCAGGCTGTTTTTTTCCCAACTCTGCGGCATTTTGCTTCAGATCAGTAGCTTTGTTAACCCTCCAGCAGGGAAGTCTGGAGGCAGTGGCTACAGAGAAGCAACTATTGGGAAAAGAAGGGTGGTTGCCTTCTAACTTTATACTCTGGCTTATGGGCTTAGCTACAGTCCTTTTGTGTAATAAGGGGAAAGAGATAATTATATTTTGTTATTGTCAGAGATGTATTTTTCCTTTGTAACGGGGTTTTTTTATATATGTGCGTACGTAAATGAGTGTGGACTGAGTAAGCTGTGTAGACAGCAGTGCTCCCAGCAGAGGAAGAAAGGTTTTCCGGGACTCATACAGAGGATTTCTGCTGCCAAGAGGAGGGAGCTGCTTCTTCTAGCACAAACCTTTGAGACTTGGTGATTTGAGACCATAACAGACTCATGTGGATACTGCTAAATAGCCACTATGTATTATAGCTCTGTATACTAATAATTTCTTCTGCTTTCATAGAAGGTTTATAAAGTTAATGTTTAATATAGTACATTGCTTTCGTTTATTTATTTTTTTTTTAATTCTGAACAGTCTTCACTGTGAGCCCCTTTACAGACTAGATCCTGGCTCTCCAGCTGCTTTTTGCAGGTCTGCTTTCTGTGAGGCACTGGAGAGGGGCAGATAAATGACTTTGAGCCCACCCTAGCAGGTTACACAAGCACTTCTGGTGAGGATGTGCACCACCAACACAAGGAACATAGCGCAAACGTGCAGGAGCAATTTAATTACTGTAGTGGCTGTACATTGACATAACATAGGTTGACAATTTTGCAGTGTAAACTTGTCCTTGTTACCGATTCAGCAGAGAAGCCAAGTGTTTATAAATCATGAAAAATTAACTACCCATTCAAAGACAGAGGATGAAATTCTTGGCCTCATTGAATTAATGGCAAAATACACATTGACTTCTGTGATGTCAGGACTTTGCCCAGTTTTGTCAATTTTATTGGCATTGGCGGAATGGTAAAGGACATTGCCATGACTGGATTTGCTCAATAGAGAGGCTTCTAGGTGCTAGCACAATGCAAATAGATAATTACTTCAGTTCAAAGATCCATCAATCAATTCATTTTAATCAATGGGAAAAGTCCCCTGGACTTCAGAGCTGACTCTGGTTCCAATCACTCTGTAAAAAACAATCTGACAGTGGAGCGTGAGCCTAGCCTAAGAGAACATAGGTTCTGATCTTGTTTTATATTTATTATGTGAACAAAATTATTAAAGCTGCTCCAATATTTGATTTGAGTATTTTGCTGCAAAGGACCTTTTCTCTAAACCAGTGGTTCCCACCCTGTGGTCTGGGGACCCTGAGGGGTTTGCAAAGTTATTGCAAGGGATCTGCAAACACATCTGGTCCCAGATGCTGCTAGCTAGTGGCAGGTGATCGGGGCCTGATCCAGCCCCAGCCGCTGCCAGCCAGTGATCCATGTCGGAGAGAGCTCTAAATCAGGGGTGTCAACTTATGGCCTGTGGGGTTGGATCTGGCTTGCCAAGGGTGCTGATCCAGCCTGCGGAGCTGCTGCCTGGGCTGTGCCTGGAAGCTGTCTGCAGCAGCAAACTGCAGCCTGTCTCGGCTCCCAGCACAGCAGGGTTACATATGCTTCTGACTCACTCACATGATCCAAATTAGAGAACAGGGGATCAAAGGAAGCACGCCAGAATAATCCTAGCTCAGCTATGCTGTGGTCTGCCAACCAATCAGAGTCTCAGTCACAGCAAGCTAGGCTGGCTCCAGACAGCCACTGCACTGCCCCCCAACCGCAACTGTTCACTGTCAGTCAGTCAGCATGATAGTTTAACTGACTGAACGTTGCACGAATCACAAAAAAGGAAAGTGCCTGGGAACCACATGGGAACAACTCAATCAGAGGCCAGCTGGGACTGAGCCAACCAAAGGCCAGCATTCTGAATGACTGACAGTGAGTGGGACGGGAGGGGGAGAAGCAGGACCCAGCCTGCCTGTGACTGAGACTGATTTTCTTGCCTGCCATCAGGAGGTAGGTGAAGTGGAAAAAGCAGGGCAAAGGGAAGGTATGGGAGAGCCTGCAGGGTTGGGGAAGGAGAAGGTGAGCCCATTCCACTCTGAACATGGAGGGGGAAAGGAGTGGGGAATCCCAGGCACCCACATGGCCCGCCAGAGATATCCTGCCTTCTAGTGTGGCCCCCACATTGAATGAGTTTGACACCTCTACAATAAATGAATTGTATTTGCCTTCTATGAGCAGCCTCACCCTGGATATATTCCCACACCTTGGGAGCCAGGTCCTCCACTGCCCTTCTGCAGCACCACTGCCTGCAATCAATCACCAACAACAATTATTATCATTTGAGAGTCCACAAAATTTTTTGATGTTAAAAAGGCATCCTCCTACTCCGAAAGGTTGGGAACCACTGCTCTAAATCATAAACTTTAACAAAGTTTCCGCTTGTGGCTGCAGCCGCCTGCTAATGGCCAGGTCCATGGCTAGCAAGTTTGCACCACTGCTGACCTGGGTGCAGTGGCTCTCCCCCTCTGTTGGGGCGGAAGGGAAACTGCCCTTGGCCAGGCCCACCCTGCACTTGCAGGGGCCTGGCCAGAAAATAGGGGCTGGCTATGCCCCTGGCTTAGCTAGCAGTAGCTGTTGGAGCACTTACACATCTTCCTTGCTGGTCTCCTTAGAGAATGAAGAACACTCCAGGATAAGGGTATAAAAGGGGCATGGCCTTCCAGCCACCTCAGTTCCTTCTCCTGGTACCCCAGTCCTGGGAAAAGTAGGGCTCCAAGACAGTGTGGAAACCCAGGCAGGAAGCGAGAATATGCAGAGCCAGCTCACAGAACCTCATGTACAGACAAGAAGCCTTCATTTGTTTCTCTTTTGAGTGTCCTCTGCACACTTGCAGTACTCTGAGACCAAGATGGTGGGAATATGGAATTCAAATTTATTAAGACCAGCTTTGCCAAATCTTACCTCAGATCCAGATTTGAAATTTAAGAAGTAGAGTTAAGTAAAGTTAAGGATAGAGCACCACATTGCCACTTTACATATTTCTATTAGAGAAATATGCCTAGAAAGGATCCTGCCTTTAATCTAGTAGAAAGTTTACTAACTTCTTGGAGAATGGACAGACACTTCAATTCATAAGTTACGTTTATTGCTTATGAAAGAAAACATGGGAAAGCCTCTCAATTGTTTCATACTCTCTAAATAAAAGGACAAAGCCCTTAGAACAGCAAAAGAATACAACAGTCTCCCCCTCAGGAGCATTGTGTTTGGGAAAGAAAACCAGCAAATTAAGAGACTGATTTCACAAAAATCTGATGAGACCACGTTTGGTAAAAAGTCTGGCGGTGTAAAAAGACTACTTTGTCATTATGAGAGAGAACAGCAGACCAGCCCTTAATGCATGCGAATCATGAATGACCATTACATTTGCAAGACCTACCAAAAATACAATATTAGACAAATGAAATAGATCATAATTTCCCAAAGGAGGTCTCGTCAATGGAAAGATTACTGTGTTTCAATCCCAAAATAGCAGTGGGTATGTCCACACACACTGTTTAAATCAAAATAATGCTGGTTATTTCGATTTAAAAAACAGTAGGTCCACATGATATTCCCTTATTTCAAAATAAGGAGCTCCCTCATTTCAATATAAGGAAAGTTATATCACTATAATAATACCTAGTATTATATCAATATGATGGTTAAATCGAAATTGTTATTTCAAAATAACACGATGCAGGCATGTTATTTTGATTTAACTGATAAATCGATTTAACACTTTTTACCCTTCTCCTTCCCAGGTGCTTTTCTTTCTCTATATATTGGGTGCGGGCATGGCCTAGTGAGGGAGGCCATGCTGCCACACCTCCCATGGTGCCCCTCTCCTAAATCGAAACAGCAAGTCTTGTGTCTGGATATGCTATTTTGATTTGGGGTTTTTTTGGTGTGGACCTGTTAATTGATTTAACTTATATCGATTTAATGATTTTATATTGATTTTATTAAATTGATATAAGTAAAATCAATTTAACCATATATGTGTGGACATAGACAGTGTGTCTTATTAAAGGGTATATGTTACTTTACTGGGACCTTTTAATTCCCTGATTAGTAAAAATTAATAACCCCCTCCTCACAGGTATATGCTATGTAGATATGACTCAGAGATTTAACTGTTTCCAGCAGTGAGAGAGATCAACTTTTTATAAGTACAAAATAATAGTAAAATATAACTAATTTCTGCCATATGTGGCTCCATCCCATACATAGCAATCCACAATAAAAAAAATCTTTTCCATTTATGACTGTAGCATTGTCTTCCAGGCTCTTTCCTAGAATGCAACAATACATTTTGCACCTCTGACATGCAATAACACCCTTGCCTAACAGTCCCAGTGTCTAACCCCCACACTGTTAGATGGAAAGACTAAGATCCGGGTAACAGATCATCCCATGTTGCTGGGCTAGAAAGTTTGCTACCACAGGCAGAGGCTCTGTTCAGGCACCAGTACTAACTCCTGATGCTGTTTGCAGTCTACACACCATGCTGGCTCTACTAAATTTACCCTGGCCTTGTCATATCTTATCTTGTTTATTTGACACAAGAGGGATAAGATAATGCCTTTTATTGGAACACTTTCAGTTGGTGAGACAAGTTTTCAAGCTTACGTACACCTGAAAAAGAGCTCTGTGTAAGCATGAAAGCTTGTCTGTCTCACCAACAAAAGTTGGTCCAATAAAAGAAGAGGTTACTTACCGGTAACCGGTGTTCTTCGAGACGTGTGCTCCTGGGCATTCCTTAGTAGGTGTCTGCACGCCTCGTGCACGGCACGCCGGAAACTTTTCCCCCCAGAGTACCCGTAGGGTCGGCTGTAGCGCCCCCTGGAGTGGCGCCACCACCACTGCCTATATAGCCACCAGCCGACCCGTCCCTCCTCAGTTCCTTCTACCCAATGTCTGAGGGGAGGTGGGAGGGATTGGAATGGCCAGGAGCACACCTCTCGAAGAACACCGGTTACCGGTAAGTAACCTCTTCTTCTTCTTCGAGTGCTGCTCCTGGCCATTCCTTAGTAGGTGAATATCTATCCTTACCTTGGAGGTGGGAGACATCACAGAGAGACCGACTGCAGCACTGCTCTGCCCACTGCTGCGTCCTGCTGCGCTTGCTGGGTGATGGCATAATGCTGCGCAAAGGTATGCGGGGTGGACCACGTTGCCGCCTTGCATATATCGATAGTCGGGACACCGGCGAGGAACGCTGCGGAAGCCGCCTGGGCCCTAGTTGAATGAGCTGTTACCCTTGGCAGGTGCTTACCCCCCCAGCTTGTAGCACTCTTTGATGCAGGCTGAAATCCAGGAGGCTATCCTCTGAGTAGACACCGGTTGGCCTTTTTTATTGTCCGCTACTGCCACAAAAAGCTGGGGGGTCTTGTGGAACGGGTTTGTCCGTTCTACATAGAAGGCTAGCACTCTGCGCACATCCAGGGAGTGGAGACGCCTCTCCTCTTCCGATGCATGGGGCTTCGGGTAGAAGACAGGCAGGGAAATGTCCTGGTTCACGTGAAAGTGTGACACCACTTTAGGCCTGAAGGATGGATGTGGGCGTAGCTGCACCTTGTCCTTAAAAAACTGGGTATACGGTGGATCCACCACCAACGCTCGCAGCTCAGACACTCTCCGGGCTGACGTGATAGCCACCAAAAACGCGACCTTCCATGACATGTACAGGAGGGAGCAAGTCGCCAGTGGTTCAAAAGGGGGTCCAGTAAGTCTTACCAGTACCGCATTTAGGTCCCACTGGACCGTGGGTGCTTTTATAGTTGGGTATAGCTTAGAAAGCCCCACCAGGAACCTTTTCACCATAGGCACCGTGAACAGCGAGCTACCCCCAGGACCGCGGCGAAACGCTGCAATCGCCGCCAGGTGGACCCTCAGGGACGATAACGCTAGTCCACTGGACTTCAAATACCATAGATAGTCTAGTAAGCGGTGAACCGAGACCGACTCTGGTTCCTCCCCGTTGGCCGAGGCCCACCGCACAAACCTGAGCCACTTAGCGGCATATGTAGTTCTCGTGGCAGGTTTCCTACCACCACACAACACGGCCCGTACCGGGGAGGAGCACATCTGCTCACTGTCCGTCAGCCATGAAGGCACCACGCGTGGAGGTGTAGGGCCTCCAGGTTGGGGTGGAGAAGCCTCCCGCTGTCCTGGGACAATAAGTCTGGTCTGAGTGGCAACAGGATCGGCCTGCGGCTGGACCACCACATCAGGGTCGAAAACCAATGCTGCCTGGGCCACGCTGGAGCGACCAAGATGACCTGTGCCTTGTCCATCTTTATCTTCCACAGCGCCTTGGCCACTAACGGTGTCAGAAGGAACGCGTACAGGAGACCTCTCCCCCCCCAGTGGATCTCGAAAGCATCCGCCCCTGAACCGGGGCCGCGTCCCCGGAAAGAGCAGAAGCTCCGGCACTTTGTGTTGACCATGGAGGCGAAGAGGTCTAGACGGGGATAACCCCACCTCCGGAAGATTGACTCCGCCACCTCCGGGTGAAGAGACCACTTGTGGGCCATGAACTTCCGGCTGAGGCTGTCTGCTAAGGAGTTCCGGAGGCCGGGGATATACGATGCCACTGGCTGGATCTTGTGGCGAACACAAAACTCCCAGAGCCTCATGGCTTCCTGACAAAGGAGAGGCGAGTGTGTGCCACCTTGCTTGTTGATATAATACATTGCGGTGGTGTTGTTGGTACGAACTGACACCGTCTGGCCCCGGAGGTGTTCTCGAAATACCTCGCATGCGAGCCGGACTGCTCTGAGCTCCTTTATGTTGATGTGTAGTGCGGAGTCCGCGACCCCCCACAGGCCCTGTGTTCTGAGGTCGCCGAGATGCGCACCCCAGCCGATATCTGATGCATCCGTTGTCAAATGCAGTGATGGCTGAGGAAGACTGAACGGAACCCCTGAGCATAAATTGGCTTCGCAGGACCACCAATGCAGGGTCTCCAGCACCGATGCCGGCACGGTGAGCATAGCGTCCAAACTGTCCCGCACCGGGCGGAACACCGTCGCTAACCACAGTTGGAGCGGTCTCATCCGTAAACGGGCGAAAGGGACTACAAAAGTGCAAGCCGCCATGAGACCCAGTAAGCGAAGGCATTCTCGCGCTGATACCCTGGGAAACCTCACCAGAGCATCCACCGTCTGTCTGATAGTCTGAAACCGGTTGGTCGGGAGGCTAGCCCTTACAGACGTGGAATCGAGGACCGCTCCTATAAACTCTTCGCTGCGCGGGAACCAACGTCGACTTTTGGACATTTATCAACAGACCTAAGCGATCGAAGACATATTGAGTCAGGTTTATGTGAGAGAGCACCTCTCGCCGCGACTTCCCCACGATCAGCCAGTCGTCCAGATATGGAAACAGGGTGACCCCTTGTTTCCTGAGATGTGCCGCCTCCACTGCCAGACACTTTGTGAATACCCGCGGAGCTGCGGAAAGGCCGAACGGGAGCACGGCGAACTGTAGGTGCATCCGCCCCACAACGAAGCGCAGGAACTTCCTGTGCCGCGGATGTATTGCAATATGAAAATACGCATCCTGCAAATCGAGGGCGGCGTACCAATCGCCCGGATCCAGAGAGGGAACAATTGATGAGAGGGACACCATCCGGAACCGAATCTTGCGAAGGAACCGGTTGAGCCGCCTCAGATCTAAAATCGGCCGCAGGCCCCCTTTCGCCTTGGGAACAAGGAAATATCGGGAATAAAAACCCTTGCCCCTGCAGGGCGGCGGCACCTCCTCCACTGCCCCTTTTTGAAGTAAAACTTGCACCTCCTCCTGCAGTGCGTGCTGGTGGGCCTGGTCCCGCAGGGCACCACGCAGCATAGGAGGGGCCGGCAGGGGCAACGAAGAAAATTGGAGGGAATAGCCCTCCTGAACCGTCCTGAGAACCCACCGGTCTTTTGTGATCTTGCGCCAACGTGGC
>ML681964.1:64331629-64371429 GCA_007922195.1 Podocnemis expansa
TCCTTTGGCTCGCCGGAGTGTGGAGACCTAAGGACTTAACCAGTGCCCTAGAATCCTTTAACGTCTGCAGACGGGCGTCTGTTTGTTGCGAAAATAGTTCAGGTCCTTCAAAAGGTAAGTCCTGAATCGTGGTCTGGACCTCTAAGGGCAGCCCCGACGCCTGCAGCCATGAGCTACGCCGCATCGTCACCCCTGTGGCCATGGAGCGAGCCGCAGCGTCAGCTGCATCTAAGGCTGATTGCAGCAGGGCCTTAGACACGACTTTACCTTCTTGGATAGATGCCGATAAAGCCGCTCTGGAGTCCTGCTCCATAGAGTCACTGAAACGCTCCATAGCTGACCAAGCATTAAAGATGTAGCGGCTGAGAATAGCCTGCTGGTTCGCTATCCTCAGCTGCAGCCCCCCTGTAGAATAGACCTTACGGCCAAATAGGTCCAGTCTTTTACAGTCCTTAGACTTAGGGGTTGACCCCGGGCGACCTTGTCTCTCACGCTCATTTGCTGCCGCAACAACTAAAGAGCTGGGAGTGGGGTGTGAATAAAAATGTTCATAACCCTTAGAGGGCACAAAGTACTTTCGTTCGGCGCGCTTGGCCATAGGGGAGATCGAAGCCGGGGTGTGCCACAGCGCCTTAGTCGTGTTATGCACAGTCTTGATAAAGGGCAGGGCCACACGGCCCGGGGCCTCTGGGAGCAAAATGTCCACCATAGGGTCCGCGTCCTCCGTAATTTCCTCGGTCTGCATATTCAGCCCGCTAGCTACCCGACGAAGCAGCTCCTGATGGGCCCTAGCATCATCCGGGATCACCATCGGCTTGGCTCCCGCCACCACCTCATCAGGGGGCGAAGAAGAAGATTCTTCAAGATCTGGATCCTTAAACGGAGCTCCAGATGCCACACTACGGTCTCCAGTGGCCAGGCTCTCTCTATCCGGCTCGTCCCGCAAGGACTCCACCTCCGACACCTCCCCGGTACCGAGGGGGGGAGGGGCGCCGAGCGCGGCCGATGGAGGATGCCTAGCCTGCGAACTGGGAATGAGGGGTCCTGAGCTCACACCTGGTCCCTGGACGGCCCAAGGGGTCCAAAATGGCCACTGCCAACCCGACCACTGAGGGTGGAAGGGCGGTACCATCGGCGCCGACTGAGGTTGCAACGTCGAGGTCTTCTGAGGTCGACGTGGTACCGACTCCTCCACCGAACTCAACGAAGAGCCGGAACGAGGGGACCATGGCGGTGCCGATGACGACTGCACCGGAGAGCAGCGCTGGCCGTCGGCGCTGCGGTCGGGGTGCCGACGAGGTGACTCATGGTGCCGATGAGACACTGGGGAGCGGAACCGGGGAGCCCCAGCTGCTGCTACCACCGCTGGCGGTACCGGAGAGCGGTGCCGATGCTCACGAAGCGGCACTGGGCTTCGACCTCGACCTGCTACAAGGGGGGTCAGTTTCCCCCGGGACGGTGCCGAGCGTGGTACCGGTGTCGCCGCTGGAGCCGGCGGCGCCGACTGCACCGATAGCTCCTGCGCAGCTGCAAAGGCCTCCGGCGTTGTGGGCAGGATCAAGTCCTCCTCTAAAATGTCCCGGGTAGGCGAGGAGGTCGAGCCCGGACTAAACTGCGCCTCCGAAGGGTCGCGTACCGAAGCTGGGGACACGGAGATAGGCCGGCCGACATGGCTCTGGCTGTCTCCCTGCTGCACCGCCGCTCGGTGCGGTGATCGCCCCCTATCCAGCCGCTTCTTCTCTGGCGGTACCGGGGAAGAGGAGCGGCGCCGGGGCTCCTTCAGAGTCCTGGGGCGAGCCGGCTTCGGTGCCACAGACGGTGCTGAGGATGCCGGTGCGCTCCGCACCGACGGTGCCGTGCTGGACCCCGAATCACCGGGGGCTGGGCGAAGAGCCTCCTCCATGAGGTGCAGCTTAAGGCGCTGAACCCTGTCCTTTTGAGTCCTTGGCTTGAAGCTCCGACAGATTTTACACCTCTCGGTGAGGTGGGCTTCGCCCAAGCACAGAAGACAATCGCTGTGCGGGTCGTCTACGGGCATGGGCTTTTTGCAACGCCCACAGGTTTTAAAGCCCGGCATAGCCCAACCCCGAGCCCGGGGCGGGCTTGAACTACTAACTAACCTACGCTATGTAAACTAACAACTAATTAACAACTAACTGATTCGGGTACTCCGAAGCACAAAAATGGCCACGTGCAGCACTGCACGAAGCCAGGGAATGTTCCAGCGACCGACAGGGCGGTAAGAAGGAACTGAGGAGGGACAGGTCGGCTGGTGGCTATATAGGCAGTGGTGGCGGCGCCACTCCAGGGGGCGCTACAGCCGACCCTACGGGTACTCTGGGGGGAAAAGTTTCCGGCGTGCCGTGCACAAGGCGTGCAGACACCTACTAAGGAATGGCCAGGAGCAGCACTCGAAGAAGAAGATATTACCTCATCCACATTGTCTCTCTAATATCCTGGGACTGACACAGATACAAGTACACTTGGCCACACCTTTCTGACTGAGAGAATGTGGGGGCAAATGCATACATCAGGCTTTGACCTCAAAGTGACAGAAAAACAGATATTAATTATGCCTCAGGCTGCTCTTGACCAAAAATTCTGACACTTCTTGTTATGCTGGATGCAAACAGATCTATCTTCAAGTTCCACCATAAATTGAAGAGGTGTGTCACTATGTCTTTCAAAAGCCACTCATGCATCTGATATTGTGACCTGCTTGGATGGTCCACAAGGGTGTTTTGCTTCACTGGTATATTGATTGCAACTGGATAAATATCATGATCTATAAACAAGTTCCAAAAGTGTCTCATCTCTACATGTAAAGGCTGAGAATGAGGCCCCCCATCCCCTACTTGTTTGTTCAAATAACAAACACCATCATATTCTCTGTTTCTCCCTGAACTATCTTATGTTGGACCTGAGATAAAAATGAATGCAGGGCCAATCTGATTGCTCTCAGCTCTAATATATTTATATATAAAGATTCTTCTCCATTCAGTGAGCTGTGACAAACTGGTTGTTTAAATATTCCCCCAAATTTAGTGTAGAGGCATTGGCAGTAAGTGTCACTGATGGGGTATACCCTTCAGTTCCCTTCCCCATTGCTACTCTTCAGCATTTGTCCACCACATTAACACTGACAACACCTGCTGTGAAATTACTGTTTTGTGCTGTATGCTGACTATACCTGATCTGTAATAGATTGCTAACCAGCACTGAAGGGCTTTCTTCCAAAGAAGGGCACCAACATGACTGAAGCCAATAGACCTAGCAGCTATGGAAAAAACAAGCATTGGTTGTTAAAAGGATAGAGAGAGAATTTATGGACATGTTTAGCTTTATAACTCTTTCATATGGAAGAAAAGCTTTTGCCATAGCTGACTCTAGTATTGTCATAATTATAAAGATCCTCCTGAGTCGAGATTAAAATTGACTTCTCCCGAAGTATGTGTAATCCTAAACAGGGAAATTGCTTTACATGCAATAGGATGTTCTTCCTGGATGATGTTTCTATTAGCCAGTCATCCAGGGATATACAAACATCTTCATACTTAACACTGCTGCTACAGATAGACCTTTCATAAAACCCCTGGGTGCCATAGACAACGCAGAAGGAGGTCCTTGTGCTAACATGGTCCTCCCTACCAGAACACACCAGTATTTCTGATGACAAGGTCTTACTGTGATATGTAAATATTCATCTTTTAAATCCAAAGCTACACACCAAACCCAAAGGGAAAGAGAAGAGATTATAAAGTTTGTATTTCCACACATTATCACTACTTCTTTATATGGGTGTTTAATTTTCTTAAATCCAACATAGCGCAAAGACACCCCATCCCGAACTTCTTTAAAATTAGACACAAACAGGAGTAAAATCTCTCCCTTTCTGATATAGAGGAACTACTTTTGCCCCCTCTAGTCTTATTACCAGCTGAACCATAAATTGAGGTGAATGCAATCTCTGAGCAGCCAGAAGGGAGGTGAATTGTTTGGGCCAGAGGGGGAAGTGAAGAGCCTTGAACTGTGTAGCCATAAGCAATCATTTTCAGAAACCATCTGTCTTTTTAACTCCCATTTGTAATAGAAATGGGACAAATGTTCCCCAAACCATGAACAAGCAGTGTCCAACTGGACTGGTTCATAATTTCAAAACCCTGTCATATCTGTGATCTTGCAGGGTTCCCAGAGAACAAAGCTGTAGAATTCTTCCCCTTATTAGTGGACTCAGGAGATTTCATTCTCCACTGGTGATACTGAGAAGTTTGATACTGAGGATGAGGATCACAATCCTGATAAGGAATCAATGTTGAAGGAGTTGCATGCTGCCTTTGATACCTAACCTGAAAGTTATATTTGATCTTATTCATATTAAAAAGGTGCCTAGATACCTGGTTGTGGCTCTCTCACTTCTCCTCTGTCTATACACTAAATAAACCTTCCCCTTTTAAAGCAAGGTCCATGAGCCTCATCTTTGCCTTATGAGGGGGACCATGTGATCTGAGCCATGGATGCTTTCTTCAAGTGGTGCCTGAAGCTATTGCCTGAGCTGAAGCATGAGTGAAAAACTTCTCTCAGTTGATGGTTGGCTACACTCTGCCCTTCCATGACCAGGGCATTTACTAATCTCTTTTAATATTCCACTGGTGTATTTAGGAATGATACTTTTTTCCATTGATGGCAGTACTACCTTGCCATGGCCACTTCATAAATACACATGGCTAACGTGTTAGAAGGAAATATATTCCTCCCAGTGGTATCTATTTTTTTCCTCCTTTGACAGATGATGTGGAAAACAGCAGAGTAACTTTTGACCTCTGTAAAGCCACTTCCATCACTAATGAATTTGCAGGTGGGCAGGAGTGGAACATGGCTGGACCTTCCTGAGGAAATAGATAACCTTCATCAAAAGAGACTGACAAACTGTAAGGTGATGGATTGCTCCAGGCTGCCTTTGCTGGCTGACACGATCCACCCAATAATGGCAGGGGAACCGTTTATCTAGTAGCTGCTCCCACAATATCAAAAATGGGATGAGACGATTCCTCATTTGAAATGGAGGGAATATGCATTGTAGCTGCCATGTGCTCCACTAGCTCATGAAAAGCTACTGCATCCTCTGACAGGGATGAGACTGGCATATCACTCACATTTTCATCAGGGGATGTCATCCCTCCCAAGTCTGGGTCTGACTCAGATCAACTCCACTAATTCTCTTATTCTGACAAAAATTCCTTGCCTGATACAGGAGGTTTAGAATCAGCAATCAGAGCCATGTTTTTTGGGTGCAGAATTTGAGCCTCATCTCTGTACAACCTCATAGCATTGTGGTTTGGGAACTCTCAGCAAGGAGCTAGAGAGCCACTGAGGCTATGGCACCCAAGATGGTACCTGCTATTCCTGGCAAAATCCCATGTTCAGATCCAGATGCAGATACCTTTGCCATACAGATCCACAGCACATGGGCGCCTTATTATATTAACTTGTGGAACTGGTCCACAAATCCAATTTTTCTTCAGTATGAAGTTATTCTTGGTTCTGATGGAACCAGAGACAGTAACATCCTTGGTGAGTAAGGGAAATTGGAAAAACCTTTGGCAGGGATCAAGAATGTATTCTTGGTGGTGAAGGAAGAGAAGAATTTCAGAAAGAAAAAGACATGTGTAGGCATTTAAGAGACAAACACATTTAGGACTGTTTGAGAATAGCATCTTCCTGCTCCATTAATATAATGGCCTCTTTCCCTGATGCCGTTGAGGATGGATCCAGTCTATTAATCTGGACCTGAACTATTATCTGCTCTGGTGCTGTGCTCTCACTGTTTGGTCCTGCAGTTCTTCCCTGTTTCACCAGTTCTTTAAGTCTCCTTTTGGTAACCAGTTCCTCTGGATTTGAGGATAGCGCATCCAAGGATCATCTCCTCACTGTTCTATGGAGATGTATTGGCTCCCAAAACATATTTACAGATGAATATGTTTCCCATGGATTGTCGTTGTTCAGAAAGACTGATGCCAGACAAGACTGAATGCTGTGCCTTGGCAGCCAAATCTTAAAAGGATTGAGCAGCTTATTTAAACTGAATTTAATGATTCTATACTAAACCACAAAGTGTTCAGCTCCTGTTGCTACAGTTTCAAGCTCAGCAGAGTAAAAAATCACCTCTTGTGCTCTTCTCAAATTTGGAAACTCCAAAAAAAAAAAAAATGACAACCAAGGATAACGGCCACCAGCACAATCACAAGTACGAAGTCTTATCTGCACTACAAAGTGTTATCAAAGCAATAAGAAAAGATACAAGTACTCATACAAATCCTACAAAAACCTATGCAATGACTAATACTATAATAAACTATATCCAGAGATATTCTAACATCTGGTGGGTTTCTCGAGAGATGGTCGTCAATAGAGGGGTGGTTCCTGCTGGAGTCATTCCACTGTCACCCAAACAGGGAACCTAAATTATATGATTGTTCTAATCATTCCTACCACCTTAGCCATGTGCATGAAGGTGCTGATTTAGTTCTCCTTTTTCTTATTAGCATCTTATTAAGATTTCACACTCTTTTCAACCTAACCTGTGGTCAGAATGTAATTTTCCATGTTGTTAAAGCTAGGTGTCCCGCAGTGTATTTTTCTGTACCACCTACTGGCACATCATTCACAGTAATCTTGCAGTCTTTTTGGCACAGGGTTGTTCCTAAGTCATCTACCATGTCAAATGCTTGACATGTAGAAACTCATTTTGAGCTCTAAGGATGAAAATCCTATACAAGTGCTAAATGCTATTACAAATTAGTCTCTGGTAGAGGCTCATGACTATTCCTCCCCATTGATCTCAGAGGGTGACCACATGCCCTCAGTACAGTGTTCCTATAAATGTAGTGTTCAAAAGGGGAGTTAGCAAACTCAGGCCTCTGGCTTCCTGGGCAGGACTGCACAACAAGGTATTTAGGGAGGCTCCAGACCCTGGACTTGTGCAGGGATTAAAGTAAGGCGGAGTGCCCTGGGAAACTGTTCAGGGGCCCATAAATTTGAGGGGCCAGCCCAAAAAATATAAAAATAGGGCAGAACGCTGTTCCACCCTGCCCTGGCTGCTGGCAGATCCCAGCACCAGCACCTGGCGGGGCCATGAGAAGTCTCGACGGGGCTGCAGTTACCGAGTCCTCGGGGAGGAGCCGTCACCTCCCCTGCTGCTGCTGCAGGGGATCTGGAAGAAAACACAGCTCCTGCTGCCTCCCCCTGCTGCACCCGGCTTGCTGCTCCCTGTCATCACAGACATGTTCCTGCCACCCAGCCCCACTGCCAAACCTGGGGAGATCGCTGGGCGGGGGTCAGCAAACACTGACCTAGCTTGTGGTGGGAGCAACCCTCGCTCTTGGTGGCAGCTTCATGGGGTGTCAGGAGCCATGCAAAAACAGGTGGGGCCACACAGGACTGTGCCACACTGCGAATGGTCCTGCAAGTATCCCATGTCAGTCTCGGACTATGGGCCTTGTCCCGAAGGGTTTGGCTGTAGAGCCCATCCAGGTCAGGGTCTCTTTGACCTGAGTCACCTCGCAGTGATGGACAAAGACAGGAACTCCCTCCTCCCCCCAAGAGCTTTTAATCTAAGGGTTTGTCTGCCTGACAAATAACTAACTGGGTCAAGGTAGGGTTTGACATTACTTAGTCTCGCCTTTGGAGCCAAGCCAAGGTGCAGGAAGCAGCCCTGCCCTGGCCTCAGCATGCCCTAGCAGGGCTTTGCCAGCTGGGCCAAAACAGGCCTCAGAGGGGCAGGACGAGGTCTGGCCCCAGCTTCTCCTTCCAGAATCCCGGCTTCCAGACTCTGTTCACGCTGCTGCGACACCTGCTGCTCCAGCTCTCTGACCCCTCGAGTCCTATCCCCCCTCCAGTCCCAGCCCCCCACTGACTCCACTTCTCATGCCCTGCTCCTCCCCACCTTCCCTGTCTGGCAGCATCCTTCAGGGCGCTGCTCTGCCCCCTTCTCCAGCTAGGCATAGCTTCTTTGCACCATGTCCTGTGCTAACACTTCCCCTCTGCTTTAAACTGAAACCCTGCATTACACTAAATAAGAGCAAGATACTTTCGTTTCAGAATAATTGTGTCCACACAGGATGTTTATTCTGGAAGAACTCCATGTGTAGAACAAAAAAGGAGTACTGAGTCACTACTTTTTTTTTGTTTTGCTAAAATAGATTAACAAGGCTACTTCTCTGGTCCATGTGTAGACAACCCAAAGGGCCTAAACCATGCATGTACTTAATTATATGTACTTGAGTAGTCTTTTGAGTTAAATAGGTATATAGGCTTTTGCAATATCAGAGCCAATTCACAAATTAACATATGAGAGATGCAGTCTGATATTTACATTTTATATATACCCTTTCTTCTTTATAGATAAGTAATAAATATTGCAAACCAGCCATTAGTTATTGAGTGATTTCTTACTGGTGCCATGACTCTAGATTAGAACCTATTTGTTTTACAACTTTTCTTTTGATGAGAGTTTTTCATTTGTCTGTTTGATACCTGTATTAAGAAACTAATTGTCTTTCATTTTTTGCTCACCGTTGTATCATGTGCCATGTACAACATACTATGCTGTGGCCCACACATGCATGAAGGGGGACCACACAATATGGGAAGGGACCCCAAAGGTTAAGAGGGTTCGAGAGCCCATCACATTATGCTTTTAACCACTAGGAAGTGCAACAAGGAATTTACAGCCCAGCTCTGTGGCTGGAAAGGCATCTTGTAAACACAGGCCATTTCATCCAAGGTGAGTAGGCTGCCACCCAAGGGTGGAGTTGGCACCAGAAGGGTAGGAAGACCTTGGCTCTCCCTGCTTCACCAGCTGCCACCCTAGGGCCCTAACAGTTGTGGAGGTATCCACCACTGGATCAGTGGGGCTCCACAGAAACATGCTGACCTAGACTCTGGCCATAAAATTGGACTAACTCATGGTGTCGCTGGGCTACTTCCTACTACCCCTACCAAGTACACCTCCATCTCCCAGGTTCCTCAGTCTCCCTGAGGTACACAGCTAGCAGCAGTCCCAGAAGTTCCTCTGGGTACTGGTCAGTCAGCAATCCCAGCACCTCCTTTGGGTCCTTGGTGCTACAGAGCTTCATCTAGAGTGCCAGATAGGCCAAAGGGCTCAGGAGTTGAGAGGTGCCCTCCTGCTTCCTTCTCTGGTTCTCGCACAAATGAGCTGCAAGGTCTAACTTTCCAACTTCCTGTGCCACCCTCTCTGCTTCCGGCAAAGGAGTCCGGCTTGCCTGGCACCATTCACTGGGAAGTGGAGAGTGATTTCTCCCCATCAGTCTCACAAGGAGGCCATGCCACCTTGCTGCATACCTATTTAGGTGTTTTGAGTTTCTGCTAGGTTCCACCTTTTCAAACAATATGCAATCCTTGACATATTGCCCGAGGTGGCACTACAGTGCATAAACATCTATAGGGCTATGTCTGCACTTAGAAGATTAGTTTGAATTAACTT
Source organism: Podocnemis expansa (assembly GCA_007922195.1). NCBI lineage: Eukaryota > Metazoa > Chordata > Testudines > Podocnemididae > Podocnemis > Podocnemis expansa. The sequence goes on from ML681964.1 coordinate 64,341,132, forward strand.
AATTTGAACTAATAATGATTAGTCCAAATTAAGTTAATTTGAATTAACATGGCCCCACTAGTTACCCAGCTCGAACTAGCATGTCCATGGACAGGACTTGCTACTTCAAATTAGGTGAAGGGCACCATGGGAGGTGTGGCAAGATGGCCCCCAAGAAGGGCCATGCTCCCACCCAATATGTAGAAAGAGGAAGGCACCCTGGGAGGAAGAAGGTCAAAAAGTGTTAATTTGAATTAATGGTTAGTTCAAATTAACACAGCTACACTGGGTTAATTTGAATTAATACATTCAAATTAACCCATACTTCAAAGTTAAGTGAGGTTTTATAACTTCGAAGTAAGCTTTCATTAATTCAAACTAAAGAATTGTTTAGTTCGAATTAATGAAAGCCAGCGTAGTCAAGTATTAATTTAATTCAACTTAATCCTCATTAATTCAAATTAAATTGTAAGTGTAGACACACTCTAGGAGAATATTGCACACAGGCACACACACACACACACACATTATTTGTACGCTACATTTTCTTGCTCATCTGGTTTTACCAAATTCAGAATTAAAGCAGGTCACCCTATCACTTTGCCTCACCATCCCATAATGAGAAAACTTGTGATGTGCCTCAAGATTAATCAACAGAAGTCCTTAAGATGACTTCTGTCACTAGCTGAGAAGAGAGCAATCATGTCAGTAACCATTCTGATGCCCCAGGAGATGAACATAGGTAGACTAGACACAACGACCTTGTGAGAAACAAACGGTTGAAAAAAGAGATGCTAGAAATAATTTACTGTGTAAAGAGAAGGTGACAAGAGTAAATGTATGCACGTCACATACTTTTTCTGTTTAGCGAACGTAAACCGGAATATGGGCTATTACCTGAATTGAATCACACATTAATTTTAAAAAAATTATTTAAAAAAAGCATCAAATAGGAGTGTTGCATTGGTCTGTATAACCATTCACAGTAAATGAGGATAATACCTTATCTACTTTTACCAATGCTTTATACATATAGCTAGAGGATTGCATAGCAAATCAGCCTACGGTAGGCCATGATCTTCCACATAGCATTGCATGTTTCATAAACATGGAAGAGAATCTTAAGTCAGATATTGAAATTCAAGGACAAGTGCTGGCTCGTCTAGAGCATATATCAATTAGAAACACCAAAAGCAGCTGATTAGTTGTTGAAAATGCTGGGTACAACAAAGAAACAAAGCACCTCTCTCTCTGGTGTTGCAATGACTGATGTCTCAGCAACTCCCATTAACATTAATACGAGAACAATTGAGGAGCAATCAAGATAACAATGAGACTGCAATTTTATGGCACCTATCAACCCCTATCTATCTAGGTTCTTACCAGACAACCTCCTCTGCAATATCTGAGCACCTCCCAAAAATTAAAACAAGTACTTTCAATTTATTCAATTTTGTTGACTTTCTTCATGTATACATGTATGTGTCAGTCTCTTCATCCACAGCTTTTTTCGGTCATTGTTTGCTGTCATTTTGGACAAGCTAGGATTAAAAAGTGCATCCCAAAGGATCTCAAAACATTTTACAAAACTGATTAGGAGAATTTGGCCTTCAGTTGCAATGCTTACAGGAATAGGCTCCATATTTCAGCTTCCGCTGAAGTACATCTCACATTAGGATGACAAGGTGATTGCAATACAACAGCTGAAAACAAGAAGTAAAGACTGCTTTATCCAGTTTAAAACTACAAGGAGACATTTAGGCAGAATAGTACTTACTCAAAATAGAATTTTTCCTGGAAGCCAGGCAGATAAAGTGTGTTGGGAGTAGGAGAGGATCTTTACTAAATAGTAGCCTTGTATCTGTGTCCCATCCACAAGCTTACACCTCTATAACACAATGATCTGTGGTGCCATGCTGTCCCCACTGAGTCTAGATTGTCTCACATGATAGAGTGAGTGTCACCTATCTCCATCACTCAAATCCAGACTCTTGCAGGAAGTGGTTTTCCTTTGAGATCTTTAATCCAAGTACTGACAAAACTAATACTGAATCTTTCAGTCAGGGGCCATCTTTGTTATGAGCTTGTACAGTGTCTTGAATGGTGTGGCCCTGATCCATGACTAAAGCTCTTAAATATTACCACAATACAAATAACAAACAACTCATCTTTGTCTGTGCCTATATTATTAGTTAAGATCACAGCGAGGGGGTGTGACTGCAAACTGGTTTGCTACAGAGGAGAGAAATTTTGATAGTTCTGTACGGCTAGGAAGCAAGGTAGCCTTACACGTGGAATTTGGAAATACGAAGAAGCAAACCTAAGAAGCTGAAAGCCAGGTGAATCTTTTTAAACTGTCTACAGAGAATTTTAAACATAAAAAGCTATTCCAAGGTTCTGTGAGTTCAAATGTGACCTAAAGCACAGATGTGCAATATTCCTCCTCAGTACTGAGGCTCAAAATCTCATCACATTACCTGGGAACATACGATGTATAGACCTGTCCAGGACATCAGGCTGTCTCTCCTGTCCCCTCACTCTTGTGGTGGCTGCAGACACAAAAACGGGGAATTAGCGTTCAGACAGCAGTCCTGGCACCATCTGCAGGCATCTATGCTCTCTATAGGCCTTGGCCCTCAGGCCAGATGGGGCAAACAGGCAGCCTGGCCTAGGCAGAAAGAATCAGTAGTCTATGGCACAAGTCCTCACATAAGGCAAGGCAACTATGTAGTCTCAAGTCCTCAGCAGAGTGAGCCAGCAGTCTATAGCAAGGCTTTTAGACAGAGCGGGGCACACATGCAATATAAAGCTTCAGCAGGGCAAATAAGCAAGCAATCGCTAGGCCTCCAAGGTCTCACTGGGTGGAAGAAGGCAATCACCCCAAGGCATGGTGTAGACAGGGAGGAGGGAGACACAGACCCTTCCAGCTCCATATTGCCCCAGCCCAGGTCTCTATCAGTGGCAGAGGGCTCTATCACTAAGTTAGCAGAGCTCCAGCTGCAGCTCCCTGACACAGCTGCAGGACGCTACGACCAGACAGTCACCCAGCTCTCCTGCGCTACATCCTTCCCCCAGGCTACCTGTGCCTCAGCAGTGCCTTCAGTCTCCTCAAGGTAGATCAGGGGTCTCAAATCACCACAGGGGCCGCGTGAGAACTAGTACGGTAGCCCCAGGGCTGCACCACTGAAACCTTTTCATGCAACAATATTGCAAATACTGATAGCAATAATGTCAGTGCAGGCCACAAGAAATAACTTTAGGGGCCACATGCAGCCCTTGGGCTATAAGTTTGAGACTCCTGAGGCAGATGGTCAGGGGTAGTTAGTTCCCCAGGCTCTCACTGTCAGAGGCAGCTCCTCTCGGTCATTCCCAGAAGGCAGCAGTTCCTCCAGGTCATAGGCAAGAAGCTCCCCTGAGGGGCAGCAACACCAGGAGAAAGACAGCTTTCCCGTTTAACAGCATCCTCCAAACTGAGCTAGCTGGCTCAGCTTTTATACTTCCTATCCCACCCCTCAACTTCCCATGGGGCAGGCAGGGTTATTTTGGTCACCCCTCCCTGTCCATCTCAGAGGGAAGCCTCATCCCCTCACCACAGCCCAGATAAAACAAACTAGGCAGCTAAATTCAGGTTGTTGGCAAGGGGGTGTGGAAATAGCAAACACCCATGGTTTCTGTCTTTAGTGATCTTTACACTCACTTGTTACTGCACTATCACAAACAATAAACACAAAACCTACCAAAATGGCGTGGGAGGAAACTACGAAGCCTCAGGAGACAAGCTAAGATGGAAGGGAGTGGCAAAGGCCCTGTGTTCTGTACACAAGAGAGAGGTGTAAGAGAGAGAGAAAAACTGGTTATTGGTAAATGTATGCCTGCATATTCTGCGCACAAACCTACATGAAAATATTCCAGGAAACTTAAGAAACAGAGGATTTTCCTCCCATTTCTAGGGAGTAATTAAAGTGACCTTTCACTGTTTTTTTCTCCCCAAGGCCTGGATACTTTTGTGGCACCCACCTCTCACAAGCACCCACATCAGTGCTGGTATTTTTTCAGTTTCTCTTTAGGCTAGCGAGTCTCTAGATTCAGGATAGCTGAAAGTGCTCAAAGGAGTTGGCCTCCCCCTGGCCTTTCATAGAATCAAAGAAACTGGAAGGGACCATGGGAGGCCATCAAGTCCACACCCCTGCACTCATGGCGGGACCAAATACCCTCTTAACCCATTCCTGACAGGTGCTTTTTAACCTGCTCTTGAAAATTTCCAATGATGGAGATTCCACAATCTCCCTGTGTAACTTATTCCAGTGCTTAATGACCTTGACAGTTAGGAGGTTTTTTTCTAATGTTCAAGCTAAACCTCCCTACCGTAATTTAACCCCATTGCTTCTTGTCCTATCATCAGCAGTTAAGGAGAATAATTTTCCTCCTTCCTCTTGTAACAACCTTTTAGGTACTTAAAAACTGTTATCTTGTTCTTCCTTGGACTTACATTTTCAGGGGTCTAAGTCAGAGAGGCAGTGAATTGTCTGGCAACATGAAATGAGCTAGCTTCAAGCCAACATCACACCAGCCAGGTTACAGGGGTTGGGGGCGAGGGTTAATTTGTGCTAAAGTTGTCACTCCTGACGGTCCTTCTGAGTGCTGATCTTGCATTACTCAGAAGGCACTTGAGATTCTGGTGTTTGCCTGTACCCGTTCCATGCCAGTGTGGAGCAGCTGTTGGCTGGATGTATTTGACTGGCCACAGGTGTCTAGTGACATGTGCCCCAAGTGCTAGTTACTGCCCCTTCCAGGAGTGTTCATCTCAGATAAGACTTGGACTGCAGAGAAGAATCGCTGGGGCAGAGTTATTGTTGGTGACAGTTTGGAAGTGTGCCAGAGGAGCATGGGTCAGTTAAGTACAGCTGCTCTGAAAATAGGTTGGTTTGGAAAGCATTCCACAGAAAATGTTCCCACCGCTGGTACTTTTCATCAAAGTTTTCAGTCAAAAATTTCAACTTTCAGCACAACCCTGAAGACTTAACACTGGCTAAGAACTGAAATATTCCAATTCAAATTGCGCCCTATGGGCCTTCTATTTCAGGTGCCTCACGTTTCCATTCTCCTGTATGGGCAAGGCTCCCTGTCCTGACTGCATTCAAAAAATGAACAATCTGTTGAAATCCACCTCAGAGGACCTGATCCAAAACCACTTGATGGCATTGAAAAGACTCCCATTGACTTCAGCGGGCTTTGGATCCGACCCACGATTTCCAGCAATGACTGAAGCAGGTGAAGAGAAGACCCAAAGTGCAGACCTGCTTCCTTATAATTTATTATTTGACTGTAAAAGTTTAATGTGCCTGCTTTAAAAATTAAAATTTGCTTTCCAAAGTATTTTTTTTCACTTCTGAGAAACAGTGGCTCATGAATCAATAAAAATTACAGCATGCACCCCGATGTGTATTTATTCACAAGCTGTTTCTCTGCACACACCCAGGAGGAACAAGTAGCTTTATAACAGTCACCATTAAGAAAAGATATTAAGAAATTAGGAACATTGCATGTAAGTTATCGGGCTTGTGACATAAATTTGCTCATGACTGGAAGCCTAACATGTTTAAGACTGGCTGATCCTTCCTTAGTACAATTTTTTTATACGGTGCTGGTGTTCCTATTATAAAAACCTGCAGTCACCATAACAATTCTAACACCCAGGCATCCCCTTGGGACAAAGCTATTTGACTTTGCTACAACTTTTTTTTACACTGTATAACTAAGATTTAATATGGCTGCAGTGTCTGATGACATCTATAACCAAAGAAAGAAAAGCAGAATTGTTCCCACAGCTGGGTGTCTAGGGCTTAAGTAGTATAAATTTTATTCCCTTAGGTGTTTGCTTGCTTAAGTTTTACTTTGTGCATTTAGCCTTACCGCATTATCCAATCCCAGTACAGAATTTGAAAGAGAATAGATCCAGGCCTAGTTGTTTTAAAAACAAACAAACAAACAAACAAACAAACAAACAAACAAAAAATCTCACTGCAAATGTCATTGCACTCTGCTTGTACTATTATCACAATTGTCATATAGCTTATTTCCATACAAACAGCAATTGCTTTTAACTCAGCTTTGAGATACCACAGATTTGCAAGACCATGCCTTTCTGGATGGTGGTTGTTGCATTTTTAACTTCTGAAACAGACGGTGCAAACAAAGCATATGGCATCTTTAGATTGCTAAAGCAGACGAGTGTAAGCATACTACACATTAAAGTGGACAGAAGGGAATTTTAATGCCAAACTACTTTTGAAGGAAAGCAAAGACATGGGACCTTCCTGTTCATGCAGGACAGATTAAAAAGTCAGTTCTAATTATGACAGAAGAGTTTTTTAAGGTTCCATCTTATGCTAGTTTCAGAAATTCCCAAATCAAGTGTGCACAGTTGACAGAAAAATGTTTCCTCTGCCTACCAGTCCTATAAACTCACCCTGTGATCTGAGAGTCAAGCTGGTTCCCCTTTCTTTCTCACACACAATAAGCAGAAAATATTCTGCAAGCCAGATTAGACCTTCAGTGATACTTCTGAAGTCTAGAGCTTCAGTAAGGTTATATCAGTGTACCTGATAGACCTCAGTAATCAATTCTGTTACTGATGCAAATTATATCATACACACAAGAACATACATTGTATCTCACATTCTCTTGACTGCAGGGCTAAAAGGAGTACAAAAACAGTTTGCTGGGTCAGTGAAATTATCAGCTATGCAGTCTTGTCAACCCCCCACACTCAAATTTCACTGGTCAGAATAATTAGCATGTGTAATAGGATGTAGAATCCGGAGACACAACGTAGAAGCCACTTGTGAACCTGCATAGCATCCAGGAACCCCAAGATTATACTGTTAAACCCTGGTCAAAAACACCCGGTCAGCAGAGATTATTATCCAGTCCACCCTTCCCTCAAAGTGGAAGGAATGTGCACCAGCTGTGCTTCTGAGCTATTTATCTAAACAAACACTCAATTAAGATAAAATATTAAACGTTTATTAACTACAGACAAAATAGCTTATAAGTGGCAAGCATAAAGAGATTGAAAGTAGTTATCAAATAAAATAAATGTAAGATCACAATCTAAGTTCTACGCACTAACTTTTGAATTAGCAATGTCTCAGTTTCTTAGCTGCAGAGGCCTAGTAGCTATGGATGGGCCAAGACAAGGTGGGGCCCATCTACTCTGAGAGCAAGCCTATGAAGGGGCATGAGTCAGCAGACTCCATTTTGGGTCCTGAGACACCATTTCAGGGACCCAGGGTAGTCACATCTCACCTGTCCTCACCATCTCCAGGTCAGTCACATGGGCCCAGATGCACCATATTAGGAAATAACCCTTCCCTGACCCAGGTGAGGTGACCAGCCATATAAGGTATACAGCCCCCGACCCTGAATTATGATTGGCTCTGTGCCTGCCTTACCCCTTTTCTGTAGACTGTACTATAAAACCCACGGTATTGTACTCCTCTGGGAGCTAGCTCCACGAGATCTCTGTAAGGTAATAAAGCATATATGCATTTGTGACCTCCTCTGTCTTTGTGTGTCTTGGGACCACTTGGACCGACTCGGGGACTACCAGAGCTTTGTGCTCTAACAATTGGGGGCTCGTCCGGGATTCCAAGGCGAGAGCTGCGAGAAGCCAAACACCCACAGCCGGCAAACAGTCCTGTTTTGGGACCACCGGGTCTTTTGCTTCTCCTGGCCGGTAGCTAAGGGTCCCAGCTGGAAAAACTGATTTCCCGAGCAGAGGACGTCACTGGGGAACAGGTAAGACAGGGTGAGCCTGACTGGCAAATAGCCCTTGAACCTGAAAAGGGGGATTTTTGTTGTTGGGGTTCTGAGCAAGAGGGGGTGAGCTGACGAGCGAGAGCCCCTGAGCCGAACCTGGGGGGGGGGTTATTGCTTTTATTGAGGTTCCATGCAAGAAAGGGTGAGCTGATGAGCGAGAGCCCTTGAGCCCGAACCTGGGGGACTTTTAAGGTATCAGCAAGAGAGGGTGAGTCGACGGACAAGAGCCCTTGAGCCTGAACCTGGGGGGTGGGGAAGGTCGTTTTTGAACTTCGAGTAAGAGGGGGTGAGCTGACGGGCGAGAGCCCCTGAACTTGGAAGTCTGTATCACGATCTCATTATGGGTCAGAGGGAAACTAAGGTAATTCCAGACAGTCCGCTGGACTGGACTTTGAAACATTGGAAGGAATTGGGAGGAAAGGGACTGAACAAGAAAAAGGCTGCTAAGCTGTGTATTCTTAAGTGGCCAAGCTGTACTCGTAGAAATTCTGCTTTGCAATGGCCCCCTATGGGCACTTTTGATATGAACAAGGTGCTTTATCTTGGGGAAATATTGTCAAATTCGTTCCCAGGACATTTGAATTATTTTTATGTCTGGTATGAGGCTCTGTCTAAGCATTTGCCACCTGCTATCAGGGAGGACAATAGTAGTTTGTCTGTGGAGGGACAGTCCACCTCCAGTACATTGTTTCAGAAGCAAACAAAAGGTGTCTCTCATGATCTGGCTGTGGAGGGGGTTGTTGGTCCTGACCTTAACCCAGCTCTGGGAGGGGGATTCCTGATCTCTGGTACAGGAGCATCAGAGACAGCAGAAACTGGGTGTGTTACTCTTAGCAAAACCCAGAAGGCAACCCCACCTGCCAGCGAGAACTCTGTGAAGGGAGAATCTGCCTCAAATACATTGTCTCAGTCTCTCCTGGCTGAGGGAAAAAGCTTTCCAGCAGGAGCTCAGGCTTCTGATGCCTATTGTGATCAAATTCCTGTAGTAGAAAGATGTAAAAGTAGCCTGAGGGCATCATCTCAGCAAGGATCCCTGTCTGTAGCCCCATCTACCAGTCTGTGTGTTGAGGAAGGTGAAAACAATTCTGATTGCCAAAATGTTTTACATGAAAATGAATTTACTGACTTGGTTTTTCAAACATCTAGTGCTAGTGCTGCAAATACCTTGGAAAAGTTTCTTGCATTTAATCTGTGTTTTGAAAAAACAGTGGTAACAACATCCGATTGCATTCATGAAGCTAAACCTGTAAGTGAACAGATAGTGCCTCACGCTACAAATAATGTCTCAAACATGGAAAGGGGAACAGAGCAGCTTTTACTCCTGAATGCTTTGAAAGTTTCATGCAGTCTCCTTGTCACTTCAGGTACAACTGGGAATATGGGGAATGCAACTTTGGGAACTGAATATCAGAATCCTATTTGTAAAATGCTAACTGAAGTGTTTGGTGTAACTCTCAGACAGAGTCCAGACTTGAAATTGTCCATGAGTAAAAATCTGAAAATTCCTATGCAAGCTAGTGTTTGGTTTCTTGCAATTTACCTAACTGATTGGGGTGGGAAAATTTACCCACCGGACTTACAGCTGCTGGCAAGGGAGACACACAGACACCGAGAATGGATCATGTTACCAGAGAGTCCAGGCTTTCTGGTCAAGGCAAAGGGTTAAATCAACCTTGGAAACAGATTGCCAGAACAAAGGGTGTAATATAAACACATAAGCACCCATCTATCAAGACAATTTATTACTGATATCCGCTTAAGTGGTAACAATTAAATGTAACAACTATACAATCTTTGTACTTAACAGTAATGGCTGTAAAACTCTTGGTAAAGTTTTGTGAATGTATTAAAATAGTAATTGGGTAAACTAAGGCAGGCAGCCTCATGCTTTTCATGGTATAATTTTACAAGTTTTTGCAGGTTTTGCCTCTGCATTACATAGTTCCTAAACCTCCAACAGTTTTTCTTTTATTATTATTTTTGTTTTATTGTTTGTTTGTTTTTTTATAACACAAACAGGTTTTTTTCTTCTTTTATTATTATTTTTAGCTTGGTTTTTTGTTTTTTAATAACAGGGTTTTTTTCTCTTATTTTTGTTTCAGTTTTTGGTTTTTCATAACAATTTTTTCTTTTGTTAGTTTTGTTTTATTCTTTCATTTTTCATAACAGTTTTTCCTTTTGTTCTTATTTTTGCTTTGGTTTTTGCTTTTTTGCACCAACAGTTTTGTTTTTCTTTATTCTTTTGTTGTTATTATTATTATTTTTTGTTTTTTATAATCCTTCCACATTTTTTCTTTTGGTATTATTTTTTGCTTTGGTGTTTGGTTTTTAATAACACACTTTATGTAACAGCATGTATGGCTTCCCAATTAACAGCCTGCCAGCAATATATTTTCTTTACATTTGTGTTGGCCTATAATCCAATCCTTTACTATTTTGCAAATTTGTAGTACCCCCATATTTGTTAGCTTGTTATTTTATCCTATTGTAATTGTGTTGTGGTATTTCTTTTTGTTTGTTATTCTTTTTGCTTTATTTCAAGATTTAAGTTCCTCCATTGCCCAGGGGTGGAGTGCAGGACAAACGGAAGACTTTGTGACGGTATAGTAATAGTGGGCAATGGAGGCCTTAAGTGAACTGAGCTTCTGTACACCTAGGCTCAGCCCAGGTTTTCCATTGAACTTTTTCCAGCCTCCATTACAGCTGGTGCATGCAGTATGTTTTGCAGGTGAAAAACATGATCCCTGAACAATAAACAGTGATCTGTCAGCAAACCCCACCACTGGATGTTCCTCTCCACAAGGATGAGAAGTAGATGACAGGCACCCCTCTGCTGAGGGAGGGGCTAACCAACACTCCCCCAAATACCGGAGTAGAAGAAGGACCTGTAGCACCTGGCAGGTTAACCAACACAATGGAACCCCTGATATTTACTGGAACTCTTTTGATGTTTGCAGCTGTACAAAGGGGGGTGCAGGGGGGATGGACCACACCACTGCCATCTCCCCCTCCCTTTTGGCCTTAATTGTTCCCTTTATAGACGAAAGATTGCATGTGCCTTAGATAAATCTGTTAATCTAACCTCACACATGATGGCTGCCCTTAACAATGAACAAGCCCAGCTCCGCCAGGCGGTACTACAGAACTGTCTCGCTCTGGACTATTTACTCCTTAAAACTGGACATGGATGCCATGAATTTGAGGGGCTGTGTTGTTTCAATCTCTCTGATAATTCCCAGGCTATTAAAGCAAGCCTGAAGGACCTCCGCAGAGTGGAACAAGGTCTAACTGAGCACATCGAACAACACTGGTGGGACTGGCTTGCTTCCTGGCTGCCGTCCGCCGCTTGGCTCCGCACCTTGCTCTTTTCTTTCCTTGGCATTGTATTTTTCCTGGTGGGTGGCTTATGCCTCCTCCAGTGCTGCTGTGGTCTCTTTCGGGAGATGGTCAGCACCTTGCGGAGGGGCACGAGCCCTCACCACTCTCACCACCGCAGACTTAGGTACCTCACCCATGCCAACGGACAACAGGGCACCCCCTTCCTCCAACTGACCTCCCTAGGTCACGGGACCTCCTATGTGGAGGCCCCGTGAAAGGGGGGATTGAAGGGGCATGAGTCAGCAGACTCCATTTTGGGTCCTGAGACACCATTTCAGGGACCCAGGGTAGTCACATCTCACCTGTCCTCACCATCTCCAGGTCAGTCACATGGGCCCAGATGCACCATATTAGGAAATAACCCTTCCCTGACCCAGGTGAGGTGACCAGCCATATAAGGTATACAGCCCCCGACCCTGAATTATGATTGGCTCTGTGCCTGCCTTACCCCTTTTCTGTAGACTGTACTATAAAACCCACGGTATTGTACTCCTCTGGGAGCTAGCTCCACGAGATCTCTGTAAGGTAATAAAGCATATATGCATTTGTGACCTCCTCTGTCTTTGTGTGTCTTGGGACCACTTGGACCGACTCGGGGACTACCAGAGCTTTGTGCTCTAACACCTACCCCATTTACCATGAGTCACATGACTGGAAGAAGGAATTGGGCCAGGCCCACCCAAGTTAGCCATGGGCCCTGCCAGGAAATCACTTCTGGCTCTATCCCTGGTGAGCTGGTATATGCAGTTTCTTAAATGCAGTCTGGGCCGCCTTTCCTGGCTGGAACTTCCTTCTCCCCCCCTAAGGCCTTCTGCTTCCAGATGACACTTCAGGTTTTCAGCTGAATGGAAATGTAGCTAAGTGATAATTTCAAAGGGGTAGCTGCGGTAGTCTACTTCAGCAAAACACGTAAGGAGTACTGTGGCACTTAAAGACTAACAAATCTATTTATTGCATGAGCTTTTGTGGGAGAAAATCCCACTTGGTCAGACATCTACCTTGTTTTACTAAGTTATAATGTCACACTTCCCTTTTCATTGTCAGTTTCAGAATGCTAGAACAGTCAGTCCATGCATGTGATGCGACAGCTGCTTCCCACTGGTCGAACAATCTCACTGAAAATGTTCATCCTACAGCTGTAAACATTTCCTGTTAATAGAATCTTTCTTTGATGTCCATAAGCACACGTGGCCAACTTCACTGTTGTACTTCAAAAGCTGGCTTACGTGGTTCTCACCTCACAACATGTTCTAGTATCATCTGTAACAAAATTTTATAATTTCACATTGTATGATGGCACATACAATCCAACAGGATATTAATGTTTAGCAGATCAACACTTTAAATTAACACAACATAAGGCATACTTTGTACGGAACAGGCCATAATTATATGACACTATTAAAGATGGGGTTTTGTGGTGGTGTTTTCAGACATAGGGTATCACAGATTGGCTTAAAAATCATGAGATTTTAAAATAATAAATCTTGGGTCTTTTATTTACCACTTTTCTCTCAGTCTTCAAGTTTCACATTTTTGCTCAGCGTGACAACTAGAAAATTGCTTTTCCTAAAAAAAGAAGAAAAAAAAGCAGATACCCTCACATATTAACTAACTTGATGGCAAGAGCTGGGAGTTTCAGAAACACACCAAATATCACAGGGCTTAAGGGCTGGCAACACTGCCATTGCAGATACAGAAAGAACAGATTTGGGGAATGAAAATTGCCATTTCTACACATAGTCACTGTAAAGTAATTCTATGCAAAAAAAAAAGTATCATTGAAAAGAAATAAAATAAGGGACATGCAATTTTCTATCTACCATAATTTAGAAGGAAGACGAATAGGTCACCCATAATGGGATTTGAACATGTGGATCAAAGGGGCCTAGCTATTCCAAAGAGGATGCTTAGAGACAACTGTATCATTATCTAATTTAGCTGATATTAGTATGCAGTACAACAAAATCATTGCAACTCTCTCTTTAAAACCTCTACAGTTAAAGCACTCTGTCACAGTAAATCATTTTCCTGTTTACAAGGTGAAACTGTTTAACCCACTCCTAGTCCTCGTGCAATATTTAGCAGATAATCCACCACCCAACCAGCCAGTTCCACTCCTACCTCACTTAGGGAAAAGTCCAAATCAGTGAAGAAACCTTATACCACCTACAGCTTTAGCAGACCAAGGAGAGGATCAAGTTTGAGTTTCAAGGACCCCACACCATGACTACTCTGTTTTCGGTCTCCAGCCATTTAGATCAAAAGATTTTGGCTCAAGAAGCTCAACTGATCTCTGCTAATGAGACTTCTTGCAGGGTGATAAATCCAGAATGATGAAGAAAGTAAGTAAAATATGATACGGGAGCTATTCCATTTAGAACATGTCCAAAAATTTCCAAAGAGAGGTTACTAACTCCTTAAAGCCACTGAACTATTGATGGCATATGCATGAACTGCATGGTACAAGAAAACAGTTTGTAATCCTCTAATAATATTGGCCATCAGAGCACACACAGTACAATTACAGACTGTGGCAAAATCATTTGAAACCTTTATTCCACCACAGTTATATTCTGGCCATAATCCTTTAGTGCAGTGGTTCCCAACCTTTTCCAGGCTGGGGACCCCCTCATCATTAAAAAAAAAAAAAAAGTCTGCACCCCCCTGGCTGTTCTTGCCTCCCTGTTCTTGCCCCTTCCCCTGAATATCCCCCACCTGCAGTTCTCCAACCCTCTCACTGATTCCCTCCTACCCCTCTGCAGGGCCTCTTCCTGCACTCTCTTTACCTGGCTGGAGCTGCTGCACTTGGCCTCCCCTCAGGCTACCTTCCTGATCATGGTCTAAGCATGCTCAGGAGGTGGGAGTTTTAAAAACTCCCTGCCGAGGGGAAGCTCCCTGCTGGACAAAAGCTGGGGTCTCCATTGACGCTGGTGGCATCTGGCCCCAGCTCCCTGACTCTCCACAGACCTTCTGGAGCACTCTGTGGCCCCCCAGGGGTCTGTGGCCCACAAGTTGGGAACCACTGCTTTAGTGCAGTAAAGACCTACCATATTGCAGGAGTTAAAGTAGGCCAAAACACACTGGAATGATGTTCCAAGGCCCACTATTTTTAGGGGGCCAGCATTCCAGGGCCACTAAAAATAGAAAATGGAGCCAGAATGCTGAGTTCCAGGACCCACCATTTAAAATAGTGGGCCCCGGAACACAGCGTTCGGGCTCCGTTTCCTATTTTCAGGGGCCCCAGACAATGTTCCCTCTAATCTGCATGGCAGTACAGCCCCCATCATTTCCCCACACGAGGAATACTGCCGGCTGCACACAGCCAGCAGCCATGGCCAAAAGACAGAGTATTCTGGCTGGCAGGCAGTTGCCCCAGGCTGGGCCTGGGAGTTTTTAAAACTCCTGCCCTAAGCCTGCTCTGACTGAGCATGCTCAGAGCAGGCTCAGGGTGGGAGCCTCAGCCTATGCTGGGGTCACTCTACATGGCAGCCAAGTCAGGGGTCTGGGAGGAGGTGGTTGTGCACAGGCGAGCCGGCCCAGCAGGGAAAGGGCACGGGAGAGTAGCAAGCTGGTAGCGGGGCAGGGGGGTTTAAGGAAGATCTAGGGGGATGGTGGGGGCCAGCGGTGGGACTGGGGGGTTAGACAGGGGGTTGGGGTGTCTGGGGGAGCAGGAGAAGCTGATGGGGGGCTTGGGGTGACTCAGGGGAGCAGAGGAAGCTGGCAGGGGATTGGAACATCTGGCTAATTGGCTGGTTTGAGGTGGGTGCAGGGGTTTGGGGAAGCAGGTGAATCCAGCAGGGGGTATTAGGGTGTCTGGGGGAGCAGGAGAAGCCAGCAAGGGGCTTGACGTAACTCAGGGGAGTGGAAGTAGCTGGTGGCAGGGGTTGGGGTGTCTGGCAAATTGACCAGTTTGATGTGGGGGGCAGGCATTGGGGGGGGCAGTAGGTAAGGAGGGTGAAGGGGACCTGGACATGCATGTAGGGGGCCCAGAAATTTAGCAGGGTTCCAGAGCCAGCCAAATTATACTGGAACCCAACCATATGACTAAATGAACTAAAATGTCCTATAACTCAGCCACATAAACGTAACTGTCCAGCCAGCAAAGCAGCAGGATATTACACATGATGCATGATTAATATGGAATGGAAAATATGGTGAAGAAATCCCGAAATCTGCCAATCTGTATTTTTGCCACATCAAAAACTGGGTTTCCTGGTCTTTGGATGTACAGAATCTTAAATGCAGAGCAAAATGTGCCAAACAGCCACCAGTCACTCACATCAAGTAGAGAAGCGGGAATAAATTTCTTGGGACTGACACGTTAGAATGGAAGTTATATTAACTTGATTTCAGTAAATGCACTGACCCATACCAAGGCGAAATAAAATTGCCACTGAACATTTACCCTGAGGCCACAGTGGGTTAGAGTGCAGCCAGATCTGTAATTCGTATTTTCCACACTTGCTATTGTCAACATCCTCCCACTTTTAGTTCAGTAAACTGAAGCTGGCAAAGGTTATGCCATTTGTTTAAATGAAAGATTGGAGCATGGACTACGGAGAGTAAGTTTTGGGTGCAGTCTGTTATCTTTCTGGGGAATCTTTCATACACGGTTACTGTGCATATTCACACAGGGTGAAGTTCGCCCCGTATGGAAAGATGATACAAAGTCTATGATGCACCACTTCAACCCCAAGGAAGCCTATCCATTGGGCTTCTATTGCTGCACAGGTGCAAATTATAACCCCAATATATGAAGTCTCAATCTTCTATACAAAACAATAAATCACATGTGAATTGGGATTAGGCTGGCATGTGGGCCTGAAGAAAAAAAAATCAATAATCATATCCCTATAAGAACCAGTTCATACCTATATGGACTTTTTCCCCTTATAAAAGTAGCAGGAATTTGCTGTTGCCCCACAAGGTAGCAGAAAACCAATGACACAGCAAAGCAGGCACACTGGATTACACCAAGGATGAATCTGATCTTTATGCCAGGGCCAGATTAAGGGGCCTGGGGGCCACAGGCTGTTCCACCACCATGGGCACCTTAGCCTGGAGCTCCAGCCTGCCCACTATTATGGGGGACCCCACCTGAGCCAGTGCTGGGGGGCAGGGCAGAGGCCACACTCCCCACCCTGCCCCAGTTGGGCCGCACTGGAAGCTATACTGCATGCCAACTGGCCCCTGCCCCACCCGACCCCCAGAAATGAGCAGAGCAAATAGGACTGACCCACCCCACTGATGGGAGCAGACCAGCCGGCCCAGGGGCAGGATGAGAGAATGGAGCCCAGCCTCTGGCTCAGGGCCCCCCAACTCAGTGCAAGCAGGACAGAGACTTTCTCAGGGCCCCCCCCCCCCCCCGGTGCTGTGGGAGCTGAGTGGGGCGGGGGGGAGGAAGGGGCAGATCTGGCAGGGGCCATAGGGGCTGGAGCCTGGGGCCCCGCTTCAGGCTGGGGACCGGGGCTTCAGCCCCCTGCTTTAATCCAGCCTTGCTTCCAGCTTTAAAAACAGCATCATCATTTTATCAAAGAGTAGTTTTTATATCTGGAAAGTCCCTTCTTTCAGTTTAACACTTGCAGAGAAGCCGAGCATGTTCTCAGAGACATTGCAGCATTGCAGTGACATGAGGCTAATAAGTCATCCCTCACTGCAAAGCAATGTAGTGTTGAGACAGTGCATTTAGAGTCCAAATCAGCTTCTTCTCTCCCCCCATTTACACAGTCAGAAGGATTAAATGTCACTGATCATATTTAACATTATTACCACTTGAAATTTGTTCTCCTTATGGGAAAAGATCTTCTGAAAAAGAATTTCCTTCACCCTTTGCACTACATGGGAGATTTTCCCACATACTCATTTATGAACACTTGTTACATCATTAACCCTATGCCCAGCACAAAAGAAAAATCTTGCTTGTATTGTTATATTTAGTTCAATAATAAAACTTAAAATATCATTTGAGCACTGCACAAATCACAAGGCTCACCCTAGTCTGCTAGGTTTTGTTTGTGCGAGACTCCATATGTTTTGACTTGTCTTGTCTTTTACTTTTATGAGAACTGAAAGCAACAGATGTAGGTTCTTACACTCAGAAGACACTCAACTGACAAAGAATGCTACAAGACAACAGCCCTTTAAAAGCACCACCTATATACTGGTGGATGGTGGAGGGTTTTCCTCTTATACAATAACATGACAGAAGTCAGTGCAGATTAATAAAACTCACATCCCACTGTATAACCTTAGTGGTTATGTCCAATGCATTTTATATGTATGCGAATAAACTCCATAAGAGTGATTTTTAAAGTACTGAAACTTTAGAGTAACTGGTCCCCCCCCCCCCCCCAAAAAAAAAAAAAGAATACAGTTGTGAATACTAAAAAAAGCCACTAGGTAAATCTACACCAGGGGTTCTCAACATGCAGCTCAAATAGCACAGAGGGTGCTTTAAAAAAAAATTTAAATTTTCTGCAGTGATTATAATTGACTGAACTAGGGTTGCCAAGTGTCCAGTATTTGACTGGAAAGTCCAGAAAAAAGAACATGAAAAGAGGAGAGCCAGAGTGAAGTGAAAATTTGTCCCATGGTCAGCAGGGGCCCTCATGGCTCAGTGGGTGTGCTCACCCCTGCCTCTGACTGGGAGCAGGTGTTAAGGGAAATGTGCCCAACTGGGCAGCCACAGCAGG
Organism: Podocnemis expansa; assembly: GCA_007922195.1. Lineage (NCBI taxonomy): Eukaryota > Metazoa > Chordata > Testudines > Podocnemididae > Podocnemis > Podocnemis expansa. The sequence goes on from ML681964.1 coordinate 64,359,005, forward strand.
CAGGATGGTATATATGTTGTGTAGAAGCAGCCCATGTGCAGTCCACAATGCTAAAAAGGTAAGAACCAGTGATCTAAATAGACCAGATTTAACAAGGTCAACACGCCCTCATGGCCTGTGCCTCAGTTTCCTCTCTTTTAAACAAACCACCAAAACTCATTTTGTTCCATAATAGCTTCAGTAAAACCTTCCAGAGACTAGATTAAAATAACTAAAGCATCCCCAAAATAAAGCTCTCAAGTCTCCATTGAAGTCCACTCTCTCATTCTCTCCCATTGGCAGTCTGTCAGGCTTTTCTTCATTCATATCAGATTTCCCTGCTGGTGCCAATTCACTTCCAGCAGTTTCTTTAGTCTTTCTTAATTCCCCCTGGTACCTCAAGGTTCCTGAATGGCATCTCTCACTCCAGCTTCACTGTGGTTGTCTCCCTCCCCCCTCTGAAGTTTTCTATTGTTATTTATAGGCAAAGGTCCTTATGCATAACCACTGCTGCTAATTAACTCCCACACCCCTCTATAACAGACAAAGAGGTGGATGGGGAAATAGAAGTATACAGAGTGAAGGGACTTACACAAAGTCACATGGCAAGTCATGCCAGCATGAAGCACACATGACAACATGGATAGCTCAAGACCATAACAGGCCTCATCCAAAGCCCGTGAGTGTCAGGAACCAAAGCACAGACAATCAGGCCTAGCATTCAGAGCAGGAGGCAGAAAAGGAAAAGCATATCAGAATGGGATCAGAGGCCAAATGCCTAGACCAAGGGTGAAACAAGATTCACAGCAAGGAATCAGAGCCAAAAGTCAGAACCAGGATAACTGGGGTCAGGGAAGGCAGGGGCAGACGTATGTTCAGTGCAGGAATAAGACTAGAGCAGGGCTGGAACAACACAAAGAAACAGGCCCAAGGAAGAGGCAAGGATGCAGGAACTGGGAATAGGGACTCAGAACAAGACAGGGTCTGTCTCAGCAACAGCTCTGGCTTGTTGCTGTTTCCTGGAACTCCCTCCATACTTAAAAAGTAAACGTGCACCAACTGAAGGTCACAAGGTGTGCTGCTTGTTGGCTCTTTCACGTGCAGCATTTCCAGTGGTGCCTAGTCCCACAGAGTTCACAATTTACTGCAGCTCTGGTTGGTGGCATGGAAGCAGCAGTCTTCCCAAGCCCACAGACTAATATTATAGCCACCAGATGCTCACAAGATCTTTCCATTGTTTTTGGATTAGGCTCTGACTAAATGGCAGAATTGCCAGGTATGAAACATTGACTGAAATGGGCCTTGAACCAAGATGTTGTGAATCTGCATGGATTGTGTTGAGTCTGAACTTCTCAAGTTCCAAAGCGGATGCTGTGTTAGTCTAGTCCAGCAAAACAAAAGCTCATGCAATAAGTAGATTTGTTAATCTTTAAAAGTGCCATCAGACTCCTCGTTTGTTTTGCTGAACCTCTCAAATGTCACAAGTATTCAGTGTGGAAACTGAAAGCCATTTAAAATCATGTAAATACCTTGTTGCAGGTTTTCTGCTTCACATTTTCCTTTCCTCATTTTAAAAATGCTAGTACAGAAGCATGGCCGTATGAAACCAAGGCCTAAGCTACACTGCAGAGCTATGTCAATGGGAGATACTTTCTGTGGCACACAGATTGCATATCTCCCCCTGACTTAATTATTTACTTTGATTTACCACACCATCTTCACTCAGCTGCGCTGACCGGCAACGCTCTCCATCGATGCAGCGCTACTCCACTTGGAGGGGTGGAGTCAATGCATTGACGGAGGAACACTTCCAGGATTGATTGAGCAAGTCTATGCTGGCCACTCAGTCAATCCTGCTGTGTCGATCTGTGGGGATCGACACAGCATTTTCAGTAACAGACAAGCTCAAACATAACTAGCAGTAACTCTACCACATAGTTTTACCTCAGACCCTCAATTCACCAGAATTATTTGACAACTACTGCACATAATTTTTAACATTATGTAATTTTCTTCGGTTACGAAGGAGGTGATATACTTCTACTTAATACTGTTGGTGGGTTTAAAGAAGCTTGTCACATGATCCATTTCAGACATGTCTGGCACAACCATGTATTTTCCAAACAAGAAAACAGCAATCATAAAGAATGAATTATTTACAAAGATTAGTACTTTGGGTCACATCAAGGCTTTGCTTACTAATTGTATTTAACTGAAAATACCACAGTGAACATGTACACAATATTCATTAGGGTCATAAAAACCTTGAATGTTATTAAACACTTACTACTGGAAATGGAGAAGGCTCAAGGGATTTGCTTTCCACCTGTAGGGCGCTGGCTCCAATCCAACCTGAGCTGGACAAAATGCTCAAAAACCATTAGCTGAAAACAGGTGACTCATGTGAAATAGGATGATGGCCTCAAATCCCAACCAAGTCAGATGATCACATTAACAACCCCAGCTAGCCCTGTGTATTATGCAGTGCTGTTGTAGCTATGTCACTCCCACGATATTAGATAAATAAGTGACAATATTTATTGGACCAACTTCTGTTGATGAGAGAAACATTTTTTGGGGCTCTGTGTAAGCTTGACAGCTGGTCTCCCTCACCAACAGAAGTTACATTTGTCCTACACAGTTCTAACTTCTGACACCAGTTTAGATTGGTTTAAATATTAATACATTGGTCTTATATACCAGTATTCTCCCCAGGACTTCAAATGCAGGGGTGTGTAGGGAGAGGTGTAGGGAGGTATTGGGGATGCTCACTAAATTGGCATAACATTGTTACTAGCTGACAACTGGGGGGTGCTGGGAAATTCAGGGGTGGTGTTGGGGTTGTTAGGGAAATTTCTGTTGTATACTAGTTATCATCAGCAGGGCTCAAAGTGGTTTACAAAGGAGATCAGTATCATTGTGGCCAGCTGAGGCATTGCCTGACGCCACCCAGCAGGCTAGTGGCACAGTGAGATATAGAATGCAAGGCTCAAGTCCCAAACCAGACCAATATCCACAAGGCCACACTGCAGCTTGTGTCTATACAATCCTTAAGTGTCAGCCACACAAAGAACTGAATGAACCTGGAAACAGAACCAACTGATCATTCCTAAGGGAGATTCTGTTCTAGTTCAGGCTGGAAACACATTTGGCAGGGGCAAGTTTGTGAACTCACACCATGACTACTGTGTCTTCTTTCTGTGGTCTTTAGTCTCCAGGATGGTGAACTAATCGTTTTGTTTCACAAGCACTAAGTTCACACAGATAAAATAAAGAATAAGTGTATTTGAGTGGTCACATACAGTTCCTTATTATTTGTCCTTCAGGTTGTCTTAGCATGACCCGAAGTTGCTCATTGCCATGGGTTCCAAAATAATTAGCACTCTGTGGGGTTTTACATACAGTTGAAAGGCAAAAAAATATCCAGTTTAATCCCAAAAGAATTAATCTAAACATAGAGACTCTAATGACTTGTTAAAAAAAAACAAATCACCCAACCAATGTCTAGCATCAGTTAATGGTCTGCCAACAGTGGTTTTATTCTATGAAATCCTATATGTATTATATGTTTAGGCTCACTAATCTATCATATAACCTTTGCACCTACCTAAGCCTAGCCATCCACTCTTGCCTCACCTTTCACTTCAGTAGAGATTGCCAAAGAATTTGCTCACAGCCTCAAGAGTTCTGATGGAGCAAGGAATTCTGACCCCAGAATTAGTCTCCTCTGATTTTTTTTTTGACATTTCAAATCCCTTGCTATCAGGCTTATCAAATTTACTCAGGTTTTTGCTTAAGGAGGTGACCTGAACTGGATGGAATGGGAGTCCCCCCCCCCAACCCCCAAATTCTTTGAGACATAAAATGAACAATCATCATTCTAGATGTTTTTAATATAAATGACTTAAATAATTATGTATCTGCACCTACAGTTTGCAATAGGTACATCATAAGCATTGAGCAACATATGGAAGCTGCACTAGGAATTAAAAGACATCTTGGGAAACAAAAGAGGGAAAGGAATTTATAAATCAAACCACAACAGTATTTGTAAAGATGTTAACAGCTTTATTTCACTGGTGCAAGGCAGCATTTCATCCACCACTCACCAACACCAAAACAAAATGTCATTGTCTGCAAAATAGCTTCAGAAAACTCAAAGTAAAATATAGACTAATAAACCTCAATAAATGTTATGGCACTCAAACAAAATGGCATTTCCTATCACACATGGCAACATTTTTTTTCTTTTTTCTTCTTTTGCCAACAAGACACACCAGTACTATCCCAGTACATGCCTCACACCTGGAAACTTGTAACATCACTCCATGCCATTGTCAGCAATTCGTGCTTAGAACTGGTCACTCCACCCCACCAATATTATAAAATTGAAAATGATGTGAAACAGACATTTGTATTCCAAGTTTAGAAGATTTCATGTACATAAGAAAGGCCCCAATCCTGCAATCCAATCTATGCACACAATGAGCCATCCACTGAGGTTGGATTGCGGGCTTATAGCCAAAATGGTAAAGGCTTACATCCTTTTTCATTTCTGGTGGCAGTAAAACAATTCTGTAATCTTCTAGAGTGACTTCAGTAGTGCTTGCACATTCACCTAAACAGAGACTTGCCTATCACATAGATAGAAGCTCACATTTGGGAAGGAAGAGAGGGATACGCCTTAAAGGCTATTGGCACATACATGGCTTTCACTGAAATGGTTCTGGGCTGTATGCATTGTAGTGCATGATTAGATCCGAATGCTCCAAGAGATGAACTTCCACATCTTGCTTCAGTATTTACAGTAACTGCTGTCTTCTTCCATATCCAAAGAAACTCTTAACCAGCAAGATATCTGAACCACTGTGACTTCCATAAGACGATGGTTATGACATGACTCCAAAGACAGGATTATGACGACAAATACTAGGGCCATATTCTTCATAGTCCTTCTTGGTGTGACATACTTGGAAAAACTCTGGCTAAGAAAAACCAAACATAAATCAAGAACATAAATCTGTAGAAACCTATCAAATCTGTGTTCCAATAAAGGATCACGTCCGTAACTATTTTTCTGGATGACTGTGCTATGATAGTGTGTTTTCCGTTTAAGAGCAGGGCAAGCTATGAACTCTGGAGTATCAAATGAGGGTTAATGGACGGAAATATGCCTCACGAACAGTCTAATGAAAAACCATTTAAATTGTTTTCAATTCCTTGTATTTGTTTCCCTTATGATTAATAAGATAGGATTAGTAAGACAGGAATCTCCATCTTTGGAAACATTTAAGGCCCTGTTAAACAAAATCCTGGCTGAGATAATTTAGTGGAAGTTGTCCTGCTTTAAGCAGGGGGTTAGACTAGATGACCTCATGAGATCCCTTCCAACCCTATGATTCTTTGGGGCTTGAACCCAAGTGTCTTTGCAATTAAGCAGATTTCTGGAATCCAGTGGACCCCTTGTTACAAATGTCAAAAAATATGGCAGTTCAAAAATGGGTCAAATTCTGAAGTCCTTAATCAGAAAGAACTCTCATTTTCAATGGGGGGAGTGTCTTTCCCAATTAAAAATTGGATAAGAATTCCAGGATTTGACTCAATAAATTAAGTTCCAGTAGAGCATGCACCTTCTTGGATGTCAAAAGTGAAAGCATTTTAAACTGGGTCTGCACATCAAACATTTCCAGTGGCAGAAACAATGGACAGGAAAGAAATTTGAAAAGATTTTCATAAAAACGTACTGTTGAAGCAAGCATGGAACCTCCAAACCAAACTGCATAGCGCTGCATATGATGAGTTATCACTTGAACTTCAACCGGTTTGGGCTAGAAAATAAAACAGTTCAAATTTAGTCCACCATAAAAATTTCCTGTTTTGCTGGCAAGGGTCCCTTCTATGACTGAGAGAGGCACATATCATTACACTTGGTTCTTCCACCCCAACACAACACACAGTCCATATCTTCCTTCAGGAAAGCCAATGTCAGTGCCTCCTCAGGGCTCAGTAATGAAGTTCCATGTCCTGAGTCATACTGTACACACTGAAGGATGTTCCAGCGGACACACCCTTGGTCCCTAGAGATTAAGTTCTATTATCACTTTGGACTTGGTTTCCATTGATTTAGAGAGAAGGGGGCCTTGATGCTGCTTGCTAATCTGGGTCTCCTGTTAAGCAACACAACAGGCTGCCACTACACCAGCACGTGTTCGGTTAACCACCTGTTTTAACAGTACTTGCAACATAATTTCATTCATGTGGTACAGAAGAAACTGAACTCTACATCTGGGGTTACCCTCATATGTCTCATGCTCCACAGGTTCGTAAGCAGATGTGAAATCTCTTATTAACACAATAGTTGCTTTAAAGTATTCACATTCATTTCACTCATTCATGTAACTGATGCATCTGAAATTCTTGTCTACCTTTATCCGACCACCACTGAGTTCTTCACTAAATTTCAATCTTGCATCCACTACTCTTTTCAAGTCCCTCTGGAGTCGACGTCCAAAATCCCTGAACATTGTGGATCCTCCTGAAAGAACCACATTCTACAAGACAAGAAATTTTTCTTTTACATACAAAAATCAATTTCCCAACAACAATTGTTCTGAAGCTGTCAAACTATACAGAATACTTCACCACCTTTTGCACAGTCGGACCTCAATTATAACTTACTTGTAGGCAAGTTAGTTTTATTGAACTGATTTCATGTATTATTCACTTTACACCTGATGAAAGTGTTAAAAATACCAACTTTGAGCTATGTTTCAAGGTTTTAAGCAGAGTATATAACTAAAAGAAAAAACTGCCATTAAATGGCATGTTGGTATGCCACACAACCTGCATAGTGGTAACCACTTCTGTTTAGCGCATTTTAAGAGTCATGTTACCTTCATCCAGAAACAATATAGCTGCATAAAGAAAAAATGTATATATTCCATTCTGCATCATCAGCAAAGTTACGGGAGATGATCCAGATCAGGAGTTTTATTGTCAGTGTCAAAGATTCAGGTTTCTCATTGTATATTTTGGGAAGTCATGACAACAGCGACAGTTACATAGTTCATTAATCAATTAATCTTTTTAGACCCAGCCCTCCAAATAGAGTTAACTGATGAGTTTTGTGCCACTTCACAGATTCCAAAGGTACATGGTCAACAAATAACTTTATAACAGGAAAAGGTGCAATAGCCTAGACTTCTCTTTTCATTGGTTGCCTTAGTTTAGAGGGTTCCCACTTCTACCTGATTGTTTTGTACTGCCTTAATTTTTCAGGACTCAGTTGAAAATCCACTAGTCTGATCCTATGCACTCCAGTATGCACTTATATGTACAAGATGTTTAAAATCACATATACATTCACTTACTGTCCTGTAACACTGAGAATTGATGTTTCAGTGTTTTGGAAGATGACATACACAGCACTGGAAGCTTTAATCTTCTGTTTATCTAACATGGCAGAAAATGGCTCAACAAGCACCTTTACAACATGTCAAAAAAAGCAAGGAGTTTTGTGGCAATTAAAGATTAACAGATTTATTTATCGCATGTGCTTTCGTGGAAGAAAATCCCACTTCGTCAGATGCTTTGAAGAGGGGGAACTTACAGAATGGGATGAGAATAAATGCAGGAGAGTGTAAGAGATGGGATCAGGTCATCCTGCAATGGCAAATCAGAGCATTTGTAAGGATTCAAACTCTAGGAAACAGCACACAGAGGGAGGGTGAAGTCAAACTACCTGTCATAATGTGAAAAGAATTCAAAGTCACGATTCAGCCCTGCTTTCACACAATCTAATCTGCATATTATTTGAATTTCAGCTGTTTCTCTTTCAAGTCTTGATGTCCCATTGATTTTCTTGAGGACCATCATTAACAAATCATCAATGGAGTGATTAGGAAGCTGGAAGTGCTCAGCAACTTTTTTGTGTGTGTGTGTGTGTGTTGTGATTTCTGATGTCAGTTTTGTGTGCATTTATTCTTCTGCATACAGACTGTCCTGTTTGTCCAATGTATAAGGTGTGGGGGCATTTCTGGCCCATGATGGCATAAATCACATTACTGGATGAGCAGGTGAAGGACCCTTTTGATGGAGTAGCCAGCTTGATTAGGTCCTATGATGGTGTCTTTAGTGCAGATATGTGGACAAAGTTAGCAGAGTGGTTTGTTGCAGGGGTAGGTGCCTGCTTTAATGTTTCTGTTGTTAGGTCTGCAGCTGTCGGTGAGCATCTGTTTAAGGTTCAGGGGTTGTCTGTAGGCAAGGACAGGTCTGTCTCCCAAGGCTAGAGAGAATAAGGGGTCATCTTTTAAAATAGGTTGGAGGTCCTTAATAATCTGTTGTAGAGGTCTGACTTGAGAGTTGTATGTGGTGACCAGTGACTTCACCCTCCCTCTGTGTGCTGTTTCCTAGAGTTTGAATCCTTATAAATGCTCTGATTTGCTGTTGCAGTATGACCTGATCCAATGTCTTACACTCCCCTGCATTTATTTTCATCCAATTCTGTAAGTTCTCCCTCTTCAAAGCATCTGAAAAAGTGGGATTTTCTCTCACAAAAGCTCATGCGATAAATAAATCTGTTAGTCTTTAAGTGCCACAAGACTCGTCTTTTTTTTTTCTTTACTAGATTAACATGGCTGCCCCTTTGGAACTTTATAACATGTCTAACCCTTAAGTGAAGACGTGCTTCATTAGGGTCAGAAAGAAACTCAGTCTGTATCCAATCATTCTGCTGTGACTGCAAACCAAGGTGCCAGTCGGTGCTTGCTGCAAGTTTTCCTGGTGCAGACCACATCAGCTTAACTAAATGGCATCAGGCACCCATTTCATGAAGACCAAACTTCTATCAGAAGGCAACAGCTTTCTGATATCACAGAGCTGGACTGGAATTCAACTAGTGACAGAAGCAAGAATCCCTGTACCAATCCCTTCGCCCACCCAGGCTCCATGCAGACTTTTTTTTTAAAGTAGAGTCACAGATCTGTAACAAAAATTAACCTTCCAGGATGCAGCACTAACTGCTTGGATTTCTCTAAATAGAGAACGGCAAGAAAATCTAGTTTTGTCATGTAAAATGAGAATAGCTTGCTTCTTTTTTATGATAATCTGTGCATTTGTCTTAAAACCCTGTTGACAGCAAATGTGTGGTTTAGGGGCTCCTTCAGATTATATTCGATGTAAGAAAAAAAGAATGCTATAAAGAATTGGTGCTTGCAAAAAAAAAAACCCCAAAACCAAACAGATACATTAATAGTTTTAAAAACATAAAGCTCGAATCTTTAAGAGAAACCAGAGCAGCTACAGCAAAATAAAACAAGTTCTCTCTGTCCAAACTTCTTTATTAGTGTCTGGCTGCATGTTCATTATGAAAAAAGAAAACTGTTAGGTGTTTATAAGGGGGGGGGGGAGGAGACCCACTGGAGCTTATTTGATGAAATGGCAATTAAGAAGGTACCATTAAAATGAATTGCTCTGAGAGGGATGGTGATAATTCTACTTAGGATTTAAGCAACTTAAACTGTAGCATTGCTCAGAAGGTACTTCCAATTTGGCTATACGAATAACAGAACACAGAACCTATTTCTGAATTACTGTAAACACTGTTGTACATGAACATCATAAGTATTAAAACATGTTGGGAAGCTGGCAATCATTTCAACTGATATCTGAACAAGCTAGATCGATTTTGTTGTGGGTGGGGGTGCACCAGAAAAGGGGCAATTTAAAAGGACCTGGGCAGATGGAGCAGCATAGATATCATGGGCAGCAGATGAAGCTTACCTTCGCCCCCTGGGAGGCTAGCTCTCTGTGCTGCCTCTTCCACCTGCAACCCCACCTGGCTCCAGTCCAGGGCCCACCTCTTCTGCTGCTCAGTCCCTCTGTTTGCTGTTCACCACTTCCCTATCTCCACTCAACCTCCCCGCTGTCATGTTCTTCCTCCCCTCGCAGACTCCTCCACCATTCTTTTCCGTGTCTCTCCTCCTCCCTCCCCTGCTGTCACCTGCCACTTCCCTTCTCCTCGTTCAGCCCCTCTGCCATCGCTTGCCGCCTCAGGGAAAAGGTGTGTGTGGAAGAAAGCAAGCTGGGTGGGGGAATGTGTGGGGCCTTGAGCAAAGCAGGAGTGGAGTGTGGGCAGGGCTTGAGGCAGGATAGGGAGGCCAGCAATCTTCACCCACCACTCAAGGTCATAAACCTCGGTCATCCCTTTCTAGCAGGGGAGCCACTGACTGGTCTGCCTGGAGGCCCATAATTGCTGTCAGCAGGCCTGGTTGTGGATCATGAGTACTTCTTTAATGCTGGATTTGTTATCCCATTTTCTTTTTTTTAAAAGCATTAGATCACACTTGCTAATAGATAGTGTCTCAAAGTTTTTCCATTAAATAGGTTGCTGCTGGTGCTGGGCCAAACTTAAGACATCACTGATGAAAGTCAGCTGTGTTCACATGTGGTCTTCAACACGTTTCCTGAACCCAATGGACCTGTTTCCTTCAAAGAGAACAAAAGCTAAAAAGTTTTTGTGCACAAGGCAAAAGAAATCTGCATTCACTTTTGTCTGTCATGCAAAGCATCCCAACCATCTGGATACAGAAGATGAATCAGATTGCCAACACACAGCTAAAATAAATAAATAAATAAAATTAAACATTAAAAAAATAAAACCTTGCTGTCTAGCACATTTTACCAGGTAGAACTCAGCACTGCATTCCAAACACTACTGAGCAAAAGACTTCTGTGAAGCATGTTAATTAAGATTGGTCACAATGAAAATCTCTGTGTTTCTCCAGTGATCTGCCCTGGAATTCTTCAGCCTTCTACAGGAAGCCTATCTGGAGTGAAGTCAGAGCAACTCTTCTTACTGAGGTGAATCTTTTAACCAAAATTCTTTTAAAATACTGCACTTGACCAGGGAGAATCTGTAAAATCAGAAGAATCATAAGCAAACCACAGGACCCACTACGGACACTGTCATATCCCTCAGAAGCCATGCAGGTCTGATTTTAAAAAATTCTTTTTGAAAAGTAAGATTATTTTATTTATATTCCTAAACAAGAAGTGGTTTGTTTTTTTTGTTTTTTTTTTAAGAAAAAAGTGTCTCCCCTTAAGCAACAGCTAGCATATACAGTAGGGGTGGGCAAACTTACTAACAACCCTCCCCTACCCACATCCTGAAACTGTCTTCCCCACTGGGCAGAATCCTCAAGCCCCACTACTCTGCCACAGGGCAGAAGCACCAAGCTCCCTGCTCCCTGTCTGGTAGGTGAAGAAAAAAGGGGGCAGAGATTACGAGGTTCTGCAAGCTGCACTTGAACTGTAAAATTGCCGCATGTGGCTGACAAACCTCATTTTGGCAACCCTGATAATATGTGCAAGTCTACCTACACAGGATGAGCTGAACACCACAGTCCATGTGAGTTCACATCTTATGGAGAAACAAGGAAATGAACTCCACTCCTCCAAGAACAAAACCCATTACCTTCTAAAGCAGTGGTTTTCAATCATTTTTTCATTTGTGGACCCCTAGCACATTTTGAGTGAAGGCTCAGACTCCTTTGGAAATCTTAAAGACAGTCTGTTGATTCACAAGGTCCATGGACCATAGGCTCAAAATCACAGCTCTGAAGTGACCAGGAGGAAGAGAAAGACTCTTTGCATTTGTTTCCCTTGCTTTTAATATTAACTCTAATGCCCCCTGCGATACTGACTTCTCATCTCTATCACCATTGACATCTCCCAGCTCTTGCTGTACCAAGATTTCACTGTTTTCCACATTTACTACTTTCAACTTCTCACTTTCAAAAGCTCTTCAAATGGCTCTCTCCATCCTAGTCACTGCCTGAAACAAAACTGGTTTAATATGGCACAGAAATTTGACACAAGCTGTGCATGATACACTAAAAAGATTTACTGTTGGGAAACAACAGAAGATTAGTTGAAGTCACATCTGGCTTCAGACAGTCAATTAACTTCTTTGTCTCAGTGAAAATGGGGACAACACTTTCCAGCCTCTCAGTGATGTTATGTGGTTTAATATTTTTAAAGCAGTTTTATGACAAAGTGCTATACAAATAAGTATTATGACTGGAATAGTTACACACAAGTTTTACACTCAGTACCTTACTGGTGAGAACATGATCTGACTTAAGTTTGGGCTAGGATAACCCTATTTGCCCAAATGCTAAGTTAAGTTTAGTATTATGGAATGCTTTGGTTTTAGTGAATGGACACTGACATAGGCCACACACTCATCTAGGCTTGGATCCTGTTTCAAATGAAGACATCGGCTTGGGGTCAGCAACAGATTTCCGCAAGGAAATACACAATCTCGAATTGGAATCTTCTGCCTCAGATGAAGAAACTCAATTATCGTTCATGATGAGTTACAAAGAACACACTAAATCTCTAAGGGTATGGCCACACACACTTCTTATTTCGAAACAACAGAGGTT
>ML681964.1:64376429-64641067 GCA_007922195.1 Podocnemis expansa
GGGGTGAGGCGCCCCTCTGCCCCTCTCCTGGCGGGTGCCTGCAGCCCCTGCAGGCACCGCGGGGTAAAGCGCCCAGCCACGCTTTACCCCGCCAGTGCCTGCAATCCCCTCCCCAGGTGGAATAGCATGTCCACACTGTGGACATGCTATTTCACTGCCTTATTTCGAGGACACAGTTTTTTGTCCTCGAAATAAGGTGTTTTGAAATAATATGTTATTTCGAAACAGCTTGTTTTGAAACGTCTTGTTTCGAAACAAGCATACCCTGTGTGAACATAGCCTAAATGTAAAAGAAAAAGGATGGTCCTTGAGGCAGAGAAAGGGACACTGAACTCTCTACAAAATTCTAGCCATGCAGAAGAGGGAATTCTTTCACACCACTTTAACCTGTAATCCTTTTCTCTTTCCTGGATTTGCCATCCAGAGAAGACTTGAAAGGATGACTGTTAGCTAAGCCAAGTCTTAAATCTACAACTGAGAGAGAAGAAACCAACCAACTTTCCTTGCATGTGAAACACATCTAAGTTATTTACAACACTAGAACTAGTTCTGAGTTATGATCAACCACATGAATTATAGATTCCATGGCCTGGTTTACACTTTAAAACTAGAATGACCTAGTTACATTGCTCAGGGCTGTGAAAAATTTTACATGCTGGGTGCTGCGTTAGACTGACCTAATCCTAGTGCCGACATGGTTAGTTTGATAGACCTGCTCTTGCATGTCTGCTTAGTATGCAGATGGTCCTGGGTTCAAGCCCCAAGGAGGTAGACTTGATGATCTCATGAAGTCCCTGCCAACCCTATGATTTGATTCTGTTCTATTCTGTCAGCCTAACTACAGACTCTCAGAGAGATGGATTAACTACATAGACAGAAAAGCCCCTTCTATCATCACAGAAGAGTCTTCAGTACAGCTGCAACTTCTACTCTTGCCAGACTCTTAACCCAATTTATTAGATGAAAGAAAGGCATTATTCCTTAATTTCCTTGGGAAGTATTGACAAAATTCTTAAATTAACTTTATAAAATGCTGTAATAATCTTTGTAATAACAGATGAGCAAGATAAATTGAACTACTGATCTATTTTGATTGAATTATGATTGTAACCTTAATTTGATCAATGAATTGTGTTATATTTCATTAGTTTGGGGAAGTCAGAAGTAAATTAGATAGTGACTTTTTTAAGCTTCATATTTGCTTACTTATTCTTTCAATCAATCCATAAAAGCAACAGAGTGGTTCCTCTCTCAAAACTTTAGTTCAGGAAAATAGCCTATTTAGAAATAAAGGTAAATAAACTGAGTAGCTTCTTGACCTATTTGTTTGATTAAAATCCTATTTCTGCTACACTGCATACACAGATGTACAATGTATTTATGAACTAATTCTGACTTTTAGACATTAATAAACAAAATTTAATATTTCCCTTTGAAGGCCATTTTCTGTACATACTTAACACTTATGGTATTAGGAGAATACACTTCTCTACACTATGGGCACAGCAGGTGTGATTTCCAACTCAGGAAAACATACTCAGGCTAGAGCACTAAAAACAGCTGTGTGGTAGCACCTGAGCAGGCAGCAGGATGAGCTAGCCAGCTCAAATATGCACGTAGGGTTTCAGATGGCATTGCACTCAGGACAGCAGCCTGACCTATTACCTCTGCGGTCACAACTTCACTGTTTTCTTTAGCCTGGTACTGCAGACATGTCTACCTGAGTTGGAAATTACAGCTCCATTATCTCCATCTCCAGCACAGTCTTATCTTTAGAAGGTCACCTCATCTGTGTTTTAAGAGTAAGAGAGGCACATTATGTCAAGTTCTGAACCACAGTAAGTCACTAGTAAATCTCTAATCAGACAGTAGAATATTTGAACAAATGCCCAAATAAATTAGCACATGACCACAGAATCAATTTTAACAATTTTATCAGCTTTCAAGATTATACAGATTAATTCAGTCCTTCCCAAAAAAACAATAAGGTAACACTGAACCTAATTTTTAGACTCCATTCCATACATGGGCATCGCTGCCACTGGGTCTACAGGGCACAGGCCCTGCATCGCCCTAGTCTAGCCCCAGATCCGGCTCTGGCCACCTGCTACTGGCTGGCAGCAGCAGGAGCCAGAGCCAAGCTGGGGCTACCTTGCCAAGCCTGGCAGCAGCACAGTGGCAGGAGCTGGCTCTGGCACCGGGCCACCTGCTCCTCACTCAAAGCGGCTGGGACCAGATCAGGTCCACCCAGGCCACCTGCCACTTGACAGCAGGAGCCAGCTCTGACTCCAGACTGCCTGACGCTTGCCAGCAGTGGCTGGGGTCAGATCGGGTACCAGGGGCTGGGCCCGGACACTTTTTTGGGGCCAGCAATGCTCCTCATTCCATACAAGTTGACAATCATTTCTTTTGGGTGTGGCACCCAAATAATGCAATCATTTATAACACGGGTCGGTAGCTGTTAAGAAATGCAGTGCCTATTCTCCTCATCCCTCTCCCAATGCAGAAGGCAAAGTCGGTGGTGGGGAGGCAGCCATCCCAACAGCAGGGTCGGGGGCAATCTGCAGCCCTCATTCCGGCAGCACTGTCAGTACTGGAGGCAGAATGCAGACCCTGTTCCAAGCAGCAGGGGCTGCAGTCCCACTTCCAGCAGCAGTGTCAGAAGTAGGACAGGGCACAGCATACCACTCAAAATTCTTGGGCACACCTTTTTTGTCACACGTGCTGTGGGATGCCCTCCCCGACTTGCAATTTGTAAAAATAAAGGTTACAGTAAAGTAGGGACAAATTCCAATTATATCAAAATGAAATGTTTGCTGTTCAGTCCTTGCTGCCCATTTGTCAGTAATGGAAAACCACCACATAGTTTGCCAAAGCCCTGAAAAGGACCAAGACTGTGTGGGTAAGCCAGGTCTGTCTGATGTACTTTGTGAAGCATCTAAATGCACTTGTACTTGGAGTGAGTCTTCATCACCGTCATTTTTTGTTATCCATGTGCAGGATGTGGTCACACTTCACTGCCCAAAAGGGGAATGCATAACATCTCTCTGTGGATGAGAAAACAGGTTGGAGCTGTGAGGAAATCTCTCCTCAGCACAGGGAGAAAGTAGCCACCATCTTTAATCTCTCTCAGAAGCTGAGATGAACGTCACAGAGACAAAGGATCTTTTCCTCTTCAGTGGCAGCTCTTAAAAGAAAGGTTCCACCTTCCCCCACGCACCCACCTTAATACTCCGGAGTGACTACACTTGCACCAGGGATAACAGGATGGGATGCCTTACTGAGCAGCAAGAAGAAAAATAGAAATAAGTTCTCTCTCTTTAGTGGTCAAAACTCAGTGCCAAGAAATGATACAACATGTATCTAATGACATCACCACCAACTAGCTTTCCTGTTCTGCACTCCCATTAAACTGCCAACGTAGATTTGCTATTTACTGAAAGCTTCATATTGTTTAGGAAGAACCAGAACTGCAGAAAAGAAAACCAAGGACAGTTTACTGGGAAGCACTGCAGAATGAATCCTCATTTTTATTTCACAAATAACCATTCTTAGTTATTGGACCTGCAAACATTCACAGTAGGACAGTCAGACAGTGCCACCTACAGTGCACGGTTTTCAAGCAACCTTCACAAAGAGCTATTTAAATAGACTTGATAAGTTAAAAGATTTTGGAAGAAAATTGTCAACCTCACCCATACTGCTCTTAACTTTTCACTCTCCAAGATATGCACAAGGAGGACTCCTCTGTGTGACATACTACAGAAGTAGTATCTTACAGCTTGGGAGAAGGACACGACGCTAGTTCAAAGGCAAAATGTGATATCAGAAATTCAGTTAGCTGTCAGAATAGTCCAGCTGGGAGCTAGATGGTCTAGAGCTCAATTCTCATTACAAGAACAAAGACTCACACTTAATGCTGATCCTATAGTGCGCCAGCAAAGAGATACTGCAACCGAAAACTCCATTTTTCAAGTGAGATCTTAAAGAGTACTAGAGATCACTGCTGCTCATGTCTGACTGAAAGCATATATTTGTGAACAGAAGGTTGCTATTATAATAATCTCTGTACAAAATATGCCTTGTGATGTATCAACTGAAAACAAATAATTTGATGGTCAGTAACACTATGGTGAAATGTACAGAGCAATGCTACATGTAAAGTTGTAAATTCCCATGTACGCTGTTGTTAGCGCAAATTCAAACCCACAATAACAAAAGTTGTTCAACAACAAATCTAGCCTAATTAAAGAAATGTGCATTTACTTCAATCTACCTCATACAAGATGTAAACAGAGTCCTGGAGACAGCATGAGGCACAAATGGCAGGAAACAAGGCAAATCTGCATTTCAGCACACACACAGGAGAAAAGAGCATGGAGCTATCTTCAGCACTAGACTCCATGTCACCTTCTTTACTGTTTGGATGAACTTCCTTCAACCAAGCCCAGCTTGTTAAGTTTTTGCTACTAGAAAGCATTTGATCTTTATTTCTCTTGTAACTGTTTTTTGCTTTAATACCTGGTGCTTGAATTAATTGAAAATCTTTGTATTTAAATATAATTTTGCTTTAGTTCTAATCTAAACTAATCCAGTGTTGTTTTAAACTGAACTGTTTTTGTAACTCCAGTTAAAGCAGCAAATTGTTGAATATTGATCTTTTACAAGGCAAATGGATCTCTAATTCCTGAGCTGTCCAGGAGTGGGCTGGGCAGTGCAAACCTTCAGAAAATTCAGGATTCAGAATGTGTTGGGTCACCCTGCAGGTAGTAGCCAAGGCTCCTAGAAGCCCAAGTGACTGGTGTGTTGCTGACAGGGTGCTGGGATCAGAGTTGCTGGACCAGAACAGTAGCTATACACAGACACTCAGGATGTGACCTACATACTGGAAGGCTGTTTATGAGAGGGTCTGTTTAGGAGCTACAACAGCACTGTTAGGCACCCAAGTTTGCAGGGCAGGCAGAGATAAAAACCCTCACTGGTCTGTATTACACCCTGGAATGTGACACCATCTCAGCTGCACAGGCACCAACTTCATCAGGTGCTGCAAGGCTGAGGCACTCACCAAAAAAGAAAATATTATGGGTGCGCTCCACCCACCAGCATGATTAGCATTGTTGGCATTCTCCAATCAGCTTTCCCCCAAATAGCTGCTGTGAGCAGCAGCTGGCTCAGTCTGCTAGCTGCCCATCAGTTTAATCAGCTGCTCACAGCCACCCCTCCCTGCTTAATGAGGGGTGAGTCGGCCAGGGCTGGAAATGTCTGCTGGGCAGGGGTGGAGGGAGGGCAGCTTTTCAGGGCCACCGTCCTTTGCTAGCAACAACAAAAGGCCTTAGGGATAGGGGAGGGCATGTGACAGAAGCTTTGGCCCTGGCTGGGTGGAGCACTGTTCAGGTCTTCCCTGCTCACCTGGGGCTGCTCTGTCTGCAGTGCCTCTTTCTCCCTTCCAATCCAGGGAGTCCCCTTGCGGTTACTGCATCGTGGAGTCTGACAATGGGCTAGAGAAAGTAACCCCATTTAGTGTGGCGGCAACAGCAGCTCCCTCTCCCAGCCAGGCTAGGCTACCAGTCTGACCAGATGAGTGAGTTCCTTTCTCCTCCCAGCAGCAGAGTAAGGGAGGGTGGCCATGGCATGGAGTAGTGACCCTGGCCAGGAAGAAGCACTGGCAGGAACGTGAGAGGGAAGACTGATGATGCCTAACCTGATTGCTGACCCAACGGAGGGTTACCAGACGTCTGGCAAAAAGAAGACATGTCCTCCGTCCAGTAGGCATTCTAAAAATAGGTGATTTTGTCCAGCTTCTTACTTCTGATGAGTAGAATGTTTAAAAAAAAAAAAAAAGCATCCAACACAGGGCTCAAACCCATTATCCTGAGGTTAAGAGTCTGCTGCACATATGGGGAACAAAGAGCAGCCTGCAGAAAAATCAAGGGAAAATGGAGCATGCAGTTTCCCTTATTCCTAGAGGCTCTTATAACAGCAGTCTCTAGGGCAGTGGTTCCCAACCTTTTCTCTGCCGTGGCACACCTTGATTCCTTCAAAATTTTTGAGGTGCACTGTCATTTTAAAATCCATGAATATTCAAATTAACTTAAATTACTTCTGAATATTCATGAACCATGGCACAGTGTTTCAGAAATGCTCCTATGTGGGGTCGTAGGGTTAGCAGAGCAGAGGTGGCAAAACATGGGATGTCAGGAGGCATGTGAAGTGTGGCAGGAGTGAGTGTGGGAAGCAGCGCAGGGCAGGGGTGGCAAAAGAGGACAAGGGCAGCCACGTGGGGAACAGCACAAGGGTGACAAGAGAGGAAGGGAGAACAAGAGTGGCTTGGCGAGGGGGAGCAGGGGGGAACCTGGGGGTGGGAAGGTAGGGCAGGGGAGCATGGTGCAGCACCGACTTCCCCCTTCTCCACAGTGGCTCCCTGCCACTCAAGGCAAATCCTCACCCAACTGCTGCTCCCTCCCACCCCAGTGGGTCCAGTCCTCTCCTCCCCCACCCCCTGCTGCCTGTGATGGGCCCTCCCATCCCTGCAGGGGCCAGAACTAGGCCTCCAGCTCCTGGCTGCACACACCCCCAACCAAACAGCCACCCCACAATCCCAGCTACACACCCTCTGTTACACATCCACTCCCACCCACCTCTGCTACACACACACCCCTGCCCCACACAACCCCCAGCAGCCCTCCCCCCTAAAGCCCTTATCTGGGCTGTTTGCAGGCTAGCTAACACAAGCTGCTCCACCCCACAGGGGGAGATTCCCACATTCCCCGCCTTCTGCAGCAATCTGCTGACTGGGCTTAAAGTGGAGCCATCAAAACGCTGCTTTCCAGCTGCTCATGCTATTTTTAGGGGGACCCCTGGAACTCCACATTCCAGTGCCTTCCTCTATTTTTAGGGGGGCTGGAATGCTGCCTGCCTAAAAATAGGGGGTCCCAGAACTGTGTTCCAGTGCCTTCCCCCTTCCCTTAACCCCTGCCTTTTCCCAGCCCTGCACAGCCCACATGGCTGGGCTGAGTAGAGAGGGAACTTTAACTCCAGCTCTCAGGGATGCTCGCGGCACACTTTGGGTGTTGCTGCGGCACACTAGTGCACCCTGGCATACTGGTTGGGAACCACTGCTCTAGGGCTCAGTTGGTAGCTATGTGGACTCTTAATCTCAAGGTCCTGAGTTTGAGCCCTGTGTTGGGTGCTTTAATTTTTGGACTGTTGCTCCCTACAAATGGACTAAACTGGGGAAAACTATAGCAAACACTAATAAAATGAAGGAAAGTAAAGTATACTGTGAATAAAATTACTAACAGGGACCAATTAAAGTAAAACAAATAAAGGGGCACATTTGAACTGGCTAGAAAAAATTTAGGACAAATTTTTTTAAATTGTAAAATGGGCTGCTGTGGAAAATGAAAAACAAGAACCAAGTTAACTGGTTTTTTTAAAACTTTTTAGGTGCTTTTCAAGTTTATATTTGCAAATTTAGTTTAACTTTTTTTAGTTTCATGAACATTAATGAAAGGGTCATGAAAAACTTTCATTTACTGAAAAACTCCAGTTTTCAGTAAAGGAAAACATTTTGGTAATTTTTTTTATTTAAAAATAATTTTAAAAGCACATGACTTTGCACAGTTTTAATGCGGCATTCATGAATCATTACCCATTTTCCATGGTATAATATGCTAATGACAGTTACATTAATACTACATTTTTTCCATGTGTCCTCTGATGTCCTCCTTTTCATACCTCCCTGTCCTCCTTTCCATGCTTTGGTATCTGGTAACCCTAAACCAACCTGGCCTCTGCCAGCACAAGCTGGGCTTGAGCAAGATGTCCTTCTGCTCCTGCTACTGGGCTGAGGAGACCATGCAGCAGGGGATTCTGGACATGGTCCTATAGCAGAAGGTCCACCCCTACTGCCACCTGACTGGGGAAGCCATGGTCTGGGAAAGGAATGCTTGACTGACCTGAGCCCCTAGCCCTGGAAATAGCTGCAGGAATGGAGAGGGCATAAGTTTCCCTACCATGGCCACATGGCTGGGGAAACCATGTAGGGGGAAGAAATGGAATGCAATGCCAGACTGACCCAACCCCCACACCCTCACCCCAGCAGAACCAGGGCAGACGCAGGGAGGGGAGATATGTCCTGCTGCCACAACTGTAAAATTACTGTAACTATATCTATAATTACACCATCTGCCTAGGATGTTTGACAACTGCTCTCTTATCAACACTTGGATTTCATCACATTAAGGAACCATAAGTGTACAAAAGACATGGTGAGTTTCAGTTTCAAGTTTTCATATAACACTTTCAGCTAAATAAAAGGATAGTCTCAGGACAACGCCACTGATGATCTTCTAATACTAACATCTGCTACAGCCTTCTAATTACCTGTACAGACAACAGGGAGTCAGACAGCTATAAACAGAGGAGGTGGTTTTTCAACTCATGTAGGCCGGGTGTTTATCATTCCCCGTAAAACAGTGAAGATAGTAACTGCTTATTTACCCAGTGACTCAGAGGAAATTATGTCCCTCTACTGAGCCCAAGTAAAGCTTTTTTCCTATGGTATTACTCACTCTCTCTTTAGCACATTTACAGCAACTTTGACTTCAAAATCATTAATATATGAAACAAGGGGGAAAGAAAGGCTAGACTGAGTGAAAAACAGGGGACTGGAAAAGGTGAAAATCATGGCTGCTTAACAAAGCAAAAATTATAAGGAATGGAGCAACAGACCTAGGTCTACCCTTAAGTAGAAGTAGGAAAGTTGGACCTTATGGGAAGATTTGAACTCAAATTTAACTTGAAGGCTTCCACTAGTGGGTGGACTTGCCCCCCATTGCCCTGACTGAACCATGGTAAAAAAAGCCCCTCTTCACAATCACTCATGGGGTTTTTGCCATCTGAAAGTTTAGTACAACAAGAAAGGCACTGCACAGGGGTGGATTACTGCACAGGCCACCTGGGCCCGTGCCCGGGGGCCCATCACAGTGTGGGAGCCCTCCGCCCTGCTGGCACAGGGGGTGGGGAAGGAGGAGAAGCCAGGCAGGCCAGCCCAGAGACCAGGCTCTGTACTTCCACCCCACCGTTGGGCCAGCCACTCCACCCCCAGGGGCCAAACAGCCAAGTCTCTGGCCCCAGCCCCCACCACTCCCCCAATGCTGGCCAGCCTGCAGCAAGGCCCTAGGCTGGCAGTGTGACCCTAGGTGGGTGGGGGCACTGGTTGGGGAGGCCCGGGGCCCTGCAACCCCTGATCCACGTCTGGGCCTGCACAACAGGGAACTCCCAAGACCTCTCAGGCAGAACAGAAAATCTTTACATGAGTGAAAAATGGAGAAAGAAGAACAGACTGTAAAAGAGAGAAAGAGAAAAAACAATCAGAGAATGTGATCTACTAACAGTATCCATAGGGCATATCCTGTGGAAATCTCATCTACTGTGTTTAGCATTTAAGCTACTGCTGAATTCTAGACACACTTAAGCTACATAGACAGGGATCAGAGGGGAAGAAAACCCATTATTTGTTCACCAAATCAAAATCTCCAGTAGTGTTTGTTCACCTCAAGCATCTCCTTTCAGTGTCTTTCAGTTCTCCTTTCCCCTTTTGCAAGTATAGAAATAAAATTATAAAATAAGCCTCTATGTTATGTCTGCTCTCTACTGCCAGTCCCTACTGACATAACCATATACTTTCCATATAACAGAAGAGCAGCACTTCCCATTAACTATTTGGAACTTACTGATTCCATGTAAAGAGACACAAAGGAAGAAATGCTTCCCAGGAGTAAAGTCAAGATAGAGTAACAGGGGCTTTAAAAAAATAAATCACTGGCAGTACTATAAAAAGTAACCAAGTTGAACAGAGCAAAGTGGCAAAGAATTATCTCCGTTGATGACCTAGTCAAGTAAAGGTTACTCGCCAGGCTGACTTTAATGCTGAAAAATAGCCAACCTTAGCTGTTACAAACTAGCCAAAGACAATCCTACACCAGTGTATGCAGCCATGCCATCTCATTGTGATCCTGACAGACTGCAGATTAATTCAGAATGGAACTGTTCAATAAATGACTGGAAGAAAACCCTCTCCCCAAGAATGAAATATGTATGAGCACAAGAAGAGGGTACTAGCAATTAATGAGGTCAGGGGCATCACTGGAGCCGGGCACACGGGGCACATGCCCCGAATCCTGGTGCCAGCGCCCTGAGTCTGGAGGGGCCCACTTCTCTCGGTCTTTGGCCTGATCAGGCTGGAGATCCATGGCCCAGCCACCAATGGCCACAGCAGCCCTGTCCCAGGCGGGGGATCCGGGGCCCAGGCGCCTGTGGCAGCGGCAACCCCATCCCCAGGTGGGGATCTGGGGCTCAGCCGCCCATGGCGGCCCCATCTCCAGCCAGGGATCTGGGGCTCAGCCACCAGCGGCCGCAGAGGCTGCTCCTAGCCCTGACCCCAGCCGGGGATCCAGGCCTCAGCCACTTGCAGCCACTTCCGGTCCCAACCCCGGCCGGGGGCATGGCCTGTGGCCAGGGGTTGTGGCCCGGGCCGGTGCCCCAGGTGCTTCCCCAGGGCAGCGACGCCCCTGAATGAGGTGGCATTCTTTTGTAAAATCAGTGCTAATCAATTCTTTAGCAGCAGGTGCCCTGTTGGAGTTGTGGTCTTTTAGAAAAAAAAAAGGGTGGACAGCCTAAGTACCAGTGGGCACTGAAGATCTCACTGGGCTTTTTACAAGACTAGAAAAAATAAATCATGAGGTACTAATCAAAATGCCAGGTAAAGTAATCTATTGCGAAGTTTCCTACTGTATCAACTTTATACAGTATATTTTATTTCCTGTCCTGAATTGTCGTGCAGACTTGCTGCACAAGGGCCATGTCTAGAGAAGACAGTGTATAAATAAGATATTTTTAATAAGCAAAGAAAAAGGAAGAGAGCACTGAAAAATGGAGACCAAGCAAAAATCACACTCATATCTGGAAAGACTAGTGAGCTGTTAAGTGAATAAGCCACTAACAAATTTAGTCACAAAAACATACACTGGTTTCCAGTGACCCTCAAATTTGACTTACTTAGCATATCTGCTCTACGTGCAAAATCATCTCCAGAACGATTCCAAATCTACTATCTTTGGAAGGTCAGTGTTACTATGGCAACGTTTACATCTAAAAATATAGTTTGGACTTGCTAGTCTGAACTAAAAAATCCGAGGTCAGTCCAAACAAGCCTCAGGCTAGTTTGGACTAAGCATGGCTTTTTAGTTCAAACTAGCCATGCATCCTAGTTTGAACTAACTTTTTAGTTTGAACTACAACTCACAGCTAGTTCAAACTAATGGCTTAGTTCTAACTTTTTTAGTTTGAACTAGTGATCATTTCATGGCTTGCATGTGCCTCGTTCAAACTAAGCCAGCTAGTCCAGACTAAGCAAGGGGTATTACTAGTCTTGACTAACCTCTGGCTAGTACAAACGAAGAAATTTCTTAGGTCAGACTAGCCAAAGGCTAGTGTGGCCATTGCCCAAATTAGTCTGGACTAAGCTTGCTTAGTCCGGACTAATTTGGCAGTGTAGACATAGCCTTTGTAACTTGGACACCTCATTGACCACCACCACATTCAATAACCAGAATGTATTTGAGGTTGGCAACAGCGATCAAGGCATTTTCTTATTCAACTTATGAGAAAACCGTCACCTCTCATATAAGTAAATGAACATGTGTGCACAACAGCCTGGCTTCTTTGAGGTATCTGAAGTATATCACAGCTGCAAAAAGGGAAAACAATGAACAAGATAGGTTGCCCTTCCAACTCAAATAGAAAACTCACTGCAGGTCCACATCTTAAAGTCAGAATGAGTTGGCTGCTGCAGTTAAGATACTGACTTGTTGGAATATGAAAATGGAGGTAACAAAGATCCCTCTTGACTGGGGCCTGATAAATTTGTACAGGGTTAATCAGCTACTTCATTATCTTATTCTTATTTACATATTTAAATATTTACCTTCAGTATTAAGCTATTTGAGGGAGGGTAAGGAATACGAGAGTCACAATTACCAAAAACATACATGTTTTCCAGTCATGGTATATTAATACAGTTCTAGGAACTCAAGTTATAATCCCAGCTGTGCTTCAGATTCCAGTAAGTAGCTTAACTTCTCTGCCTCAGTTCCTTCATCTGAAATAGGGGAAACACTTACCTGTCTCACATAGCTGTTGTAAGAATTTGTGTGCTTTGAAAATGAAAAGCAGTAAATACTTTGTACCTTTCCGTGAGAAATCCTAGTTACCTGGATTCCCTCAAAAACGTTTTCTTCTAGTAGTTCTTGTAGGCTACATCTTACACTTCCCATACCAGACAGAAATAGTATTTACATACTGAGATAACTCACTGTGAGAACATGGGCCTTAAATTCTCAGGTGAAATGAGTTAGTCTTACTCCAGAAACTCCATACCTTATATAATGGACGACGAACATCAATGGGACAGTTCTGTATAACTTCATCAACCACATCCGAAATAGATTCCATAAAATCTGGATTAGCAAACTAAAAGAAGTAGAATACAGACATGAAAATGTTGTGAGAGGACTATAAAGTTAATTTCCATAAATGATATGTTGCAGCTCCATTTTTATGTAAAAAATTCATTGGGGCTGATGTTGCTTCTATTTATTGAATATGGTATGTCATAACCAAAATAAACTCTTCTCTATATAAATGGAAAGGAAATAATGCCTCAGAGATATTATATTTCAGTGTTGTAGCAAAATACAGGCTTTATTTCACTCCAAATCTTTAGACTAAACTTAATATTTGCCGTGTCTTGGCAGTCTTAACTCCAAACATGTATTTCACTGCCATGAGTTGATACATTGGGGGATACGTATCTGCAGATATATAAACATACACAATAACTAAAGTCTCAAACGTTAGGAGACAGACCCCTCCTTGCTTACAGGCAGCCCCCTAATCTTAAACAGATTCTCACCAGCAACTACAGATCTAACAACAGAAACATTGAAGCAGGCACATACCCCTGCAACAAACCATGCTGCCAAGTCTGGCCACATATCTGCACAACAGATACCATCATAGGTCCTAATCAAGCCTGCTACCCCATCAAAGGCTCATTTACCTGCTCATCTACTAATGTGGTCTATGCCATCATGTGCAAGAAATGCCCCAACACCTTATATATTGGACAAACAGGAAGATCGCTGAGTAAGAGGCTGAATGAGCACAGA
The DNA here is from genome assembly GCA_007922195.1 of Podocnemis expansa. NCBI lineage: Eukaryota > Metazoa > Chordata > Testudines > Podocnemididae > Podocnemis > Podocnemis expansa. The sequence goes on from ML681964.1 coordinate 64,389,662, forward strand.
GCTGATATCAGAAATCAAAGAACAAAGAAACCAGTTGCTGAGCACTTCCATCTTCCTAATAACTTGATGACTGATTTGTTAACAACTGTCATTAGAGATGTAGCTGGGACATCAAGACTTCAAAGAGAAACAACTGAACTGGAATTAATATGCAAGCTAAATTCTGTGAAAGCAGGACTTAATCGAGACTATGGGTTCTTTTCCCATTACAAAAGGTAATTTGACTTCAGGCTTCCCAGGGTTTGAACCTAACAACTGCTCCGATTTGCTGTTACTGTACGACCTGATCCTATGTTTTACACCCCCTTGCATTTAGTTTCATTCCATTCTGTAAGTTCACCCACTTTCAAAGCATCTGAGGAAGTGGGATCTTCTCCCACGAAAGCTCATGCAAAAAATAAATCTGTTAGTCTTTAAGTGCCACACAACTCCTTGTTGTTTTTTTACCGGACTAGACTAACACGGCTATCCCTTTTGAAATTGTCAAGTGGGTGTGCATAGATTTTTAGGAACAATCACAAAAAATTAAGATTGAAAAACCAAGGACTCATGCTTTAGGAAATTACTAATTATCAGCTCTGCCACAATATTAAACTCAGCCATATTACACATTTCAATAGCATTTACATTTATGGAAGAGGGTCAGAAGATGACAGAAATTTGCAGTGTGAATAGATTAATGTTGGGGAAGACAACAGATTTGGAATTTTCTGATTTCAGTGCTAGACTTCTTAACCCTAATTTACCAATTTTCCTCTTCTGTTGTCTGCGGGGACTGAAAGTCGGATCTTTGACTTTAAAAGTTTACTTAACTAATAGATAAGGTCCACTAGCTCAAAGGCAGTAGCAGACTCAAAGTTAAACTCAACAAACATGATTCTTCCGAGGCTATGTCTACATCTACACTACAAGCAAGCGGTGTGAGTCCACTGCTCTTACGTACATATTCATGCAGGCTAGTGTGAGTATAAACAGTAGTGTAGTCAGGGCTGGATTAATGGCTGCTGGGGTCCTGAGCTGCCCAATTTTGAGGGGCACCCTCCATGGCCACCTTTACCTGGGGTCCCAGTCCCCCCCCCGGGGGCCCCAACACCCACCATCAGCCTTCAGGGTGGGTCAGGCCATGGCCCTGTGAAAAAAAAAAACCAAGGAGTCATGTGGCACTTAAAGACTAACAGATTTATTTTTTGCATGAGCTTTCGTGGGAGAAGATCCCACTTCCTCAGATGCTTCGAAGGTGGGTGAATTTACAGAATGGAATGAAAATAAATGCAAGGGGGTGTAAAACATAGGATCAGGTCATACAGTAACAGCAAATCGGAGCAGTTGTTAGGTTCAAACCCTGGGAAGCCTGAAGTCAAATTACCTTTTGTAATGGGAAAAGAACCCATAGTCTCCATTCAATCCTGCTTTCACACAATTTGATTTGCATATTAGTTCCAGTTCAGCTGTTTCTCTTTGAAGTCTTGATGTCCCAGTCTCATCTCTGACCACAGTCATTAACAATTCATGTATCTCGAGATTAGAAACTGGCTATTCCGCCCCCGGGCAGCGGGGCCAAACAGCATAAGGCTACAGCACTCTGGGAGGAAGGGATGCCCAGTGCGGGGCAGCCTGTGGCCAGTGACCTTCCATGGCCTGCAACATTGTTGAGCCACTATGCTGGGGCCCCTGGGGGTGAAGCGCAGCCACACCAGCCTGAGCTGTGGGGACCCAGTACAGCGGCCCAACAGCACTGTGGGTCCTGAAGAGTTGCTACCCACCACCCCTGGAGGCTGCCCTACACGAGGTCAGCCCCACCACCAGAGTGCTGTGGCTTTGCTCTCACTGGCCTCATTCCCCAGGGACAGAATATCTGAGCTGGGGCTGGGAGCACAGTAGCCTCTCCAGGTCACCATCACCATCCCTTGCACCACCAATGCTCCAACCCAGAGCTGTGTGCCAGCAGCTGGGGGGAGGGTGGAATAAACAGGGCATAGGGGCTGCAGTTCAGGGCCCCAGGCTTAAGACCCTATAGCCATTGCGGTAATCCAGTCCTGAATGTAACCACAGTACCACTAGTAGTGGCAATAGAGATGCAGCTGAGCTGTGGTGAGTACAAGTCTTTCAGCTAATGGGTATGTACTCAGCATGGCTCTGCCATGCCAGTGCAGCTGCACCGTTATTTATACTTGTGCCAGCCTCATGAGATACAGCACAGGTGTGAGTACACAAACAGGGGAATCACATCAGCAGCCTGCAGCCTGAATTAATGACAGACTGCTAACATGGCAGAATAGAGAGTTACAAGTCAGTAGTCAAATCACCACAGTAGATGAGAATAAAGTATTTCACTACAGGAGGGACCACCAAAGATACAACCCCATTTGCTCCAACCCCTCAGACAGAGACGGACACCTTTAGGATCTCTATCAAGCACTCTTAAAACTACAGTATCCACCTGGGGAAGTGAGGAAACACTTGAGGAAACTATAATGCCCCAGTGAGGAAACAGATTGACATAGCCAGATGGATACCCAGAAGTCAGTTACTACAGGAAAAGCCCAACAAGGAAAAACAACAGAATGCCTATTCTACAAGACAGTCCTACACTTTATCAAGACTTAAGAGGTAGGTCTCTTCTCACAGAAGCCCCCCAACCTTTAGCAGATACTCACCAGCAACTACAGACCACACAATAGAAACACTAATGCAGACACACATCCCTACAAAGCCCACTGCCAACTCTGCTCACATATCAACACCATCATAGGAACTAATTAAACCAGCTGCTCCATCAGGGGCTCATTCACCAATGTGATCTATGCCATCGTGTGCCAACAATGTCCCTTTGCCCTGTACATGGGACAAACTGAACTGTCTCAAAGAATAAATAGACACAAATCAGATATCAGGAATGGCAACATTCAAAAACCAACAGATGAGCTCTTCAATTTCCCTGCACACTTTGTGAAAAACATGTCAGTTGAAGCGAATCAGAGATCCAAAAAGAAGCCGCAGAGTTGGAATTCATATGCAGATCTGACACCATTAACTTAGGTTTGAATAGAGATATAAGTTGGCTTTCTCATTACAAAAGGGGATGCCCCCACCCCACCTTCTTATCTGTTGTTCCACACTGAATCAAAACAACTTGTTTGATTTGCTGAAATAATCTTAACTGATCTTGAGACTTATCCTTTGATGCATTTATTTTTCCCTTCCATCCTGTTAAGTTTTTCATTTCTAGCATCTGATAAAGTGAGATTTGCCCATGAAAGCTCATGTGAAAAATAAAATTGTTAGTATTTAGAAGTGCAACATTGTTTATTTCACTGAACTAAACTGACACAGCTACCTGTCTGGAACTTGTGGGCATCTCTGTTTCTTTCTCCTTAACCTGCAAGTAATTTGCCTGAGCTGTCTAAATCACCACAGGGTACCCTGCATGAGCCAGCCTTTTCACCACAGCCCTTGCAACTAAGCTACTTGTTGGGGAGGCTGTTTGTTTATTAGATGGGAAACATCTAGACATGTCAATCACATTTGTGCAATCAATGATAATTTTAAGTATGCTCAGATCTGTTTAATTATAGCCAATTTCAAGAGACTCATTGCAAAAATGAAGTTGGCCTTCAGTTTTACAAGGCAAGTCACCACAAAAACAGGAGTTTCCTTATCTAAAAAGCATCTCAAATGTAGATGCCCAAGAATTAAAATATTACTTCTGGAAAGTGGCTTAAGTAGGAGTGACAGTCAAACGTCTTGACAAGATCTGAAATTTCAGTTCATTTTTTCTTGTTTTAGTTTGTGGGGAAAAAACCAAAAGGTTTAGACATTATATATAAACTCCAAAAGAGAAAAAAAATATTAAGCAATATTCCTTCAGCATTATTTTGTGCATAACAACTTGCAAATCATCTGGCCCTTTTTCAACAAAATCCAAAGGGGCAGCTGTGTTAGTCTAGTTAAGTAAAACAAACAATGGGTCCTGTGGTACTTAAAGAGTAACAAGTTTATTTATTGCATGAGCTTTCATGAAAGAAAATCCCACTTCATCAGATGTTTTGAAGATGGGGACATCTGATGAAGCGGGATTTTCTCCCACAAAAGGTCACGCAAGAAATAAATTTGTTAGTCTTTAAGTGCCACAGGACATTTGTTTGTTTTATTGGTGGATGAGCAGGTGAATGGGCCTTTGATTGCGTAGCTGGTTTTATTAGGCCCTGTTACAGTGGCTTTTGTGCAGATCTGTGGGCAAAGTTGGCAGTGTAGTCTATTGCAGGGATATGTGCCTGTTTTAATGGCTCTGTTGTTAGGTCTGTAGTTCCTTGCAAGTATCTGCTTAAGGTTGGGGGGCTGTCTGTAAGCAAGGAGAGTTCTGTCTCCCACGGCTTGACAGAGTAAGAGATCATCTTGTAGAATTGGCTGCAGATCTGTTACAATGTGCTGTAGAGGTCTGATATGGGAGTTATAAAGGGCACAAATCTGACATCAGAAATCACAACATTCAAAAACCTGTGGGTGAGCACTTCAATCTTCCTGATCATTCCACTGACGATTAACAAATTGTGGTGTTCAGACAGATGAATACCAGATCAAGGCTTCAAAGAGAAGCTGCTGAGATCAAATTTATTTGCAAATTTGATTGCATTGCTTCAGGGCTTAATAGGTACTTTGAATTTTTCTCTCATTACAACAGGTGATTTGACCTCATCTTCCTCTATATGCTGTTCCCCGGTGTTTGAATCTTCACAACTGCTTTGATTTGCTGATACAGTGTGATCTGATCCCATGACTTACAGTTCCTTGCATTTACTTCCTCCCATTCTATAAGTTCCCCCCTCTTCAAAGCACCTGAAAAAGTGGACTTTTCTCCTACGAATGCTCATGCAATAAATAAATTTGTGAGTCTGTAAGTTCCACAGGACTCCTTGTTTGTTTTTCCAGACAAGACTTACTGATATTTTTAATTTCCACATGGTGGTGCTCTTGCATCAAGAATAAAATTACACTAAAAAAAAAAGAAAAGAAAAGAAAAGAATGTAATGCTAAGCACTGTTATTCTTACCTCAGGATGAAAGAAAATTTCAGGTCCAAGAAACCTTTCATAACCAACATCTATAATGAATTTTTTTTTGTTGATAGCATTAATGCCTGTGTACTGTTTGATCCATTTTCGTGGATCTACATCATACTTTGCAAATTCTTTTACTATGTCAGGGCAAATGTAACAGTATTTTTCCTGTAAAGAAATACCAAGTATTAAAAGTTGCCTAAGCTGATCGTACATAATTATTAAATATTGTAACTTGCAATGTTCCCTCTAAGGGGCCAATGCAGCCGAGCAACATATGTTGCTCGCTGCGTGGCCCCCCTCACAGGCCTGAACCTGCCGCCCCCGCGAGCCCGATCCTGCCCCCCCCAGCTCTGTTGGCTGCCCAGCCTCCCAGCAATGGGGGCAGAGCAGCCAGCCAACCTACCCCCAGACGGCCACACGTCCTGGGGTGGGCGGAGGGGGCCGGCACTAAGCTCTGGGCTGTGGGGTCAGGGCCCTGGAGCGGCCTGCCCCGCTCCCAAAGAGTTTGGGCTGCTTCAACCCCCGCTCCCACCCCAGCCTGAATGGGCCTGCTCCATGGCCGGTGCAGGGCGAGCCAGGGGCAAAGCGGCCCAAACTCTTTGGGAGCAAGGCAGGCCACTCCAGGGCCCCGACACCACAAGCAGGAGCTCAGCACTGGCCCCCTCCACCCCCGGGGAAGTGCAGCTGGCTGGGGGTAGGCTGGCTGACTACTCTGCTCCGCTGCCGTGAGGCCGGGCGGACAGGTGAGTGGACCAGCCTCTGGCCCTGATGGCCCCCCTCCCCCCCCCCGCAGCTGGAAGGGGGGCGGTCAGGGCCCCCTCACCTCGCTGGGAACAGCACAGCCTGGCCTCCAGCCACAGCAGCTCTCATGAGCCTACGCAGACTCAGTGAGAGCTGACTCTGAGCGGGCAGTTTTTAAAAACTGTGCACTCAGAGTCACTCTCAGCAGGGACTGTAGCTACCGGCCCTGCGCAGCTGGCAGCCTTCCCTGCGCCAGGCAGCGCCAGGGGCTGCACAGCTTAGAGGGAACATTGATTGTAAGGAATATTTCAGGAAAAGATGTAAATTGCTTAACTGGAGACTCAAAAGCAGGGTCTAAATCTATTCACCTAAAGTTCATATTTGGAAAATACTGCTCCTACAAGTCTAAACTTATTCTTAAGGAACATATTGTTCAGGAAAAGTCCTGCCAAATTTATTATGTAAGGCCACAATCCTGCAAGGAGATGCTCCACACTGGCAAACTCCTTAACTTGCAAGGAATGTCACTTAAATTGCTGGGTCTCAGAAAGCACTGTATTGCAGGGTCAGAATTTGGAAATCATCCCAATGATGCTACATAAAATATTCAAGACCTGGAGGCTTTATGGAGAATTTTCTTAACCACCATAATTCAAATCTGAAGAAAAGTCTACTGAATCAAAAGCCAATTTTGACTTTAAAACATGTACATATTAATTCTAAAGAAAAGCCCTTCTGATAATGATTCATATTTCTCCTTGCTTCCCCTTATGTTTCTCCCTCCTCATTTTGTGAAGAACTTAAATAGGAGGAAAAGTATAGACAGACAGTTTCTACATAAGTATGTATAAAAAGGGCTGTTGGCAATGGGTAAAAAACAAAAAAAATCCACCTTTCTTAAAAGAAAGATAAATTTGATATCAAATTTTTACCTTTATGGATTTTGCCGTCTCCAGGGACTGTTCAGGGGGAATTCCCACCTCTCTCTCTCTTAAGAGCTGTTGAATGAAATATGTAATATCTCTGCCTGCAATAGGGATGTGTTTGATGCAACTTCCAATTACATAACCTTCTGCCTACGGGGGAAAAAAAAGACGCTTAGAAAAAGCTGGTGTATGAAGTACCAATAGTGAAGAGTAGAATATAGTGTTCATTTTTACTCAGCAACTTCCATTTTTTTGGATTTGATTTTGTTTGTTTTTTTTTAACTAAAGTGAAATTCAGACATCTTTCAGTGTTACCTCAAATTTGTAAACCCTAAACCATCTAAATCCCTTGATTACTGTTTGCAGAACTTCTGCTGTTTAAAGTTATCTAATACAAACATCAGCAGTAAATGTAAAATAAAGATGAGTAAAAGGATAGTCTTATAAATTAGCTGAATATAGAGGCTTTCCAACCATGATATCTTTTTCCACGAATTATCTAAGACGACAAAAAGTACTTATGAGAAAAGAAAGCAGGTGTCCTCATGCAGGAGAGACTGAAAAAAGGATAGAGAGGAAAAACAGCGATAAAAATATTGAAGAAACAACTAAAAAAAAAAAAAGGAAGGGAAAATGACCAATACACACAGTAAAGAAAAGCGATATCTTAAAATGCACCCTGAAAAAAGCAACAGGTAAAGACAAGAGAAAAGGAACAGGGGGAAGGGTTATCAGAGATGATAATGGCTAAAGCCAGTAAGTAGGCTAAGTTACAAAGGATGAATGTAAACAAATAACACACATATGTAGGGACAAAATTAAAAAGGCCAAGGCACAAAGCCAGATTAAACTAGCTAGAGACATACATAGTGACAAGAAAAACATTCTACAACATTCTGAAGCAAGAGAAAGGCCAAGGACAGGATAGGCCTGTTAGTCAGTGGGGGAGGGAGGGACAGAAAATGTTCAAGTGGCAGAAGTACCAGTTGACTTTTTTGTTTAAGTTTTCACTGAGAGGGTTAGTAGCAACTGGACAGCTAATGTAGTGAATTTAAGTGAAAGTAAGGTAGGCTCAGAGGCTAAAACAGGAAAAGAACAAATTAAAAAATATTTAGACAAGTCAGATGTCTTCAAGTAGCCAGACCCTGATGAAATACATCCTGAAATACTCAAGGAGTTGAATGAGGAGGTATCTGAGCCATTACAATTATCTTTAAAAATTCATGGAATATCGGAAAAATTCCAGAGCACTGGAAAAGAGAAAATATAGTGCCAACCTATAAAAAAGGAAATTAGGAGAATTTGGAGAATTACAGACTAGCCATGTTAACTTCAGAACCTGGAAAGAAAAGGGATCTAATAATTAAGCAATCAGTGTGAAAACATCTAGAAAATAATTAGGTGATACGTGACAGTCAACATGAATTTGCCAAAGAATGTCAAACCAAGCTGAGAGCTTTAATGTGATAACAAGCCTTGTGGATGAGGGGGAAGCAGTAGATGTGATACATCTTGATTTTAATAAGGCTTTTTTACTGTCCCCCATGACCTTCTCATAAACAAACCAGGGAAAAACAATCTGGGTGGAGCTACTATAAAGGTGGGGGCTTAACTGATTAGAAAACCATTCCCAGAGAATAGTTATCAGTAGGTCACAATCAAATTGGAAGGGCATATTTAGCTGGGTCCTGCAGGGATCAGTTCTGGGTCCAGTTCTGCTCAGTATCTTCATCTTCAATTGTTTTGACAATGGCAGAGACAGCAGATTTATAGATGATACCAAGCTGGGAGGGGCTGCAACTGCTTTGGAGGATAAGGTTAAAATTCAAAATAATCTGAACAAACTGAAGAAATGATCTGAAGTAAACGGGATGAAATTCAATAAAGACAAATGCAAAGTACTGCACGTCAGAAGAAACAATCAGTGGTACACGTACCACACACCTCCCTAGGAAGGAGTATTGTGTAAAGAGATCTGGGAGCCATTAATGATCACAAGCTAAATACGAGTCAACAGCATAGCCCTACTGCAAAAAAGAAGCAAACATCAATCTGGGATGTATTAGAAGGAGTGTTGTAAGCAAGACATGAGAAGTAATTCTTCCTCTCTACTTCACACTGATTAGGTTTCAGCTGGAGTATTGTGTCTCGTTCTGGGTGCCACATTTCAGGCAATATGTGAACAAACTGGACAAAGTCCAGAGAAAAGCAACAAAAGTCATTAAAGGGTTAGAAAACAAGACCTACAGAGAGAAGCTTGAGAAAAAGTGAGTTTGTTTGGTCTGGGAAAAATAAGACTGAGGGAGGGATAACAGTTTTTGAGTACATAAAAGGTTGTCACAAGGAGGAGTAGGGTAAGGCATCCCCCAGCAAAACCAAAAGTGAGCACCTATTATTGGGTTTAAATTGCAGCAAAGTCATTTTAGGTTGGATATTAGGAAAAACTTCCTGAGGTTATAGAATTGTCATCATTGAAGATTTTTAAGAGCACATTAGACAACACGTCTCAGGGATTGTTTAGACCGGTGTTTTTCAAACTACAGGTTGGGAACCAGTACTGGATCACAGACCCACAGATACTGGGTCACAACTGCCCCTGCTGCTGACACGACAAGACTGGAATGCATTACTCAAACATGTAATTGTTAGGTCGTGGGCATAAATGATCTTTTTCTACTGGGTCCCAAAGAAGAAAGCTTGAAAACCACTTGTTTAGACAATGCTTGGGTCCTGCCATAAGTGCAGGAGATTCAAATAATCAATCTCAGGAAGTTCATTTCAGTCTTATGATTCTATAATTCCACCCTCTATTGCAAAAATTTCTATTTGCATTACCTGTATTTTGGTCCTAATATTAAGATGACAGTGTCCCTTCACCGTATTATACATATTACTTTCCCCAAATCTCCTCTACTCCACAGCGTCACAATTAATCACCACAAAATTCAGACAAAAAATAAAATTGGTCTTTTAAGTGAAGACAAAGGAATTATCAAACTCATAGAAACAGCTGAAAATTTTAAACTGCATCCTACCACCTACCACAGGAATTACATGTGTTACTCCATCACCACTGTCAATGACTATTCCTGTTAATGTACGTTCGCCAACCTGCCGTGACGTCCAAGATGCAGCTAAAGCCAACACTGCCTAGATAAGAGAAAGTCAATATTTAGATATGGACAGAACATGTTAACAGATAATTTTAGAAGATACTGCTTCAAACATTTCAGGTGGGTGCTTACAGAAGACCATACACATTCCAGCTATATTGTACTTTAGAAGTATAGATTCACTTTGCTCACCTGAACAGCAATGTAAAGTCCTGGTATGTTAAAAGATTCAAACATGATTTCTGCGAGATACTCTCTGTTTTCTGGAGTGTTTAGTGGAGGTTCTGTCTGTAAGGAAATGTCACCTTATTAAACCTTTAATGCAATTCACACTTTTTGGCTCCTAATACAGTCATAATCAATTTTTTCAAGCTTTGAATGCACTCAAGTGTCCCAAATAAACCTCAGGTAAATAAATCCGATGCATTTACTCTTTGGCAGATAAACAAAGGCCCAACCCTCCACAACAAGGTAGTTAACGTTTCTTTGAAAAAGCAATTATAAAAATTACTGATTAATAAGAAAAATTTGGTTTCAGACACGTGAACAGAAATGTCATACTGTAGCCAAAAATTATACGGTGACTTTAACACAAATGTACACATAAAGGGCACAAGAATGAGGAAACACATTCAGAGTAAGACACTGAACAACAAACTTATGCAATTACCTAACTTTCCTACTGCAAGTGATTCCAGTGATTGCAGCAGGACTACTCACTATATTAAAGTCTGTGTGTTTGCAGAATTGGTGTATATGGAATAATCTACATTATGTACAGGACACAGGCAAACTCTAAAGATTCTTCACATTCCAGCTTCTCCTATCTGGAAGAGGATGGACTACAGCATGGGTCAGCAACCTTTGCTGACCCCTGTGATGGTCCCTCCTCCCTGACCCTCAGCTAGTACCGGCAGCCCCCTCTGCTGAAAAAATGTGGTGGCTGCCTGAAAATTCAGTAGCTGTCACAGCTGGATTGCGAGCGCTACCCAGGCATGCCACAGAAAGAAATTGCCTAGAGTGGTTCATCTTGGCAGTGTGCCTGGGGACTGGGGACCCAAGCATGCCATGAAAAGAACCAGCTCCTTTCAGTGGTTCCCAGGCACGCTGCAGAAAAATTAGCTCCCTAGAGTGGCTCCTTTGGGGAGCATCACACTACAGAGAGGAGCCACTCCAAGCGTTTTTTTTCTGTGTCACATGGAGGCGCAGACATCGGGGGACCCCCTTGTGTTCCAGCTGCACCCAAAGGAAACCACCCAGAGTGGCTTTTGGTGGCACAGCAGCAATTTCTGTGGCACTGCAGAGGGTACTGTGTGCTGCTCTGAATGGGCTTGGGCGTCACTGTCGGCGCACATGCCTGGGGTTGCCTACCCTGGACCACAGACAAACAAATCAGCCTTAATTTTAAAATAAACTAAAATCAGATTATTTTGTGGGATTCCATGTAAACAAGGAAGTCTGATTGCATACAACTACTTAGTGTAATAAATTTTCCAAACAATTCATATGAACAACTCAATTGTTTAGTAGTGAACAAGTTTCAAGGTTGATCAGATCTGGGACCTTAACTACTTAACAGCAGCCTTAGTTTAAAAAACCAAGAAGCAGCAGCAGCAGCTATGAATTATGTATTCTTTATATGTATATCATCTTATGCAAAGCAACTGATTTAAAAAAGTATTTTGCATTAGGTAACTAATTTCATCGTCAACAGAAACCTTTCACAGAAGGTAATGCGCACATGACTGCTAACATACAGCATATTGCTAAGTGACATTGCCCCCTATTTCACTGTAATGTTTTATTTTGTTTGACTGAAGTCAGTCAAATTATTTTAAGCAGCATCTGTAATTCAATCAAGCCACCTGAAGCTTAAAGCCAAAAGAGAAAATGCCTGCAAGGGTACTAAAACCTACTTGTGTTTGGAATGTTAGCCAGAACAATTATAAGATCTCCCACTGATAGAAGCATTTTCTTACCAAGTTCCATTACTAACCATTAAAAAATAATGATCCTCAGGTTCAGCACGTAGATATTTAAAAATGACTTGCTCCATAAATCTCTCCATGAGATCCCAGTCTTCAACAAGACCATGTCGTATAGGCCACTGAAGAGAAGAGAAGCATGCCAACATGATTTTTCAGTGTATGAGCCAACAGGTAACAATACAATGAACATGAGAAGCAAAATACCAATATCATCTATGAGAGCCATAAACACTAATCTAAGCTGTGTAAACATTATGTGTTACCGTTCTAGTTTTAAAAGAAAGGCAATAACTTAAATCACTAGTTTTAAAAGAAAGGCAATAATTTAAATCATCATCCCTTCTTGGACGTCCCATTAGGGCTATGTTTCTGGACTGGGGACTGCACTGGGAATCAAAAGACCTAGGTTCTATTCTTTACTCTGCTGCTGCTTTACATGTGCCTTTGGGCAAAGCATTTCACCTCCCTGTGCATCAGTCTGCCCACCTCTAAACTAGGCATAATGATACTTTTAATCCTTTTTAAGCATTTTGTGATCTGTGAATGATCAAAGGTAAGACAACCCAAAACTTAAATATTATTTTAGAGGATTCCTATAGACAAGGACTATCGTTGCATTTTTTTTCAGTGCCCAGCACACACAGTTGGTGCTTCTTAACCTAATATTTAAGAAAATAATATCTCATATATAGTTTACAAACATTTAACATACCTGACTTTATTAATACCCCACAGGAAAAAGAAAATTTGACTCAAAGAAATGGGCTTTAAAATGATCCTGTTCAGAGGGGGCAGAGGACATTTTCTGATGTTTCTGAAAACACACTGATCAGAACCAAAATAGTTGGTTATTTTATCATTACTATAGGTCCAACGTAATTTTCAACAAGAGGGAATAAAAAGATTTGACACTTATGTATACTTCAGCTACTGACATCACTGGGGAAAAGAAACTGCATTATATTAATGGAACTTTACAAGATGTATCAGCCACCAACTGTTGCTAAAGCTTTGGCAGAAGTAGAACTACTTTTTTTTTTTTTTTAAATAAATGCCAACAAACCAAAATTTGTACTTGCTTAACTGAAGCCAACATTCAATCATTTCTTTCTGCAACTGCAATGACTAGTATACTAAATGGTGGCAAACTTCAGATAACTGTAAGTGTTTGTTTAAGTGGTTGTCAAGAACATTTGCAAAAATTTATAACCATGAAAAAAATAAAGTCAATTCAAAAAAATTTCTGAAGGATGCTTATGACTGTGTTATATATTTTTACCTTTGTAGCATAGGTAGGCTTATCTATGGCTTCATCTCCTATGAAAAAGTCTAAATCATCAACTCCCTTCATTACCCTCCTCTGGGCTTGGTCGCCCACTTTTGCTGACTCTCTGATTGCAATACCTAAATAAATAAATGAAAATCCGTCACAAAAGAATACATTAAGAATGAAACTTTTTATCGGAATATAGAACAATGAGAGGTGTTACATGTTCCCTTTTCCTGTTTTAAAATAAAGCAATCAAGGCTTCTTTTCTCAAAAATAAAGATCACATGTGCGAAGTGATAATATTAGGGTATGTTTTCAATGCTGTGCAAGAAATTGGGTCACTCATCTCTCCTTAGCATTAGTGAAAGTTGTGACCAAAACCCCTACCTTCCTCACACACACCATTTTAAAAATTTAGCCTGTTACCAAGTACAGCACTCAACAGGGCTGTATACTCTTGGATTTCCAATCACCTAGGGCCTCCTGAAGTGAGGAAATGGCAGGTTTTTCTGGGTCTCAATACAGTAGGTAAGTTGGAGAAGTAGGAGAAAGGATGAAGGGGAGGCAGTAGGAGAATGAAGAAAATATTCTGAAACGTTAAATTATTGAGCCATTCTTCTAGCTGGTAGGAGGAAAAGAAATCAATTTGCAGCCCTACAGAGAAGCCATTTGAGACATTCATGCTTGCTATTAGCAGGAGGCAACTATATCACTAAAATCACTAGCATAAGATCGGTGTAGGCAGAAAGATTAAGCAGCAAGAAATCTAGGGCAAAACTATAAATAAAAACATAATAAACTACTGTAAAAATGTAGCCTGTTTATTTACAATATTGTTTCAGTAACCCAGAATCACACAGACAACCATTTATAGTGGGGAACAGGCAGTACTGTATGAAGAACAATCATTTAAGAGTGCTTCTAACAGCATCAGGATGCAGGACTTCTTCAGGATTTGAAAATTTCAGAAACACACACGAGACCCCACAAAACATCCCACTGAACAAAAGTAGGATCTACATTAAACCAGTAGTTATGGAAATATTTTCTATCACATTGTATACATGTAATCTCACCTATTTAGCACAACACGTACATACATCTTTATAAACACTTTTGATTCAATAACTTGCCTTAACATTTAAAGCTATGTTAACTGAACTATGTAGTTACTGCACTATAGTTCTGACAGGCTGTGCTTCCCGTTACTTCCTTGGACCTCTGAGCTTATCTATCATTTCCTTACCTTATAGCGTCTGTCCAAAAGGTCAGTATTCAAGGCAAGCAACAAAAAATTCTGTGGGCATTAGAAACCTAGACATTCTGTTAGATTAACTGAACAAAGCTCCATAAACCTTTTCAAAAACAGCAGAAGTATAATTAGCACTTGAAATTTAAGGCAGCGTGCAGTCCATGCTAAAGTTTCTCAGTATAATATACAAGTCTAGAAGATCTTGCTGAAGTGAAGAGCAAGTAAAATCAAGAGAGTTTAGAGAGGTATAAAATTTAGACTTGACTATTTTTCTCTTTGATACTATCAATAAAAAAACAGGTAACAGATCCAAAGAATGAGACCATTTTAATAACACACAAAGGGATAACGCATCACAAAAAGTGAATACAATATACACTCAATTATCTGAATAGCTTGGAGGATACAGATTTTATTCAGGTGACTGACAGGACAAAAGCCAATCAACTACAGAATGGCCTGCCCTGCAACCAGCCCTTACTCCTCCTCACAGTGCTGGCCAGGGGTCTCTGCTCCATCTTGCCAGCACTGCAACCTCCCCGCAAACCTTGCTCCTGCAGGCATTATATCATCAGCCCTACATCAGCTCAGGCAGACCTCTGCAGCTCCATTGTCATGACCCCACTCACTGACTCCCAGGACAGTGAGGCTGCAACTGCCTCCTTGCACTGCCACCTCCACACTCAGCCAGGGGTTTGTCCTCCTTCCTCTCCTAACAGTCCTGGGTAGGGTCTCTGCTCTATTATTCATACCTCCATTGACTGAATGATCCCTTCCTTGCCCCTCAGCATTGGATGCTGCAGAGGATGTATATCTCCTGTACATCATGCTGGGCCACAGCGAAAGGATTTGTATAAAGCAGAAGTTTAGATAAACAGGAGTATACTGCACAGGTCTTCCAACCAAGGACAATATTACATAATTTTTGTTTTTTACTTTGTCTAGCGCTCCAGGCAGCATAAGGATGGATATACACTGCTGCCAGGTAGTACCTGTATTTTAGTAGCTCCAGAGGCCTCCTACATATTGCTCAAGCTGTAACCATGCTGTCAGGTAGAAAGGAAATAACCTGTATTCTGTCTAAACCAGTGTCCTGGCAGAAAAACAAATGAAGATAGGAAGGAAATGGGACTAGAGCTACCTTCATTTTAGCCATAGCATTCAGAAGCAGATTTAATGAAAAACAGTTCTGGCAAACTGCAGGAAGGCTGCCATTCCTGTTAGCTGGCCAAAGATGCAGACAAAGTAAATACCCCTTCTCATATGGCTAAGAGACCTGGGAAGGTGAGTTAAGAACTGGAAGGCAAAATTATTTATTCCTCATGACTTTTATGAATAACATCAGGAGCTGGGGCAACAGTTACTTACATGATGGAATAATGAACTGTGGTTCCGTATTCCCTGCATAGCCAAGTTTTGTGTACCTAAAACAATTATGAATAAGTGTTTAGATGCATCAAGAAAAAAATGAGTTCATTTTCAAGATCAGAATTGGCTAATACAAAAGAGACAGCAATCATATTTCCTCTAACGTGACAGCCAAACAAGTAAACAGACCATCTACATTAAGTCAATTTCAAAAGGGATAGCCATGTTAGTCTAGTCCAGCAAAAAAAAACAGGGAGTCATGTGGCACTTTAAGACTAAAATTTATTTTTCGCATGAGCTTTCGTGGGAGAAAATCCCACTTCGTCAGATGCTTCGAAGATCCCACGAAAGCTCATGTGAAAAATAAATCTGTTAGTCTTAAAGTGCCACACGACTCCTTGGGTTTTTTTCATCTACATTAAGGCCAGTTTTGCTCTGAAAAATGACAATGTCAGATACTGGGGTTCCATATTTATGTCCAATAATTTAAGCATCAGACATTCTCAGTTTACAAGTGAAAAGATGCTCTTCCATCCTCCACCCCAAACTAAACTTGAGTTTTCTCCATCTAACTTATCAGCAGTTAATAAAAGAGTCAATGTGACATATTTTTCTGTTCTCCACTATGTGTGCAACTCTATTGTCATTGACAGGGTTAGTAATATGACTACTCGGTTACCCCTCTAAACCTTTTGTGTGCTCCAGAGAAGTAACTGTGTTAGTCTGCCTCACCAAAACAAACAAGGAGTTCTTTAGTGCCTTAAAAGACCAACATTTATTTGGCCATAAGCTTTCGAGGGTTAGAACCCACTTCATCAAATGCATGAAGTGGAAACTTCAGTTTGTTAGTTATATAGTTATATGCAAAGAAGGGTGAAACACGTTATTATGTGGAGGACCAGTTAACAAGGTCCATTCAAACAGTGTGGATGTAGCCCATTCACAAGTTGATGAGAGGTGTGAATGTTTAAAAAGGCAAATTACTTTTTATAATGAGGTAGCCAGTCCCAGTCCTTATTCAGGCCCAGTCTGATAGTGTCAAGCGTGCATATTTATTCCAGGACTGTGGTTTCAAGTTGAAGTCTGTCTTTGAATTTTTTTTGCTGAAGTATAGTAACTTTCAAGTCTGTTACTGAGTGTCCAAGGAGACTCAAGTGCTCTCCTATTGGTTTTTGAACTGTACCATTTATTCTTTTGCATAGACATGGTCTATTTGGCAGAGGGGCATTGTTGGCACATGATGGCATGTATCATACTAGCCAATGTTCCCTCTAAGGGGAGAGAGCAGCTGAGCAACTCCTGTTGCTCACTGCGCTCCCCTCCCCACGGGGCCCACTGCGCAGCCCCTCCCCCCGCTCCCGCTAGCCCCCCCTGCTCCCGGCAGCCCTCCCCCCCCGGTCCCGCTCACCCCCCCCCTGCCCCCACAAACTTACCTCGGGGCTGGACGCGAGGCAGGGCCAGCCCTAACTCCTGGGCCAGAGAAGCTCTATGGAGCATGCCCAGATTTTCTGGGCATGCTCCGTTAGAGCTTTTCTGGGTGGGAGTTTTCAAAACTCCCTGCTCCACAGGAGCTCTAACCAGGGACTCTGGCTGCCGGCAGTACGCTGGCGGCTGCCTTCCCTGCGTTGGCGGCTGCGGCAGGCTGTGCTGCAGCGCGTCAGCGCAGCTTAGAGGGAACATTGACTGGTACATGTGCAGGTGAATGAACCCCTAATGGAGTGGCTGGTTTGGTTAGGTCCAATGATTACATTGATTACTTGAGTACATATGCAGAGGTACTGGGAGAGGCTAGCTCACTATAAAAAGTAATTTTCCTCTCTTTAAACTTTCATAGCTTTTCATCAACTCTTGTGAATGGGCCATATCCACAGTGTTTGAATTGACCTTGTTAACACTGGTCCTCCACATTATAAATGTGTATATATACCTAACAAACTGAAGTTTCCACTTCATGCATCTTATGAAGTGGGTTCTAGCTCACAAAAGCATATGCCCATATAAATTTGTTAGTCTTGAAGGTGCCACAGAACTCCTCTTCTGTTTTTCTGTGTGTTAAATTTATATTGTCTAATGAAGGCAGATGAGAATAAGAGGTGTGTTTGAAAAATAAATCTGAGAGCTAGAAATTAGACTCTAATCCTGTCTCTGAAACAGATTTCCTCTGTGGCCCTGAGCAAGTTATGAAGTTTCATTACAGGGTGGATAAAATCAATTTTTAAAAAATCTGATTTTTTTTAATGTAAATTGGATTTTTATTTCAATTAAATCATTTTCAGTTTTAAAAATCAACCTAATTTAAATTTGAAATTGTAACCTATATTAAGACCTAAAACAACAATCATTTAAATTAATCTAACACCCCCAACCCCCAATATTAAGCAGTATATATTTACTGCTGAAGTTTCAAAAAGTAAGTCAAACCGCTGAACTGGTAAAAATCACTGGCTAACCACCTGGTGGAACCAGAGTTTGGTAAAGTGTTAAATCAGCTTTTGACAGCAGTAGCCTTTTCCACAGGTGAAGAGAGAATATTTTATTCACTTCAGTTTATTCAACTAGTTCAGTTCAATAACTAGTTCATTCAAAGTTATGATGTCAAAGGGAAGTTGAAGCAGCAGCAAAGGGTATTTCTTTCTTCCTACCTATGAATAAAAACAAGGTATGAAATGAGTGATCTCTACTAGTTCTAAAATCATAGCTAGGAAAGTCATAAATATTCATGATTTTGAAAACAGAGCCAGTCAAAGATCAGGTAGGGAGAAACTATAAAAATAGGAGCATGTGACTACTCAGGTTAGTGGATAAACATCATGAGACTTATGATGGTACTTCCTAGAGCAGGGCTTCTTATCCTACGGGCCATGACCCAAAAATTGGTCACCATGCCGTTTTGGGTGGGTCGCTATGATCCTCTTTAATTAATTAAAAAAGCAAAGGCATTATTAATTTGAAACTGAACCATGGTGCGTGAAACTGACTCCTAAACTTAATCTGGGTCCTGGTCAAAAATGTTTAAGAACCCCCATCCGTGAGTCAGAGACTGGACCTCCAACTCATAGAAAAAACAAATCTGCTTAGCAACAACCACCCTTTGCTTCTGAAAGACTCTGGATACTTCAAGTAAATGGCCTGCTCTGCCTCCTTGCATGTATAAACAAACAGACAAAAACAAACAAAAATCCATTAATTTCTCAGCTGCCTCCTTCTCCACCTCTAAACAAATAAAACACTGCAGTGGAAAAGGCATGGGTGTACACAAGCAGAAGTCTTAAGAGTCTTAGTTCTTTTATTTTTCTAGGGACAGAGGTGGTGAAATTATGTTGAAAGGTAAGCCCTGGTCTACGCCGACAGAGAAGGTCGATGTAATTGCTCACGTCAACCTTCTGCAGCTTGCACCTCTACTGGCAGAGCAATACACGAAGTAAATAGAGCTGAAATTCAACCTAACACCACCCATACAAGTGGCACAGAGCTCAGGTAAAATTCTACAAGTTGAATTTAGATTCGTGCAGCCTGAGAGCATCAGAAATCAACTCTACTGGCCTCCAGGATCTATTCCAGAACTCAAGTGCTTGCCGCTCTTGATTTTCCACTGTGCCACACCATGGCCAAGTAAGCAGCATATTGTTCCTCCCCTGTCTGCATCCCTGGGAAGTTTTGAATTCACCCCTCTCTCTGTATACAGCACTGTCTCTCTGCACCTGCAATAGAGAAAGATGATGCAGAAAGATTTTCATGTCCTCCTCCCCACCTCCCCTTTATGGAGAGGAGGGGATAAGTGATTCAATTGCATCATTGGAAGGTGACTGCCTCCCTGCAAACCCCTGTGCCTAGCTGCACTGTGGGATGGCTACACATGGTGTAATGTGTTTCAGGAAGAACTAAGGATGAGCAGTGGGGATTGAAGAGCCCAGGCCAAGGAGGGGGTGTGATCATGCTCCCCTACCTTCTAATTTGTCAGCCTAGGATTTAATTACAAACCAGGAAGAACAGGACACTGTGAGTAGAGATCATTCTTCAGAATGCAGCCTCCAATGGAAATTGGGGGGTGGGGAGGAGAGACTTTCAGGGCAGTTTGTAAAAACACTGTATTTAGAAACATTTTCAAGAAATTTCTGTAGTCTTGGTAAAAAAGCACACACTTGCCAAAGGCAAAGACTGCAACAAAAAGCTGACTGTCAAAATGAAACAACATTATGAAAAATGTTCCTGAGTAGGCAATGACTTTGATGATAATGAGGCTGACCTGGAGCAACTGGTTAGTAAAACTTATTCTTGCATCATTCTTATGGACTGCCTACCATGTCTTACTATGCTGGCAAAGGATAATAATAGAAGCTATCATAAATTTGTGTTTCGGGTGGATTACTTAGGAATTAATGTTTATGTTCAAAATATAAGTGGTATGTTAGGTTGTTGGGATAGCTATTAATTACATTTTAACTGTTACTGCTGAACGTCTAAAATTATTTTTCATTGCTCAGTATAATCAAGCATCTTATAAGATGATTTCCAGTTTAAAAGTAATGTTTTACTAGACATTTGTGTATTTTAAGGTTAAAAAGTGGGGTTTTTCCAAGCAGTTTGATATGTTGCTAGAAATAAGGGTTTTAATACATTTAGAAAATCCTTTTGATTTATTTTCCCTAAACAACTGGAATTAGAATAAATTACACCATTTAGAGAGATGTACACACAAGAAGGATCTTATTTACAATCTTTAAAAAAAAAAAAAAGAAAGCAATAATACTTAGTGAGTATGAGTGATTTCTTTCTACCATTTAGCTTCAGGACCCAGCTTAGGCCATGCCTACTCTACAAATTTATGTCACCGCATGTTACACTGGCATGAAGCTCCCAGTTAGCACATCACTTGTGTGAGTACAAACCTTGCCCCTTGTATCAGCTGTTAGTATACTTACCAAGAGTGCTTCTGTCGATGCACGGTTAGGTGCACCATAGTAGGTATCCCAGAATGCAATCTGTCACCATCAAAGGCTCTGTCTTTGGGATGTCTTGGAAATGCATGATATGGCCAAAAGAAGTTACAAAGGAGTGATGGTGGACAAATTAGAAAGAGTCCAGTGGAGGGCAAGAAAAATGATTAGGGGAATAGGGCACATGATTTACAAGGAGAGTGAAGGATCTTGGCTTATTTAGTCTGCAGAAGAGAAGAATGAAGGGGGATTTGATCACTACCTTCAACTACTTGATGGGGAGCTCTAAAGAGGAGGGAGCTAGGTTATTCTCAGTGGTGACAGAGGACGGAACAAGGAGCAATGGTTTCAAACTACAGCTGGGGAGGTCTAGTTTGGATATTAGGAAAAGCTTTTACACTAAGATGGTCATGACACTGGACTGGGTTGCTTAGGGAGATGGTGGAATCCCCATCTTTGGAATCTTTTAAGACTCAGATGAATAAAACCCTGGCTGGGATGATTTAGTGGGAGTGGTCCTGCTTTTAGCAGGGGGTTGGACTAGATGACCTCATGAGGTCCCTTCGAGCTCTAATATGCTATGATCGGAGCATGGGGTTAACTTCCCAATGTGCAATGGTCTCCATCTGTAAGTTCAGCTGTATCCATAATTTTTGTGCCTTTTTTCAAAATTCCTCAAACCTCATGGTCCTCTTAGTTGTCTACTGCCTCTGACAGAAGCCTGGAGTCTGCACAGCACTGCAAGCAGATGGAGCATAATCCTGCAGTATTTGCAGAGCTGTAAGAAAAACCTTATCAGTGGGGAACATGATGATTTCTTGGAGAACAGGCTGTTGTGGGATATAGCAAGAACCAATTCAAGGTTCTTGGTGGCATTTACAGAGCAACTGCAGATGGTGAAGTGCCACCTCTGGGCTCCAAAACAAATGTGCACTGATTGCTGTGATCACAGCATTATGCAGCCTTGGGATGACAAGTCATTGCTGCAGAACTTTCAAATACACTAGGCAACATTTCTGGATCTGCGTGCTGACCTCACCCGAGATCTCCAGCATGAAGATACAAAACTGAGAGTTGCACTGACAGTGAAGAAGCAAGTGGCAATAGCACAGTGGAAACTTGCCACACCAAAGAGTTATGAATTGGTTGTAAATCAGTTCGGAGTCAGGAAATCCACTGTATGAGCCACTGCCATGGAAGTGTGCAAAACCACTAAATCTGGTACAGCAAGAGGTGATATGATTTTTGGCAACATCAAGACACAGCAGATGGCTCTGCAAAAAACTGGGGTTTCTGAATTGTGTTGGAGCAATAGTGGGCACGCACATCCCTAATTTGACAACAGACCACAACGGCCACAAGGCACCTGAAGAGGAAGGGTACTTTTCTATGGTTATGCAAGCACTGGTGGACCACAAGTGGCATTTCACCAATATCAGGCTGGGCTGATCAGGAAAGGTTCATGACACTCACATCTTTATGATCTCTGCACTTCAGAAAGCTGGAAACAGGAACTCTCCTTCCCAACTGGCAGCTTATCTCTCAGAATGTTGAAATCACCAAAAGTGATCCTGGGCTCCTCTGCCTGATGAAGCTGTTCACCAGCCACCTCAACAGCACAAAGGAATGATTTAACTATTGGCTCAGCAGGTGGGGAACCAGGGACAGCTTTAGGGATTCCAGAGCCCAGGGCAAAAGTCAAGGATGGATGATCATGGGGCCCTTCTCTCCCTCCCCCCCTCACCGCTGGCGGCATGGGCCCCGGGGAAAATGCCCACAATCCCCCCCCCCCCCATCACTCTCGCTAAGACCACCTGTGTGTGAAACAACAGCTGAATGTAGTTTTGGTTGATTGAAGGAATGGTGGCATTGCTTACTAACAAAATTTGACCTCAGTGAGAAAAATATCCCAATGGTTTTAGCTGTGTGCTGTGTCTGTCACAGTATTTGTGAAGCAAAGGAGCAAGAGTTACCCCTGGGCAGGGCCCTCGCATGGGGTTACACTATGTCAGGGCCTGGAGCCCCTGAGGGCTTCATCCCAGGTTGCAACCCTCACTACCATGTGTGTAGGAGGAGGCCCATGTTGTACAGGGACCAAAAAAAATATGCTTAGGCCCTGGCATGGAGGTGGAGTGGTGGTCTCCTGGGTTTGAACAGTCAGACGCAAGGACTACTGGACTAGCTCAGCATGGAGCTATACAGCTTAGAGAGGCTTTGAAAGACAAAAAGTGAGCCATGGCTTCATGGCTGCTGTACACATAGCAATAAGTACTGTCAGTGCAGTATTAATTTTGTTTGTCACTTATGAGTTGTGTCACACTGCCAGTCACAAGTAATTGCTTGCTTTCAGCCCTGCCAAGCACTTGGTAGCAGATGTTGCAAACTAATAAAGATGAGTTATGTTTTAATAAATTAATGGAAGAAAACTGATCAAGGGGAAATAACATTCATGTCCATTTCAGCTACACCAATTGTGGCTTTCAAAGGTCAGTACATGTAAAGTCATGATTGTCTTTACCATCCTGCAGAATAAAATAGTAAGAGTAGTGCAACAGTCCCGGATGCCATAGTGAATGCTGACTGTAGGCACCCACAGGCTCAAATGTTGAATTCTGCTGCATAAGGAGACGATCCCTGGATTCCTGAACCTGCAGGTCCACCAGAGTCTGTAGCATCTTTGTTTGCTATCTGAGAAGCCTTATTATGTCACAATGCCTCTCCCTCTCATTTTTCTGGGCCTTTCTTCTCTCTACTCTTTCCATCTCCAGTTCATTCCCATTATTCACTTTCCAGGCCCTATGTTCATAGTGCACTACAGCACTGCTGAAGTTATTGCTGATTGGTGTGGGGAAGTGTCCTATCACAGAGGAAGAAATGAGGCAGCTAACACTAGAAACCATCAGCAGATTACAGAGCACCACCATGAATGTTTCATTCAGATTTCAGAAGGATTCATGGGACATCCCCATCCATAAACTCCTCCATGCAACAGCCCCTGCCTAACTTTAGAAGTGACTGAAAAGTAGATAGCAACTCTACCTGTCTTGGTTGTACCACTACCACTTCTAGTACAAGTAAATTAATGAAAAGTTAGATGTATCCTGCTATTTTGGGGGCCATCCCTGCAAAGGAAAATATATGTACACACTCACTTAAGGATCCTTCCCCTCAGTCAGGCTTGCTCATGATTGATAGGCAGGACTGGCTGGAATGTGCTGAAGCCAAAAACCAGGCTTGGCTTGCTGCATGCCTGGATCCTCTAGTCACCTGTCCCCCACTCCCTTTCATATCCACCTCTTCCTTGCTGCCCCAGCAGAGGCCTGTGAACTATGTTCCTCAGAGGTACTGATGGTGGTGTGCAGTGTGCTAGCTGGGTCACTGCCAAGCATGGCAGGCAGCTTGTTCCAATAGCAGAAGGTCTGAGGCTTGGCACTGGATCAATTGTTGAGCTTCCTGGCCTTTTGGTGTGCCTGCTGCAGTTCCTTGGCTTCCCTGCAGCACAGCTGCTGGTCTCTATCATATCCCTTTGCTTACATCCCCCTAACAATCCTGCTTGTAGATATCCCCATTTCTAAGGCTGGTTTGGAGCTCTCCCTGAACACCCTCTTCTCCCCACAGGCCCAGGAGATCCAGTATCTCTTACCTACTTCTGGCTAGAGCACACAGTCAGCATAGGCAGCTGGGAAGCTACACTTAATAGGGAAGAGCTAAGTGTGCTTGTCAAGCCAGGTGATCGGGATAAGGAATGTCAAGTCTGTTGAGCTTTAAAGGGGTGGGGGGCATTTCCTATCTACATGAGCCCTAGATCCTGGAGTTGACAGTGCTGACCAGTCAGTCTGGGGCTATTTATTAACTGCTGGCCTCATCTTATGATGATTTGTGAAGAAAATTATGAACAAAAATGAAACTATCACATCCCAAGCTGTCAACATTGGATTAAAGAGAACTGAAGGCATTCTGTACATGTCCCATGGCCTTAAACAAATTGGAGAAAGAGTGCTGCTTGAACTGCTGATGCTGTTGAAATTTGAAAAGAATTTTGAAACAGTAAAGAACTATTCAGTAACACAGTTGAATTGCAGGCAGTAACAAATCAGATGGATCTAACACTTATTCTGCTTCATTTTGTTGCCAACATTATCAACCCTAAGTACCAGGGTAGGTCACTAACCACTGAAGATGTTGCTGCTACATCATGGACATCTAATAATCAATCACCAATTGTAACAGCCATAATAACTTTCAGGCTGAAGATGAACCGTTCAAGGAATAAATGTTTGCTGAAGTTGTAAATAAAGTCATATGACTCAACCTATAGATGTCATTATCAAAGCACGGGGAACCATAGTTTGCTGAAGAGCTAAACAGGCCTCTTCTGCAAGCACAGAAAGATTATTTTCTTCATCCATTCAAAGCAGAGAAATCAAAAGGGATTTGAAAAAGCAGGAAAATTGTCTCATTCTTGCAGTCTGTGAATAAAAATAAGGACAGAGGGAATGAAATCTACTAGTTTTAAAAGTCTGAAGGACAGTCTAAACTTAGGTGGCAGCCTCCTTTTCAAGAGACTTACTGGTAGGTAAGTGAGCTTAAGCTCCAGTCGCTTTCAGTTAGGCATGTATGACAACTTTCCCAGGCTGACCCAAAATAATCAGTTTAATTCACTGACTAAAGATAAACCTTCTGTTCCTTTAGTAAATCATTTAGCTGTAAATGTGAAACATATTTGGATAAGAGAAGTGCTGTATCCCAAACATTTAGAAGTTTAGTTTAATAAAAATAAATTTTATGCACAGTTCTGTGTACATAGTTGTATATCATGTTTTAATAGTTATATCAACCAGCCAGAATGCACCTCTTTAGCAAGTAACTGAAGTACAAATGGAAAAGTTGATTATAATCAATAACTTATTGCCACTTGCTGATTTAAATCACTCCAGCCTACTTCTTTACCTCAATTTCCTGCATTTGTGAAATGGTGATACTTACATACTTCAGAGCAGTGATAATTAAATGATAAATTGTCTTGAAGACTGAAAGTAGAGTGTATGAAGAAGTGATTACAAGCATGTTGAGAGACTATCAGAAAAAATTCCTTTTATATCAGATCAACTGAAAGAGAAACAGAAGGCTCAGGAAATATATGCTCCAATATGGGGCTTAAATCTTTTATAGTAAGTCACTTGTTGCACTCCAGTTCAGGACAGTAATGAGCAAAAACAGTTAACACCTGAAAGTACAGCAACTGATTCCTATGCCTCATGTAAAAGCATTCACATTACAAAAGTTAGAACAAAAGGTATCCTTGTTAATAGTGTCAGAAAGGCCAAGGACTAAATGCCCTTGAAGGATGAGTTGTCTTCAAACCCTAGAGGGTCTGTCTCCCCAGATCAGGATAAAAGCATGTGAACAGTGCAGTACAGGAAAACTGCACTCTTTCCACACAAAGCAAGGGAGCTGCATTGTCAAGTAACATCAATCCTGAGGCATATTCCTACAGTAAATTTAAAATTTTACACCACCTGTGGTGTCAAGGGCAAATAGCTCCAACACCATTATACCCATCCCTATAAGAGGAAGTTTTTTCCTCACTAATAGGGCCCTATCAACTTGTCCATTCTAGCCAATTTCATGGCCATAGAATTTGAAAAATGGTCAATTTCATGATTATAGAAGTTTTCATCCAAAATTTCATGGTGGTGTAAACATAGGAGTGCCAGCTTAAAATGGGACTGCAAGGGGCCACAAACCTCTTGTGAGGGAGTGACAGGATTGCCACCTGCACTTCTGAAGGTAGCAGAGAGGCAAGTTTGATCTTCCCTGTGCTGCTGGGAATGCCCCAATACTGCTGGACCTACTAGGGGCCCCCAGCTGGGGCACTCCAAGCAGCTTGGAGAGACTCACCTCCTGTACCTCCCTCTGCTGAAAAGACAGAACGTGAACAGCTTAGGTGGGAGCTGGTTCAGCAAGGCATTGTAAGGCACCAAACTTTGCAGAGGTGCACTGGTCAGGATTTTAGGCGGGTATATGTCTCATCCCCCAATGCAGAAGAATAACTAATATCTGTGCAAGACTTCTGTAAAAAAAAATTGTGAGTTCCATGACTCATATATCCCAACATTTGACAAAGCACTTAAAAAAAGATGGTGTAGAGATCAAATGCTTAAAAACAGGCTTAACAGTGGAAGTAAAATAACATTGGTATATTATGCTGGTTTAAAAATTATAATGGAGCGGCAGTAGACACTTCAGTCATTAGTGACATATCTGAATTTTACAGCATTTTAAGACCAATTTTGGATTACAACTCCTTCCCAAAAAAAAAAAAAATCCACAAACAATGGAATATCTGCCTTGAAATCATAGATGAGACTGAGCTAAAGAAGGATATTTTATCAAATGTGAAGTGAACTGAAAAGGGAACTCCAGAATTATCACACATGCAAAATGGAAGTGTTCCCCTGTGTTCAAAAGTTCTCTAACTCCCTCACTACCACCCTTCCTTTGTAGCAAAGCTGTAGGAGAAGCAGATTTTAAAAACTTTGATTAAGGGTCCATCTGGTAGCGATCTAATACGTATGACTAAAGACTAGGCAATAAAACTAGTTTGGAAAGTTAACAACAATTTAAAAAGTAGTTCTAGAAAGGTATATCAGCTCTAATGGTCTTAAAATAGATTGCCATTTTCCACGTGGAGATTGATGTGAACATGTAAACTGATCACTGTGTATGTTTATCCAAGAGGAAAGGAGATTTATTCCACCAAAAGTGTAGTTAGGCAAACCATTTGCAACCTAAGACATTTTAAAAGGCAGTGGTCACCCCAGATCTTTGTTTTGCAAATGAAGATGGAGAAATAATTAAAATTGTTTATTAGACATCTTTCTGATAGGGGAGAATGCATCTGCTTGGCTGCACTAAGTCCCCCGACAGCCCACTCTGCCCACACCCTGCATGCTTAAAGTGCTCCATTTTTGAGAGCACCCAACACCTTGAAGGACCAGGCCTTATAACTCCATGTGTGCACCATTTATGTTACTCTCAGAGACATTCTAGGTGTGTGTTTCCTACGTACAAACCTCCTAGCAGGCCTACTTACATTAGCAAAAACAAAGGTTAACGGATGCACAAAGCACCATTCAGTATCAGTCACATATATGTAGGGGGGAAATATAAAATTAAGGATTGCATTGCATATTTTCAGTACACCAGTATGCGAGATGCAAAAAATGAAAAGCATCTCTCCAGGGTAGAATAAAGGTAGCTTGGTAAAATCAATCATCAGTGTCCAGACCTACAAATATTTGAGTTTCTTCTAACTTTAACCTTAACTCTGAGCTTCCCGAGAGGAATATGGAGTAGGCTGTTTTTAATTTTAATCAACTATACTGTTCTATTAAGGACTTTTATCCTTTAGTTATTGTTGTGCACTCCCGTGTGTCTCCATCTTTAATTTTTTCTTGGGTATTTTAATTAATAATCTGAAGTTTATATGGGAAACAGATCAAATTAAATAGCATAGCCATTTGTAATTACATCTATCATTTTCTAGTTATCTTGATTCATTCCATAAAATAAGAAAGACAGTCTTCAGTGGAGGACAATGAGGTCGTTTCAGAGATTGCACCGGTGAGTCACAAACTATTTCTTAAGATTAACACTATGGTTGGCCTCTGGCTGGCTTGTTCCAGTATATTTGTTCCCATTCCTGCATTACTTAATTTTGCTCATCTTGGATTTAAAATCCCTTTGTTTGCTGAAAAATCTTCTGCAAGAGCACACTACAACCCATACAAAACGTTGGTAAATTTTAGACACTGCCCTGTCTTATTGTAATTAAAGTGAGGTGGAGCCAAGAAATGGGAAACCACAGCCCTCGCTTTTTTCGGACACGGTCTAATTAGAGATTTCCTGGAAATCCCCTGCAGTTTAATTTCTACATATCACATCAAGTGATAGCAATTTCTTCATTTAACTTGAATAATCACTCTCTCAAACCATATGCTTGGTCTTTTTTTCCTATAACTGACAGCTGGTAGCCTCCTCCTTCAGTTGTTTTTATACAATAATCAATCAGCTGTAGTTCACCCCTAAAGCCTGAAGTGGTGAGGTCCTGGAACCACACCTCAAACTGAATGTCAAGTGCATGTCCTGCCAAAAAGAGTTATTAGACTTTATGCATCTTCTGGAATTCATGGTGCTACTGCAATGTTTCTGACAGATCCACTCTGACATCCACAGATCTCCATGGAAGAGAATACACTCTTTAGGTCAATTTGTTTGGAAATATTCCTCTAGCACTAACTCTTCCCTCAGGCACAGATGCATAAATGACAATATCAACTCATTTCAAATAAATCAGAGTGAAAGCCACCAACTGCCCAATGGTGTCTAAAACAGAGGCAAAACTAAATGCAAACTGGAAGAGGCAAAGTGTTCAATCCTACTGGAATAGCTGGACTACTGGAATCCTCAGCTGGGGACTTACAGAATATACCATACTTGCCTTGAGAGGCCATAATAAATTTGAGACAGGCTGGTATACACAGAGGTGAGATTTATTTTACATTTTGCTAGAGAACTAAATAATTAGTTTTTGGGTAATTAAAGGTGTATACGAATGGATGCAGTCCTTCTACAGAAGAAGGTACAGCAACTCCACATCAATGGCAGGTAGAAAAATATCTCTGGTGAGCGCACTTAAATCAAATATAAAGAAAGAAGATTTTTAGTTTTTATGATTAAGAAGATAATTTGCCGTAAGCTGAACACAACCAGTGCTGTATTGCCTTCCTGAATCCACTGAGAGACTGATTTCAGAGCATGACTTGAGCTCCTTCCCTCCTCAAAGCGCTCTCTGGCACCCTTTGTAAGTTCCCCATCTTCAAAGCATCTGACCAAGCAAGATCTTCTCCCATGAAAGCCCATGAGAGAAATAAATTTGTTAGTATTTAAAAGTGTCACAGGATTCATTGTTTGTCTCTCTAGCAGTGAGGGCGCATTCCTGGCCATTCACCCCTGGTGCCGACAATTGTAAGGGGCGTGTTCCAAGCAGAACGCGCCCAGGGTGCAGTAAATGGTAGTTGGAGCTCTGCACAATGGGAATGGCCAAGAGGTGTCAGTAGAAAGATAGTGGGTTACACAAAATGACCCTCTGTGCCCACAGACAAGCAGAGGCAGCCTTAGGCAATTGGGGGCCCTAGGTGAAGTCCCACTGCAGTGCCCCCATGGACCTCCTCTGCAGCCCCAGTCCCACAGTTCTGGCCCCTACTGTGGCCCCAACTTCCTGACACTGACCCCCTAGCTCCCTATAGGTGCCCCTCTGGCTCTGACGCCCCACCCCTGGTCCCCAGTGCTCCCTCCCTCTGTGCCCCCATGGCCTCAGCTCCCTGCCACCCGCCTCTGTGCCCTGCCCCAGAACCGGCTCCTCCTCCTGCCACTGACCAAGACAGATGCAGCTTTTGGGGTTGCTGAAGCAGGCAATGGGGCCTCTCAATGCTTGGGGCCCTAGGCGTGCGGCTGCTTCGCCTACCCCAAAAGCCACCTCTGCCAAACAAGGAGACTCAGGTCCTCGGAGAAATGATGTGCTTCCTTTCCCACCCCTAACGGGACAGGCGTCCTGCTTCTGAAGTTGCTGTGTCCAATTTACCCCCGAAGCGCTTGCTCTTAATTTCCCATAGTTTCCTCTATCCCCCTCCCACCCTCACAGGCAGCCAGTGACACCAAACCCCAAAATCATTCGCAAAGCCTGAGAGGAGATGCCGGCGACTAAACCAGCAAAGAGCCCTTTAGGTCATTTTTTGTGTCACTAACTCATATTTTAAAAACCTGGGAGCTGTGTAGCGAGCAGGGCACGATGTGCGGGCTCTGGCCACACACGGGCAGGGTAGGGTTACCAGATGTCAGGCAAAAGGAAGACATGCCCTCCTTTTTGCCTTCACATCCCCCATCCTGCAGGCATTTTTAAACTACAGGATTTTGTCTAGCTTTTTACTTACAGGGGTTCAAGTATGCTGGAACACTATTTTTAGGGGGAAGCATTCCAGGGCCCCCTAAAAACAGATGAATATGACATTAATGCTAGATTTTCTCCATGGATCCTCCAAAGTCCTCCTTTTCCTACTCCCCTGGCCTCCTTTCCCTACTTTGGGACCTGGGAACCGTAGGGCAGGGGGCAGAGGCGCCGCCCCCACAGGGACCCGCGTTCCCGGGGTGCAGGGGGGAGATGGGGGTGCAATGGGGGTGTGAAAGCGAGGCCCCAGGTTATGGGGCGCCGCTGCCCAGAGCCCAGGCGAGAGGAGGCTCCCCAAGGGCAGAGGGAGGACGGTGTCCCAGTGGGGGGGGGGGCGGGGGCGCGCGCTGGGGACCGTTAAAGACCGTTGGAGACCGTTAGAGACCGTTGGCGGGGTGGGGGCCGGCCCCCGCCGCACTTACCCGGTGCCTCCGTCTATGACGCACGGGGGCAGGTGGCTCGCCATGCTGGCTGGCGGCACCGCGGAGCCTACGCAACCATCCAGGCCGCTGGGCCTGAGTCCGCCCCGGCCCCCGCCGGCTGCCCCGGCTCGGCCCTCACTGCATCGGCGCAGGAGGAGAGCGGAGACCATGCAACCGGCTGACAGCGCCGGCTCCAGGACGCATGCGCCGGCGCGCCACGTGATGCGGCGTCGCTAGGGTGACCATGTTGGAGGAGGGCAAAGCGGACGGCGCCGGCTTTAGGACGCATGCGCTAGCGCCAGGTGACGCGGCTTCGCTGGGGCGGCCATATTGGAGGAGGGCAGAGCTGGGCAGGCCTCGCGTGGCGCCCGCTGAGCGCCGCGCGGCGGCGGCGTTTCCATGGTTACGCGGAGGGGTCCGCCCACGCGAGCGCCACGCCCACCATTGCTGACGTCACCGGGCCCAGCTTAGCGGGCCTCATGCTCCAGTGCTGGAAATAGAGGAACAGGGGCCACCCTCTGGCAGCACTTTACAGCATGGCTTCCAAACTTTTCCCCCTAGGACCCATTGAGAAAAGATCATTTATGCTCATTACGTTTTTGAGCAATGCATTCCAGTCTTTTCATGGTGGCAGCAGTGGGTGCTACCCACGACCCGGTCCCTGGGTGTCTGTGACCAAGGCCTCTGTCCTGACCCTGAGTTAGAAAACCACTGCATTACAGCATACCTCTCTTTTGGGCACCTAGCATCCTGCCACTACAGAGGGGCTGTGTCCAGTAATGACCCAAGCTGCAGTGGCCCACAAAAGACACCATTTTCAAGCAATAAGCCTTGCAAAGGATGCAACATGGATGTGGAGTTTCTTGAAGCTGTAACATGGTGGGTGTTGAACCATTTCAAAATAAGCTGTGCCTTATTTTGCATTATTCAGTCAATATGCAGCTTCGTACCCAGAGACCAAACCTTTCTCATAGGCACTAAGCCATCATTAAATTACAAAAATCTTGTCCTTTGTTTAGATGCAGGTGGGTACCCTACAATTCATACACTGTCCAACTAAACCCACAGTGATCTTCATGGATAGGGTATCACAGTGCAGCCAAGTTGGGGAGTGTATCCACTATAGCAGGGGTCTCAAACTCAAATCACCATGAGGTCTGCATGAGGACTAGTACATTAGCCCACAGGCCACACTGCTGAAACCTCCTTTTCATACAAGGATATTGCAAATATTGGTAACAATAGTGTTGCAGGCCACAGGAAATAGCTTTAGGGGCCACATGTGGTCCACGCGCCATGTGTTTGAGACCCCTGCAGTATAGGGACATGGAGAAAGCATCTCTGCTGTTTGCAGATGATGTCCTTCTTGCTGCATCAGACTGTGATTTCCAACCTGCACTCAAATGCTTCTTTGCTGAGTGTGAAACAGCTGGGATGAGAATCATCCAAATTAGTGGGCATGGGTCTTTCTCAGAAGAGAGTGGAGGGGGAGCAATTCAGTTGCGTTTAATGGAAGAGTTTAAATACCTAGGGATTTTGTTCCTACCAATCCATGATGGTGGAAGCAGGGGCTGGGAGCTAAGTTTTCACACATGGCTCTCACGTTACAGGTCAGTCAATGTCCATCCCCACCTATAGTCATGCACTTTGAGCATGGGTACAAATGGTAGAAATGCAAAGTTTTCTCTGCAGGGTTTCTAGGCTGACTCTCCAAGATAGAGTGAAGGGCTAGGCTATTTGAGACAGACTCAAAATAGAGCTGCTACTCCCACTCCCATCTGTGGCAGGGGGGAGGGAGGCAGGCAGGGCAACCTCCCTGGGACCCATGCCACTGCCCCCTCACTGCCACACTGACCCCCCACACACACATTCAGCAGCAAGCCAAAGGCAATCAGTGGGAGCATGGAGTTTGGCTTCTAGGTCAGCCTACCCCACCCCCAGAGTGGAGCAGCCGGCCCAGGGGCAGGGCGGGAGAACAGAGCTCAGCCTCTGAGCCAGCCTGCCCTTCCCCCCAGCCTGTTGGGGTTGGAGGAGGAGGCCCCCCACAGTCTGATTG
Organism: Podocnemis expansa; assembly: GCA_007922195.1. Taxonomy (NCBI): domain Eukaryota; kingdom Metazoa; phylum Chordata; order Testudines; family Podocnemididae; genus Podocnemis; species Podocnemis expansa. The sequence goes on from ML681964.1 coordinate 64,422,803, forward strand.
GCCCTGCTCCCCCCCCCACTAGGGACAGACCTGGCTCCTCCTCAAGCTTAAGAAGAGTCAACTGTTGTAGGTGTGGGTACTTGATAAGGATGCCTCCTATTCAGTTTCCTCTGGAACTCAGTGGACATGTCCCACTGGGAGGAGACCCAGGACATGCTGGAAGAATTATATCTCCCAGCTGGCCTGGGGACACCTGAGAATCACACAGGATGACTGAAATCTTGCAGAAGAATGGGAGGTCTGGTCCTCCTTACTTTGTGTGTTGCTGCCGTGACTCTCATAAAAAAAAAAAGGGGGGGGGGGGCATAAAGGAAAAGAAGATACGACTTACCCATAATCATATTGCAAGCAGGGCCATCCCAAGGATAGGGCGAGTGGGGTGATCGCCTGGGGCCCTGCGTTTCTGGGGGCCCTGTGCTGCCCTGCCCCCCCCCCATGGCTGCCTGTTCCCCATCTGGGCGAGCCAGCCAAAAGCAGTGATCCTGGTCCCTCCCCCGCCATGCACACTGCCTTCAGGTCCATGCTGTAGGCAGAGCACATGGCAGGGGAGGGGACTGTGAGCACTAAACCTGACTGCTGCTTTTCGCCAGCTTGCTCAGTCCCCCAGATGAGGAAGAGCCAGTGCAGGGTCGAAGGGGCCTGCCCCTCCCCGGGGCCAGCCAGGCCCACCCTCCACTGCCAGGGGTGGGGGAGGTGAGTTGGGGCCGGCCCGCCCCCCCCCCAGGGATGGCCCTGATTGCAAGTCTGTGACAGAGCTAGAAATAGAACCCACATTCTTCTGAGGCCTACTCCCAATGTTTAACCACAAGACCAACCTTCCTTCCTGTAGAGGTATGGTTTTTCTATTATCCTCCCTTCCATCTCCAACTCCTTAAGCAGAGACTCACACATAAAAAGAGTTGGGGGGGGGCATTTAAAAAACAAAAAATTGCTCTCTAAATTGTAGGAATGCCGTATTTTCAGGCTAACTAAATGTAACCCATCTGCCAGGGTGAGATGGCAGAACAAGGGGCACGTTCTATATCTAGGAGTTTCTAAATAATGTTACATCACCAACTGGCTTGAGCCCCCACCCAGTATTCTGGGAAATCATGCACTATTCCCTGGACACCCCAAAGGGGTAATGCTTCTCCAGTCACAAGCATGAGTCTGAGTACAGTATACAGAACTTTTAATAGTAATAAAAACAGGATATAAAAGGCCCAATAACAAAAATCAGCACTGATCTAGGAAATCAGTGCAGAGCAAGTTTCAACATGATCCCACACAGCATAACAGAACACATGAACTCAATAGCAAAACCAGCACTGATCTGAAGAATCAGTGCAAGACAGGTTCCCAAAAAAACCCAGGGTATGTAGGGAATGTCTTTCACGGCCGCTGTCCACTGGCGCCACCCACTGGTCACTCATGCTCTCCAGGCCTCTGCTGGCCACTCATCCCATCGGTTGGCTCTGTCCACTATCTGCCAGCACTGCCCACTGGTCACTTGCACTGTCTGCTTGCACCACCCACTGGCTTCGCCTGCTGTCCACCGGCTCCGCCTACTGGTCACTCACACTGTCCAGCCCTCCGCTGGCCTCTCCCACTGTCCACCAGCGCTGCCCACTGTCTCCACCTGCTGGTCACTCACGCCATCCAGATGTCTACTGGCCGCTTTCACCATCTGCCGGCGCTGCCACTGGTTGCTTAATCCATCGCTGCTCCTCTTCAGTGACTTCAGCTCAGAAAGAGGGTTTTTCTGTCTCAGTGATTTCAGCTCTGAGAGTGTCTCTCCTCTCAGTGATTTCAGCTCTTAAACCTCAAATAGCTGCAAACACCTTGCTTCATTAAAATAACAAAGGCTTCACAAGAAGCCTGGGCAGATCTATCCTTTAACAGTGGGACAAAGGGATGAGGCAGTACCTCCAGCATAGCTCTAAACTGAGCTAATGCTAACCCCCACCCCTTTCTTAACTTCACCAGGCTGAAACAAGCAGGTGGCCCCTCTTACAAGTTTCTTTTTTGCTAGAGGTAGCTTTTATCTTTTAACTAACAGAGTCTGAACAATCAAGAAAGTAGCATATTACAAAAGACAATATTTCATGTTTCGCTTCAGTAGAATTACAGATATAAACAGACTTCTGATCAAATAAACCCAAATACCATTCCCATATTGCCCTGCATCAATAGCGAGACTATGTTAATATGCTGTTTGTGCTCATGCAAATACAAAACCCATGCAAATCAGCTGCCCCCCCCCCCCCCAAAGCTGGGAGGCACAGCTTCTAGACCTGCCTTATATAAAAATACGCCATGCATGTGTCTTGTTCAGTCACTTAACACAGACTGAAGGTACATTTACCGGTAAACCACTACAGCAGCACAGACGCAGTAAAAACTGTACCTACACTGCCAGAAGGAATCCTCCCATTGATGTAGGTAGCTCACTTCCCTGAGAGTCAATAACTACATCAACAGCAGGACTCTCCCATCAGTTTGGTGGGGTTAATGTTGATTTAACTGAATCGCTTAGGGATGTTGATTTTTCACATCTTGGGTGACAGTTATATCTATCTAATTTCCTCACACAGTCCCAGACTGAGAGTATTCAATTTGTATGCTTGGTCATACCATTTTTCTCACATATGTTGTAATATATGCTCGTCCTTCATGACAGGATGGAAGCCAACCAAATTTAGTTTGTTGGAAGAGCTGTTTTAGCAATCTAAGCATCCAGGATGAAATGCCTATACTCCAGAACTATAGATTCAAAGCCTTATTGCACTGATTAAAGATGAATGATTAAAAGGTACATTTAGATGATTAAATCATTCATTAAAGATCAAAGCCAGTTCCCAGCCAGCAGAAGCAAGGGCCACCTTAAAAAACCCTGCAGGCCACTTTTATGAACTTTTGCAGTAGACTAATAAGTCATGTGACTAACATTTGTCATTCATTGTTTGTTCTTTCTTTTATCCTCTTTTAAGAGGGAAATGTGCGTGTAATGTGTTTATGTTAGAGAAGGGAGGTTGAAGAAGTGCACATTGCACTTGGAACAGAAAGTCACAAGGTTAGTGATGTTCTCTAGTTTCTGTGGGAGTTTTGTTTCACAGTCTCAGGCCAGCCCCCAGCAAAGCTTTGTCTCCTGAATAGGCACAGTTTATTCTTTATAGTGAACAGTTCATTGTACCTGAGGAGGGGCGTTCTCAACAACAGTCTCCATCCTGGAGTTTTAGACAATCTTTTAGACAGGCTGGGACCAGGCCATTAAGTACCTTCAAAACAATGACCAATACCTTGAATTTGATTCACTATTCTGTAGGAAGCCAGTGTAGAAAGCAGAGACTAGGTTTAATGCTTTGCTGAGGAGATGCACTGCAGTATTACGTACCAGCTGGAGTTTTCTACAGGCTGATGGTTTCCTTCCCAGGCATACTGCATAACTGTAATCCCATGACATGGTGATAAAGGCTTTTATAATTGAGGCCAGGTCACCATATACCAAGAAGAGATGGAGTCACCTAGTCACCAGAGGTGGTAGAAACGCCTAGCAACAGCCAGCAAGCCAATAATACTCCTTAACTAAGGACTGAATTAACCAGTTGTGGGTGTGTACCTTCTAACAAAGGAGATTACACAGTGGCTGCAAACTCTGCAAAGTATTTTCCTCTGACCACATATATAATCTTTATCTTGCTCATACTCAGTTTCATGCAGCTGTCCATCCATGAGCTGATCTTATCCAAGCGATGCATCATCTTGGTGGCTTTAATGTGATCAGATGTGGTGAAAGATAGGTTGAGCCATGTGTCCTCTGCATATTGCTGTCTGTGAGTGCAGCAAGTTCACACAAGCCCCTGTGATCTAGTCCTCTATGCCCACAAACCACTTGCAGCCCTCTGTTTCATGCTCCCATCAGTGTTCTTTATTTACAGCTTGCCCACCAACAGCTATATATAGCAACAGTCCCAGGTTTGGGTCATGCAGCCTAAGTTCCTACTCAGGGTAGCTTGCCCCAAACTGTAGCTTTTTCCCTTGTAGGCTAAGCACTTGCCACTCCCCCTTGCAGCTCCTCTCCTGCTGCCACACTCCTCTGAGCCTTTATGGGGCTTGGTTGGGTGAGCTGACCAGATGTTCCTCGCTAGTCCCAAGCCTGCAGGCTCTCACAGCTGGTTCCACTTTCCTCTTAATTAAAGCTCCAGTGTCAGGGCCTGACTTAATTCTCAGTGCCCTGTCACAGAGTTCATGTCACCTGACCAGTTTGGCTGTGCGAAGATGTCGAATAGGACCAGACTGAGAACTGACCTCATGGGACTCCACAAGCAAGGGGTCTAGTAGCAAAGGTGCAATTTCCAATCATTGCTATTCGGGTGCATATCTCTAGAAATGAGTCAACCCATCTTAGCCTTTGCATACATTAGGCAAAGCTGGTTTGAACTTGTTAGTTCAAACTAATCTCAAACTTATTAGTTCGAATTAACAACATGGACTAGTTTGAACTAATGTTATACCATTTTTTTTTTGTTTGAACTAACTTCCCTTACTTCAAACTTATTAAGTTTGAACTAAGGGTTAGTCCTAGTCTCCATGGTGCTTAGTTTGAACTAATGCTCAAACTAAGCTCTTAGTTTGAACTAACTGGTGGTAGTTACTAGTTCAAACTAAGAGTTCATTAATTTGAACTAAGAAATCCATTAGTTCGAACTAATGAACGCCTGATGTAGACAGGCAAAAAGTTAGTTCAAATTAAAGCTCCTTAATTTGAACTAACTTGCCAGTGTAGACATAGCTTATGTGCTTTCCCATGGACCCCAGTCATCACTCAGGTAGGACAGCAGTATCTTGATGCAGTAGGTTAGAAGAGATCTACCACCTGTCCCTGAGGGTGGGCTGTGTGGTGGCTGGCTGCCACTTTCTAACAAAATTATTAAAGAAGAATACTACCAAAACCAGAGAGCAGAACTACAACAAAAATTTTTGGACAAAATGTTACTTGCTATTATTTCTTTAAACTTCATTCTGGCAAATACAGATGACAATCCAGTCCCCGTAGAGATGTTATCAAATCCATATTCTGTCAATTTCCTTCAAATCGTTTAGATCATGTCCTCCCTTCTCACTGATTTGAGCAGCAAAGCACCATATTTTTGCCTTATTAAAAAGATTCAATTGTAGCTTCAGCTAGTACGGACATTGAGGTTAGCAGTAATTGGGATAAAATACAACATGGATTTACAAAAGGTAACTCTTGCCAGACCAATCGGATCTTTTTTGAGAAGATAACAGATTTTTTAGACAAAGGGAATGCAGTGGATCTAATTTACTTAGATTTTGGCACTTAAAACAGTTACACATAGGGAATTATTAGTTAAATTGGAAAAGATGGGGATTAATATGAATTTGAAATGTGGATAAGGAACTGGTTAACAAGGAGACTAGAATGAGTCATCCTCAAAGGTGAACTGTCAGACTGAAGGGAGGTTACTAGTGGAATTCCTCAGAGATCGGTCTTGGGACCAATCTTATTTATCCTTTTTATTACTGATCTTCACACAAAAAAGTGGGAATATGCTAATATTTGCAGTTGACACAAAATTGGAATGTGTTGCCAATACATAGAAGGTTTAGAATATACAGTATTACATTGTAAACTGGCATAATAGGATGCAATTGAATAGCAGAAAGTGCAAAGTCATGCCTTTAAGGACTAATAAGAATTTTTGTTATAAGCTGGGAATGCATCAGTTGGAAGTGACAGAGGAGGAGGAGGACCTGGGCATATTAGTTGGTCACGGGATGAGTATGAGCTGCCACTGTGATGTGACCCCATACGGTCCTTGAATGAATTAGATAAGGTATTTTTAGTAGAGATAGGGACACATTATTACAAGGCACTGGGGTGAGATGTCATCTGGAATGTCTTGTGCAGTTCTAGTCCCCCATGTATAAGAAAAATGAATTCAAACTGGAACAAATGCAAAGAAGGGCTCCCAGAATGATCTGCGGAATGAAAAACCTGCCTTACGAGAGGAGACTCAAAGAGCTTGGCTTGTTTAGCCTAACCAAAAGACGACTGAGGGGAGATATGATTGCTCTCTATAATAAATACATCAGAGTGATAAATACCAGGAAGGGAGAGGAATTCTTTTAATCCAGTGCCAATGTGGACACAAAAACAAGTGGATGTACATTAGCCATCAGGAAGTTTAGACGTGAAATTAGATGCAGGTTTCTATCAGAGGACTGAAGTTCTGCAATAGCTTTCTGAAAGGAGCAGTGGGGACAAAAAACCTAGCTGGCTTCAAAACTGAGCTTGATAAATTTATGGAGGGGATGGGATGGGGCAGGCTAATAGGGCTGGCGCTAGGCAGTAAGCAGCCTCTGTGATGCAGCGGGGTGCCAGCATTTGAGGGGTGCCAAAAGGGGACAGCGCCATTGCGTTCCCCTGATGACGTCACTCGGATGCAGCGGCGTCACTCTGCTGCGGGGGGGGGGGGGGGCCACAATCCCCAGCACCGTTCCTGCAAGCTAAATTTGACAACTGACTGATCTTTGGCTACTTGTGGTAGATATATCAACGGTCTGTGATGGGACATTTGAGGGGGGGGGTTCTGAGCTATTACAGAGAATTCTTTCTTGGGTGCCTTGCTGGTGAGTCTTGCCAGCAAGCTCAGGTTTAACTGATTCCCATACTTGGAGTTTGGAAGGAATTTTCCCCCAAGGCAGATTGCAAAGGCTCTGAGGGTTTTTGCCTTCTTCTGTAGCATGAGGCACAGCTCATTTGCTTTAAAGTCTTTAAACTATGATTTCAGAATTTTAATATCTCAGTGATAGGTTAGAGACTTATTACAGGAGTGGGTGGATGAGGTTCTGTGGCCTGCATTGTGCAGCAGGTCAGACTAGATGATGGTATTGCTTTTTTCTGGCCTTAGAGTCTATGGCTATGTCTACATTAGCCAATTAGTCTGAACTAAGCAAGCTTAGTCCGGACTAACTTAGTTTGTGTCTATACTAGGCTTTGCCTGGTTCGAACTAAAAAAATTTGGTTAGATCGAACTTTAGTTCAAACTAGTGTGCTGTAGACGCCTTAGGTCGAACTTAAAATGTTCAAACTAAGCAGTTAGTTTGAATTAACTGCGCTTTCTAGTTTGAACTAACTTTTTAGTTTGAACTAGCCATGCTTTTTAGTTCAAACTAACTTTTTAGTTCAAACTAGAAAACGCATCTAGTTTGAACTAAAAAGCCACGGTTAGGCCAAACTAACCTTCAGTTACCATATATACTCACATATAAGCCAACATTTTTATGCCTGAAAATTACCTTTAAAACAGCCACTCAGCTTATACACGAGTCAATACAGCAGACAGTCCCATCCCAGGAGTTTTACTGGTAAGTCTCAGCCCTGACCATGCTCCAGACTGGAGCCCCAACACATGACCAGAGCAGCCACATTGGGAAGTCGACTTGGACTGGGGTTAAAGTAAGGAGGGGACCCGGGTTTCTGGAGTGGCTAGGTAGGGGGCCCGGGGAGAGGTTGGCCTGGGGGAGCCAGTGTAAAGCAGCAGCAGGGGTTGGGGGTGTCAGGGGAAAGCAGGGGCAGGGGAAAAGCAGCTGCCAGGGGATGTTGAGGTAAAGTGGCAGCAGGGGTTGGGGGTGTTGGGGTAAAGCAGCAGCAGGGGAATGTCAGGGGAAAAGCGGCAGCAGGGGGTGTTGGGGAAAAGCAGCGGCAAGGCATTTTGGGGTAAAGCAGTGGGGTGGAAGAGCAGCAGCAGGAAAAAGTGGCAGCAGGGAAAAACGGCAGCATGGGTGTTGGGGAAAAGTGGCATCCAGGGGGGGTGTCAGGGTAAAGTGGCAGCAGGGAAAAGCAGTGGCCAGGGGGTGTTGGTGAAAAGTGGTGGCAGCAGCAGCAGTGAAAAGTGGCAGCAGTGGTGAGGGGAAAATTAGCAGCAGAGGCAGGGGATTACAGAGGGTGTCAGGGACTCCAGGGGAAGCCAGCAGTACAGGGTGGGGAGAGTTAGTGGCCAAGGCCATGGGTGAACCTCAGCTTATACATGAGTCATCCAATTTTTACTGTTTTGGGGCCTCAGAATTGGGGGCCAGCTTATGCGCAGATTGGCTTATCCGTGAGTATGTACAGTGGTTTGAACTAACTGGGAACTGCTTAGTTCAGACTAAGGAAGTCTTAACTAATCTTTCTGATGTAGACATAGCCTATGTGTCTATGTCATTCTCTTTCCTGGTAGTGAAAAATAAAGATAATAGACAAAAGAATTCAAGAAGTAGGTACACAAAAGTCAAAGTTATATTCCTGATCATCTAAAATATGTCAGTCTGGAGACATAATTTCAAATATGGTGCAGCTGTCATCATACAATTCTTAGGAATGGCTATCCATAGTACAGTGCAACTCTCTTACAGTTATGGAGCAGAGTTTTATCCAATCAGTGAAAATGAAAATGCTGGGAAAATTGATCCCTTCTCAGAGCTGCTGATTGAAAAAGCAGCAAGACAGCTTAAGTGGCAATGCCAGTGGACACCTGTAGAGAACAGATCAACGTTGTTGGGGGTTTTCTTTCTTTATAGGTATCAGTGCACACAGAAATTGTTATAGTGGAGCAGATTAATCCTCCATGTAGTCCACATCCTCTCTCAGAAAATGGCCAGGACTCAGATGCTCAGAGAAAAATCCAGATATCATTTTTACTAACAATTATGGAATGATCAGCCAATGGGGAAATTTCTTCCTAATTCTAATACACTTTCTGGTTTGCTTATGCCTTGGATCAAGAGGGCTATATCCCTTATATCTACATTTATCCTATCTAATATAAATGTTTTGTTTGCTTTCATTGTCCATGTAAATGCCTAATATACTGCTTTGGGAAGCAATCAATGTGGTTCAATCTAACTGGGCTCTTCGACTCTTGTCTTTTGGTAGCAAATTCTAGACAGGTTAAAGATCTATTGTGCAACTGTGTAAAAAGTACTTCCTTCTGTTGGTTTTCAGTGTATTGCCTTTCAATTTTGTTGGATAGTCTTGTGGTTAAATATAGGGCAAATAGAAGCATCTAATTAATATTTTCATGTCATTTATAATTTTGTATATCACAGCCATGACTATTATTTATATCATCAGGCACTCAGGGCCCCATTGTGCTACACACTGACAAACACTTATTAAAATGACAGTCCCTAGCCCAAAACTTCCAGTCTCTCCTCATTTTCAGTGCCTCTACTAATTGTCATTGCCTGTTTCTAGATCCCTTCTATTTTTTCCTATAACTTTTTGAGCTGGGGTGACTAAAACTGAATCCTGTATTTCGGTGGTGACATGCCCATTTTTTATACATTCTATTGTTTTGGCTTGCTTTTTTGACTATTGCTTGCACATTTAGTAGATGTTTTCCTTGAGCTGTCCACAATGACTTCTTAATTCTCTTTCCTAAGTGATTACTGTTAATGTAGAATCCAGCAATGTGTTAGAGTGATTCTGGCTAATCTATGTGCTATTTATATCACACTCATCACCATGGTAGCTGAATGACTTTAAATTTTAAAAAGAAATGGGAGGACGGTGACATGTGGCTTATATCTTTAGTTGCTCTCATTTCCTCCTCCTAAACAGACTGTATGTGTTTGCTCTTGATTTATTATGGAAAAGCTAAGTCAAATGAGTGAATTTTGGGGTTGAGCCTTAGCTAGTGTAAATTATCATAGGCTAACTGATAACAGCTGACATCAGCTGAAGACCTGTCTCTTCATATTCTGCCTTGAACACTGTGAGAACTGAAGTCAGTCTAATCTGATCCAGGAGTTAGTTCTACGGTTGAGAATCATCTGCCAAAGGGAGCCCTTGAACTCAGAAGTCTCATCCTTTTGACTGATACTTTCCTTGCTCTAGTAGGTGTCATCAATATTCATGGTCATGTAAAGAGTGGCAGTTCTACAGATAAGCTGGCCCAGCTGAGCTTAGAACTATGAATATGCCTCCCATGCTCATGGTTTTCCATATCTTAACTGTGCTGCATTGTAACACAGATGTTTTAATAGAGGTTATATAATGCAAATTTCATGTGCATCTGACATTGCTGTATTATAGAAGTAAAAGAATGGAGCAAGCAGCTTTGTGCCATATACTTAGGGAGCAGTGTACTCCATGATTTTGCACCCATGGAATTTGCCACAGAATTAGCATCTTGCTGCTTAACAGTGTTACAGACCTAAGCTTTCTTTAAGATTGTGTTTTTATCCCTCATTTGTGAGGAAACCTTGGCAATGAATGTAAGAAACCTGTGAAAAGAATGTTGTCTTCCTGAATCTTCAGAGAGCTTAAAAAAATCATTTTAAAGGAGGAGTGAAGTACTCCTTTCATCCCTAGCTTCCCCTTGACACCATATGACACATAATTATGCTTTGTCAATACAAAAATATCCCCATAGAGAAAATGCAGGTGATATAAAATAAATGTAAATTAATATCAAATAAATAAGTGTCATTCTAGCTTTGGAACTTACATGGATCCTGTTATCATAGCTTCTGAGTGCCTCATGATCTTTAAGTTTAATGTATTTATCCTCACAATGCCCCTGTGTACTAAGGATGTAGCATTTTCCCTATTTTACAGAGGCTAAAGATCTAGTTCCACAAAATGGATTCAGCATCACAATACCTAGCTTTTAGATGCTTAGAACATGATAGGAACAATGAAATGCTCAAGTTAGGCACCTAGGCTCCCTATACAATGAATAGGGAGAAACAGGCATCTTAGAATGGGAGTCACAAAGCCAGCATGTTAGGTGAGGAGCTACCTAAACGAGCCAATTGGAGATGCCAGCAAGAAGTCTGTGCAAAGCCCTACCCATCTCTTGGAGTACGGCTCCTGTGTCTGGGGGGCAGTGAAATGTTTACCTCTGCTTATGGTTTACTAAATGGGAGAAGATAGGGTGTTCAGCTGTCAACGCTTCTGTGGGGCCTGATCTGGTAGGTGAGTTCAGAGGCTACCTGACCAGCAGGAGGAAGACAGCAGCAGACTTCCTTGTATCCTTCACCCATTGTTTAGACAGCTCACTCAGGAGGTCAGAGACCCCCAATTCAAGCTTGCCTTAGGAGAGGACACTATTCAAGTGAGTGCCCTAACTCTTTTGGTAGCCCAATTAATAGATAATTATTCAATTATTTTATTGACATGTGACATCTTCAGTAGAAGAGTACATGTTGGCTAAGAGCTTTTATTTCTTGTTTCCTTAGCATGAAGCTAGTGAGTTTCCTTATGAACGCAACTTAAAGACACTGTTCATAGACTCCTCCAAAAGACTGAGGAATCAACAATAACAATTGTGCGCAGGTAACTTCCACACAAGCTGTTGTGAGTCAAAACTTATTTCCTTGCAGCTGTTTGGTTTTATTCCCAAAACGAAGTGAAAATGAAACACAATCAAAGTCATTCCTTCTTCCCAAGTTTAACACCTCCTGGGATCCTCTCTGACTCTTGCTCAGCCCATGCCCACATGGGCTCACTCTCTCCTCTCTCCAGGACCAGCTCTACTATGAGGCAAGAGACAGACATGGCTTCAGGTGACAGTTCTTAGGGGCACCCAGCCCCCCTGAAGATCACGCTGGCTCCTGTCTCTTCAACTCTTTCCTAGCAGTTCAGACACTGTTAGTTAACCTGCAGCTTAAGTCATGTAGGCAGAGTGCACTTTAAATCCCTCTGCACGCAGACACTGGAGATTTTTAAACTTTGGAAAACCATTTTCAACCTCCATGAATGAGATGGGGGGGTTGCCAAATCAAAATTGGGGTTGGGGCACCACAACCCCTGGAGCCAGACCTGCCTTTCTCACTCCCCGTGCCTTTTTTTTTTTCCTGGTGGGTAACTAGCTCCCTGTAATCATGAGCAAGCAGTTCATTAAATATTTTGCAGCAAGCTCATCATCTGCTAACAGGGTAGGGGTTTCAGACAAACACTGCCAGTCTGTTACTACATCATATTTCCCTTTGGGTCTTTGTGTGCAACTTTGTCTTAGGGCATTAAACATATTCTCACCTAAAGCAATACTGCAGGCAGGCATCTCAGAGAATACAGGTTTCACACAGCCTACAGCACAGTCACAGAACCTGAGAACAACTCAGATATATTTAGAATCTACATAGTCATTATGTTCACCCTACAAAAAAAAAAAAAAAAAAAATCAACAAAAAAAAAATCCACACAACTCACAGCTGGAGAATTTTAGTAATCTTCTTGGCATTGGTTGGGGCTTGATTCACCTGTTCTTTGTTTGATGGGAAGGAATTGGATAACTTGGGGAAAATATTTTTATACTGTGGTCACCATGCAGTTATCACTGTGAAGGTAGTGTTATAATAATCACCCAGCAAGAGCTTTCTGGGCCAAGCCACTTATGCCACTGAGAATCCAACATGTCAGCAGGAAAGTGCATCTTACCACAGGAATGAAGTAAAATAACTGCTTATGAAGTTAGGAGCATGTAACAGCCATCTGCCTTGAAGAACACCCACATGCAGAGTCCAGCATGCAAACTTCAGCATACAAAGAAGAGAGGCATGTTGTCAAACAATGGAGAGGTTGTTGTGGCAAGGAACGCATCAGTCTTTGCAAGGCCAATGCACACACACCTAAGGGTGAATTCCTGAAATCTATGACTTATATAAATTGTTGGCTGAACAACTTAAAATGTGCAGTGTGAAATCCTAGGTTTCATCTTCAGTGCTACATGCTGCCAAGAGAGAGTGAGTGAAGAAAAAAAATACTGAAAATTTGAATAATCAACCAAAATTTATCTTGACTGAATACTGTTAATGTCTGACTCAAAATTGTTACCATCTCATTCTCAAGTCTCCTATCTTATCCAGTTTAAAGTCCTTCTTGAAGACATATGATGTGCTACTCAATTAATTCAGACCATCCTGTTTGTGTTCCCCACACCTAACCTCTGTCGCTTTGTTGATTTGTCCTTAGAACATGAGCTACTCAGAGCAGGGACCAACCTTTCTTGAAAGTCTGGAAAGCATTTGCCGCATTGTAGCTGCTACTCTAAATAAATAAGAAGAAAAATCCTCCAGATTATACAGTCCACGATTTGTACTATATTTAAATCTTAAAACTCCTTTGCCAATAAATGTTGTTTGGTTTTTGAGTTTAATAGCTCCTATTTTTGTAGGATAACTAAATGACAGGGCTAAATCCTGTAGTCTTTAAACAAGACAAAACTTCAACTGACTTCAATTGTATGTTGTAATGTTATTTTAGCCATGTTGTCCCAGGATATTATTAGCAAAACAAGGTAGATGAGTCCCTGATGACGTGCTATGGAGGTCTGGTTGGTGGTTGAGGGTCAGGTCCATCACTAGAGCACAGCAACTGGGGCTTTGCCCTGGGAACCATATCAAGCAGCTCCAGGTGACCACTCGATTGAGGGGTGCACAGTCCATGCTGCTTGCCATGGCGTGCCCCAGGCACCAAAATATCTAGTTCCACCACAGTTGTGGGTAATAACTGGTAGCATTCTGTTTTCTTTCTTGGGCTTCTCCTGCAGTGGTTGACTTCAGGGTGCCCGCCTGGCTCTGTTGGTCTGTTTCTTCACTTCCGCAGGTGATCTGACCTCATCTTCCTCTATATGCTGGTCACCAGTATTTGAATCTAAACTACTGCATTGATTTGCTGCAACAGTCTGACCTGATCCTATGACTTACACTTCCTGCATATATTTTCCTCCCATTCTGTAAGTTCCTCATTTTCAATGCATCTGATGAATTGGGATTTTCTCCCACTAAATCTCATGCGATAAATAAATTTGTTAGTCTTTAAAAGTGCCACAGGACTCTTTGTTTGTTATAGTTGTTACTAGCCATTTAGTATCCTGGATGAGGTAGACTTCATGTTAGGATAGACATGTAGAATGCCATGTTGGGATAGACATATAGAATCCCATGGATTTTGAAAGGTGTGTTGTGGGGGATAGCAGTAGAGATAGGGTTGTAGGATTTGCATCCTTCATTATGGCAAGGTCTGATGGTGCTAGGTTCTGGTCTGTGCAGAGTTTGTGTCTGATGATGGTGAGGTTGGGGTTGTTTAAAGGTCAGAAGAGGAGGTTCAGCAAAGATGTATTTTGGGATGTGGTCCCCATCAAGTAAGGATTATAATTGTCTAATGATACCCCATAGGGCTTCCAACATGGGGTAGCCAGTGACAACCAGTGATGTAAGATCTGAGGATCTCTGTGCATGTGAGCAGCATGTGTATATATTGAAACAAAGTTCTGTTGGGGTATCATGGTCCATTCCACAATGCTATCTACTTCTCTGGCAAAAAGTCCTTGTTTGACATATCCACAGTAGTGCTCATATCCAAGACTTTGTGAAGGACTCTATCAAATACTTTACTACAGGCTGATGCATTAAGCCAAACTTAATTGCTGATGCAACTCCATTTACTTCAGTGGACTTACACCAAGGATGAGTTTCCCCACACACCTGCACTTCCTTCAAATCTTAGGGGGCTCAAATTGCCCTGAATGAAATCAGTGGTAAAATTCTCAATGATCACAAAAAGAGCAGACTCAGGCTATGATTAAGACCAATTGACTACACCTGTCAAATTTATTAATACCTTTCTTCCTGTAGAACTAACCTCTTTCATATCACAATTAAAACTTTTTTAAAGTTCAGCTAACAATAATAAAGATTAACCATGTTGAGGTCACTTGGTTTCACTGTAGGATATACAAACAGGAAGTAAGATCATAAAGCCTGGTTACATTAAAAAGATAGATTGACTCAGGGTGTCAGAGGTGAAAAATCCACTCCCCTCAGCAATGTTGTTAAGCCACTAGGTCAGAAGAATTCTTCCATTGCTCTAGCTACCACCTTATGCGTAGGTGGATTCAGCACCGGATTATCATGGGGGCTGAAGCCCTGAGCCCCAGCCCAAAAGGGGGTGCCAGGCTTTAGCTCCTAAAAGCCCTGATCTGCCACCCACTCAGCACCAGCAGGGCTTGGGGGCGGGCTGAGAGGGCTCCTGCCCTGCCCACTGCTGGGAGGGGTGGAGGGGACTCTGGGGCTAGAGACTGGGCTTTGTGCTGCTGCCCCTCAATCAACTGGTCTGCCCCTGGGAGCAGAGCAGGCCAGCGTGTGTTTGTTTCACGCCTTGGGAGGCGCCAACTGGCACACAGCACAGTCTTCTAGGGCCTGTAGCCCTGGGAGAGGCTGCACCACCCACCAGCCAGTCCCACCCCAGGGTCAGACTGACCAGAGCAGAGACTAGGGCAGGAGTGCCATCTGTCCCCAGGACCACCCCCATGATGGCCTGCCTGCAGGCCACCATGCTGAGAGTGGTGGGGACTCCAGAAGGGGTGAAGGGCCCTGCAGTGGGGAGTAGTCCAGAGCCCCCAGGACGGTCAGCCTTGGGTGGATTACTTACACCACTGCAAAAACCTCTTCCATTGGCATTGGTAGGGTAAAAACAGAAGTACTGCACCCACCCTACATCCCAAGTAGGGTGTTTTGTGTGGCTCTACCTTAATGGAATCTTTGATGGGCTACATCCTCTCTCTGCTAATGCAGGGCAGGAAACAATCTTTCTATCCGTAAAGGAGCCCTTGGGAGACCAGCTCATCTAGCAACTAATGCACTCAGTACTGCGTCTCAGCAGGAAGGCCTTTCAGTCCACTTCCTAACTCAACGATGGGTTTAGCTTCATTTCGGGTTTACAATGTCCTTACCCTCTTCTTCTCAGAGAGAATGAGACAGAAATGTGTCTTCCACCACCTCTGAAGTAAGGGCAGTTGGTAGGGTAATGTAGGTCCTCCACTCAAGTTGGCACTGAATTAGGGCACCGTGAGTGTGAACAGCATCCAGCATTCTGGAGTGCCTTCAAAGTTACCCTTCCTGGGTCATTTTCTACCATTTCTCTCTCCCCCATGGCTCCATATAATATAAGGTAACAAAGAGAAAGAAAAGACAGCTGAGCCTTCAGCCCCAATCAGCTTCTGGGTGCAGTCCTATTCCTCACACACAAATTCTTCTTTGGCATCTTTGTTCAGGAGCCCTCAAGGTAGATCTGTCTTCCTCCCCAACACCATCTTCTGAACTAAGTTGCTTTCTTTCAAGTTTCCTTTCCAGTAATGCAATCCAGAGTGTTATCATTGGATCAAAAGTGTGGCCTAGCTTAAACAGAAGTTAATATCTCTACAGAAATACACCTTTTCCTATTTTTAGTGGTAGCAGATCTGACAGTTATTATCCTTCTATTTTAAAAATTGCCTCCCCTAATTCTAACTTATGGTGACACCTCACTTCCCAATATCCAATTGACATTCTTTTGATGTATCTTTTGGGCTGCTGCCTAAGTACATTTGCAAATAGTTTAGTACTCATTTCAAGCTGAAATATTCCCAGAATTCCTCCAGCAATCAATTATTTATTACTTACACATGTTAAGATCAAAAAGAAAAGAAATAGATGTATATTTTATTCTGACAGGAGGTCTATGGGGATTACAAAAACCAGAAACCTTAATGCTAAATTTGTGTAAAAAAAGGCAAAAATGGGGATTCCCCAGTCAGTTTTCTTCCCTTTGAGGGAGCAAATGGCCTGGATTAATCAGTTATTCTTCTTGTTTTTATTCAGTGGTTAGAGATGAACACTTAACTGTACTTCTCAGTATTATTTGACCATAGTTCTCAGTATTTTCAAAGAACAAAGCATATTCTGTTGTGCTACATCTATATAACCCCATTAGCCCCAATCTTACCCTCAGTAACTTGGGGAAGCATCTCTGATGATTCTCATTGTGGGACAATTGGGTGCCAGTCTGCAGGAGAGCTTGTGAAAGTCATGCTGGAGGATGAATGGATTTTTTGTTACATTTATAAAAGTTACCATTTATAAGGGGCATAATCTGTGATTATATAAAATACATTCCAGTTTGGGGGGGAAGGACCACAACTGGTGGATTTTAGGAACATCATTTCTACTTCACTGAATTGCCCAGCAGCCATAACAGAGGTAGAAGGACACTTTCAAAAGTGCCTTTAATTAAGGGCAAGGACAGGATTCAGGGAGACCTAGATAAATTGGAACAGTAGGCCAATAAAAATCTTATGAAGTTCAATAAGGACAAGTGTAAAATCCTGCACGTGGGACGGAAAAACCCCATGCACCGCTACAGGCTGGGAAACATTCAGTTAAGTAGCAGCAGTATAGAAAAGGACCTGGGGGTCCTGGTGGATGGGAAGCTAGATATGAGTCAGCAGTGTGCTCTTGCTGCCAAAAAGGCCAATGGCATACTGGGCTGCATCAAAAGAAGTATTACCAGCAGATCAAGGGAAGTGATCATTCCCCTCTATTCTGCACTGGTGAGGCCACATCTAGAATACTGTGTTCACTTTTGGGCTCCCCACTACAAAAAGGACAGGGACATGCTAGAGAGAGTTCAGAGGAGGGCAACCAAAATGATTAAAGGGCTGGAGCACAAGCCCTAGGAGGATAGACTGAAAGCATTAGGCTTATTTAGTCTGCAGAAGAGAAGATTGAGGGGGGATTTAATAGCAACCTTCAATTACTTGAAGGGATGCTCTAAGGAAGATGGAGCTCGACTGTTCTCGGTGGTAACAGAGGACAGAACAAGGAGCAATGGTCTCAAGTTGCGGTTAGGGAGGTCGAGGCTGGATATTAGAAAAAACTTTTTTACTAGGCGAGTGGTGAAGCATTGGAATGAGCTGCCAAGGGAGGTGGTGGAGTCTCCATCTTTGGAGGTGTTTAAGGCCCAGCTGGACAAAACCATGACTGGGATGGTTTAGTGGGAGTGTTCCTGCCTCTGGCAGGGGGTTGGACTAGATGACCTATGAGGTCCCTTCCAACCCTAGGATTCTATGATTCTAAGGCAGGATCCCTTCCACTGACTTTACTTGGTTCAGGATCAAACCTGTCATAAATATCTGAGTAGCTGTGGAGCATTACAGGCCTGCCCAATGGATTCAATAGGATTTGGTTCAGGACAATAGTGTCCAAAATGAAATTTGACTGAAAGCCATCATGGCTCTGAAGCTTTTTTGATCTAGCATTCACTCACCTCTTGACCACTGACAATCTTACATAAAGAACCCTAAACTACATCTATTAACCAAGATTATGTCCCAGATAGAAGTAACAAAAAACGTTTTTCCAACATAACCTTGTGTAATTTACAAAAATCCAGTTTTCACCTATAGTAGTTCATCACTTTAGCAAGGAGCACCTACCTGTTCCACCACCAGGTGAGGCAGAACTGCTCTAAAAGAGAGAGGAGAAAGAAAGGAGACAACCAGACATGAAGGACAATAGGATCATTCCAGTTCAGAAGTGAAAACTGTTAGAAGTGGGAAATATTTTCAAACATAGACTTGATTTACCATGATTTAACTCCATGATCTGCAGTATTAAAATCTTCAGCAATGAAACAGAAAATTGTCACGTGCCCAACAGTCAAACCTTAAACTTGCAAATGACAAAACTCAGCCAAGACCTCAGATCCTTCTCACTGTAAGTAACATTGCTATGGATAAGCATTCTTCAATTGGTATTTTCCATTTTATACAGTAAACTCATCATACTATTGCAAAAATCCATGCACTGGTTGCACCAATGTAATTCAATCTGTCATGTAACAGAAGAATACAGCTCTCCTCAGAGGTAAAGAGCAACAAGGAAGGCCTTCCTCAGGAAAGATCTAACTAAACCCACTAAGAGATCACATCAGCAAAGAGATTGGAAACAGAAGAGGAGCACCCAGAAACACTGGAGAAAATATGAGTAGTAGTACTCTGTTCATGCTGACAAGTTCCAAAGGGGTTGCTCCCTTAGTCTAGTTCAGCAAAACAAACAAGGAGTCTGGTGGCACTTTCAAAGACTAACAAATTTATTTATCACTGAGCTTTTGTGGAGAAAATCCCACTTCATCAGATGCTTTGTAGTGCTTTAGAAGTGTCATAGGACTCTGTCCTGTTCATTCTGCCACCCATTGCTGGACTTTGTGTCTGCCTGACGGCTTTCTTTTTATTAATTCTCATTGCCTCTTACAGCTTTGAGATAGGATTTACTTGGCAAGCTTGATGTTTTCTGATAGATGAGTAGATTATACAAACTGAGGAAATTAAACTTTTGTATTGTCTTAGGGTAGATCTAATGCCTAATGAATTTGGGGCCTTCCATTTGTCATGTTTGAAATAGATGTATTTAGTAATCTAAACTAGATTACATCAGAACAATAACTGATTTTATTAAAAAGAGTTTAATTCAACAATATGAAGGGAGAGGAGAATTCAAGCCCAAATGAGTGTCACCCACACAGATCCACCAAGAAGATGTTAAATGACAATACGAATATGAACATAATGAAACTCATGTTTGACTTGGAACAAACTCATTGGCAGAACCAACGGTGAACACAGGAAGCTGTTCATTAGCTCACATAAATTCCTGTTTCTAACTTAGCTTAACTTTTGAGGGGTGATGTCTTTTACAGAACCAGCCTTTCACACTTCTTTATACTATGTTCTTATTAGATGCTTGCTTACTCTATTTTTGCTTCCCCCATGCTTTTGTTTCTTGCTTTTAAATACTTAGGTTACATTTTTCTTCAAGGATTTTATAGGCAAATGTAGATTTTGGAACAGAGCTGTAATAATTCTTCAGTGACCAGCTGTTGATTTAAAAGGAAGTTTAATTTTAGGTAGAGAACTTTTGCTATGTGGAAGAGTAAATTCTGATTCATCTATGGTGCACAGGAAGCTGTACTGCGTTTCCCTCCCCAAGATCCACACCAACTACATGACTTGCTTATTAATTAGTTGTGAATAACATATAACCTTCTGTAGGTAAAGAGCAGAGGCCAGCAAACTCATTTTTCTTAAGGCTGCAATTCAGCTTTAAACCCTTTCTCCTCAAGCACTGATCTGTGCATTCCCTACAACATATATCTTAAACACGTGCAATGGGAAACACATGCTCACCTTGTAGGATGAGTCAGTGTTCACCAAACCAGGAAAAGTTGTACTGAGTGAGAGAGAACATCTCCAGGAAACAAGTTCAGAATGAAAGATGCATTTCCAATAGCATCTGCTCTCCCTTCTAGAAAAAAAACTATTGTTTTGGTATATTTTGCAGCTGTAACTGCTACACAAACACTGCTGGTGTTATTACACAGACAGTGCTGATGGCTCGAGGAGTACCCTCAGGCTGCTCACATACCAAGCAGAAGTCTAATTTCCTATCTCTATAAATGGAACTGCTGGTGTGCAAGATTTCCAGACACTAATCTACTGAGTTAGGGAAGTTCTGCCTCTCAGCAGCTGTAATGTCATGTGCCAGGTGGTGGGACAGTTTAGAAAGGTCATTGGCCGCCCAAAGGAAAGAGATATAGGATACACAAGGAAGTGAAGCTGAAGCCTGGAGCTATGGGCAGAGTGATTAGGGTGCTGATAAGACCACTCTGGAAGCAGAGGGATCTGGATTCCCTTCCTCTTCAAAGGTGGGAAACCACAAGAGACCTAAAGAGTGGGATGTTCTACCCCCTCCCCCAGCAGACTAAATTGCTGCCTGTACTTCAAACGCTGTGACTATGCCCCAGAGAGAGGCACAACAGCCCAGTAGGAAGAGATCCAAAGCGAATATAACTTGGGATAGACTGTGACAGGTCCCTGTTCACCACCATGGCATCTCCTGCTGGCCATCCCAGGGGACTGCTCTAGTGGTCAATATGCCGTCTCCAGAGATGCATCACCCATCCTTTCTACATTGTTAAGCCCATGTCTTCCCGCAGTCATGGTACACACTTCTCAGCACAGCTCTCCAGTTTTGATTCAGTCCCTACTCCTCCCCCTTCAAGGGGGGCTTCAACTATCCTCAACCACTTTTTTCAGGAACACTGTGGGCACTGAGTCAGGAGGGCCCAGCTGCACCCTAGCTGGAATCAGCCTTACTATCTCTGTCTATCCCTCATTCCAGGGCCCAGGAGCTGTACCTCCCCTGGAGCCAGCCTTATAGTCCATCCCAGCCCTTGCTTCAGAACTGATAGCTGCTCCTTCCCTGGAGCTAACCACTGCTCTAACTAAAGGTGACTGGCCAACCTTCTCTCCATAAGCTCCTGAGAGTGACTGACCTTTCCCTCACACTGGCAGCCCTTTGTATATGGGCCTGCCTGGCCCTGATTGGCTGCTTTCCCTTATACCCTTCTGATTGGCTGCTACCCTCACAGCTTTTCCAGGACTCCATTAGCCCCTCCTCTGCCAGGTTGAGGTACCTGCTCCACCACATAGACCAACCAGTGTTCTGGATACTGTAGCAGCCCTTTAAGGCCCTGGGTTGGGACCCAAGCAGTGGTTCTCAAACTTTTTGGGGTCATGACACACTTGGCAGTGGGATTCAACCATACAGGACACACCAACTCACTACGCTCAGGCAGGGCCATCCTGGGGGAGGGAGGGGGTCAAGAGGAGAGATCACCCCAGGCCACACACCCCATAGCCGTGCTGCCCCACACCATGCTGCCTTTGGTGCAGAGCTGAAGGCAGCGGGAGAGTGGGAGCACAGAACCTGGCCACTGCTCTGAGCCAGCCCTCCCTGCCTCCAGAGAGGAACAGCTGGCCTAGGGGCAGGGCAGGCTGGCCCAGAGGCTAGGCACCATTCTCTTGTCCCGATCCTGGGCCAGATGTTCCTCCCGGGGGGGGAGGGGGGCTGGCCCCAGAGGCAGAGTGGGAAGGTGGAGCCCAGCCCCTGGACTGGCCCACCCTGCCCTCGGGGTGGAGTGGCTAGCTCAGGGAGGGGAGGAAGTACAGCCAGCCCCCCCATCTCCCCAGTGTGTGGAGGGAAGCAGGGGTCTCCCCACATGCCAATTGGCCCTGGGACCCACATCCCTCTGGGGACAGTCGCCCTCTTGATGAATCAGTCATTTCCCCAGCTCTCTGTGACACATCTACTGCTGTGTGGTGACGCAGTAATGTGTCCCAGTACAGTGGCTGAGAACCGCTACAGTAGATTCCCCCAACTTGTGACAGAACCAGAAGGGAAGAGGAAATACACAGAAGGGGCTGAGACTCACTGTGTGCAACCTAACAGCCCCTCTTCCTCCCAGACTACTAGACCAGAGAAACTGAAAAGGATTGTGGAGCTGTGGCCTAACCACTAGGTAAGCTGGCTGTTAGACTGACCCGCTATAAAAATTGGTGATGAATGTGGGCAACAACTTTGTCAGCGACAGACTGGGACTAATAACCTGTCCTGTCATAAGCACTCTGGTGAGGGCACCACTGGGCCCATATGGTGGAAGAGGGGCAGGAAAAGGAGGTGGAGCAGGGAGTGGGGAGCAGCCACCACATGCCAGCCAGGGCACTGCTTGCAGTGCCAACATAGGGGGACTGGAAGAGAATCAGCCACTGTGCACTGGCCAGAGGCCTACTGGGCCCATGTGGTGGGAGAGGAGCAGGGGGGGAAAGGATAGAGCCCATGTGGTGGGAGGGGGGAGCAGCTGCCGTGCTCAGCCAGGCCAGCTGGAAGGCCTGATGAAGGCTCCTGTGACAGGGCCATAGTTAGTTTTTTCCTAAGAGATTGGCTTTCCAGCCCTTGAGTGCATCAACCCTCTAGAATATGCTAGATGCCTAGTCCACCAGTGGAGCCTGTGGAAGAGCTCATGGGTCTAGAAATTGGGTCTGCAGTGAACATTTCTTCCTCATTGCCACCAGGGGCCCAGAAGGATTGGCACCAAGAAGTACTGAGATTCTGAAGCATGCAGGAAGTCCCACCCCAAGGGACATGAGTGATAGCCATCCATGATTCCCTGGTTCACTTGAATTCCCCACGTAAACCTGGAAGACACTTCTGGGAGTTTACTGGTGAATGCAGATCTCCAGTGTGCATTGGTTAGATGCCACCTCACTGCAACACATCATGCTTCCAGATTCCTGATCCTGATCCTGGTTTACTGTCATTGGCTTAAGACCACTGCTACCCTGGTGAAAGATCCTGGCCTGGTGCAATCCCAATTCTTGCCTGATGCTCTCAATTTGGTAACAGACTCTGTGGTTTTGACCCAACCTGGCTCTGACTGATCTCTGACTTTTGACCCTGACAATAAGCAGGTAAGTCTGTGCCCATGATACAGCCCTGACAGACAGATTTTTTTAAAAAAAGGTGGGGAGAGGAAGAGAGTGAAGGGAGTCATGGAGATGGATCTCAGTAAAAAATATCCTGTGGTCCCAATGCAAATTAATAATGTCAGAATCTTAAGCTTAATAATCTAAGGATGTCAGAGAATGTTTGGCAAAGGCTGAGTGAGAGCCCTCAAATACCGTATTTCTACCATGCATGCACAGGGATGTTCACCCCATGCCCATGAGATGGGTGGTTAGCTATACAGCACTGTGTGGACAAAGCCTGCCTGTGAGTTAGCCACAAACCTGGCCTATCTCATGATAATTCAGTGGGACTGAGAGTTCATTATGTACTGGGTAGAGGCAGGGCAAGGGGATTCCCAAAGGAAATAAAAAGGGAGTCTGTGGACAGAACTATAGAATCTCAGGAAATGGCTAGGTTGGGGAAAGGGTGATCACTTAGGAGAAGAGATGCCCAGGTCTCCAATTAATGGCTCCACCCCTACTGATGTCTTAGAGCCCCTAGGGACTCAAGCCAAGAACCCACATATCCCACAACCTATGCACTTTGATTAGATCGATAGATCGGGCAGGCAAGAAGATAAAGCCAAGCTGATTTTACTGAACAATAAAGTCCTCTGATGCTGAGGTGAGCCTACGAGGAGCTTGCCCAGGTAAGTGATAAAGTAAGGAAACAGCAGCTGGTACAGAAGGAGAAACCAGGAACTTGTCTTCTTTTACTCCATTATCAAAGTCTTTATTTTACAGGCAACAGCATCTGATGTCAGCCTTGGAGTGGTACTGTCATAAAAGGGTGCAAGAGAGGAACATCCTGTCATCTATATTGGCAGGAAGGAAGTTGTTTCCCTGGAAAAAGTCACCTACTTGGTGATTGAGAAGGAGGACTTAGCAGTAAAGTAGGCTATCAAAGTCCTGCGCTACACCTATGAGGTCACCTCTTTCAGCTAGTGACTGACCATGCACCTCTATGACAGCTAAAGTTTATGAAGGTCCCTGACTCCTGAGTCATGCAATGGTGTTTGTCTTTGCAATCATACTGTATTGCAGTGCTACAACTACGTCAAGCCAGCATGGATCATAGAAATGCAAGCTTCTTTTCATGAGACGAAGGGCTAGCGTCAGCACATGCTCACCTGGACTGAAAAAAGGGAAGGTGTAAGGTGAGGTTTAAAATCTCACACTAAACCAGAAAAAGGCATAGGGCAACAATAGGCCGGAAAGGCGAGTTAGCCCCTCAACATCTGGGAGGCATACTCTGGATGGAGTGAGAGTTCAAAAGAGCACTGGCAGGCCAGGGGAAGGAGCTGCATGTGGCACCAGAAGGTGAGATTGAAGCATGAAGCTAGGGGCAGGAGTGAGTATGGCCCTACTAAGACCATTGGAGAAGCAGTGATCTTGATTGCCCCCCTCCTTTCAGGAGTGAGAACCTACAAGAGGTCCCCAAAGAATGGGACTTTACCCCACCAGGCAGACTAAATTGCTACTCTTAAAACTGTGCCCCAAAAAGTAGGAGCTGCAGTTCCATAGGAAGGAAGTGGAGGTGGGGGAGAGGACTGCAACACTGGGTAAACCAACAGGTGGTCTCAACACTGCAACACCCATTTGGGGCCCTGAGCTGGAACCTGGCAGAGTCCCCTCCCTGCCCTTCTGTCAAGACAGAGCCCCAGGGAGACAAAAAGAAACAAACGGGAGGGACTCAGACATGCTTTATGGAATCTGACAGGTCCTCCTGTTCCAAAACAGAAAGACTGGAAAGAACTGTGGAGCCAGAGCTTGACCACTAGGCCTGCCAGCTTTCAGACTGGCCTGTTACAGTGAGTCATAAACACTATGTGCTGAATGTATCAAGGAATAAGAGATAAATTTATCAGTGTAGTGAACCCTAAAATTATACTTTATTCTATTTTGGGGGCTTGGACAGCTGACTGTCCTTCAACTGTGGTATCCAGTCTGCACTACACTGTAACATTACATCAATATATACTTATTTATTTAATGTCATCGGTGCACATGGCACTTTACAGACCTAAGAGGAGAAATCTCACCCAGAACCCTCACAAAGCAGGCTCAGTGGTAGAACAGAGGTGAGCTCTGAGACAAATGATGTTTTCATATGCATGTGGATCCAAATAATACAATCACACTTTTTAAATTACTGCAGCAACTAATTTGGTGAGAACAATAAAATCTGAGAACAAAATAATAACAAATTTAATTCACTTTATGCACCAAACAGGTTAGGCCTTTGCTATAAGTTGCAACCAGCCCTTGCTATTCTTGAGGTCAGTTCAACTTTCAACCAATTTACAAGTGCACTTGTTCACAATTAACCAGCCATTTGGACTCTGCCACACCAAACAGTCCAGACACAGTCATCATGGCTCTTGAAGTTCCATTCCTTACAGTGTTTCCCTACCTTGGGAAAGATGAGCCTTTCTTCTGGAAAATAAAACCAACTATTCCATACCTGCAGCACCTTCATGCATTAGTAAAGATCAATCCATTTTAATTCATGTACCTCCTATGCCCTCTGGCTCAATAGTGGATGATGAATTTTGGAGCAAAGGGAATGTAGCAGGAAATAAATCATGTTTGCTTCCATGGCACCATTTTTGCTCCACATCTGGAGAAGGATAGGAGTGGCCCTAGGTGAAATGCCCTCATATGCTACCTACACATTCAATTACTTTTTGCCAGCACCAGGCTTTTACCTGCTTCCAGGTTACTCCTCCTTCTCTTCACCCTATTGCATTCCCTCTCTTTACCAACACCCTCTCCTGTCCTGCCCCACAAGATTCCTCTAGCAGCTTCATAGCCTTACAGTCCTAGCCAGCAGAGCCTGAGAGAGGGAGCAAGAGCTTGTCACCCAAGCTATCTATAGCACCTGTACTGCTAACCTTCAACAATCCCTTTAGTCTGTCCTTGAACTGAACAAGTGTAAATTGTAGAATGCCCTGAACTCAAGTGTTGCACTATTTCAACACTCAGGGGCCCTTTGAAGTCAATTTAACAAGGTCAGCTTTAAGCCCGACCAGGACCTGGGGTGTGGCAAGGAGGTGGAGCCCAAGCCCCGACCCTTCCTGCTATCAAAAGTCAATTTAAAAGCTTAAGTTAACTTTCAGGGCAGGTTTTATTAAGTCAACTTAAGCAAATGCTTAAGTTGACTTAATAAATTCTGAATTGGGTCATGGAGTTCCTTACGTTGACTTAAGGCAGGTTAAGTGAACCTAAGGCTCCAGTGTAGACATGCCCTAACTGACCTATGTAGACCTTGCTGGCATGCTCTTAAAAGGTACCTGGAGCTTGTCAAACAAATTCTTTTAAAACTCATTATAAAAGGTGATTTTCCCCTCTTCTTATCTGCTGTTCCACACTGTTTGAATCAAAATAGCCTGGTTGGTTTGCTGAAAAAGTCTGAACTGGCCTTGTGACTTACCATCCTCTCCATTTATATATTCTTTTCCATACTGTAGTTTCCATTTCATGCATCTGATGACATGGGATTTTACTCTTCACAGCTCATGCGATAAATGCATTTGTTAGTCTTTACAAGTGCCACATGATTCCTTGTTTGCTTTACCTCCTGTGATACTTTGATTGCACAACCTATGTATGTGTCACATAACAGTGGAGAATGAGAAGAACACCCTGCTACTAAAAACAAATTGCAAGCAAAACAAATCTATAGGAGGCTGCTATGAATTTGCTGTGTTTGCCCTTCATATTTAATGACACACATGGTGCAGAGCTTGCCTCAACAACTTCCATAGACAAGCTACTACTGCCCTGGCTAGTTCTTTGCATGTCTTCCTTCCACCCAACCCGCAACTTTGTGACAGGCTGGTGCAGATCATCATAAAACTTTCTCTCCTTTCTTTGGTGCTTTAATGAGCAATGAGATAATCAGCAGCCTTACAATTTAAAGTATCACCACTAGATGCTGAGTTAGCATCCACTGAAATAAAGGTAAATGATCTTGCTATTATTTCCCACCTTTCTTGTTCCCAGTGTAAGAAGAGTTCATGCAAAAGACCTCCCCATGGTTCTCTATGTTTCTTCCTCTCTGAGAGCTGGGGCTACACACAACCACAAAAAATGGGCCACTCTAGCTCATATAGTTGGACCTTTCTCAAGTCCACTGCACTATCCTGCCCACAGCTTCTGATAAGGGCACAGAAAATCAGCATAATGTATACAGTTCTGTGGGTATCCTTCTAGATCCCAGCAGTGATCAGTTTATGCCATGACAGATGTGTTTACCCCATTTAGCCAACATAAATCCAATACAAATATTATGGCTAGCAAAAATGACCTAGACCCTTTTCAAAATCAGCTACAGTAGAACCCCAGAGATATGAACAACTCTGAACTGTTTACAGCTTTGCAACATTGTGGTTGTTTTTTCAAAAGTTTACAACTGAACGCTGAACTTAATACAGATTTGAAACTTTATTATGCAGAAGAAAAATGTTGTTTTAACCATCTTAATTTAAATGAAACGAGCAAAGAAACAGTTTTCTTATCTTGTCAAATCTTTTTAAAATGAAATAACAGAATATACACCAATGCAAATACAACAAATCCTACACAGTGAATAAAGCAAATTCTATACAGTTAACAGCAAGCTACAACAAATTAGACATGTTACAGGTGCTTATATTTACACTCCCCTGAAATAAGATGTAAAGGCTTCAGTTGGAGTGCAGATAGCCTAGTAACCTTGCTATAATAAACTAAAATAAAGCAATAAAACTTACCTAAAGAAAATAAGTTGCTGGGTCTGTGAAGATCTTGAGACAGTTGAATTCAGGCCTGATGAAATGAAAGCTTCAAATTCTCTCCCAATTCTAAGGTCTTAAAAAACTTTTCTTACCCTTCTAAAAATAAACTAAATTATCTCATTCTTCTTTCTTGCCCAGATATGAGTCTTAATTTTAAAATTGTCTGGGTACTTTTAGATCATCTGTTCTGGGGTTCATGCATATCATTGACATATTTTCCCTACCAGAATATTTTCCTTCACTTTTCCCCCATTTCTATTTTTGTAAATTGTGGGTTTTGTGGTGGTCTACCAAAAAGTCAAGGCTCTTGCTTCCATTTGTTATTCCCCCACCCTACATAGTATGACCCAGACAGCTTCACCTTTCACCAATATGTCTTCTTCACAATTACTCCCACTTCCTCATTGCTAAGCTGTTATCTCCATACAGGCCTGTCATTTCTGCACCAACACCTGTAGGTACTTTGGGCTATGTCTAAACTAGCAAATTAGTCTGGACTAAATGAGCTTAGTCCGAACTAATTTGAACCCTGTCTACATTAGCCTTTGGTTAGTTTGAACTAAATTTTTTTTTAGTTCTAACTAGCCAAAGCTTAGTTCAAACTATTTAGTTTGGCTGGTTAGTCCAAACTAACTGTTTAGTTCAAACTAGCTGCTTTGGCTACTTTGAACTAGCATGACGTAGACATTTTAGTTTAAACTAAATAAGTTTGAACTAGAGGTCGTTTGAACTAAACCATGTTTGTAGTTCAAACTAACTTGCAGTTAGAACTAGCTGCACTTTTTTAGTTTGAACTAAATAAAAGCTTGGCTAGTTCGAACTAAAATAATGTGGTTTAGTTTGAACTAACTTCAAACTACTTAGTTTGGACTAACCAAGTCTGAACTAAGCTTTTAGATGTAGACGTTGCCTTGTGTATCAGCTTCTAATACAAAAGTTATATTAACTTATTTACTTACGCTAAGTAGAATACTATAAAACCAAGATTTATAAAGAAAGATATACATATATGAAATAAGATAAAGGATAATATATGCATACATGCTAAATATAAGTATAGTCGAGAGCTACATGTATATGTCTTTTGGAGGGGGGTTATCTCTGTTGCTGCCTATTGCATGTGTTCATTTCCAAGAGAAGTATGTGGATGAATGGTCAGTTCATAACTCTGGTGTTTCTAACTCTGAAGGTCTGTGTTTTAACT
The DNA here is from genome assembly GCA_007922195.1 of Podocnemis expansa. NCBI lineage: Eukaryota > Metazoa > Chordata > Testudines > Podocnemididae > Podocnemis > Podocnemis expansa. Next base: position 64,451,938 of record ML681964.1, read on the forward strand.
GAGCCCTAATCTACACTCAACACACTTTTCAGCAGCTGTCAACCAGAGATACACAAGATATTTTACGTACCTTGCGTATTTCCCATCGCCTTACTAACTCCCACTTGTCCCTGTACACGCAGTTCTAAGGTGACCAGAAGTGCCTGCTGGTCAACTTAGTGCTACTCCAGTTAAAGGGCTGGAGTTACAGCATCAACCTGTAGATAAACTGAGTGCATCTTGACAGAACACTCAATCAAATGCAGAAGACAGCACTGACACTGGCGAATTTGTTGCCATCAGTATAGACATACTCTATAGACGGTGTCTGATTCTCCAGCTTGTTGCAGGAGTGAATTCAACAGGCATCCCCTATGTGACACGTGAAGAACTATTTCCTTTGAGTCATTTCAATCCGCCTCATAAATTTTATTAGCCAAGCTCTCGTTTCCGAGAATTCATCTGTAAAGTAATGACAGTCAACCTTCTCCAGGATGTTGTCAGGGATAATTCAGCATTTGCAAAGTGCTTTGAGATCTACAGAAGGAGCATGGCCTAGAAATATCAGTTACTACATTTTAAATTGTTTGACTAAATTTCTGCCTGATGTAATTGCCATCGCAGCCGGGTATGCACTCTGTCAGAAAATCCCACTTCGTCTGGCGAAGTGGGATTTTCTCCCATGAAAGCTCATGCGAAAAATAAATCTGTTAGTCTCAAAGTGCCACACGACTCCTTGGTTTTTTTGCTGGACTAGACTAATACGGTTGTCCCTTTGGAAATTGACACTCTGTCAGAGCTGATTTGGGCCCATTGTTTCTAGTTCAATCACAAGCATTTCAGGCTGGCCATTAAATAATCCCTTTAAATCTCAGTCCTGCCAACTACCACAGGATCACAGAAAATAAAACAAGGAGTCCTGCAGCCCTTAAAAACTAACAAATCATGCAGTAAATAAATGTGTTAGTTTTTAAGTACCACAGGACTCCTTGTTTGTTTTGCTGAGCTAGCCTAACAGGCCTGCCCCTTTGGGAGGGAAAATAAATTTACGGTATGCCCCTGCATGCATTAGTACCTTCATGCATTATAAAGATCAATCCATTTTAATTCATGTATCTCCTATGCCCTCTGGCTCAATAGTGGATGATGAATTTTGGAGCAAAGGGAATGTAGCAGAAAATAAATCATGTTTGCTTCCATGGCACCATTTTTGCTCCACATCTGGAGGAGGACAGGAGTGGCTCATAATCACCCCCCCCCCCTGCACTCACAGCTGGCTCCCCCGCTCCCCAAGGACTGGGAACTCCTACGCCACGTAAATTACGTAAGTGTTAGTGAATCACTAGAAATGCGAGCAGCCGCAAACAAACAGACCACAATGCGCATGCGCAGGCTCCCGCTCCCCAAGCACTCAGGATCAGACTGATCGTACCAGGCTAGGCTGGAGAAGCGCGCATGCGCCCGAGGCGGGCCGTGACACATTGCGCATGTGCAGAGTGTGTCCGTCCGCGCGGCCCCAGCGCTATGACTGACGGGCTCCGGAAGGCGGAGTCGGGCGCTCAGGTGAGGCAGGGCCCCTTTTCCCGCGCGGGGCGCGCCCCTCCCCCCGCTGCGGGCTGCAACCTTCGGTTCCTAGCGCCTCATTGGTTGAGCTGGGGCCGCCGCGCGCGCCTCATTGGTTGAGCTCAGGCCCCCGCGCGCGGGCTTTGGGGCACGTGGCGCGCCGGCCTGGCTGCCGAGGGCGCGAAAGCAGAGAGGCGCTGAAAGGCCCCTTCGAGGTGTGTGCTGCCCCCTGCCGGCGGGCGGCGTCCCCTGCCCTGAGCCCGACCCTGGGGTGCCTGGCTGCAGCCCAGCTGGCTAGTGGTGTCTGGCTGCAGCAATCCTGGGGAAAGTGGGGCCCAAGTCAGTGCCTGGAGTTAGGGCTTCAAAGGGGAGCCCTGTTAGTCTTGTTCAGTACAAGGAGTCCTGTGGCACTTAACAGCTCACAAATTTATTTTTTTGCATGAGCTTTTCATGGGAGAAAATCCCACTTCAAAGTGTCTGATGAATGGGATTTTCTCCCAAGAAAAGCAGTGAGAGCCCTGTGGCACCTTGTAGACCAGAGGTGGCCAAACTTACCGAATTCAAGAGCCACACAGGTTGATTATTAAACCTGCAACAGCTACACTGAGGCCGATGGCCATATACGTTTGTGTATGAAATGGGTTTGCTGACATTCTTCTGCGAGCCACACTTTTTCATTCAAGAGCCACATGTGGCTCCCGAACCACATTTTGGCCATGCCTGTTGTAGACTAACAGATTTCTTTGAGCATCAGCTTTTGTGGGCTACAATCCACTTCATCAGATGCGTCTGACAAAGTGGGTTGTAGCCCACGAAAGCTTATACTCAAATCTGTTAGTCTGTAAGGCGGTGGTTCCCAACATATTCTCTGCCATGGCACACCTTGCTACCTTTAATTAATTTAAGGCATCATGTAGTTTCCAAATGAACTCATGAATATTCATGAGTCAATCCAGAGCTCTCTGACTAGTTTTTTAAAAAAAATTTTGTGGCACACTTGCTCAGACCTGATGGCACACCTGTGTGCTCTGGCACACAGGCTGGGAAACTCTGCTATAAGGTGCCACAGGACTCTTGCTGCTTCTGCTATACACAGACTAACACAGCTACCCTTCTGGAAAATTTTCTCAGGAAAGCTTGTGCAAAAAGTCAATTTGTTAGTCTTTAAGTGCCCTAGAATTAGGGAAAGGTTTAAATGCATTGCTGAATGGGGATGAACTGCTGAATCGGAGCCTGTGTTCTGCTGATTTCCCTCTCCCTGTGTTGACTGTGTGTAAGGCTTGCATGCACTTACATATTGAAGAGGGTAGCATGTTAGTCTATTCCAGGCGTGGCCAAACTGCGGCTCAGGAGCCACATGCGGTTCTTGAATGAAAAAGTGTGGCTCCTGGAAGAACATCAGCAAATCAATTTAGGAAAGCAGCCCCAACCTAGGAGTTCAGGAGAGGGTCAGGATGGTGGGGAGAAGTGGTGGCATGGTCAGGGATGGGGTGGGGAAGCACGGCATGGTTGGGATTTTAAAAATCTTGTCTCCAGCCTGCAGTCTTCAACACTGAGCAACAGCTAAGTTTTTACTGTACTGGCCTAATTTTCATGGTAACCTTAAGTAATTATTAGAATCTGCCATTACTAGGATCAATATGTGCACTCTTTTTATGATAAAGTGTGCAATGAATTTTAAACTTAGTAATTTTGGAGTAGGTAAAAGTATATGGCTATATGCCTCAGTGCAGTTCTCAAAGGTTTAATAATCAACTTGTGTGGCTCTTGAGTTCCATAAGTTTGGCCACCCCTGGTCTATTGCAACAAAACAAACACATTCTGGGGCACTTTTAAAGACTAACACATTTGTTGCAGGGGGCTTTTGCGGGCACAATCACACTTCGTCAGAAGAATGAAATGGAAAATACAGCATGTAGGCTGTAAATGTAAAGATAGAGAGAAGGGTGGGTCACTAGGTTAATTCAAGCAGATCTAGAGGGATAGAAAGCTAGCCTATCATGCTAGATCTGTTTGAATTAACCTTGTGAACCATCCTTCTCAGTATCTTTATATTTACAGCCTACGTGCTGAATTTTCCGTTTCATTTGTCTCACAAAGTGAGATCTCTCCCACGGAAGCTCATGTGACAAATGCATTTGTTGGTCATTAAAAGTGACACAGAACTCCTTGTTTGTTTTATGCACTTGCAGCAGTTCGTTCAGTGTAGACACTACCTATTTTTTCCCCACATCAGTTCGATTCGTCCCTCTACACCCATTCATTTCAGCCCCCACAACCTGACCTCTTCTCTTGGGCTCTTCACCTCCACCGCCCAGCCCTGGAAGGGAGAGAAGCTGTAAAGCATCTCCATCTGTTCTTTCTCATCCAAGCTGTGGGGAGGAGCATAGGGGCCTGAACCTTTCACTTTGCTCAGAAGAGTGAAGGAATAGGGAGCAGAGCTGCCAGGCTCCTTCCAGCCCTAAGCACCTGGCTTCACAATGCTGTGGGAAGAGGGAGAGAGACCTCTACCAACAGTAGCTCTGATTGATTGCTTTGCCCTAGAAGGCAGGCAAGTGAGGTGGGGGTTCTCAGACTCAAATCACCATGAGGGCTGCATGAGGACGAGTTTCTGTTTCTAGCTACACTGCTATGTTGGATTTTTAGTAAACTTTATTTGGCTTGCTGAACAAAGTAGGCTTGATTGTTTTGTTTAGTAGGTAGCAGCAGCAGAAGAAGTAGAAAGAGGCTGGGTAGCAGGATAAGTAACTTTTTCAGTGATTAATCAGTATTGTCTTCTGGACGTACATAAAATGAATGACACTTGTAAATATGAAACATTTGCTGTGAAAATGGGGTCTCACTGCAATGTGAAATGTTTGAAAATACTTTCTTGTGGAGTTCTTGGATATCATGCTATTCTGGTAAATTTCACTTGTCTGCCTTCATGTTGAACTCAATGGAGCAGTAGATGACCTAGTTCAGAGAAAGCAGGTTAAAAAAGGCAGAAGGGGATAAGAGACTGAGGGAAAGTTGCAGTGCAGGGTAACAAGAATGGAGAAAACATTGCATAAGAGTTAGAGACTCCATAAGCAGGAGGAAACAGTGTAAGCGCAGGAAATGAACAAGTTATAGTCAGTCTTCTTCTTGATCCTATTTACACTGAGTATTTTTTTCAGCGACTGTTGGTAACAATTTACAGTGTTTTAATACACGTGAAAAAAACGAGTCGTGTGGCACTTTAAGACTAACAGATTTATTTTTCGCATGAGCTTTCATGGGAGAAAAATCCCACTTCGTCATCATGAGTCCAGTAGGAGGCCAATTAAAGTGTCTTTATTCTATTTTTAATGGGCATCTCATGAAATTCTTAACACACACACAAACAGAACTGTTACAAAAGAATAGGCATTGACATTTTGTTAATGGAAGGGAATGGTACAGTGTCAGTGGAAGTGTCATACTTGGACTCACATCATAACCTCTTGAAATAAATTCACTGTCACTTGAATTTTTTGTACTTCCATTAAAAGAAAACACACAAATTGTTTTTAATTAATTGAAACTGACAATATCAAGAAGATTAAGAGGCAAAATTGTCTATCACAGATGATGTGGAGGAGGGGGAGAATGTAGTGGAAACCATATTTACAGTTATATGCACACAGCTCCAGTGGAACACGTGTACAGCATTTTCTTTATTGTTCTAAAAATCTTAGTGTATGTGAAGATGCTGGGTGGTCGGTCCTGAGGCTGAAGTGCTTTGTCTTCAGCACATGTACTCTGGCAGTGTAAGCTTTTTGCCAATGTGCTTTAATTCATGTATGGAAGGATTTTTTTTTTAACAGTGGGTGAAGTGTTCATTTCTCAAATTGTTGGCCTATGTGTTTAGACTGTCAGCTATAAAGCCATGTGTTATGTAGACAGCTGTCCATTTAAGAACTGGACCAAGAACCTCCCACTTGCCTTGCAAAGGCTGTTGAACAGCCATCATGTAATGACTTTTGATCACTATCAGCTTGTGCTATATTTGAGCAAGTGATGGTGAGGTGATAGGAGCTGTAGGCCATCAGAGGTTCACATCACGCGTAGGTTGACGTATGTAAGAAGCTTTTACTTATAAAGGAACTGAAGGTCTGGATGACTCAGGAGACTGATAATGGGGAATACAGCCTTTCAGCTCCAGATCTCTAGTTTGAAGTTACTGTCTGATGGCTGTTACACAAAAATCTTCTTTCCTTTCATCCTATAAAATGGCAACACTCCCATATTTCAAAGACATCCATTCTTGCAGCAGTTTTATCTGCCAGTAGCTCACTCTTGTGGCTTTGTAAATACAGGTTCTTACATGGCACTTATCACCATGGTATCCTGGTGCTTGTTGCTAGGAGAGAGAGAATGTCAATGTCGGTTACTGTACTGTCCAGTCCTTGAGCTTGCACATGTATGCAAAAAGGCACGTTACAATCAAATTAATCTGTTGATAGAGCTGTCATTGAAAACACACTAGGTTCTGTGGGTTTGTTGTATCTTATTAACTTGATTGCTATGACCCATTATTTTTAGTTAATACAATGTGTTTTTATCTTTTGTTTTAAAAGCTACTTGCACGACTTGAGGGCAGAAGTTCTCTGAAAAATCTTGAACCTTGTCTGTTTGCAGATGAAGGATTTCCCATTCATGGTAAAAAAAAAAATTATCTTACAAAACTGTGTACCATATTAAAATAAGTTTATGTCTGTCAAGTTACCTTGCACATGCAAGTAGATATAAAATCCTGAACCCAAGAAATAACACAATGTATTTAAACTTCTGTAAGGCATTTAAGTTGGCATTGGTACTGTAAATAGTTTAGATTAGGAGACTAGAATGGTAAGTCAACATGACACATTTAATGGGTTAAAAACTGGCTAACTGATAGGTCTGAAAATGTAATTGTAAATGGAGAATCCTCACTGAATAGGTTTGATAACAGCAGAGTTTTACAAGCATTAATTCTTGGCCTTGCAGTATTTACATTTTTATCAATGATGTGAATGAAAATGTAAGATCATCATTTATAGAATTTGTAGAAGAAAAAAGAATGGGCTAATAATGAAGAAGACAGGTCATTGACACAGATCATCTAGATCAACTGGTGAACAGAGTACAAGCAATAATGTTTTATGATATGACCCAATGTAAAATCATACATGTAGGAACAAAGGCCATGCTGTCTTGGGAGGCAGTGACTCTTAAAAACACTTGAGGGCATGATGGATTACAGCTAAATATGAGTTCCAAGGCCAATGTTGTAGCCAAAAGGGCTAATACAATCTTTGAGTGTAGGAACCAGGGAGTCTCAAGTAGTAACAGATAAGTTATGTTATCTCATTGTTTGGCACTGGCGCATCTGTATTCTGTTCTGATGTACAGTTCAAAAAGGATGTGGGTAAACTGGATAGCCATAAGAGTTGTCAAAATATTGTAAGATATGCCTCATAGTGAAAGACTTCAAAGGGTTCAATCTGTTTAGTTTTATAAAAGAAGGTTTGGGTTGACTTTATCACGGTCTGGTAAGTACCTACAGTATATGGTGTACAGAAATCTGATAATAGAGGGCTGTTCAGTCTATCAGACAACAAGATAATAAGATCAAACAGACAGAAGTTGGAGTAGACAAACAGAGTCTCAAAATAAGGCACAGATTTTTAATAGTGAGGGAAATTAACCAGTGAAACAGTTTGCCAATGGTTATGGTTGATTCTCCATCACGAGTTCTTCTAAAAGATATGCTGTAGTTCAAACAGGAATTAATTTGACATTTTATGATCTGTGTTGTACAAGAGGTCAGACTAGATGATCACAGTGGTCCCTTTGGTCTTAGAATCTATGAAATGTAGGAAAATAAAGAGCCTATATGTCAGTTTAGGGCTCATCATCTGTAAAGCACAAGTACGGTAAGCTAAAGGGATCTTGCAATGAGATATCAATGATGTTATGCTTGCCAGAGGGAATTTCATGTGAAATTAGAGAGGGAGTAGTGCTACTCTTTGTGGCCATGGGGCTCTGCATCTGACTTGTTCTGTACACTTCTGGTTCCTCCAAATTACTATGACCATAGGGAGAATAAGAACAAATAACAGAACGGCAATAAGAAGGGTCATGATGACTGAGGGGAAAAAAAAGTGTATATAGTCTTAAAAAAAGTTAATTGTGGGGTGTTTGTGTATTTATAGCATTTAGACTAGATGTCTAACAATATGCGATCCTGGCCACAAGGAACTTTCAGCCATGATGGAGCAAAGGTGGTGGCTAGGTGGGAGAACAGGGCAGCATAAATAAAACTATATGGAGGGTAGATTACAATATGATAATATAATGAAGTAAAGAAGATTTTTGTTGTTGGTTTTTAAAGATGAAAAATAAATACATGATTTAGTTGACTAACTCCTTATAGGCTTTGCATAAAACAGAGATCAGCATGAGGGATCTGAATGAGGAAGAGGGTAATGACCTTGCTTATCAGCTCAAGAAGACCATTCCATGGTAGTGGGTAGTGTTGGCGGGGGGGGGGGGGGAGCATGGACCCAATTGTGGGAAAAACAGTTCAGTGGGATCTTACAGCAGTCATTGCAGGTGTTTTAAGGCATAACATACATATCAATTGGCTAGATTATAATTGGGGACCATGGTAGTTTAAAATTTAATGAGAGAACTCTTGGAAATGTTTTGAACCAACCGTATTTTGAAAGGTCCTCCTGTGGTGACAGTGTGAGGGTTGGGACAGCTAAAATTATCTCCAGGTATGCATAGGCTCCCCTTCACTTAAATCAGTGTTCAGGTAATGAATTTATAATCTACATTTAAAAATTTCCCAGTGGCTATTGCAATTTTCTCGTTTGTACCATATCAGTCTATGGACTTTTACTAAGATACCCATGTTTCCAACATTTTGTTAAAAGATCAAACAAATACTAAATTGAGTCCCGGAAATTAATTCTGCAATTGTCATCTCCAACGTGAAGCATTGGACAGATTCAGAAGCTTGTTTGAGATATCTGTTCCCACATCAGCAAACTGTCATTGGTGGTACTTTTTGGTTGAGAGAAGCTTGGACACTTCCCCAATAAGCCTATTTCACATTAGTGAAGTTTTTTGAGTATTAGCTCATACTGATTCCAAGTAGATGCATGTGTGCCACGTACATAGTTCTCTGGAAGGTTTCTATCTCACTGGTACCCACAGGGCCAGTTCTAGTGCCCACTGAAGTCGTGTCCTCGTAATGCTGTATAAAGAGCTCTGTTGACCCTCCTCCTCTTCGTACTGCCCATGATGGTCACCAGAACGTAGCTTTTCTTGCTTTGCACACTTCCCCATTATTCTCTTGAAGTATCTGTAAATAGTTAATTAGTTTTAGTCTTAAGATAAGAGTTAGCATCTGGTTATCAGGTCATTTGTCTAATCTCCACCCCTTGGGCAGGGCTTATGAGGCTTCAACCCTTGGGCTCTTGTAGGAAATGCAGGAATGATCCATTATCTTGATGCCTCAAGTATTTGGGAGAGACACGCCAACAGGATCGTTCTAAAATTTGCAGAGGCTTCAGTTCTAAGACCCAAAAGGAAAAAAACCATGTACTCAAGTTATTACTTATGGAGTTCACTCTCCACCTTATGGAGCAAAGACCATGCACCTTGGCATCAATGCAAAAAGCACTGGTCTCTGTGAGGGAAGCGATGCTGAGGAAACACTCCACTCCTAGAGACTCCCGGCACTGGCACATCTATGGAGCACTGAAAGACTTGCAGTGCAGTGAAGTGTGACAGCATTCATACTTCCATTGCCACATAAAAAACAAAAGAAAGCAAGCAGAGGTCACTTACAGATGCCAAAGTCACTGGAGCTAAAAGACTCAAGCAAAGTACCATCCATGCCAGTCTGCTTAAATCCCAAGCCCTTGGGCATGGCACCATCAACTTGTCCCCATGGAGGGACTTGTTGAGTCTGAGGCCATTGGACTCCCCAGCCAAGGGGAGGCATGAGAAGGTGTTGCAACTTCCCTCTATGCCAGAGGGATTTGATGTGGCGAGGGAGCTTATAGAGGGCATGGCCCTGTCGCTCTTGCCCAAGCGGGACTGGGAACAGGAGAAGAGCTGCAGTGCCGTTTAAAGGCAAATCTGCTGTGATGACAAGGTTGTGCTCTCCACAGCAACACTCCTTGGCACCAACCCTCCATGGTCTTCAGTGAGTAAGCAGTTCTCTTCTGACTAAGCCCAAGTTATATATACTAAAGAAGAGACAGCACTGCCCTAGCAGACACTACAAGGTAGAGGCAGTGCACTCTGTCTTGAAGCTGTACCCACTCCCCCCCGCCCCTGGTGGCAAATTTTGGTCCAGTAGCCATTCTGAACCTCTTAGATGTTCCATCAGGTGCAGGGACCCCATTCTGGGAGGTTGCTATTGCTTGCCTCTGACTTCAGACCCCAACTGACTGATACCATTGAGAGTTTATTGCATAGCACTAGACAAGGCTCTGATCCTGGCACCAGGCTTGACTCTTCACTTTTCCCCAGCACCAATGACAAGGGACTGGCATCATGCAGCCCTTCAAATGCTGAAGCACAGGAAACATTGGTAGCAGTCAGAGCGTCATTCTCCTTGTCACTGGATGAAGCTGTGGTGGAAGGAGTGGCTGCCCCTGCAGCCAAAGACATCGAGGCTCATCAGGAGCTGCTTCATAGGGTGATGAAGAATATGGAGCTTCTAGTGGAAGAGGATGTAGAGGGAGTGGACCTTCTGGTTGACATTCTTGGCCTTCAGGTTCTTCCAGAATTGCCTTACTGCTGTCTTTATGGCAAATACCAGCCTCTCTACCTCTCTCTACAAAGAAGGTAGAGAGAAAATACTTTGTGCTTTCAAAGGATCATGAGTACCCCTATGCCCACGCCCATCCAGAGTTACTCCTGATGGCTGCCATCAGTGAGCATGAGAGGCAAGGCCAATGGGATCCCACAGCAAAGGTGAAGGACACTAAGAAGTTGGACCTTGTTGGTAGGAAGGTGTACTCTACCAGAAGGCTCCAGTTTTGTAGTGCAAACCAATAAGCCATCTTACGCAAGTATGCATTTGATTCCTGGAAGTCTACGGCTGAATTTACAAAGCCAGTACCAACAGATTCACTGACCTGATAAAGGAGGCTAAGACTGTGGTGAAGACTTTACTTGAGGCAGCATTACATGTCGTGGATATGGCAGCACAGACTATATCATCTGGCTTGGCCTCTAGGAGAAGTTCCTGACTGCAGGCTTGGGTCTTTCTCTCTCATGAAGTCCAGCTGACAATCCAAGACCTTCCTATCAAAAGCCCCAGCCATGTTTTCACAGCACACCTACTTAAAGCTGCATAGCTTAGAAGATCGGGGCAACACTTATGTTTCTGAGCCTTCACACTCCAGTGCCCCAGAGGAGATACTTCAAGCCACAATCCATGTCTTGGTTCTCCCAAGACCAACCTAGGCAGGACTCCAACTCAGGAAGGGACAGGAATAACAAAAGACTTCCACAAACCTCCTCTAACAAAGGGTCTTGGCAAGGGACACAGTTAGAGTCCTACATGGATACAAAAATGTAAATCCGCATCTGCTTGGTGACAGTATCTATCCAGTCTGTGATCCGCGTGCCATGTTTTATCTATATCCGTAACTACATCTGCAGCCGAGCTTGGGCTTACAGTCAGCATTTTAGCCTTTGATTGGCTCATTCCCCACATGGGCCCTGCCCACTTTTTCCTTTTCTTGTTTGCGGTTCGCACATTGTGCTGTGTCAATCAGATTTCCTTGGCCACCAATGAACTCGGATCCGGTCATGGGGAATGAGCCAAAGTCCAGCTTGCTGACTAACTGACAGTGAGGGGTGACTCTCTAAGCCCCAGCCTGCTGTGACTGAGACTCTGATTGGCTGGCAGACCACAATCAGAGCTGAGCTAGGATTGACTGGAGTGCTTTCTTGTTCCCCTGTGTGCTGCTGACACAGATCATAGCAGCAGCTGTAGTGATGGATCACACCCCAGACAGATGAAAGTATCCACATCCACAGGTCAGTCCACAGCAATGGCTCTGCAGTTATCCACACCCACATCCATGGATGCAGATACCCGCAGATCTGCAGCAGATAACCATGAATCTGCAGGTCTCTAGAGACAATCCTTAGAGGTTAAGTGAAACTTTTGAGGGTGCTCCCAAAGAATGCAACAATTGGAGTCTCTGATCCTCTTTTATTTTCAGATTGATTTATCCCTCTTCTTTCAGGTGGGGTCCCAAATAACATTAGACCAATGAGTCCTTTGTACAGTGAAACTGGGAGGCTCATTCCAGTTTTCATCCTTCCCGAATTCCATTTCCTGCCTTCCCTGTCCCTTTTCAGGGACTCCTTTCAGGAGCAACATAAATTCATATACTCTAAGGTTAGAAGGTACCAACATGATTATCTAGTCCCGGGGTTTTTAACCTATTTTAGCTTGGACCCATATTAAGTTTGGAGTCACTTTCACTACCCATTCCCCCAGCTGGCCACCTCTCCCTCTGCCGTCACTGAGTCAGCAGGAAGGGGAGAAGGGTGAGTCTCCAAGCCACTGATCTAGAGCAGCATTCCTAGCTGCCCTGGCCCGACACCCCTCCCCAGGGCGCGGAGAGTGGCCAGCAGAAGGCCTGCTGCTTTCAGGGGTGGGGACCTGGAGCAGCCCATTCTACAGAATTCAGCCGTTTCGTCCCTGCCCTACCCCCAGTGCTGAATGGGCCCAATCCACGGCCTGGGGGCAAGGCAGCCTCTGCTCAGCACAGGGTGAGGGGGGTAAAGCGGCTGAACTCTATGAAACAGGCCCACTCCAGGGCCCTGCCCCTGAAGGCAGCGGCTCTGCACTGGCCACACTCCGGGCCCTAGGGAGAGGTGGCCGGCTGGGGGCAGGCAGGGCAGCCAGGAAAGCTGCTCTGATTTGGCCGTGGAGGCTGGATGGCACAGATTGGAGAGTCACCCCCTACCCTTCCTGCTGACTCACTGACAACAGAGGGAGGGCAGCATGGCATCCATACCAGGCCCCCCACTGCCAAGGGCCATGACGTGGCCACCTTGCCACCTCTGGCTTGTGCGGAGGGAAGGCCATTCTGACCCATCCTAAGCGGCATGGTGACCCATTGTTGGGTCATGATCCACAGGTTAAGAACCCCTGATCTAGTCTGACCTCCTTCACAATGTAGGCCACAATACCTCATCCACCCCACCTGTAATAAATCTCTAACCTATGACTGAGTTATTAAAGTCCTCAAATCATGATTTAAAGACATCAAAGTACAAAGAATCCACTAGCAAGTGAGCCGTGCCCCATGGTACAGAGGAAGGTGAAAACCCCCCAGAGCCATTTCAAAAAGTCCTTTTCTACCCCAAATATGGTGATAAGCAGTAAGAAGTTCCTTGGGAATTAAGGGCAAGGGTTTCTATTCCTGATATTTCCTACTTCTGAAAGCCAGAGATGGGCTCCCACCCATTCTCAGTCTGTGAAACCTCAACAAATTCATGAAGAAGCTGAGATTCCATGTGGTTTCCTTGGCCTTCATTATCCCCTCTCTGGATCTGAGCAATTGATATGCCACCCTCAATTAGATGGATGTGCATTTCCGTGTGGCCATTGTCCTGAGTCTTTCACTTTGCAGTCAGTCAGGCCTGCTACTGGGTTACGGTCCTGCCATTCAAGCTCTCTGTGGGCCCTTGCATATTCACCAGATATGTGGCTGTAGTCACAGCATTCCTGATAAAGAGAAGGGTACAAGGATATCCTTACCTTGACAACTGGCAGGTCAAGATATGCACCATGCCAATGTGGGGGCGCCAGGTGAGTCTGGTAAGATCTAACTTCAACAAGTTGGGCCTTATTGTCAACAGACAGAAGTTGACTCTTGTGCCCGCCCTGAAGATAGAATTCATCTGGCTGATGCTAGATTCGGGTAAGGCCAGGGCATTTTTTCCAGAGACTTGCTTTAGGACCCTTCATGGCGTCATAGAGGACTTAAAACACTATTCCAACACCACAGTTCAAAACCACCTAAAACTCCTGGGGCACGTGGCAGCATTTACTTACACTTGTTAGCAGAGCCGTAACTATGGCAGGCCAACGGGGCTTTGCCCTAGGCGTGCTGGAGTGGTTCAGTGGAGCTGCCCTATTAAAGGCCTACTAATTGCAAGGGGCACGTTCCAATTGGAATATGCCCCAGGCAGCAAAACAGAGCATTACAGCTCTATTTGTCAAGCATGCAGTGGTACACCTCAGGCCACTATAAGCATGTCTAGCCTCAGTTTACCATCCAGCTCATGGCAACATAGACAGAATAATCTCTTTCTCCACTTTGGTATTAGAAATCCTTGACTGATTGTGCAACCCATACACAGGATAAGCAGGAGTATCTTTTTCTATCCTTCACCTCTCACTGTGTTTAGTGACAGATGCTTCGGTGATGGACTGGGAAACTCAGGGCCCAAGATCTTTGGCCTCAGGCAGAACGCCTACTTCACACTGATACTTGAGACCTGAGAGGGAGATGCCTGACTGGTTAGGGCTTCCAAGGTCAATTCGAAGACAAGGCAGTATTAATCCCAATAGACAGTACAATAGCAATGTTTTCTATGAACAAACATGGTGGAGCATGCGTCTCTCCCCTGTGGCAGGAAACCCTCAAACTCTGGGACTTCTGCGCTGCCCAGTTGATACAGTTGGAAATATCCTACTTTCTCAGGGTTCAGAATGCACTGGCTGACAGCCTCAGCAAATCCTTCTTAAGTCACAAGTGGTTGATCTGCCCAGATGTTTTGAGCATCATCTTTCACCAGTGAGGAGCTCCCTGGATGAACTAATTCACCACAGAAGTCAATGGGACGTGCCAGCAGTTGTGCTTCTTCCAGAATCAAAGCCCATGGTCCATCGTGGATGTGGTTCTTATTCCATGAATGACTCAATATGCCTTGCCTCGAACTCCTCTCATCAACAAAATCTTGCTGAAAATCAAACAAGAAAAAAGCACCATGATTGTGATGACCTGCGCCTAACCTCATCAGCACTGGTACACCACGCCCTTGACCTCTCTGTGGAAACCCCAGTCACTCTACCTATACTCCTACATCTGATCACTCTGGAGCATGGCACCTTCTGGCATCCCAGTCTGGAGTCAGTTCACCTCCCAGCCTGGAAACTAGAAAGGTCCTCCTTGATAACAGAAAACCCTCCACAGGGGCTGCTTACGGAGCTAATGGAAGAGGTTATCAGTTTGGGCAGCTCAGAAAGGAGTCCTGCTCCCACTGACACTAATTTTGACAATCCTGGACTATCTGCTACATCTGAAACATTGGGGCTATCTGCACCATCAGTTAAGGTCCACTTGGCAGCCATTTCAGCATTCCAACTCTGAGTGGCAGGCTACTCGGTCTTCATTAATCCTTTAGTTAGATGTTCTTTGCAAGGTCTAGACAGGCTGTACTCGCATATGCTCCAGCTAGTCCCCAATGAGACCTTTATCTTGTTCTGTCAAGGCTAATGGGACTGCCATATGAACCCCAGAAAACATGCTTACTCCTCTGTCTTTCCTGGAAGATGGCCTTCCTGATTGCCATAATTTTGGCAAGGAGAGTGGCTGAGCTCAAGGTGCTCACGTCAGAACCTCCCTATACAACTTTTTTCAAAGATAAGGTACGACATTATCCTCACCCAGCTTTCCTTCCAAAAGTGGTTTCCCAGTTTCATGATAATCACAACATACTCTCCAGTTTTCTACCTGAAACCACGCACTAATAATTGAGAGTGTAGACTGCGTTTGCTAGAAGTCAGGCATGCCTAGTCCTTTTATACTGAAAGAATCAAGCTGTTCAGAAAAATAACCCAGCTCTTCTAGCAATGGTGGATAATAAGGTGAATAGTTGAGTCTTCCCAAAGGTTTTCTTTGTGGATCACCTCGAGTATCAGGGCTTGTTATGGCTTGGTGAATATGCTTCCCCCAACAATAATAGCTCATTCCACCAGAGTGCAAGCATCCTCCACTGTATTCCTGGTCCAGGTACTGATCGAGGACATTTGTAGAGCGGCAATGTGGTCATCTGTTCACGTCCTCACACCTCACTATGCAATCACGTAGTACACCAGAGATAATGCTGCTTTTGGCAGAGCAGTGCTTCAGTCTTCAGAGTTTTGATCTTTGATCCCACCTCCTACGATTGTAGCCTGGTATTCACCTACTTGGAATTGACATGAACAAGCACTCAAACAAGATAATATGACTACTAGCCTTTTGCAACTTTTATTCTTCAAGATGTGTTGTTTATGTCCATTCCAAGACCCACCTGCTTACCCCTCTGTTGGAGCCAGCTGGCAAGAAGGAATTAAAAAGGTGGAGGACCAGTCAGGCCCTTTAGATGACACCATGAGGGCATGACTCCAACAAGAGTTGACCCTCTGGGTACCATTAGGGGAAATAGCTTCTGGCAAACTCTGCATACGACATGCATATACATACTCAGAATGGACTTGAGCAACACATCTCAAAGAATCACAGTTACAGAAGGGAGGTATCTGTTTTATTCCATTAGCTCAGGACTGTTTTTTTACTTGACAATAATAATGAAAAACTAGTGAAATTGGTAAATACTCTAAATAATGCTCTGTAGTGTTTACAGGAAAGATAATTTCTTTTTTTTTTTTTAGAAAATGAAAACACTAAATTGACTTCAGGCTGTTGTTTACATCTTGGATGCAAAATCCCAAATGGAGATTTACCTGGGACTATTTCTTAATGCCCTTCTGTTTTGTCTTGATGTGAACCAAAATAATACCCATCCTAAATGTGTAGATGGGCCAAATGTGGTTTTCACATAAGTGGAAGTGCACAGGATGTAAATTAGTAAAAAAATTGACCAGTTTTAATTAAAATATTATACACATTTAATATTAAAATTTCATTTAAGACTCCTGAAAGTCATTTGTACTTACTTGAGCCCATGCACTTCATGTTTTTGGGCTCCCCCCCGCCCCCAACTGTGTAGTGTAAAGTTGGAAAGATCCCTCCAAAAAGGATCAAGCAATACAGACACCACGGAAGAGGTTTATTTACAGTCCCCATACGGGGAACACTGAACAAAGCAGTATCAGCTTCAAAATGGAAGTAACATGGCAATTGCTTATATATACAGACTGCGTGTTTACTGGTTTAAACTAGTTTTCTAACAGTTCTTTGTTTTCTTTTGGAAAAACAACTCCACATATTATAGGAGAGTCAAGGTGGTAAGAGGGGCTGGTCTTGACAGGTGGGGGAATGCTAGCCCCCATATAAGGTAAGGGGTGGGCTTGGATGGGTACGTGACAAGAGACATGGGTTCAGGGGAGAATATGAAACAAAAGACAGCCTGCATGCTGCCTATTTGTTCAGCCTCTGTATTTATGAGGCCTAGTGTGCTGGCAGGGATATTTTACCTTAAAAGTGTGTTTAAACCAACTTTCTGTTAGTACTCTCATCTCAGATAGTTTTATTTTTTAAAGTTGTTGAGCATTTTACTATGCCTTGTAAGTGAAGTAGTTCATAAACACCTTTATGCACAATTTTATTCATTTTAGCATTTTACTGAGCTAGCTTTGCTTTTTTTCTGTTTTCATTGAATTTGCAACAGAACAATAGGAAATGAGTTATATATAGATTATATTATACGGAGCCAAGTGTTCATAATGTACAGTTGGAGCACCATAAAATAGAAGCAATGAGTGTTTGGGGCAGCTGAGGTATTCCAGTCACTGTTCTGGTGCCTTTAAGGATACATAAGCAGATTGTATTGTATTTTAGTGTATTCTAGTGTAGTGTAATAGTAAGACAGAGATGGCATGAGCTCTAAAAATAATCTTTAACTACTGCCAATCAAGTTTCTTAGGTGTGGGTGTAAATGTAGAGCACTGACTTTTAGTTGTAGTATGATGCCCAAAATTAATTTGAAGTAAACATTTCTTTCCCCAACCCTTACTTACAAAAAGTAAAAGGTAGTGACAGCCTCTGCCTAATTTCCTAAACGGTTAACAAAGCATCTGGCTCTATGAAAGCTGCAGGAGCCTGTGATATAATTCACAAGTCTGCCACTGCCAGTACCACAAAGTATGCTAATAGCCAACTAGAATTGTCTGAACGGGGCTGCAGCGCACTGGCATTGTTCTATCAGAATTTGCTAATTAGTAATACTTAAGACTTCATTTCTGCTGTATGTCATCTGAGATAGGTTAACTAGAATTAAACACAGTATTCTGAGTGAGGACGTCCCATCTATTTAATGGCATTTGAGGGTATGCCTACACAGAAGTGTAAACCTACCTTCTCTTGCTTCCACACACCAGTTGTGCTAACCTAGGGCTCAGACCTAGGGTCTCAGGACCCTGCAGGAATGGAGGGTCCAAATCTATATTCAGCTGGGACCTAAGGTTCAAACCCTATTGTTTTCCTCTGTGCACATGGCCACAGCCTGACTCAGGGCCTGGAAGTGCTCCTGATGTATCCCAAAGCCACCAGTACCAAAGGAATAGCCCTGCAGGCAACTAGCACAGCAGTCAGTAGTTGGACAACCATGCTGCTCCCTTCCTGTTCCAGCTTTTCCTTGCTGCTTTGCAGAGCTTGTAAGGAGTGTGACCCAGGCCTCCTGACATAACCTTCTGAATGTGCCAAAATCAGGGCAAGCTGCAAAACTAGGGGGCCAAACCCCCAAACCACTGATGGGTGGTATTTAAACCAGTCTCCCAGTCAGTAACAAAACATGCTTCTGATTCCCCACTCTGGTCATCAGCAAGTATAACAAAATAGAAACAGCCTCCTTTAGTGCATATCAGTGACTCTGGTCCCCATGTAGCCCCTGGTTCTCTTAAAGAAATAGGTTCTCCTGACTCCAAAGGTTCAGTCACATCACCCAGAACAATATAGGCTTGGATTAACCCAAAATACCACGCTGCTAGCCAATCCTTTAGTAGCTACAACTAAAGGTTTAATATACAAAGAAAACAAACAAAATATGAGAGATGCTAAAGGGTCAAAGTGAATCACATACATACAAATGATTTAGTCAGTGGAAAGCAAGTCCTTGAAGAATCTGTAGCTTGCAGATTAGTCCAATTCCTCTGGTATACACCCAGCACCTGGGTGGGTCACAGTCCTTTGTTCAGTTCCAGAAGAATAGTTCCAGAGGATGGAGTTGGTTGCAGGCTGCAGACTGAAAACAAAATGGAATGGGGCCATTGCCTTTTGTCACCTCTGCATTCCCCATGTTCTCAGAGTCCTTGCCAAATCAAAATGGAGTTGACTCGCATGGTCAGTCTGGGAGACTCATCAAACAGGTTTCTTCCTAGGCCCACTGTAGCTAGGAGTTCCTTTGATGGGCCATCAAAAGGACAGTGGTTTTGCAGACACCCAGTCTGGAATTGCCTTAGAATCAAATAACTTGGAACACAGATAAAACAAATACGTTCCTAATGTCTAATACAGATGTGATACCTACATATAAACCATATACAGGGCCGGCCCCAGGGGGGTGCAGGGCCTGCGGCCACTGGCTGTGTGGCTTGCGCCCCCCACTGCTGGTGGGGTAGTGCAGGCTGGTCCCACACTACCACCCCTCTCCTGACCCAAGGGGCGGAGTGGGCCGGTCTAGGGGCTGGGCTTTGCTCTGCTGCACCGCCTTTTGGCCAGCCCTCCCCACCCCCTGGGGCAGAACAGCTGGCCCAGGGGAGGGTCCAGAGAGAGAAGCCCGGCCTCTGGGCTGGCCCACTCCACCCCTGGGCTGGTTCTTCCTACCCCCAGCACCAGCTGGGCACAGAGGCTGGCTCTGAGCTCCACCCCCCCTTCTCTGCTGCCTTTGGCTCTGCACTGAAAGCAGCGGGGAGGAGGTGGGGGACAGCTCGGTAGTGGTGTGGGGGAGTGGTTCAGGTCCTGGGCTGCCCTGCTCAGGGCAGGACAGCGCAGGGCCCTGGAAACCTCAGGCCCAGTGCAATTGCACCGTTCACCTGCCCCCAGGGACGGCTCTGACCATATAATCATCTCTAGCAGATTACAACCTTTCTGTTGATACCAAACATGTGATAGCACATATGGACTATTGCAAATATGAAATATTAATATGAAAAATAACCATAAACAATCCCCTTGACCCAGACAGCATCACAAGGAGCAGAGGACAAAACTGCCAGACAGGAAGCAGCTTCCAGCCATCAAAATGTTGGGAGCCACTTCTCCCCTGGCTGTGCTAAGCCAGGAGCTCTTCTGCTCCCCCTTTCTGCGTGGCAGCCACTTGGTCCCAGTCCAGTCTCTGGCCCTTGCTCATGAGGCCTCCTGCCCTCCCTGTGTCAGCTCCAGGTCTGGCTCCTCCTCACTATGAGGAAGTTTTGGAGATGGGTCCCACTCACTGCCCTGACAGTGCATCCTGCTTGGGTGCCCCCCTCACATGTAGCCACAGAGAGGGCAGAGCAAGCCCAGAAGCAGAGGCTGGAGACTACAATGGAACAAACAAGCTACTACAGCTGGGGGAGGGATGACCCCAATATCCTGGACTCTCTGTTTAGGGCAGCTGCTTGTTTGCCTCTGCTTTTTGCTCCCTTGTCCCAGGGCTGCATGCTCAGGGGCACCTGGGCAGCATATACTGTGAGGGCAGTGAGTTGAACCCAGCCCCTAATCTTCCCCATACATGCCATGGTGGTGGCTCCAGCTCACACCCCACCTTGCTGCTGGGCAGAGCTTGTCCAGAGTAGGGAGCAAAGCTGACAGGCAGGAGGTGATTGCCAGCTACCAGGATGTTGGGGATTGTCCCCTCACTGGCTGAACTTGGAGCTCATCCACTCACCCTCACAGCAGGGCAGCTGCATTGTTCCACTCCAGTCTCTGTCCCTTGCTCCCAGGCTCCCCCTGCTCTTCTTGGGGCTATATGGGCAGAGAAGCCTGGCAGCATATACTGTGAGGGCCATGAGTGGGCATCAGCTCCAAAACTCTCCCACAGCTTCCCCAAGGATCTCTTTATTCCTGTCTCCAGAGTGTGGAGGGGGCAGGGATAAGGGATCCCTGGAGAGAGCTAGAGCACGCCACACTCCATGTCTTGGGATGCATTTTGTTGTTCCGTGGCTGGCAACAGTCAGATGTGTATGTGTGTGTTTTCTGCACCCTACATTCTATGTCAAACTTTAAAAGAAATACAATTATAAATAGAAAACCAACCAATGTTGAATGTCCCATTTTGAAAATTAAGAATTGGAAGGTTTCATTTGAATCGTTTGACAACCCTGGAGACTGATTCCCTAATTATCCTCAGAACAGGTGCACGTGGGTATTTTTCTGCCAATGTGACTCAGCCTAGAGGTGGAGGGCCCAGTTCTCAGATTAGATGGTCATTCAGGATAAAGTTTTCTCAACTGCATCCATTCTATGACGATAACTACCAAAAAAGCTAATGATGTAGTTTAATGCTTGAGCTTCTTATGGGCACCTGAGGTGCACTGTCACAGTTAGGAAACAGGGTGGACAGTAACATAAGCAAGGAGTCCTGTCGAGCTTAAAGACTAGCAAATTTATTTATCACATGAGCTTTCATGGGAGAAAATGCCACTTTGTCAGATGCTTTGAAGGTGGGGAAACTTACAGAATGGGAAGAAATAAATGCAGGGAAGTGTAAGTCAGGGGAGCAGGTCATACTGTAACAGCAAATCAAAGCAACTGTTAAGATTTGAACACTGGGAAACAGTACATAGAGGAGGGTGAGATCAAATCACCTGTTGCTGAACTAGACTAACATGGCTATCCCTGTGGAACTTGGCAACAGGGTGGGCAGTAGAGTTTTCCCACAGTACAACATATTTCTAGAGCAGGTGTGGCCAAACTGCAGCTCGTGAGCTGCATGTGGCTCTTCAAAGAAAAAGTGCAGCTCCAAGTTGGCAGGGAAGTGTGGCATGGTCAGAGATGGCGGGGAAGTGGCTGCATGGTCAGGGACAGTGTGGGGGCAGAAGTGCAACATGGTTTGGGGGAGCAGACAAGCAGCAGCACGGTAAGAGCCCTCAAGGAAGCAGCAAGGAAGGGGGGAATTGGGGCGTGTTTTAGATTTTTCTCCTAGGCCCAAATGCAGTTTACTCGTTGTTAAAATAAAACTGTGTTTTACAAGTCCTAAACATGATGTGGAAGACGAAGAAACAAAAATACAGGGGAGAAAAATTTAATTACTTTCAGTTTTTGGCACAACTTACTGCAAGTATTGTATTCCACAATGAAATTTGTTAAATTGAAACACTGTGCAATACTTAGACGTCAGCACCTGAGAGATCTTTTACATACTTCATTGACAAGTTACTGCCCAAATTCTTCACTAGCTTGCAGTGTTCTACATCCAGCAACAGCTAAGTTTTTACTGTATAGGCCTAGTTTTCATGGTAGCCTTACGTAATTATTAGAATCTGACATTAGTAAGATCAATATTTGTCCTGTTTTTACAATAAAATTAAAATGCACAATGAATTTTAGAGTAGGTAAAAGTATGTGATTATATGCCTCATTGCAGCTCTCAAAGGCCTAATGATTGACTTGTGCAGCTCTTGAGTTCCATAAGTTTGGCCATCCCTGTTCTAGAGCAATGATTCCCAACCTTGTCTCTGCTGTGGCACATATACCTGCCAGACAGAGGACATGAAGGTAAAAAGGAGGAGATGTCCTACTTTTTCCTTACATCTGGTAACCCTAGCCAGACTCAGGCCATGGCTGCCACTGCCAGTTCTGGGGACCCGCCGGGCCATCCCTAGGGTGGGGTGGTCGTTCAGGGCCCTGCACTTTGGGATGGCTGCACTGCTGCCCCACCCCCATGCCGGAGACTGGCCGAGCTGCCAAAAGGGCAACCTGGTGTAGGGTTGCCGGTCCGCCCACCTCCGCCTCCCGGGCCATGCGCGCTACTCTGGGCTCTGTGCTGGAGCAGCAAAGAGGGAGTGGGAGGCAGCGCAGAGCTGGAATCGCTGCTCCCCCCCCGCCCTGGCCGCGCTGCCTTCCACCTCCTCCCTGCTGCTCCAGCACGGAGCCCAGAGCAGCGCGTGTGGCCGGGGCAGGGAGGGCGGGTGGACCGGCAGCACTGCACTGGGCTGCCTTTTTGGCTGCTCACCTGGTCCCCAGGATGGGGGGACAATGCAGGGGTCTGCCCCTCCCCTGGGCTGGCCAGCCCCGTCCCCCAATGCAGTGGGATGTCCCTGGGTGGCCAGAGCTGGAATGGGGCCAGCAGCAGATCTCTGCACCCCTCCCCACCTTCCCTAGCAATCCCCCAGTCCCAAAGTCCCCCCCAACCTATTAACCCCCCCTTCCGCAGCCCACATTTACCTGCAGCCAGCAGGAGCAAACTCTGCTGCAGGCTTCCTCCCCTGCACAGACCATGTGGCTGGGCTGAGCAGGGAGGGAGATTTAAAATGACCCCGGCTCCTAGGGATTCTCATGGCACTCTTATGGTGTTGCTGCGGCACACTGGTTGGGAACCACTGGTCTAGACATAGCAACAGGGCCTTCACAGACTGATGGCACCATCCAATCAAAGTTCCCAGTTTGATTTATCATATATACTCGGGTATAAGCCAATCTGGGCATAAGCTGACCTCCCAATTCTGAGCCCAAAAAAGGAGCTAAAATTGGTGACCCAGGTATAAGCCAAGGTCCCCTTTTGGCCTTGGGCCCTAACCCCCCACCCACTGCTGCTGGCTTCCTCTGGAGTTTCTGACAGCTTACCTACCCCAAAATCTCTACTGCTGCTTTTGTCTTGCCCCCCCCCCCCGCTGTACATTCTTCACTCCTGCCCTCCTGCTCTGCCCTTTCCTCACTTCTCAGTTTCCTGCTGTTGCCCCCTGCTCTGCCCTTTCCTCACTGCTGCCCTCCTGCTCCCACCTGCTCTGCCCTTTCCTCACTGCTGCCCCCTGCTCACTTCTCAGTTACCTCACTGTGGCCCCCTTCTCTGTCTTTTCCCCACTGCTGCCCCCCTGCTACTCCTGCTGCCCCCTGCTCTGCGCCTTCCCCACTGCTCCTCCCGGCTCTTCACTGCTGCCCCCCTGCTCCCTTCTCAGTTCCCTGCTGTTGCTCCCCTGTTCCCCAACACCCTTTCCGCCCGTTTCCCCCTCACCTCCCAACCCCTGCTGCCGGTCTTCCCAGCCTGCCAGGCACCCCCCCCCCCCAAATCCTCGGTCCCTGTCGCTGCTTCCCTGGGTTCCCCAAAAACCCGGGTCCTCCTGTCGCTTTCCCCAGACTCCCCAACCCTCCTGCCAAATGCCCTTGCCCTGCCACCCCTTCCCTGGCCTCCCTGAACCCCCCCAAACCCTCCCGGCCGTCCCATCACTTTACCCAATTCCCCGACCCCCTCCCCAACCTCCGGTCCCTGCCGCCGCTTCCCTGGCCTCCCTGAATCCCCCCTCAATGTCCAGGCTGACCCCCCACCCCAGGACCCCCTTACTTGGCCGCTCCAGATGCCGGGGTCCCTCCTTCCTCCAGCCCCAGGCCCGGCCCAAGATGGCTGCCTGGCAACACTGGGGCTCCAGCCTGCCGCATGGTCAGGGAAACTCCTGGGCTGGGGCTGTCTGCCGTATTCTCCCAAGTATAAGCCGAGTGCCTGTTTTGAAGCCAATTTTCAGACACAAAATTCTCGGCTTATACGCGATGATATATGGTAGGTGGTCTGTGAAGACCGCTAAATCAATCAGTGAGTCGATTGATTAACTCCAGCCCCTCAACTGAAGTAGCATGAACTGAAGGGAGAGCATTGCCCTTCAATTCAGTGCAGTGGATCTTCTGGACGTTAGGAAGTCAGAGGGAGATGCACAAGTTATTTTACATTCCAGAGTGGTAGCCATGTTAGTCTAGTGCAGCAAAACAAACAAGGAGTCTGGTGGCACTTCTAAAGACTAACACATTTATTTATTGCATGAGCTTTCATGGGAGAAAATCCCACTTCATCAGACCCTTGAAATTTCAAGCATCTGATGAAGTCAGATTTTCTTCCACGAAAGTTCATGTGATAAATAAATGTGTTAGTTTTTATAAGTGCCACCAGACTCTTTGTGAATTATGTTAAGTAACTCATGTCTCTCTTTGACTGGTGCCAAAAACATAGGGAAATGTAGACTTCACTAGGGCACAGTCTATGAGAGTACAGTCCTACTTACCCCACAACTATTTCCTGTCCTTTAAAACAATTCGGGATCTACCAGTGAAAATATAAGAGATGGCATTAGGTGGTATTAATATTTGTTACTTTGTTTCCTTAACATCGTCTTGTGAGAGACTTTGTCAAAGGCTTTCGAAAGGCCAGTTGTCTGTCAGTTCTTCCTTTGCTATGTCATGGTTTGCCTTCTCTGAGCCACGAGGGTGAATTTCCTCCTCTTATCTTAGTGTAGCAGACAAGTCACTAACTTCATGAAAATCTAAATTTATAAATGACACTGTAAAGGGCTCCCATTACATACTAATTCTTGTTGTGGTCAGCGTCTTTATAAGCACAAGGGCAAAGAAGTCCCCTGGTCCTTCAAGCATTTTTTAAAGTCTAAAGTGCACTTCGTTTGCGAGACTAGATGTTAATAAGGGAGTCCAACTCAGACATTCGTCATACCTACCTGTACACAACAAACTTTAGGAGGAGTTTAAATAGGGTGTCCTGTCCTTACGTTAACATTTTCTCTTTGGGCTTATTAGTTTTAGAGTATATTTTCATGTAATTTAGAATTTTTACATAATTAAACTTTTGAAAGCATTTATGAAATCACAAAGGTCCCCCATGCTTGCTATGAACTCCTCCCCCAGAGCTGGCCTTTACAGGTAGCAACTTTATATGTAAACACACACATACACGTAAAGGAAAACATCTTTTAAAACTACAATATTTATTTCATAGAATCTCTTACCATTTTCCAGATCTCTCACTGAGAAGTGTCATAGTGTTACCCACTACCTCACTTAAACCATATTGTGGCATTGGTGCATGCATTTTGAGCAAGCTGAACTTCACTTTAAAGGTGGATGGAACAACTCTTTAATATTTAATTGACAAACCCAGTAACTTGGATACACTAAAAAATGCCTTTGAAGGCAATGGAAGTTGTCCAGAAGCCAATGGCAGGGCAAAGTCTATTCTTTGTAAAGAATTTTTCAGAAGATGACAAATTTGTTCTAAAATATTTCAAAAACTTAGTGAAGGACCTGGAGGAAAAGATACCGGCCAGCATATTTAAATAGACTTCTTCATGCCAGGTTTATATTGTAACAGGGTTCTATGATTGTTGTAATGTCCCTAGCACAGTAGACATAACAGATAGCAGCTACTTGAAAGTAGCAATGTTAAATATTGTGAACTTTGAGTGGGAGGGTAAAGCGAGGTTCGCTAAATAGTTCTGTCCTTTAATCTTTCATTGTGAGGGAGTAATATTCAATACAGACAACTAAAACCTGTCGCTCCCCCCCCCCCCCGGGCCCTTCTGGATAATTTTGGAAACATTAAAATTTGAGAAAAACAGAATTTCAGTTAGAGAGGACATTGGTGAATTTCACATAGTCTGGATCATGGGGTTTCTGTGTACTGCTGAAGTGGATAGAACTGTCACATCATGTGTAAATTACCTTTAACACTTCCAGTGCGTGAGGCAAGAGTCTCAGTTCCCTGCTTCTTCCCTTGGCCCAACTTCTTCATAATAGTTTATATACTTGCAAGCAGCATTAGCCTATGAAAGTTGAGTAATGGCTTGAAAAACCCTGTTAACTCAGACAGGCAGAAACACGTTGAAGCAAAGCTGCAATTAATTCTCTCTTTTTTGCCTTTCTCCTCTGGAAAACTCTTATGCTATTTACACTTGCCTAGGTCATGGGAATGCAAAGCTTGCAGCAGTTGCTGTTGTGCAATTCTGATTCTGAGAGTAGCACAGTTAAATGTCCACTTTACTGCACCTGCTTTTACCACAATGTGTGGCACCCTACATGGATATTTGCATACACCATAAAGAGAGAATAGTAGCTTTCTAAAATGAAAAAGATGGAGAGCAGTTAATAAATATGTTAACTTTTTTCTTCCCCAATGTACAAGTGAATTTTTAGGTGTTCTGCTTATGTATCTGACCAAAGAACCACCACCTCAGTAATGGATCATACTTTCTAGTTTGTCTTCTTAACACTTGCATTCTATAGTGTGTGTTGGGGGAGGGGGGGGGAATATTCCAATTGTGGATGAAGCAGAATTTTTCTAGTAGTTCGCATCTCCCTGCGAAGAGGAAAATCTCCACCTCTGATGGTTGTTGTCATGAAGTCTGCAGTTCCATCTTTCCAGAAAATGCAGAGTTTCATGGTGCAAGCATTGTTTGAAAAATACATAATAGATCATAGAATCATAGGGCTGGTCTACACTATACAGTTTGGTCAACATAAGGCAGCTTATGTCAACTTAATCATGTCAGTATGTACACTACAGCCTTCCTCCCACTGATGGAAGAGCCCTACTACACTGATGTGTAATTCCACCTCCAGAAGGAGGCATAAGGCTTATGTCAGTATAGGTAGGGCAACACACTGTCTGTGTAGAGTGTGTCCCTTACATTGGTAGGAGCCATGAAGTTGACAAGAAAGCTAGGCAGTTGGAGCCCAGCTCCACCCGACCTCCCCATAACATCGCTACTGCCCTGGAGAGATGGGCTGCTGGGCCCTGCTCAGGTCTCGGAGACAGGGTGTGAATCACTCGATGATTGCCTGTTATGTTTGTTCACTCTGAAGCATCTGGCGTTGGCCACTGTAGGAAGACAGGCTACTGGGCTAGATGGACCTTTGGTCTGATCAGGATGACCATCCTTATGCATCTGTGGGGTTCCCAAGCTGCATTGTGCCTGTTGATGGGGCCCATGTGCTTGATGTTTGCCGACACACACCAGGGCTCTGAGTTTGCAAACAGAAAGGGGTGGTTCTCCATGGTGCTCCAGTGCCGAGTTGACCTCCAGGGCAAGTTTGCAGCATGAATGCAGGGTGGTCTAGAAAGGTCCACAGTGCTAGGATCCTTTACAACTTAGGTGTATTGACCTTAATAAATAAATGCGATTTTGCCCTCGGGATCACTGTGAACAATACTGGAGTGCAGTATGTTCTGGTTCTCCAGTTATTCACAGACCACTGGGACAGAACTGTTGCCTCAGCAGTAGTTGCAGAATGACAGTGGAGTGTGCATTTGTTTGGAGGGAAGATGGGGTTGTTTGTGGAATAAGTTGGAAGCTACAGAAAAAAACCTTAGCTGCATGTTGCATTTTTGCACAGAATTTATGAGAGTAAGGGAGAGAGGCTCAACAATGGATGAGGTACAGTGACTTGCTCAGCAATTTGAGCATCCAGGAGGATGTCCACCAACAAATGGAAACAGCCTGGGCAGTATGATCAAGGATGGTTATTGCTTATACTTTGAGTCTCAAGCCAGAAACTGTGTAGATGTAAATCTAGCTGTGACCCTGGGAAACAGGGAGAAATGGTTTATGAGTGCTGCAGTATAGACGTGAAACATCATGGCCCTCGTTTTGTCTTTTGGCTGTGTCTTTATACTCATGCAAAAGGTACAGGTTTTTTGTGTACCATTCATTGCAAACTTATGGTTTTTTAATTAAATAACAATTTAGTATGTAGCAACCAGAAGTAAGCCTCTAATTAAAACAACAGTGAAACACAGCTTTAAAATGAGGCAGTCCTCTGGAAGACAACAAACTAATGTGGGGGAGCAGGAAGAGGCTCCAGTTCACAGGCAAGTAAATGCCCTGCCCCTGCTGCTGTTGTTTCTCTTCTCTTCTGATGTTGAGTGTTAAGGCTCAAAGTTTTGGGGTGTTAGATGACTCGAAAGAGCTGGGCTTCCCAGGGGCAACTTTTCTTGCTGATGGGAACTTGTAATACGGAAAGAAATAGCATCTGGGAGCCAGGCTTTAGGGGTACAGGTGGAAATCAGGAGGGTTTCTTGTACCTTGTGTTGTCATAGAATCCTAGGGTTGGAAGGGACCTCATAGGTCATCTAGTCCAATCCCCTGCCAGAGGCAGGACCACTCCCACTAAACCATCCCAGTCAGCGTGTTGTCCAGCCGGGCCTTAAACACCTCCAAAGATGGAGGCTCCACCACCTCCCTTGGCAGCTCATTCCAAGGCTTCACCACTCTCCTAGTAAAAAAGGTTTTTCTAATATCCAGCCTCGAACTCCCTAACCACAACTTGAGACCATTGGTCCTCGTTCTGTCCTCTGTTATTACCGAGAACGGTCGAGCTCTATCTTCCTTAGAGCATCCCTTCAAGTAGTTGAAGGTTGCTATCAAATCCCCCCTCAATCTTCTCTTCTGCAGACTAAATAAGCCTAATGCTTTCAGTCTTTCCTCATAGGGCTTGTGCTCCAGCCCTTTAATCATTTTGGTTGCCCTCCTCTGAACTCTCTCTAGCATGTCCTTGTCCTTTTTGTAGTGGAGAGTCCAAAACTCAACACAGTATTCCAGATGTGGCCTCACCAGTGCAGAATAGAGGGGAATGATCACATCCCTTGATCTGCTGGTAATACTTCTTTTGATGCAGCCCAGTATGCCATTGGCCTTTTTGGCCGCAAGAGCACACTGCTGACTCATATCCAGCTTCCCATCCACCATGACCCCCAGGTCCTTTTCTACACTGCTGCTACTTAGCTGAATGTTTCCCAGCCTGTAGCGGTGCATGGGGTCCAGGGGCTTTAAAATATGGCTGTGTCCTGATTGAGGGGCCTGGATTATCTGTGTGTCTGCTAGCCACACACACTACAGCAGAGTGTTCTACCTCTGTAGAGTTGCCTCTGCACGTTCGTTTTTCTCTAGTGTCTTTTGCCATAGCAACAGTGTCTCTGGCCACTTCAATGCTCTCTCTGGATAGCTCTGTCATTTTCTCTCTCTGACCTCAAATGCAACCTCCAGCTCGCCATTGGTTTCAGTTTTTTAGGGAGAGTCCTAAGGAAAGGGCTGCAAACATTTCATCCTGAGTTCTTTTTTCCCTCAAGGTGGCTTCTCCATCAATGGCAATTTTTAAATCAAGAGTGAATGTTTTGTTCTAAAAGATCTGCTCTAGCAATTATTTTGGGGGAGGATTGTGGCCTGTGTTTTACAGAAAGTCAGCCTGGATGATCACAGTGGTCCCTTGTGGTCTTGGATTCTATGAAAGTTAGCCTGCTGCTCAGCCACTGATAAATCCCTGTCCTTCAGTGTCTTCCTGCTACAGGTGCCATGGCAGGCAAAGGGGGACAGAAAACAAGTGGTTCTAGTTCATTTTCCAGAGAGGCTAGGAATAGTCTTTAATATGTATTTCTTATTTCCCCTCTCTAGGATTCTTCCCTGTCTTAGGCAGACCTCTGAGATGGAAAGTAATGTCTGCATGGAGGCTAGATCAGGCTTGACAAACCCCAGACACCAGGTCGCCGTGGCTCCCAGAGTCTGTAGCGTGGTGACTCGCTCTGCTGTGAAACCGCAGCAGCGGCACACCCCCTGGTGCCTAAAAATAGAGCCACAGTGCCTGCAGTGGCACTCAGGGTATTCAGTGGCAGGAGACCCTGCACACCCACCAATAGTGACAGCAGCGGTTTTTCAGCTGTGGGGGTGCCCCAGCTAGGCACCTTAGTTTGAATCTGGGCACCTTCCTGGGTGGCAATTTTGTTGAGCCCTGAGCTAGATGAGGATTTTGGGGTGTGCATTGTAGACTGTTTGGGTTTGCAGTTGAGCCTTGAAGTCTATTGGGGATTGGGAATTGTGTTGCAGGCTGTCTTTGCAGCTGAGACTCTGCCTTGGAGAGGCTCATATAGTATTGTAGCAGTTAGTAGGGGACATCTGGGAGCAAACAGGATAGTCATCCTCTCTGCATCCCTGTGAGGCTGTTCTGACTCTGAATGGCTTTACACAATGAAAAAAGGTGATTAGGAGTCAAAGAATGGCCTTATTCAGAGGGATAAAGGACAGACCAACAAGCTAGAAACCGGTTGCTTGGCACCAATTGCTTGGTTGTTCCGTATGCCATTTTGGAAAGAGGATAGTGTGTCTGACCAAGGCAAGGGATGGAGACATAAAAGGCTCCCAGCTCACATCTTCCAAAAGTGTCTGCAGCCATAGGGCTCTGTAATCATCCTTCAGTGTCTTCTTCTGAGGGAGGCCACACGTCCTCGTAGTTCAAACAGTAGGGATAGTCTCAGGAGACACAAGAGGGGAGTTAGCGGCTCTCTGTGCACCTGGGCTTTCTTGCAGGGTAAGGACACAAACAGCCAGCGGTCTGGCCTGTGACCAGGTAGCACCAGGACAGTCTATAAACAGGGGTGGCCAAACTTATGGAACTCAAGAGCCGCACTGAGGCATATAGCCATATACTTTTACCTACTAAATTGATTTGCTGACACTCTTCTGCAAGCCACACTTTTTCATTCAAGAGCCACATGTGGCTCCTGAACCACAGTTTGGCCATGCCTAGTCTATAAGCTTGGCCCTCTGGGAGGGCAGGGCAGCAAGCAGTTAGGGACCAATAGGCAGGGTTGAGCACCCATGCCTTCTGTGGGAGTCTACCACTCCAGATGGGACCCAGCCCCAGGCGGGGCCCTGGGCTGAAAGCCAATGGGATACAGTGTGGAGTGCTTTGCCACTGGGTCAGGGGAGTCCCAGGCAAAATTCAAGTGCAGGCAGCAAAGCAGTCCACTCATAGCTGGCTGCCCCTGGGCTACTTCTTCCCCTCTCCTCAGGTGTACCTGAGTCCAAGGGTCAGTGTCTCTCCCTGGGGCAAGCTGCCAGTGTAGCCCCAGCAGCTACTTGGCATCTGTTTTGTGAGTCCAGTCCCGTGGATCAGGCCAGTCCTTGGTACAACTGAATTCTGCTCCAGTTTCCCATTCCAGCAGTGGGTGAGAGAAGTCCTTCTCCTATGGTGGCTCTCTCCTGACTGAGCTGCACTGCCTAGCTTTTATATCTGCCTTTACAGTCCTGCCCCTCTACTTCTGGTTGGCAGCGTGTGATGCATCCAGCTCTACCTTCTAGGGGACATGTGTTGGCCTCTGAGGGAGGCCACACCTTCTTATTACAGGCACTTGTAAAGATAGATTCTTATGTGCTGATGGTCTTTCAATAAGATCTATCATTTCAGTCCCAGTCTGGGTTTTTGACTGGGAATCACGGCTGCTTGCAGGTTCCGGAGTCCCAGTGAAATCCTGAGTTTTGTGGATAGTTTTTCATTGCCTTCCTTCTGTAGCACACTGGTGCCCCAAAGCAGCATACCATAAACCTATTATTCATCATTTCTGTATGGTTGTAATAATTCACAAAGTATGTCATGTAAGGTACCCAAGTAAAGGTCATAATCTGCTAAAACCCACTGTGCTGTCAACATTTCCATATCATGAGTATGTTTCAAGTTATAAGATTTTGCTATTATTACAGTTTGTTGTACATTTGCTAGTAACAGCAGAGTAGGAATCCCCCATCCAGGAGTGGGGTCACTGGAATTGTAAACAGGATTTACAATACAATGACAGATGCAGAAGACTATACAAGAGAGTGCTCAGATCTGATCTGACTCACTTGCTGGGGAGGAACTGAGCAACCCTGAGGCTCAGCAGGGCCCACCTGGACATGTCTGAACTAGTATCTATCTAGTGGCCACATGCTTAAAAGATATAAAAAGAAGCAGCCTGCGGACCTTCTCCTTGCTCCTTTCCTATCTACACGGGAACACTAAGGCCCTGTTGACCCTGAAATGTCTATGTCAATCTCTATGGATTGATGAAGCGGGATCGATTGAGCGGCCAGTGTAGACCTCAGTTGATGCTGGAAGGCTCTCCCATTGATGCAGTAACGCCCCCCTTCAAGTGCAGTAATGCTGCATCGAAGGGAGAGCGTTGCGGGTCAACACAGCCACATGAAGACAGCGCAGTAAGTCAAAGTAAGTAAGTCAATGAGAGAGAACGCATTGGCACACAGATTGTGTCTTCTGGTGACTTAGCCTCTCAGTGTAGACCAGGCCTAAAAGTCTGGACTGAAACTGGGGAGAAGGCTGTATACTGAGAACTGGAACATCCTAGTGGGGTGGGAAAACTGCTTAATCTAGACACTACCTAATGTTAGAAGTTTAAGGTTTAGACTAGGTGTTTATCCTTATTTCCTTTGGAACCTATCCGGTTACTCCTCATAATCCTATAAAGTCATCCTTTTTATACTTAATAAATCTGGTTTCTGTATTCGTAACTAAAATAGTGTGTTTCTGTGAAGTGTTTGAAAAAAATCCCCCACTCAATTAACAAAAGATGGTGTGTCTTCTGTATGTTAGGGGGCGGGGGGCAAACTGAGTGACAGATTTACTGGTCAAACTTGTGACCAAAACAGTACAGGGTAATCTCCAGGTGCAGGGCAAGGAATGAGGGCAGACAGGCTGAGACCTTTCTTTGAGATTAATAGGTGACTTTGGAGCATTCATGCAATCTAGCTGGGCATAGGGCTCCAATTACAACTGGGTTGAGTGATAACAGCACCTAGAGGGATACAACCCAGTCTGAAGAGTTAAAGGGGAACAGCAGTACCCCAGTTCCAAGTGGCACCCCCGGGAACCTGTCACACCTCCTTCAGTAACTCTTGCTGCTTGTCCTTGTCCAAGAGATGCAGGGTCCACAGCCTCCTGAGGTTTAGTAGAGCTGTAATCACACGATATTTTGTCCAGCTCTCTATCAAATGGACAGGTTATATTTCCATGGCTGAACTGGTTCCTGGTATCTTGGTTTTAACGCAGCAAGTTCTCTTGAGCTGTGTGATCATTATCCAGTATGGTTAGGGTCCTAGTCATGATCTGTTGTGGATGTCTGACTAGCAGTGTCCACAAACACATCTTTATTGTGGAAGTTGGCCCCAAGAGCTTATTGTACCAGTCCTGCTCTTGGGAGGTCAATGTGCTCTAGGGTCTCAGCACAGCTCGAAGCTGGTTCTTGAGGTATATAGTAAAGGCAGGAGTAATATTGCTCTAATGCAATCATACAGAAGTCCAGAAGCAAATGGGTTGGTCTTGGCACTGTGCCAAGGGGACATCTGATTGGTTTGGCCGTTAGCAGCAAAGAGTTCACAGTTAAACAGACAAATCAGTAATGGCACCAATGGAGCCAACTGGGATAGCAGTTGGAGGACCACATCAACAGCATGCAGAATCATTGCATCTAAATGAATACTAGAAGATTGTACTGACTTCAAACTGGATATGCTTTGGAAGAAGGCTTCAGAGTCTGGGCACTTGAAGGGCTTGCGTCATGTATGAAGGCACTGTCAGACCAGAGCAGCTTGAGTTAGTGTAGACCACTAAACCACTCTGTATAGACGAGCCCAGTTAACAGCAGGTGTGTGTGTCTGCGAGTTGGTGGGGAAATAGAGAAAGGAGATTGCTTGTTCACATCCAGTCATCCATAGCATATAGCTGTTGACCTGTTTGCCAAAATGGATTTTTCTTGTGAAATACTATTTGTTTCTATGTTATCCCATATTGTGTTAACCATTGGAGTCATCATGATACATACTGTGACAAGGTCAGACTAGACGGTTTCCAGAGAGTTCTGGAAGGCCAGCATGTTGGCCTCAGGCTTGGCACGTCCCTTTTCCCCTTCTAGCTGAGCAGGGGTTACTCCAGGTTAATTAGCACACCTGCAGCTAATTAAGGCCCCTCCCAAGACTTGTTAAAAGCTTTCCCTCCAGAGAAAGGGTGTAGCTGGAGTGTGAGAGTGGGGAGAGCTATGGGAGTGTGTGAGAGGAAGCAAGGTGTGGTTGGAAGGCAGACAGATCTGAAAAAGGAGCAAAATGTTGGCCAGGAAAAGCCCCACGGGTATGAAGATGGGGAAGGAAAACCCCCTACCTGAACAGGAGCAAAGGACATTTCCGAGGCCTGGAGTCCTGAGTGAAACAGACCCACTGCTAGAGGGAAGTGTAGGACCCACCAAGGTAGAGGAGGAACTTTTTCACAATATGTACTAATGCCTCACCATGAGGAATGTTATTTTTCAGAGCTTAATTGGACATCAACATTAGGCAAAACAAAGCAAGTATAGTGTTGGGGATTTTGGTCAAACCTGAGGAATGGGTTTGGTTGTTTCTTTTAGGGCAGGGGTCTCAAACTCAAATCATCACGAGGGCTGCATGAGAACTAGTAAGTTAGCTTGAGGGCCGCAGCACTGAAACCTCTTCATACAACAATATTGCAAATATTGGTGACAAGAGGGTTGTTGCGGGCCACAGGAAATAGCTTTAGGGGCTGCATGCAGCCCACGGGCCATGTGTTTGAGACCCCTGTTTTAGGGTGAGATCTTTTTATTTTATGATTTAATACTGAATGCTATCAACATGCCTCATCAGTTGAATCTGTGATGTATGTTCCTTGCTTCATTCAGGGGCCTGTCTTGTAGGACAGAACAGGGAGGAGGGGAATATTCCACATTTTTTATGCTTGTCACAGTAGCAAGAAGCAACAGAGCTCTCTGGGCCAAAAGGAAGAAACGACTTCTGTTCAGTGCTCCTGAGGGCGTAACAATCCGATTTTTTTAAAAATCTAATATGTGCAGGTCAGAGAGGCTCAAAATAGTCTTCTGGCCTGACTTTCAGAATCATTGAGGACTCACAGCTCCCAATGAAGTAAGAGTTGTGAGTGTGCAGTGACTTTGAAAAGTGAGGTCCATAAAACCTGAAAATAGTTTGCGAGCAAACTGTGTTCTTATTTCATGTGCTGTTTTCTTTGTTATTCTCAGGAGCTGTCGTTGAATTCCATGGTCCAGAAGGAACAGGAAAAACAGAAATGCTTTATCACTTGATAGCCCGCTGTGTCCTTCCAAAAGCAGAAGGGGGGCTGGAAGTGGAAGCCATGTTCATTGATACAGACTACCATTTCGACATGCTTCGCCTAGTTACCATTCTTGAACACAGGCTGTCCCAAAGCACAGAAGAAATGATCAAACAATGTCTTGGAAGGTTTTTTCTTGTTAACTGCAACAGTAGCACCCAGTTGCTTCTCACTCTTTACTCTCTGGAAAACAAGTTTTGTGCTCACCCTTCTCTCTGCCTTGTAATTTTAGATAGTGCATCAGCTTTTTATTGGATAGATAGAAGCAATGGAGGGGAGAGTATTAACATGCAGGAGATGAATCTGAAGAGATGTGTTGAATTTCTAGAGAAGCTAGTAAAAGAGCATCACTTAGCCCTGTTTGCAACAACACAAACGATTATGCAGAAATCTTCAAACTCTGCAAAAAGCTCTGTTCCTTTAAAACTTCAGTGTGAAGCTGATATAGAGTATAGGCCTTATCTTTGTAAATCATGGCAACAGATGGTAACCCACAGAGTATTTTTCTCAAAACAGTGTCATTCTGACAGTAGCAAAACTTTTTCAATTGTTTCTTGTCACACCAAAAAAAACCATGTCATAAAATGTTCATTTAGTGTTGCAGAATGTGGAGTTCAGTTTTGACTTCAGTCAGTCTCTAAAACTAGTAAATCTTGGCACTTTAATCTAATTAGTTTTACTTTAAGTAGCTTTTTTTTTTTAAAAGATCTTTTAACCTATTTCGTTATAGCTGATTAGTCATTCATTTTGTCACCAGCATTTTCTTAAACTCAGTAATGGGCAGAGGATTTTAAAGAAGGTCATCTTAAAATAGAGGAGACTATTGAAATTGCTTGAATGTGGTTGCTTCATAAAGAGATGAAATCAAGAAAAATAAAAATTTAGGGCATCTTTAACTCCTAATATAGTTACATAATGTAACCTCCAGGATACACAACCAAATTCACTGACTTCAACTCTGTGTCATAAGCCTCTTCCTCATCCAGCAATTTGGGACGCTAGTGATTGCAGTTAAGTAAATATTAGCTTTTGTAAAAATTGGTCTTAATTCTCTGTTATTATCACAAGTCTATATCCTGTACGTACACCCTGTGCCAGCAGATACAGTAGCATCCAGGAGGAGGGATTCACCTCTGGGGAAGAGTATGTGGTGTTGGTCATGGTGCTCCTTGCCAGCACTGCCTGTGTGCGGAGTGCTGCAAGCTTGGGGCAATGGGGATTATGGCTATCACTGCTCTGCCAGCAGCCTTCAGGCAGCCACAGTCCTCTGAAAAGTTGAGGGACTCAGGGCTATAGTTGATTGATCCTAACAGGTAGCCTGAGGCCCCTGTGAGCTAGTGACAAACCTAGCAAATAGTTAACATTGGGAAGGAAAAGGTCATGTAGAAACCTAATTTTTAAAATAAAATTTCTAGCTGTCCCCTTCCTCTCTCTTCTACTCTCTCCTCTCCCCCTACAAAATCTAGAATGTTGTGCGTCTGGGCTTTATGGACTAAAAGGCTGTGGTTGCTCACAACAATAATTCATGTGATTTATTGAACTAGTTTTAGATCCTTATTTTATTATGATCCCTGCCACTGTTTGGGAAAATCAGTCTAGCCACAAAAAATGCACATCCAGTCATGTAAATAACTAACTTGGGGATCTCTTACTTTCAAATGGTCATCAGTCTACACCACTGTGTCTCCTTGTAGGTGCATCATCTCTATGAAACAAAAGTATAGGAGGGACCACTGTAATACTATAATGTGTTATCAGTAGCTCCGCTACAGTTTTTAAGTTTTATATCATGTCCTCTACTATTTGAGCATTCTTTGTACCATACTATCTCCTGCATGCTGTATTTTAATAGCAATAGAAGTGCAAATCATGTTGATTTGAAAAAGGCAGAGAAGATGATTCTTGGCTAAACAACATGTGTTTCTTGGAGCAGTTTAAGTTTAAAGAAGTATGCATCAGTTAATTTAGCAGTTATAAGTTCCTGACCTTATTGCATAATCTGTAGAGGTATTTTTAAATGTTACTATCCTGTTACAGCTCTTTTATCTCTGTGAAATTAATTTTGATCCAAGTGCGGTTCCTAGGACTCAGGGATTGCAATTACTAGTCTGAAAAGCCCCGAATTCTCAATAGAGAGAGAGAAATATATTTTCACTCATAGAGAAGAGGCAGGATATCAAATGGAAGATTGGTAATGGAGAAAGCTTGCATGGTTCTGCACATTCTGGTGGTTACAAGGTGCTTCAGTTTCAGTGGCTGTTCATTTTCCTTTCAGAAACACTGACAGATTTATAGTGGTGAAGGTAATAAACCACCACCACCATCTTAGGTTTATCTCTGTTAAGGCAGAATGGAGGCAACCTAATGCAGCTTATTATAAAATTGTGATTTGGAAGGTGTAGCTAAATGAAACATGATGGATGAACAAAGTGATCATTATTTATATGCACTGCTGCTGTGTTAAGGAACAGGTGATATAGAAAAAGCATAAGAAATCTAGAAGCGCTTTTTAGTAAAATGAACATCATGTGTACAGGAAAAAACAAGCAACACAGTATTATTTGTGATTATAAAAACTCAAAAGTGTCCTTTAAAATTGTGGAAATAACTGACAAAATAAAAATAACTTGTTTTTTCCATGTTTATTCTGAAGTACTAAATATACTGCAATCCAGTAAGTACACTTCCTGCTTATATTTATATTTGAGGAGACTATACAGTGGGCCCTTGACAGATGCTAAACTACATTCCTTCCAAGGAGCTGGGCTACTGAATTCAGCTTCCCTTGGAATGGTCTCGTATGGAAGGTAGGCAGCTTTCCTGTTGTGCCTCATCTTCCTATTCATTTAAGCCTTTAAAAAAACCTAACCTCTGAATCCTGTTTGTCAAATTCCAAATGTGTGTTTCTATAGTAGCTGAGGGCTGTGAAATTCATTCTGACAACACCTTGCTCATGAAGTCGAAACTCAAGCTATTTTAGTGCACCGATGCAGATTAATGGGGCATCCCAGGAATCACACTTACTTTCCATTGGACAGCCTGAAATTCCACCTTTCGTTTTATCTCAGTCTTACAAAGCAATGTAGTTTCCCTCTCATACTGTCTTTCTATTTTTCCAGTGATTTGGAGCACACCCTCTTGGTTCAGTGCCAAACTCCAAGCCTGGTGGGGATGCCTTCTTGGCTCCAAGCCAGGTTTCCATTTGAAACTTTACCTAAGCTAAGGGGAAAAAAGCTTACAGTGGTGGCAGTCTTGGTTTCAGGGTGCTGTTACCTCCTCTAAGTTCTCCAGCACAAGGCTAACAGTAAGACCTCCCCATCACTTAATCGATATGCTTTCATCTGCGTTCACGTTCTTATTTGGCACTGTCTTGGTGCATGCAGTCTGGGTTTACACATTTAAGCATTTGGTTTGCACTGGGATTTCAAATGCTGCAAGCTCCTACAGGTAGCTGCAGAACAAATAAAGCAGCCAGAAGAAGCTCTTCCTGAATGAAGCCTGAGTAGAACATTTATGCAGGATTTGACATGCTGCATGTTGCAACTCTGCCAAACGAGCTCCAGGTCATATAGGGCATTCAGTGCAGTTCTGGCAGGGAACAATATATCATTTATTAATCTCGAGTGCCCTTTGAAAGCTTCAGAGGGCTTTATAGGGAAAAATATACTAGGCATTATTTAATGCAAAAGATACAGTTAAAAATGAAACCACTCAAATCAATAGGACAGAATATAGTTTTTGCAGCAGTATTAGTTCAGCTAATGTATGCACAATGCATGTGTTTTACAGTTTAGAACACATCAGTGTAATAAATTGCATAGTTAAAAACAAACATCTCATACCACAAGTGCATGATAACTGGGGCAGTTTTACAGAGAGCAGCTTAAAGTTTTCATTTGATTTCTGAGGACAAACATCTTAAATTGGGCGTATTAAGTTAGACACCTAAATAACTGGCTGAATATGTTTTACAGATGCTGAACAGCCACATCGCACTCACACCTGTTCTCCATATATTGCCCTACCACCCCCTTGGTTACTTAACCAGGCCTGGAAATACAAACAGGTGGACAATAATGGTAGAACCCAAACCCTTATAACCTGCATTTTTTTTAAACTTGGGTAGAGCAAGGGCATCAAAATCTATGTCTTAGTATTAAAGCTGGTCAAAAGACCTTCAACTGAACCATCACCTATCAGATAATACAGTCCTAGCCAAAGCAAAATGTTTTGCAAATTCATGTCAGTTTGCAGAAATTTTGTTTTGGAGTAAAACCTTGGGGAAAGCTTGGTAGTGTTGAAACATCCCATTTTGACATTTTGGAACTGAAACATTGTTCCTTTTGAAGCATTTTAACTCTGAATGTTTTATTGTAATATTAAAAAGTAAGTCTGCATGAAACATTTTTGTTTAAAAAATGTGTCAATAATCTGAAACAGAACTTATTTTAATTAGGGTAATTTCTACATTTTTGGTGTTAGTGTCCAACTATAACAAATTTCAAAATCTCCAGAAATTTACATTTTTTATAACTCTACTAAGTGTTGAACAAAATGGCCTGGATTTCAGAGATGTTTGGTCTCCCATTGATGTCTCTGAGAGCTGCAGCCAGTAAGTGATCTGGGAGTGCTCTGTCTTTAACCTCCATCAGAACGATACCTTTTGGAAGGATGAACCTTTAGAAGGTAACCCTGAAAGAGATGCAGTTGTACTGAGAGTGGGAAAAGGCAATGTGCTTCATACAGTAAATAAATTGTGGGGAGGAGAAGTTGGCACTTGTAGGCTGTTCTGGCAGGTAAGTGAATTGTGCCAATAAATTGAAAGAACAACACTACTTTGTCAGTCCTAGATTCATGGGCCTCTGCCCTCTTTGATGTGATTGAATGTCAAGATTCTCTGACATGGTAACTAAATGAATATCTGATTGTGACAAGAAGTCATTTTTGGACTAAATTGCAACTCAGCAATTGGGAGAGTAAGCCCATGACTACTGTCAATGCTGGAGCTAGAGATTATGGTGCCCAGGGCAAGCACCTTGAAATGAGCTCCCCCACCCCAAACCTGGGTCCAATCCAGCTCTTGGCCCAATCTGTCCCCGATGTTGCCATTAGATGGTGGGGAGCCAGATCCGTCCCCTGCCACTGCTGGAAGGTGGCAGAGAGCTGGAAACCCCCCTCCCTGGGCATGCATCTGAGCATGCTCAGGGGCAGGGTGGGAGATTTATACTCCCTCAGCTGCAGCCCCAGCCTGGCGCCCAGAGGAATGTTCCTTCAGGGCCAGGTAGGGTCTGCGGCTGCCAGCCGTGGGGGCAGGGGTGTCACTGGCGCTGGGCCCACGGGGCCCGTGCCCCGAATCCCAGGGCCAGTGCCCCGGGTCTGGCCAGGCCCCGCCTCTCCCAGTCTCCAACCCAATCAGGCCAGAGATCCGGGGTTCAGGCGGCCGCTCTGACCCTGTCCCCAGCCGGGGACATGGGGCCCAGCCACCCACGGCCACTCCCAGCCCCGGCCCTGGCCCTGGCCGGGGACACGAGGCCCAGTGGCCTGCAGCTGCTTCCGGCCCTGCCTGGCCAGGGGGCATGGCCTGTGGGCCAGGGGCGGGGCCAGGGCCCATGCCCCGGGTCCCTCCCCAGGGCAGTGATGCCTCTGCATGGGGGCACCCTCACAAATTCACTGAGACGCCCTGCCCCACCATAGTTATGGCCCTACATTTAGCTTCTGTGCAATGGCCTTGTCTTCCAGGAGATCAACACTTGGGTCATCTAGAGCTGGTGATCAACCTAAAAAAAGAGTTCTCACTGGTAGTTTATACATCTTCATCAATTTGTTTTTCAACTTCTCTCTTGGTCTGTTTTATTGTATTAATATGCCACAGTTTAAGCTCCTTCACATTATCCTCACTAGGATTTGACTTTCAAATGTTAAAGGGCACGTTTTTTTCATCTGTTGGCCTCCATTACTCTGCTGTTTTGCCATAATGACTTTCTATTGGTCCTCTTACTGTCTTTTCTCCTTTGGGGTAGATGCTTAGTCTGAGCCTCTATTTTTGAATGATCCCCATGCTGCTATCAAGTATTCAACCCCCATGACAGCTCCTTTTAATATCCATCTAAATATCCATTTTAGTCTAGTTCCCCTTTTTGACATTAAATGTTACCGTGATGGGGTTTCTTTTAATATTATGCCTGCTACAAGTATGTTAAATTTAATTACATTATGGTCATTATTACTGACTAATAGTTACCTCTTGGGCCAAATTGTGTGCTCTACTTACGTCTAAATCAGGACTTGCCTGTCCCCTTCTGGATGCCAGGGCTAGCCACTCCAAGAAATTGTCATTTATATTGTCTAGAAGTTTTATATATGTGTCATGTCCTGAGGTGACATTTACCTAGTCCATATTAGACTAGTTGAAAACAGCTGTTGTTATTGTACTTTGTGGTTCTGTAGCCTCTCTAACCTCCACGCTCTTTCACAGTCACTGTTGCCATCTTGGTCAGGTGTTTGTCAGTGTATTCTACTGCTAATCTCTGTTAATCAAGCATGGAATTTCTATCTGTGGAAGAGGTTCTGTACACAATTTTTACCTTTATTTGACTCCATGATTTCTTTAACATAATGCCATTCCTCCACCAGTGCAACCTGCTGTTATTCCTATATATTGTATACACTGATATTATTGTGTCCCATTGATTAGCCTCATTCCACCAAGCTTCCATGCTGTATTATATTAATATTTTCATTAGGTAGGCACTCTAGTTGACCCATTTTAGTATTTAAACTTCTAGTATTGCTATTATCAGCTCTTGTACATTTTGCCAATATTCAATTGCTTACTTTCAAGTGATATATTTAAATGGACTCTATTTTATTTGACTGTTCCTCACTAGCTCCTACTTCTATTTAACAACTTCTGCCCTATCCTCTTTATTAGGATATAGTGTTCTCCCTTCAACAAATTCATGCTTAAAGGATATCTTGACCTGAACTCTGTGTTCCTCTGCAGCCATTAGCTTTTCCACTGTTCATAGTTTAAAAACACCTCTACAACCTTTGTAATTTCACATGCCAGCAATATGGTTCTGCTTTGATGTAGATGAAGTCTGTCCTTCCTACATAGGCTCCTTCTTTCTCAAACAATTCCCCACTTCCTAATAAGCCCCTAAATCTTCTCCCTACTTCATGGTCTCCTCAATGCAGTGAGACCTTGCAATTCTACCTGCCTTTTTTTTGTCCCTTTGCATGGAACTAGAAGTATTGAAGAGAATGCACCCTGGAGTTCCTAGACTTTAACATCTTACTTGCAGTCTAAATTTGGACTTCTAGCTTGCCTTTCCCTATGTCATTGGTACTTGCATGTATCATGACAACCAGCTCCTTCCTAGCACCACCTCTTAGTCCATATAGACATCTCATGAGCAGAACCATAAC
Organism: Podocnemis expansa; assembly: GCA_007922195.1. Classification (NCBI taxonomy): domain Eukaryota; kingdom Metazoa; phylum Chordata; order Testudines; family Podocnemididae; genus Podocnemis; species Podocnemis expansa. The sequence goes on from ML681964.1 coordinate 64,494,756, forward strand.
TAGAAGTTTTTGCACCTGGGACAAGCAGCCCCAGATGCCCCGCCCAACCCCAAACCATCTCCAGCCACTGCCAGCAGGCCAGGGGCACCTGGATCTGTCCCCAGGCCCGCTGGCAGTGGTGGGAGTGTCCTGCTGCCTCTGTTGGGGGCTGGGGACAAGTGGTGCAACCCATTCTATTTCATCCCTGAAAATCTCTTCTATGGACCTCGGTCTACCTTTGTTCCCCCAGTTCAGCCACTCTTACCACAAGAATCCATACTTCGTCCTTCAAGGCTATGAACTGTTTGCATCACAGGCACAGCAGCTCATAAGGCATCGTGCATGTTGCATTCATTATAATAAATTGGGTCGGTCACACACACACACACACACACACTCTCTCTCTCTCTCTCTCTCTCTCTCTCTCTCTGCTGGCCTGCTGTCTGCATTTTTTTTCTTGGATCTTTTTTTTTTTTCATACAACATAATGTAATGCGGCAGAGCCAATCTTCCAGTTTTAGAGGGTTAATCCTGTGCCTGACAAGAAAGAAATTATGTGACTTGGAATCCAAAACACAAAGCACACAGCATTGGCTGGGAGGCACACAATTAACACTTGACAAGACAATGACTATTTGCTGGCCAACAGAAGTTAGGCAATTTAGAATGAAATTTACAAAAGTTGGAGAGTGCTCTGAATCTGTAGGCATAGTTGAGGATCCAAAATAACAAGAAGAAAAGATCTCAGACAGTCAGACCGTGGAGCTCAAAGTCAGAACCAGGCAAGCACATGGAGCTATATCAGGGTAGTATAGGACTCTGACTTCACAGCTAGCTCAGATTTGTTTTGCATGTGAGCAATGGACACTGCTGCAGCAGAAGACTGAAAGCAAATAGGACATCTATTAATTTTAAGTTAGTCATTTAGTGCACAAACCAGTATGTTACCAGAAATAGTGCTAATGTTAAAAGTAAAGGCACAGATAGCGAAAAGTAAATGCAGGCTTAGAGGAGTGAACTAACCCTATTAAAGGAGTATTCAAATTAAAAGTGTGGTGCAAATAGCAGCTTGGAAGAGATGCAATTTGTAATAGTACCAAGGAAAGAGCATGTTTTATGGGCTTAAAAAGTGTCATGCCTTGGTCTCATGGAGAGTGCCCCTGTTGGAGGTGCAGGGGACTAAAACAATTCAGGATTGATTTGAGGACATCTTCCAGGTGATAGGGAAGTTTGTAACAGCACACAGCATAAAACTGAAAGAATCCAACTACCCCACAATTCATGGCCTTTTGAAAATGCCTCTCATCCTAAAGCAGAGGTTAGAAGAGGATCTGGTTAGGCTTAATATGTTGGGAATCACGGAGTGACTAGACTAACCCACAGATTGGATATACTCCTGGGGCACTGTAGGAGAAAAAGTCTGTGCCCTTTGCTTTGTATAGCCCCAAGAAGAATTAAGTAAATATGTAAAAAGGGGACGTTTTCCACTTCCTACAAGGGTGAATTTTTTGGGAAGATAACTTATGCCAAATGTTCTATTATGGATGCATCAGGAGGGCTACTAGAAAAACAGTGCACCTATTTATGCACACTGACCACCCCTTTTGGGTCAATTAGCTACTGGTGTGTTTCACCAGAAAATACAAAACATTTTTGATGGTCTCTAGAGGCCTCACATAGGTGATCTGAGGAAAGGCCAGTAGACCAGCATGAGTAGAGGCTCTGGAAAGAACCTGAGTGGCTGAACTCAAATTAAATAAACAAAAATGTAAACTCTGTGTAATGGAAATAACTAATGTGGAAGAGGAGTTAATGCAGGTAGATTATAGTGATGCTGAGACCATCGCTGACGTGCCTGTCCCCACAGCTATAGAGAGATTGCTTGGAAATTTGTGCCCAAATTAGCTGCTCAGACTACTGCCCCAAGAGTGCTAATGTCCAAAGCTTTCCAAATGGATATGGCATGCAAATTTGAATAAACAACTTGAGAAATGACTGAAGTTAATGAGGTACTCTGCCAAGAAGTGCAAAACTAAGTGGGACACTGATGCCTCCAAGGAGTGGTATTAGCATGCTCCTCTGATGGCAGTCTGGTCAAAAGTGGAGACCAGGGGCTAGATCAACAAAGGGATTTAGGTGACTTTCACTTTAGGCATCTAAGTTGAAAATTTAAATCCTCAAAAAGCCCTGCTCAGCTGCCAGCTAACATTGTAAGTGCTGAAATTTCCACAGATGAGTCTCCTGGGGCACTTACAGTTGAACAACGAGATTCATCCATGGAATAATTCTGTGAGCAGGTGGATAGCTGCTAAATCCTGAGCCCATGGCCCTAGCTCACACCGAAGCCCCAATGGGAGCTTAAAACTAAAAGATCCCTCATCTACCTAGCTTGCAGGGCCAACTTAATATAATAATTAGTTAGTGATCAGAACAGAAATGGGGTCTTCCACATCACAGGAGCATGTCATAACCAGTGGGCTTATAGAGTCATTCTCACACTGTCTCTGGCCCAATGACTGTTCATTTATATGAAGTAAACTAGTGTCAACAGTGGTGACTGAAAGAGCTACTCAAACCAGAACATCCCGTAGTCTAGTAATTAGAAAACTCGTGGGAAAACTCGGTTTAAATCCGTGCTCCTCAGTGGGGGAGGAGGGTTGATTCTGTCTCTCTTATGTTCTGCGGTGAATAATTACTGGGCTAAAAGTTGTAAGGGCCACCAGCTTGTTCTCTGGCTGTGTTTTTGGGGGTGGGGGGGACTGATCTATTAGGAGGTATGCATAGTACTGGATTGTGCCTGTAGCAGGGAGCTATGGCCGCCCTCTGAGCCTCAGCCAGAGGGCTGGCCCGAACGCCCTCCCTGGCCAGCCTGGGGAACTGCAAGCCTTAGGCCCCAGGAGTGGAGGGGCAGGGCTGGAACAGGAAGGGGAAGTATAAAAGCCCGGACCAGGAGCTCAGTGAGGGCTGAGCTCTCGGAGGGGAAGGAGGTACCGGCCTGCGGGGAGCTGAACCAGAGAGGGCAGGCCCGAGCTCGCCAAGGGGCTGCTGACCTTTCCACCCGCCAGTCTTACGGCCCACCTAGCCTCTCTGGGCCGGGTGACTGGGAAGGGAACACGGAGGCAGCAGACTGGGGAGGTCATTTCAAGGCCTGCAGATCCCAGAGGCACCGACCAACCCCAGAGCCAGACCCCGGTGAGGCCGAGGACCCCCTAACCTATGGTCCATGTGACCTGGAGGAGCTCCCCTCTGCAGAAGAAGAAACCCCTGCAGTATGCGGACCCCAGGACCTCGAGAAGCTGCCCCTCACTGAGCAGACCGACAGGTGCGGACCCCAGGACCTTGAGGAATTGCCTCTTGCTGAGGAGGCTGGGACATACCTGGATCTACCCCCAACAGATGCAGAGGGGTTCGGTGGGATACCCCAGGCCAGCTATGATGGGGATACTGAGGACGCCTACCATCTCTGGAAGTAGGTACCCGGACCTCGGGGTGGGAGGAAGTGGCCCAGGGAGGGCTGTGAGTTCGGGAGGCCCTGCGCCAGCGTGTTGCGGTCGGGGACCCCGCTGGCCCAGTGACTCTCCTCACAGTCACTGGTAGGGCCCTGGACTGAGACGCAGTGGAGTAGGTGGGCCTGTGTCTCCCTTCCCAACCCCTCACCCGTGTGTCCTGACCAGAAGAAACCAGACGGTGATTCCTAACCACCCAATTTGTGCTTGCCCACCCTGCCTGGGGGCTGGGGCCCCAGACTTGTGTTCACACGACTGGGAGGGTGCCCGCTGGCTAACTTCCCCATGAACCACCAGCAGGAGGCGCCCTCCTGACCGGCCAGTGGCCGCAATCGCTTACAGTGCCCCACAAGTAAAATAGAGGAAAACACTTAGCCTGAAGTACCACTGGCTGTGCACATGCTCCCAGGCTAGTTTTTGAGAGTCTAGAGAATTTTAGCAGTGGAGACGTAGGCCTCTAAGGAATTTAGGCAGCAGCTGATGCAGGCTTTAAGGCTCTCAGTTTTATACTTACATGCCTACAGTGGCAATTTAAGCCTCTAAATACCTAGTTTGAATGTTTTCCTGCTGCCCAGAGACTGGAGACAAATGGGAGTTTGGGGAGAGAGGAAAAAATCAGTCTCCATACCTGCTGTCTGTGCTCAATGTGTACTTGAGTTCCAGTTGTTGAATTATATAAAAATAGCGGTATGCTGATTTGCACTGGACTGAGCAGAAGCCTGTGAGAAGTGAAAGACTTCCAAAGCAATGTGTGGGAGAAGGATCCAGAAATAGTATGGAGAAGTAAATGAGAGCAGAGATATAGAAAGAACAGGAGTCTGGAAGCCAAGAATAAGAATACTGAATTCATCTCTCCTGGGTTTGCACTCTCAAGCATAGAGTAATAGCATCATAAAATTAGAAATTAGAGATGAGAAACTACCTATACATCATCCAGTTCCAGATCAAGGCCAATTTTCCATTGCTGTGAACATAGCCCCTTTTTCAATGATCCTAAAGTCAGTGGGAGCTGAAAAACTTTTGAGTATAGTAAAACTGTTATTTCCAATTAAAATTCATTTTCTTAAGATAAAAACACAGGGATTTAATGTTAAAGTGTCCTTTTCAAAAGTCCAAATGTTTTTATTCTGGTGATTGATTGATTGATACTTGAATGTTCCTTTTCTCTTGAGCATTTGATTGTCACTGCTGCCTCCACATATGCAAACACACATGCCTTCCATTTATTTGAAACTAAACTCTTTATCCTTGGATTGCAGTTAACTCTTCCCTTTCTCATTCTAGCAATGATTTAACCTTAATTACTGGTTGGGATATAGTAAAACTAAAGTGCCAATTCATTCCAAGATTAGAACACACATTTAACAGACTCTGGGACTCTAAGTGGGTGTGAATGATGACAAAGCACAGATAGGAACAAAAAGGTTTTTCTGAAGGCAATCAGCTATCTGGTGAAGTTTGTAGTAGAGTGTTCAGAGTGTGAATAGTTGGAGGCTCCCATTTTTAGTGAAACAGAAATTAAAACACAACAGTTGTATTGCGGTTCCAGTTCCAGCTTCCATCCTGTATGAAATAGTATATCAAAGTCCATGTCTGTAAAAGCCCCTAATGCTAAGAGAACTCCATCAAAAAACTAGAAGCCTGGCATCTGTGGAGTTTTTATCTTCACACAAGACTTAATATTTCATCTTACTTTTCCATTGGCCTCATTCTGACTAGCTGTTCCAAAGCAGGCTTGGATAATCTTGTGTTGCATGATATTGTGGTTTGTGAATGCAAGAAGAGTGATGCAGTGGTCTAGTATTAATTTAAAGAACAAAGCGACAACTCTAGAAAATTCCAAAAAAGGCTTAACTACTTTGGAAAATAAGATACCTTTACTCAGGAAGGGTATCAACGTACTTGTAGGTAGATGTGTATGTTGGTTGAATACTTAAGCATTGTCACTTAGTTCCTCATTTTTACAGCATAGAGTACACTTAGGCTTGATGATTTGGATGTTCTCATTTATAGGCCTTGATTCTGCAAATGTTTGTGCACATGTTTAGTATTAAATATGCAATCAATCTCCATGAAATCAGTGGAACAATTCCTATGTTCGAAATTAAACATGGACATAAGTGCTTGCAGGATCAGGCTATAGTTTGCATTAATACCTGAACCCTTTCTTTAGTTATATTCATGTCAAATAAATCTATATTAATAGCTGTAGAATTCTAACATGAATCCAAGTCATTCATCATAGCTTCCTATAAAATCATCCTGTCAGAAGGAGGGGCGTGGATTTACATCTTCCATCCCTGCTTCCTCCAAAGAATGATCCAAAAATGTGGAGTGACCATTGCAGTGGCTTATTCTACACAAAAAAACCAAGGAGTCATGTGGCACTTTAAGACTAACAGTTTATTTTTCGGATGAGCTTTCATGGGAGAAAATCCCACTTCTCCCACAAAAGCTCATGCAAAAAATAAATCTGTTAGTCTTAAAGTGCCACATGACTCCTTGGTTCTTTTTGCTGGACTAGACTAACACAGCTATCCCTTTGGAAATTATTCTACACACCCAACACAAACATGCAAATACAAACACATACATGCTGCTGCAACCTAAGCACTGAGCATTTTGGAGCTGTTGTGTCCAGAAAGGGTGCCATTGAGGCTCCAGCCTTCCCTAGCACCAAGAGTGCCTCATCTAAGGCTTCAGGCTCTAAGATTCATGGTACCAAGCATATCAAACTGGCAACCTCATTTTGTTTTAGGCATGATTGCAATGCCAGAAACATCTCCATCAAAGAGGCTGGCATTAACCATGGGTCCTCCCAACATTACCTCCAGTATCCAAATCAACATCACAGATTGCTCAACTGATACCCTCTGTCAAGGCTCGTTCCCCACTCTGGCACTCTGAGTGCAGAAGGTGGGGCCTGCAACAGGCCTTAAAAGCTACTGGTCCTAAAGCCTGGTCTTAAAACTCTCCAAGGCCTCCAATTCCTGGCCTTGGAATGGTATCGCTGCCACCACCCAAATGCAAAAACCTCTTGAAACCCAGGAAGGCACACTTGGAAATTTCTTCCTGTGAGGTATCCTCAATCACTTTTATTCCTCCCTTAGGAAAGTGACTGAATCCCAGCTGCGATATGAGCTGGAACTGGAACAGAATCCCCTTTAGTAGCTGGCTGTGCAGTCTGAGGCACATGCACATAAACCTCTTGCCTTTCAGGACACAGAACCAGAGCTTACTAAAAGGTAAGATCTTTAATCAAAAAGAAGAGAAAAAACACAGAGTTGCTTCTCTGGGATTTAACTTAGGTAGTTACAGGGCAGTTGGGGGGGCTACATGTGCTCAGCACAGAGAAATCCAAAAACAAAGAAAATACCCTGACCCTGTCTAAGTAAACATTCCCTGTTCTACTCACACCTGGTCAGTAACAAACAACTTATCTTTGGTAAGCATGTTGTTGGATTGTTCCTCAGGCCCCTCTGGCCTCCTTATCATCCCAGGAGCTCTGCTGCATTCAAACAGGAACAGGCAAGGCTGCTGCTCCAATTCAAAAGGCTGTGCTTTGTTCCTATTGGCTGTCCTGGGACTCACTGACCAGCGTGTTAACCTCTTTCACCCCAAGGATTACTACACCCTCAAGCAAGAGATATCTGGTATCACTGTCTACCACAGAGATAAGAGTTTCCAGCTCCCTCTGTTCTACCTGGCCAATCTTGACCTCAAAAGTAGTCGTTTTAGGAACAAAAGGCAAAAACTGATGAAGTGAGACACAAACTAACATCTCATCTTCACTAGATGAAGCTGTGATGCTTGCTGTACCCACACCATTTTATGCAAATATTTCAGATATTTCCAAGATCTTATGAGGATTGCTAAATTGCTCCAAATTCCTTTAAAAACAGTTCGAGACTCAACACATTGCATATTTTGCACATGGGAGCCTCGGATGAAGTGCCCTTGCCTGTGAATGAGTCTCTACTTGAACCTGCCAAAACTATCTAGCAAATTTCACCACCATATGTTCAACATGTGAAGAAAGTGACAAGAACTATTATGTTAAAGATAAGGGCTTTGAATTTTTGTTTACTTTTTCTTCAGAAGTCATTGGTGGTTGATGCCATTAATGAGTGTGACAGACATCTTTCTAAAGTGACACCATATAACAAAGACCAAAAACAGGTGGACCTTTTTAGTTGCGAAAGCTACACTTCCACTGCATTGCAGTTTCAGATCACCATCTATCAAGTCTTGATGGTTAAGTATAATCACAATGTGCAGCAACTTTAATTCCTTTGTTAAATATCTCCCTTTAGAACACTGAGAACAGTTTGTGGCAGCCATTATGGAAGGTCAGCTTCTAGCAAGGAACTTGTTACAAGCCTCCCTTGAAGCCGCCACCATGGCAGCTCACTATATCCTTAAGAGATCATCATGGATCATGCTTCTTGGCTGCAATCTTTAGGATTCCCAAGGGAGATCCAAAAGACTCTAGACTCAGAGAACCCTCCTTCTGATAGGCGTGAACTCTTTCCTGAGTCCCTGATGAATTCCTGCATATTCTCTAGGATTTGAAAACCACACTCTGGTGTCTCAAGATCTAGGTACTACGCACAAGAGGAAATTCAACCAGACTAATGACACCATTATTTCCACCCAACGACTTCCAAAGTGGGCACTGGGTTTTATGGTCTGTTAATGTCCAACCCCTCCTAGGTCTTAATGTATTAACATAGCACTATTTTTAAATCTACCAATTGTGAAAATATGCAACACTGTCACTTGGGCTTCCACTCTCACCTTCTCCAAACACAATGCCTTTAGTGCATACCTAAGGGACAGAGGCTGCCTTAGTACTGCAGTTTTCAAATTAGTCTTAGATCCAAGTGCAAAGGTCCCACCTTCTTCAGCCAGTATTGCTTGGAAGTGATGTGAAATGGAATAGCCAGAGATATTACTTGAATAAGAAAGGATGGTTACTTACTGTAGGAGAAACTGTAGAAGCGTCTAGGTATTGGCTTGAAGCCTACTGAAGCAATCCAGGAAAGTGGGCCTGAATGGCATGCACACTGAGCATGAATGGAAGGGACCATGATAACCTCATCAAAATTGGCATGAAATAAGCTAAAGATGAGAATGTACTTGGATAAAGAGTTGGAGAAAGGTGGTGGCAGCCCGGTTTCATGCCAAAAGAAATAAGGAGGTATGCAGGGTCGAAGTGATCTGTGCAGAGGAAAGGTTTGGTCAAATCATGACACCTTAATGGATGGTGATGCCCAGGGACTCATCAAATTAAGAGGTGGCATCAAAGGAGGGATGCACAAGTCAATTAAGGTAAAGGCAGATGAGGTGTAAAGTAGAAACCCTAGAGCTCAGACTTTGTGCAGCCGAGAGGGCGACAGCCAGTCCTGCTGTCAGTTGAGCTGTTCCATTGCATTAAGAGCACCAATGCTGCCAACAAATCTGCCATATTGCTATGTTGCAATGAAGCCTAGCTTGGCACCTTCATTTCTACAAAAATCCGTGGTCATGTTGGTTTCCTCGATCGTAAATGTTTCCTCAGTTTACTCACGCAGACATTCACACACGCAGCCAAACTAATATCAGCACTGGACACAAAACAACACTAATAAGAACACATCTTGCCTAACATGCCTGACCACACTCTGCCCAGCATACCACACTTACCTTGTATAGTAACTGGAGTTCTTTAAGTTGTGTGTGCCTATCAGCTCTCCACTACCTGCCCTCCTTCCCTCTGCTTTGGACTCTTGTCTTTTGGGGCTTTATGGCAAAGGAGGAAATGACAGTGGTTCATCCACAATGCCATTGATACCTGTGGTAGGAGGCACAAGTATAACTTTGGCGCATGTGTGGAGTGAACAGGCATTGCTATTGAAAATCTCTGTTCAAAGGCTCATGGGGTTCAAGCATATATGAAGTAGAGTGCCCAGAGGGACAAACATCTTGAAGAATGCCTGTTACTGTCCAAGGGAAATGACCTCCTTTCTTACATTTCAGGGGGAAGAGTTATTTTTGTAGTTTGCACCATTCATATTTTCCACATGTTGTGGCCCGTCAGGATATGGAGGAGGACTAGATCATTCTCTCCTTCTGCATCTGTGACACTGCTAGGTAGCAACTGAATATAGAAAGGAGTCCTAGCAAGACGAGTGTTTATTTTTAAAAAATTCTTTGTCAGTTTCTCATAAGCCCTGCATATGAACTCTGAGTATTGTGTATTTTGTATTTCAGCTACATGGTCCTATCAGCAAAGGTTTTCTTTAATATTAAACTTTATGGCAGTTGTTATGGAGGATGCCTCCTTTGTTAGAATACTTTTCAGCCACTAGAAGGTGAAGTCACATGTCTCTAAAGCAAATACAGCACATACAATTCCAAAGCAAGCTATTCCTTGTTGCCCTGCCAGTGGAGTTAAACAAAATGCTCTGTAAACCATTGTTGTAGATGATTAGATTCATATCCATTTAATTGCTGAACTTTCTGCTGAAACAAATTATGGTTGTCATTTTTATTCTGGACATCAGACTGAATTCACTGATTCATTGGGCATACATTTGTGAACTGCTGTCAAACAGCAACAGCTTGTGTTTTCGTCTTCAAGTGCTTGCTCGTCTCACTTCTAAAGTAGGTGTGCACACCGTGTGCATGATCTGCCAGAGAGAGTTCCCCTGTAATACCCATAGAGTCAGCTGTGGAGCACCTTGCAGTTTTGCCTCCCTAGTACTCTATAATAGGGCCCGGCCAACCTTCTCTCCGCAGTTCGTTTTTACAGCCCATGATGGTCACTGAAACAACTGATATCTCTGCTGAGCAAGTGATTCCCCTTTCTTATTCCTTCATGTTAAGTAATTATAAATTGTTAAGCAGCTGGAATTTGTTATAGTAGTGTAGTTAGCAGAGAGTTTTGTTAGCAGCTAGTTTAGTCTGCCCACCCTGTATTTGGGTTGAGACATGCTCAGCTTCAAGCCATGCAGATCCTGTAAGAAGTTGATGCCTAGAGATGACCCAAACTCCTCCAGCCTTAAGTGTTGAGGAGAGTCACATTTGTGGGACAAATGTAATTTCTGTTGGAGCCTCTGTCCAAGGATTCAGAAAATAAGGAGCTAAAGGCTCAAATTTCTAATGATAGAGGAAGCTCTTTGCAGTGCCGTAACTACAGTTTACCATGCGTGGGGCATGTTCCAATCGGAAAGCGCTCCTTACAATAACTGGCACCTAGGGAAATTGGCACAGAGCGTGCCCTTTAATGGATCAGTGAAGCTGCTCTGACACACCTGGAGCAAAGCCCCACTTGTCCCGCCATAGTTACAGCCCTGGCTCTTTGTCCTTTGGGTACTTCTGGAGAGCAGGCCAGAAAATCAGCCTCAGTGTGGAGTGCATTGACACTAGTACAGGAAGGACCACTGTCAAAGGACTCTGCAAAAGAGCAGTAGCACCATCACACCTCTCTAGCACCAAAGACCATGACACAGGAGACTTGGAGACACTGTTCTGCTCCCCAGTGCCACATAAGAAGAAGAGGTTGAAGAGGGCACTTACCAACCTCAAGATCAGGGAAGGAAGCAGGCAGAGTGAAACCTGTGCCGAGCCACTCGAGACCAGGTCCTCAAGGCACTGGCACCATTGACTCTAGCCCTGAGAAAGGGGCTCGTTGAGTCTGGCCCTGGTGCCATTTCTGACTAGGGGGATATTGGAGGAAAGACTTTTTCAGCTGCTCTTCATTCCTGAAGCATTTGAGGAGGTGAAGGAAATGACCAAGGAGACAGCTCTGCCAACCCACCTTAGACAGAAATGCTTGCAGGACCTGATGCCAAAGAAGGGCCCAGTACCATCTCAGGGCAAACTGTGGCCAAAAAAGAGCTTTTGAGGGTGCACCCAAGGATGGCACACAAGTCTCAAACCTGGATCCAAACTATTCCCTCTTTTGCAACCATTTATGCCAATTTCACCATTCCTGGTACCAGGCTACGTCAGACCAATAGGTCCTCTGCATGGCAAAATTAGGATACTCACTCCAGTTTTCTTCCATGCCTCCTTCCCACCCACTCCACTTCCCAATCCCTCTTCAGAGACCCCTCTCATGAGCAACTGCCTCTGCAGGATGATTGGCTAATCAGGGGATGCACGAGGGCCTAGATGGTGGTGCACCTGCAAGTGATAAAGATCACTTTCAGCAGGCTGGGCCTCGTGATCAAGCAGCTAAACCTGACATTGGTCCCCATGCAGGAATTGCAGTTGCTTGTGAGGTTAGGTGCAATTTTAAATTGCTGGGACATATGGCAGTGTGTACTTATGTGATCCGGCACTCAAAGCTGCAGTTGAGACCCCTTCAGTTGTGGTTAGTGCTGTCTCTGCCCACTGAGGGTCTCAGTTCCTTGTGTTGGTGGTGTGGACCTGCATTGAGTGTGTGTGGGTCTTTCCTCCTGGTCACCTCAGCCATCCATGTGTTTATTGACAGATGCCTTGGACATGGGATAGGGTACCCATGTAGGCAAGCTCAGGACATGTGGCTTGTGGACACAGTCAGACCTGAAGTTGCACATCAATGTGAGAGAGTTAAGAGTAATGTGACAGGCATGCCAAGCCTTTCAGGAAGAGCTACTGGGTAATGTGGTATCAGTCCTGACAGACAACACAAGAGGGAGGGTTTATGTAAATTAGGAGGGTTGAGTTTTACCCTCTTCCCTGTGCCTGGAAGCACTCGATCTGTGGGAATTCTGTGTCTCTAGGTCGATCCACATAGTGACACCATACCTTCCTGGGCACCAGAATACATTGGTAGACAGCCTCAGCAGGTCTTTCCACACCCATGAATGGTTTATTCTCAGACATTTTGGCTGATGCCTTCCAGATGTGGGACATTCCCCATGTGGACCTGTTCACCTCCCAGCTCAGCAAAAAGTGTAAAAGGTTCTGTTCCTTTCAGGGGTGTAGCCCCAGGTCTGTTGTGGATGCATTTCTCATCCCATGGACGAATCAGCTGTTCTATACCTGCCCACTGACTCCACACATCCACAGGCTGCTGCTGAAGATCCAGCAAGACAAGACTGCTGTGATTTTGATAGCTTGGCCCTGGCAGCACTGGTTTACAATACTGTTCAAGCTGTTAGTTGAAGCACCAGTCACCCTACCTCTTCTCCCGGACCTGCTCACAAAGGACCAAGGCAGGCTGTGGCACTCCAACCTCAAGGTGCTGTATCTCATGGCTTACGACCTTTATGGTTGAACCCCAGAGAGCTGAAGCCATCTCCTACCTGCCAGGCAAAGTGGAAATGATTCCTCATGTGGGCAGCAACAGAGTGTATCTTGCCTTTAATAGCACCAATCCTGATGATTTTGGACTATTTACTTCATCTGAAGTAGCAGAGCTTGTCAGGATCTTTGGTGGAAGTCCATCTAGCAGCTAGCAGCAAGTCTGGCTGGAATGATTTAGTGGGGGTAGTTCTGCTTTTAGCAAGGGGTTGGACTAGATGACCTAATGTGGTCCCTTCCAGCCCTAATATTCTATAATTCTATTATTCTATTTTGACTTTCCATCTTGCAGGGGGGGGGGCAGCTGGCTCAGTCTTTGTGAACCTCATGGTCAAATGGTTATTGAAGGATTTAGATAGTCTGTTCCTGCCCACATATTGGCCAGTAGGCTAGTGGGACCTAAACTTCATCTTCTTATGGTTGACAGGACCTCTGAGCTTCAGGAATCATGTTCACTCCTATTCTTATCCCAGAAGGTGACCTTTCTGGTAGCATTAACTTCAGCCAGAAGAGTATCTGAACTCAGGGTGCTAGCTTCAGAGCTGCCATAAACAATATTCTTTAAGCACAACGTCCAGCTTTGTCCCATCAGACTTTCCTGCCAAAGGCATTCTTGTCCTTACACTCTAATCAGGACATTTTCCTTCCAGTCTCTTCCAAAACAACATTCTAAAAGTAGGAAATGTCAGCTACAAACACACGATGTCAGAAGGACCTTAGCCTTCTGCATTGAAAGGGCAAGAGCTTTCAGGAAAACATGTCAGCTGTTTGTGGTGGTGGCTGATGGGATAAAAGGGGAATCAATTTGGTTGCAATGTGTCTCATCTTGGATCACATCATGTCTCAAGACATGCTATGAGCTGGCAAAGGTGCCCACACCCGTGTCAATGGCCCACTCTGTAAGAACACGGGTATCTCCTGCAGCTTTTCTGGTGCAGGGGCCAATACAGGACATTTGCAAGGCAGCAGCATGGTCATCAAGTCACATCTTCACAACACATTATATGATTATACAGCAGGCTAGGGATAATGCCACATTTGGGAGAGCAATCCTGCAATCTGCGAGAGTTTAAATCCTGACCCTGCCCACTACAGTATGGCTTGGGAATCACTTAGTTTGGAATTGGTATGAGCAAATGTAACCTGCTAGGGTGGGCTCAAATTCATTCAATTGCCCCTCTCCAGTGCCTCACAGAGAAAACCCCTGATGAAAGCAACTGGAGAGCCAGGATCCAGTTGTTAAAAGGACTCACAGCGAAGACCGCTCAGAGTTTCCATCCCACATTAAACTATTACTCAACAGAAACGTAACAATGAATTTTATTAACTAACTAAACACACCTTATCCTAAGGAACCATAATACTTTTAAACAAAACAGTAAGAAACCCAAGAGTCCCAAAGTTCAGGTGGAGTCACCCTTATCTCAATTGCAGTCTTTTAAGTCCTTGGGGCTTGAATGCAGAACGAAAGCAATCCTCATCCTCTCTAGCTGCAGGAATCTTCAGGCAGATGCCATGCAGTCCTTTCTTCCTCCTGTGCAGCCAACACCATGCAATCAAGTCACTGGCCATCCAACTCTCTGTTCCACTGCAGACAACTCCCCTGCAAAGCAGTCCAAAGCAGGGAGAAAACATCCTGCAGGCCACTCCTGCTCAGCTCCTTTCACAGAGTCCCTTAGCCAATGTCCTCTGCAGCTCTCTGTTTGCTCCTCTTCAGGCTGCTCCTCTCAGGCTTCTCCCTGCGCATGCAACTCCAACACAACAATAAAACTTGTGGGGCATGCTCAGTGTGCTTCCTCACCCTCTTACCAGAAGTTTCTGGTTTCTGGGCTGCAAAATCTGCCCAGCAACGCAACCCAGCCATAAGGGTCCCTAAAAGAGATTGCACCTATTTAGGCACATGGGTTACACAAACACTTGAGAAGAGAAAAGGATTACTAATAGTCTGTAATTTGTTATTCTTTTAGATGGGTTGCTCATCTCCCTTCCATAACCCTTCTGCCCCCCTCACTGGCAGAATCATCAGGCAAAAAGGAACTGAGGCGAGAAGGGTTGGCAGGGCCCTATATGCAGTGCTATTGAGATCTGACTCCAGGGGACTCTGCAGCCTACTCTACAGGCAGTGGTATTGCCAGTGCCAGGCACGAAGTCCCAAGTCGCAGCAGCAGCAGGATCTGGCCCTGGCCAGGGACCCAGGACTGGTTGGCTGGTGGCAGGATCCAGCCCCAGCCCTGGACAGGGACCCAAGGCTGGGCTGCCAGCAGATCTGGCACCAGGCAGCGATGGGATCCAGTGCTGGCGCAGGACCCAGCCAGGGACCTGGAATCTGGTGTGGGACCCAACCCCGGATGGGAGCCTGGAGTTGGGAAGCTGGCCAGTGGTGACAGGAGCCAGGGCCTTGGGGCTGGATCAGGTCTGGGCGGCAGATCAGGCCCAAGGGGTGGGGGCAGCACAGGCCCCAACCCTTTTTGGGGGGCAGCAATGCCCCTGCCTGTGGGTACTGTGCAGGAAAAGTTTCTGGCAGATGGTGCGTGCAGCATGCACATACCTAGCTTGTAATGGACATGCAACGCATCTTGAAGAAAAATGGATACAGAAGATTAGCAACCATCTATTGCTTTCGCTCTGCTCTGGACTTAAAGGTGAAGAGCATTGTAGCCCGTTGCCAGTCCCCTGAACTGTTCAACCATCAGCTCTTCAATCCATCAGCCTTCAAAACACACAGTGAGAGAACTCACACTCCTAACTTCATTTCTTTATTTATGTTTGGTACTCAAAATAGATGTGCAGCAGAGAAATTAAGTTGTGCCTTTACAGTCTCCATTTCATTATCATCACAGCACAAAGTGTAGGCTTTGTAGGAGACCTTGCTTAAGGAAGAGAGTTATTTCGCAGCACTGCATAACCACTATGTAAGAGCAATGATAAGTTCCCAGCAGAGACAGAAATTTTCTGTTATTTCATTTCCTCACCTTCCAGAAATTATCCAGGAAGTATTGCCTCGTGCTTAGAGCAAGAACCTGTATGTCAAATACTTGGGCATCTTCCTAGGTTGTCCTGATCATCTCTCATTGCTGGATCTGGTGACTGAATATAAGACATCTTTTTCTCATCACATCCAAAGCCCTGAGAGTGTCCTATTTTCATGTAGAGAACAAAAAGTCAGCTGTATTACTTCAGAGCAAGCACTGGAGAGCACTTCACCAATATCAAAAATCAGTAGTTTCAGTCTAATTTCCAATTCAAATGCTTCAGTGGATAATTCAATTCCTATCCAACTGGACTGTACTATCGACTAATTTAAACATTTTCCCCTCCTTTTCCTAATAAAGCAGATTTAGCCCAGATCCTGTAACTAGAACCTCTCACTTGGACCCTTACATCTATGTGGAACACTAATGGCTTTCTATGAACACAAAGATCTGCTCATCTGGATACATCTGCAGGGCCAGGATCTACATTCAGGGCTGAATTAATGCAGGGGCTATTGGGGGCTGAAGCTGGGGGCCCTGGGCTCCATCACCTGAGGCCCCTGAAATATCTAGCCCCACTGCTGGCCTGCCACAACACCAGAGGTGGGGATTGCTTGGAGTGGTGGTGGGGGCACTTGGAGGGCCCTTGCTTTCCTGGCACTAAGGGGGAGCAGGACCCTGGACCCAGAGGCCAGGCTCCAGGTGCTCCCACCCAACCCCTGGGTGCAGACCGCCTGGAGCAGGGAGGGAGTGAGAGCACTCTCCGGCCCCAGGTCCTCCCCCCAGTGATGGCTGGGGTGGGGGCGGTGATGTGGAGCCTGGGGCTACTTAATCTGGCCCTGCCTACATTTGTAATATTGTTATATGAAGTTAATCATTTACAAAAAAAAAAAAAAAAACCAAGCAAGCCTTCATTCATACAAATAATCCTTCCTGTACTACTCAGATAAGTAGGGCCCTGCAAATCCATGGATAGCCGCAGATATCCACCTTATATTCACATCCGTGGATACAACACGGATATCCGTGGACCATTTCTTGCAGATGCAGGATTGAATACAGATCCACATATTTTTATCTGCACAGAGCTAGAGCCCTGCAAATATGTGGATATCTGAGGATATCTGCATAATATCCAAATCTGCAGATACAACATGGATATCCGCGGACTATTTCTTGTGGGTGCAGGTCAGATACAGATCCACTTATTTGTATCCGTGCAGGGCTCTACAGATAAGTAAGGTTTTGCAGAAGTGTGTCCTTGATTTGGATATCAGTACATGGAAAGAACGCCCCTCTCAGATGCTAGAGCAAGTCAATTCCCCCTGTTATAAAATCGTAGGACTGAAAGGGACCTTGTGAGTTCTTCTACTCCAGTTCCCTACACTTACAGCAGGACTAAGGATTATCAAAACCATTCCTGACAAGTGTTTCTCGAACCTGCCCTTTGCAGTCTGCAATGATGGAGATTCCACGACTTCCCTAGGCAACTTATTCCAGTGTTTAACTACCCTGCCAGAAGTTTTTCCTAATGTGCAGTTTAAACTCCCCTTACTGTAATTTAAGTTCATTGCTTCTTACCCTGTCCTAAGAGGTTAGTTAACAAAACAATTTTTCTCCCTGTTCCTTGTCATACTCTATGTACTTGAAAACTATTATGTCCCCCACCCAGTTTTCTCCAGACAAAACATACCAGTTTTCTCAATCTTTCCTCATATGTCACGTTTTCTAGACTTTTAATTATTTGTGCTGCTCTTCCCTGGCCTTTTTGTCTTTTCTCCTGAAATGTGGCAACCAGAATTGGACACAATACTCCAGCTGAAGCCCTGTCAGTGCAGAATAGAGCTGAAGAATTACATCTTGTGTCTTGTTAACAACACAGGGCTGAATTAACCAGCTCAGGGCAGGGGCCCTGGGCTGCCTCCCTTTGCGCCCTGCCTGGGGCCCCATCCCCCACCACAGACACCAGGCCCCCAGTCGCAGGCAGGGGGTCCTGGGGCCAGAGGTTGCTCCTGCCCTGACCCACCTGCAGCCAATCTACAGGGGAGGCACAACAGGATCACAGCACAGTGACCCCCAGTGCAGCTCACCAGGGCCATGCAGGCTGGAGCAGAGCCAGCTGCAGTCTTGCCAGCCAGCCCCACCACCCCGGTGGGGCGAGCAGGTGCTAGTCCACGCTGCCCTGCCCCAGGGGGTGGACTAGCTGGCCCAGAAGTGGGGTGGAAGTGCAAAGCCAAGCCTCTGGCTCCAGGCCACCCAACCCCACAGCGCTGGCAGAGCAGAAGTGCTCTGAGTGTTCCTACCCTGCCGCTGGTACAGAGCAGGATGGGTGGTGCTGGATTATTATAGAGGTTTTAGAGGCTGGAGCCCAGGGTCCCCTTTTGGGCAAGGCCAAGGGCTTAAACCCCTAAAGCCCCTGCAATAATCCAGCCCTTTACAATGCTCCTACAAATATATCACAGAATGATGTTCGGGGTTTTTTTGCAACACTGTTGACTCATATTTAGCTTGTGATCCACTATGACCTCGCGATTGCTTTTCACAGTACTCTTTTCTAGATAGTCATTTCCTGTTTTGTATGTGTGCAACTCACTGTTCCTTTCTAAGTTTCTATTTTGCATTTGTCCTTACTGAATTTCATCCTATTTACTTCAGCTTGTTTCTCCAATTTGTCCAGATCATGTTGAATTTTAATGCTGCCTTCCAAAGCACTTGCAGCTCTTCCCAGTTTGGTATCATCTGCAAATTTTACTAGAGTAAAATTTATATTAGAGTAATAATTGTGATCAAAGCTTTTATTATTTAAAAAGAAATCATTGAAATACATTTTCCCAGTCTTTCACACCAGTTTTCTAGTGCATCCCTAGAACTAAATAAACTGCTGATTCTACCAATGAAGCTTCTTTGAAAGCAAGTAAATGATTATGGGCCATACAGTCAAACATTCTAGAATGATAAAGGAACGTGGAATGAGGTGTGGGTTTTGCACCACGTTGACATCTGCGGGAGGCAATGCTTTCACATCCAAATGGTAGGGAAAGGTTTCAGAAACAAAGCTGTAGAGGGAAGTTGGGCAGCAGTCTGTGCTCCCATCTCTTCTGGAAGGGCAGGACAAACTCAGCAAGGCTCTGGCCTGTGACCAGGTAGTCTCACAGTAAGCTAGAAGCCGGGGCAGGGCAGGGCTGCAGACAGAGCTAGCAGGGAGGGGTGCACACTGACAGTCAAGGAGCTCGGGCAGAGGTGAGATGGCAGGTGGGAAAGGAGGACATGGCCCCACCCTACTCCACCAGTCCTCAGCCCAGAGCACTAACAGCAGTGGCATATTCCATTGCCGGGTCGGTGGGCCTCCAGCCAAAACAAGCTGACTCATGTTCAAGCAGCAGCCCTAGGCAGGGCCATAACTAGAAGTTTGGCAGCCCCAGAAACGCCCCCCACAAGCCCCAATCCAGGAAGGATCCAGATACTCCCGGCCTGCCAGTGGTGGCGGAAGCTTCCCACCACCTCCAGCGGTGACTGGGGACGGACACAGATTCCCCTGATCTGCCATGGCAGTGGCTTCTGACAGCAAGCCCTGGCAGCGCCGGACATCCCAGGTGCCAAATTTTAAAGGGCACGGGGGATGGATCTGGCTCCCGGCAGCAGCTGGGGACGGATCGGGGTCCATCCCCAGCCACTGCCGGGAGCCAGATCCATCCCCTGTGGCCTCTAAAATTCTACAGCTGTGACATTACCCTGTTCACCTCGGCCTAGTTATGGCCCTGGTCCTAGGCTATTTCCTAAACCCCCTTTTTGAGGTTTCTGCAGCTCAGAGTTGTCCTCCATCTCTCTGGGCTACACTGCAAGGGCAGTCCTAGCAGGTTCTCAGCATCTGTGTTGTTGAGCAATTCTGGTGGGTCAACAGACATCTATTCTGACTTTCCACTCCTGCAGCTCTGCCAGATTGAGCTGCAGGGCCTGACTTTCATAGTTCCCCTTCCTGTCCTTCTCCTCCACTTTCAGAAGGCAGGTCATGACATACCCAGTTCTGCCCACCAGGTGCTGTGCACTCACCCCTCTGCATCAGCTTCTGGAGCAGTGGGTGGGGGACATGCCTCCTTGTTATGTGTTTTCACTATGGGGTTAAGCTGGGTGATCAGTACCCTGGTCAGAGCAGTCAGTTAGCCCATCCTAGGTGTGAGCAGCCTGACTGCAGACTTACCTGAGTTATTGTGTCCTTATTGGTGCTGTGCTCAGCCATGTGTGTTGCTCGGACTTCTGGGGACATAGCCCCAGGCTCTTTATACTACAGTAAGATGAGTCACTTTATGATGCTGTCCAAGTGAGTTGGGGGAGAATTTGTCTTTCTGGGCATATGAGGGGAACTGTGGGAAGGTGATGGAGGACTACCAGCATGGAGATGGATTAGTCTGTGCCACATTGCAATGGGGGCAGGTGGCTGGCCTGAGTGAAAGCAATACCCTGCTTCACCCCATGCCCTGGACCATGTTAGTAAGTCTAGGGGTCTGCAATCTGCAGCTCCAGAGCCACATGTGGCTCTTTGGCTGTCCCCCCCACCACCACCACTGGGGGACCCTGCAGGCAAACCACTCCTGATTCCAGGTCCTCCATCCTCCCCAGCCAGGGGCCCTGGCAGCAGGTGCCCTGGTCCAGGTCCCCCCGCCAGAAGACTACACCTATTGCAGCTCTCAAAACACTTGGTTATTGAAGGAATTATTTCAAATGACTCTTCTTATCTTTTGGGTTGCTGACCCCTGGTCTATGCTGTAAATCCCACTAAATTCAAGTCAGAGGGGTTTGTTTGTGGACAAGAAGGAGTCAGGGTGACATGCGAGTAAGAACCTGAATTAACCTTCTAGTGCAGACATACCCAGAGTTATGGGGTCTTCTCTGCACCCCTCTGCCCACACATGCATACCTTCTGTGATATATTAAATTCTCTATGACCTTATTCATTGGATGACTTATCCTAAAATCTTTCTGAACAAGTACTTGACTTCCATTAGTCCAATGGGGGAATACATTGAACTGTGAAAGTAGTGGATGCCCATAGTTGCATTTTTAGAACTGGGCCAGACGAAGCCACCTAGATAATAGTTCAAGGGACAATCCTGTACTGATGAGGCATCGATTAGAGGACTTCATACGTCTGCCCCATTTCTAAATCCAATTATGGAGGAACAATAAGACCCATAGCTGCTATTTTGTGAGCAATTTTTTAGCTTGTTAATTAAAAAACTGAAACTGCTCCTTTGGCCTTTGTTGATAGATAATGAGCAGCCATCCAGTCTTCAAAATTTCACCTCTGTGCTGAAGAACCATGCTAGAAGTCTGTGCAATGTTCTTTCATTGATATGGGGTTTTATGAATCACTTCCTCAAAAGATTGATTTTGGTCTGGGAAAATATTTGCTTACCTGATGCCTGATCATTGAAGATGAACTCTAATATTCTCCACTGATGGTTCATGCAGCACATGAATGAGATTCATAGCATGCTCAAGAATCTGATCTTTTCTGAAGACATTAAAATCTGATAGTGTCCATTAAATTTTCTAGCTCCAATCAACACCCAAAGCTTTAGAAATTCTGTTTTAGGCAGATTTTCATTCTGTTGATGGCCTATAATATTTGATAGCTCTGACTTGCACTTCTATATGTACTAATTAACTCACTAGATGAAAACTGGCACACAATTACACAAATGAAAATAGCTCCATCCTTCATTACAGCAGCCATGTGCCAATTTGTCTTGGAGCACGTCATGATTTACTGTAACAGTTTCAGGCCCATAATGGAGCCAATAGCTAGCTTGTGGAAGCTGTGGTGCACTTCTCCAGTGGATGCCATTCATTTAGTTATTTAATTAATTAACAGCTCCAGTTATTTAATTTAATTAACAGCTTTTTTATATAACATCCAAAGTAGGACCACATGTTGTACTCTGCTTTTTCCTTGAAGAGTGCTTTAAGCTGCAACCTGGTTATCTTTTGACTGATCTTCAAATTCCACTTTAACCAGCTGTTTTTGCTTGAGTTTAGGAATCAAGAGATAGAGCAACAGAGTGCTTACTAGGAGCAGGGAAATAACATTCTACCTGCATGCGCTCATTCCATCCTGAGGTGCCAAGCCCCTGGAAAGGGTTTGGCTGCCTAAGTGTAATTCCCAGACGCCACGCATGACGCACTTTTGCCATTTCTGCACTGTAAAAGGATGGGAGTTCAGTAGGAATAGGCAGAAGATCAGTGTGAAAACAAAAATGCCAGACCTTTAGGGAGTTGGTCATGTCTGGGAAAGTATGTGACAGCCCCATGCAATATGAAATGTGGAAGAGCCATCAAGGGGCCTTGAGCTAATAAAATTGAGCTCAGTTTAGGTATGAAACAGATGGATTTTGCTTTTCCAAAGTATAAATTTCCAGAGGGGTGACTGGTAGTCTGTGTACAGCAAAAAGCAATGAAAGTCCTGTGGCACCTTAAAGACTAACAGATTTCTTCAGGCATAAGCTTTTGTGGGCACCAGTCCACTTTGTGAGATGCATGAAGTGGAAACTACAGTTGAGAGGTATATATACACATGCCAGGATGGAGGAGGGCAAATGTTAGCCAAACCCTTGCCCCCCTCTGTCCTGGCATGTGTATATATACCTCTCAACTATTAGTTTCCACTTCATGTATCTGATGAAGTGGGTTGGAGCCTACGAAAGCTTATGCCTGAAGAAATCTGCCATTTTGTAAGGTGTCACAGGACTCTTGTTATTTTTCCAAAGTATAAGGATTTCGATGCCTTAAAAATCAAGTGCAGTTAAAAAGAGATCAGGTTTTTATACAGTTTACTAGTTGCTGATTTGCAACAAGGTGAAGGTATCTTAAGCACCAGCGGACGGCATGTAATTCCCAGCTCCACACATTGGAAAGAGTGGATCAGAGCTGGAGCTAGAGAGCTGCTGCTCCCTGCTGCTCTCCAGTCAGGTGTAAATGAAAGTCAAAGCAGCAATAACTTCTGCTGGGCCCCTTTTGAATGGCTACCTCACTGGTGCAGCAGAAGACAGCTCACTGAGGCACTGGATTGCCTTAGGTGCCCTGAGATATAGTGACTTGAGACATCTTTGGCTTTGGAGGACCAAATCTCTGGGCAGTTCTGTGATGAGTTCCAATCCCTATGGAAGTATTTGAGAGAAACTCTTTCCTATGTTTTTTATTTGCAGTTGGGGAGGAGGAAGATATTGGGATTAGCAGGGAGCATTTCACATTAAGAGGAGATTATGGCCCATAGTTTGTAAAATTCTTTGTGTTATATAATAGTCTGACTATTAATAACAGCCATGACATTTCACACAAGGGAAACAGCAAATGCTTCATAAGTATAAAATATCAAGCTTTTTTATTTAAGAAATGTCCATCTTCCATAATTATAGGTAACTTGTGCTATTTATGAAGTGCTTGGAGAACCTGGACTAGAAAATGCTAGAGAAATGACATGAATTATTGTAATATTTCTTTGCTATCCCAAGAGTCCCTTGTTTTCTAATTTTAACAATAGGAAGGACACTCAAAAATAATAAAAATCTGCTTCTCCCACCCCGTTTTCTAGGGAGCTGCCCAGCATGACCTAGTAAGCACGAAAGGGTAGAGATGTTGGCAGGGTGGAAATGTCATTTAAGAACAACTGTCTAAAATAAGCACTGATGATATTATATGGCACAGAGTTAGAGCACTGGTGCTTGATTTGAGTCTGTATGACTAAGTGATTCCACAGGCCCTTGTCAAAGTGTTGCATAATCATTAATATCAAACCCTTTCTTTCTTTCTCTACATATGTGTTTGTGCCCCACACTGTAGCAATGTAGGCATGTGGACACAGGGTTTTCAGCCCACTGTACTGCAGTGCAAAAACAGTAAGGGGTATTTCTGGTCCTCATCTAGTTCTACTGTTCCTGGTTCAATGTGGCTTTTAAAGAGGCTGTGAAGACCCAGACATTGGAAAACCAGCTAAAAGCAGTTGCAGCCAGCATTACAAGGTTTTGATACCTTTGACTGACAAACCTTGAGTGAGAACAGGTTCACTTTGTCTTGGGGGGCGGGGGAGACTCTGCATGGAATTCAGTGTGTATCTCTCCCTGAAGTGTTTCACTCATGTCTCTTTTTACACAAGCTCCTCTCCCACTATCAACTAACCTCAAGCCACAGTGGGTGGATCCATCTTCTCAGGAGCAGCCTCCATGCGGTCAGTGAGGCCACTGCTCATGTAGAACAAGTGGCAGGAGGAAGGCCTCAAAAGGGATCAGAGTTGTCTATCAAATATTTAAAAGGAGTCGGGTTGAAGCAGCAGAAAGATCAATGTAAACTGGTGCAGTGGAATCATGAGCTGCTCTGAGTGCTGGGGTCACAGCCCCTTTAAATCAAGTCTCAGAAAGGGAGGAAAAAACTAGTCTCATCCATGAGGGGAGATGGAGCACACCAGTGGCTCAGTGAGCATCCCCTTCTGGCTTCCTGGAAGTCTCTTCCAGAGAGCCAGGTGTGCCCAGGGCCTCCCTGCACACCCCACCCCCAGCACAACTGCGTGAGCTGGACCCGCCTCAGCGGTTGCGCCACGGCTCCCTAGTGCTGGCGAGGGGGTCGTGGGCAGCGCGCGCTCCCTCCTTCCCTCCCTCACTCCGCTGCTGGGCAGAACAGCACTGCTCTGCCTACCAGCCGGCCCTCCCTCCCAAAATCAGCCAGCACAGAGCTGGGCCTTGCAGAGGTGAGGCCACAGAACGGCCCCTCAGCGGAGTTCAGGCCGCTTCTACCCAGCCACCCCAGGGCTGAATGGACCCAATCCACGGCCTAGGGTGGCAGGGTCGAAGCAGCCTGAACTCTGCAGAGGGGCCATTCTGCAAGGCTCAGCTCCCCGCCAGCCACTTTTGGGAGGGAGGGCCAGCTGGTAGGTGGAGCAGAACTATTCCACCCACCAGTGGAGGGAGACAGCGTGCACTGGCTATGCATCCCCCCTTTCTTCCATGGACAGCGCTAGGGAGCCGTGGCTCCAGCTCATGCGATTGGGGGGTGGGGGGGGAGAAGGGAAGAATGGCTCTTCTCCCCTCCTGAGGTGCTGATCCCTGATCTAGTCAAACTGGCTAGGACAAACAAAAGAAGATCTTACAGCCATTACAGCAGATGGGAGTGTCATCCTTTTCACTACGAGGCAGGCAAGTAATTCGTTTCTTCTCTTCCCAGACTAGGCTCTTGTTAAGGAGCCTTTTGGGTTAGGGGAAGGCCAGAAAGCAGCTCCTCTACTTTTTCAGAAACACAGAGCTAGTTTCCCAAACTTGACCTGCTCCTATGACTTGCGCTCCCCTATATTTATTTTGCTCCCATTCTGTAAGCATCCCATCTTCAAGCATCTGATGAAATGAAATTTTTCTCCCACAAAAGCTCATGCAATAAATAAATTTGCTAGTCTTTAAAAGTGCCACTGGATCCCTTGTTTGTTTTGCTGAACTAAACTAACACAGCCACCCCTTTGGAACTTTTCTTTTTTAATATAGTCATGTAGGAGGCACAGTTGTCAGGTCCATCTGCCAGCAGCTAATAGTTGTTCCTTCCATATTTTGGAAAAACTTTCTGGCTGTAAGGATAGCTATGTACTGGAACAGGTTCTCAGGGGAAGCTGTAGAATCCCCAACCTTGTAGGTTCTAAAGAAAATATTAAACAAGCAGCTGTCAGGGATGGTCTAGGTATACTTGGTCCTGCCTCAGTACAGGGGGAATGAACTAGATCAGTGGTTCTCAGTCAGGGCTATACAGAGGTCTTCCAGTGGCTACATCACCTCACCTAGGGTATGTCTACACTGGAGCCTCTGTTAAGTCAACTTAACAAGGTTGATGTAAAACAAACTTAAATTCAACCTTGTTAAGTTGACTTAGAGGATGTGTCTACACACACATTAAATTTGACCTAATAAACATTAGGTCGAATTTAAAAATTGACCTGTTTACATAGCACTCTGGCCAGTTCAACCTCAGGCTTCCTTTAGGTTGAATACAGGAGAGATACCTTCAAAGTTACAAAACCCCCCGTAACTTCAAAGGGATCATCAGTTCAAACACTAAAGTTCCAATTGATGCTGTGTAGACATATGAATTCAAACTAAAGTTAGTTTGAATTCATATAGTTGATCTTCTTCCCAGGGTGCATGGCATCCTGAAAGGAAGACCAGCGTGGGACAAAGGCAGCCCTGTGCTGAGCTGTCAAACCCTGCTGGCAGCAGGGAGCAAAAGCAGCCCTGCGCAGAGCTGTAAAAGCCCACTGGCAGCAGGGAGCAAAGGCAGCTCCATGCGGGGCTGTCAAAACCTGCTGGTGGTGGAAGCAAAAGCTGGAGTCCGCTAAAGTCAACTTAAGGGCTATTCCCCATCTACACTGTCTTAAGTCAACTTTATAAGCAGGGGTGTCACTGGCACTGGGCACCCGGGGCACGTGCCCTGAATCCCAGCGCCAGTGCCCCGGGTATGGCGGCCTGCCCCCATCTCCAGCCCAATCGGGCTGGAGATCCGGGTCCCAGGCCCCCACGGCTGCGGCAGCCCTGTCCCCAGCTGGGGATCCAGGGCTTGGCTGCCCACAGCAGCAGCAGCCACTCCGGCCGTGTCCCTGGCCGGGGATGCGGGGTGCTGCTGCCTGCGGCCGCTTCGGACCCAGCCACCCGTGGTGGCTGCCAGCCCTGTCCCTGGCAAGGGGGCGTGGCCTGCGACCAGGGGCGGGTCTGGGGCCGTGCCCCGGGTCCCTCCCTGGGGCAGCGACGCCCCTGTTTATAAGGTCAACTTAAGCTGTAAGTCAACCTTAAGAGGTGTTGTTATTAAGTTGACTTAAAAAAGCACTTATGTTGAATTAATACAATCCCAGTGTGGCTGCAGGGGTCTGTAGGCTGATTTAAGCTTCCTTAAGTCAACCTAAGGCTCCAGTGTAGACATACCACTAGATATTTGCCTCATTTATATAAGCAAAGTCAGTGCACACTAAAATTTCACCCAATGACTTGTATAGTACACAGGGTAATATTAAATGCTGAAATGTAAGTGCAATGTTATTTTTCAATTCATTTGTTTTATAATTCTGTGGTTAAAAATAAGAAAGTAACAATTGTTTAGTAATTGTGCTCTTTGGCACTTTTATATTTTTATGTCTGATTTTTGTAAGCAAGTATTTCCTAAGTGAGGTGAAACTTGGGTGTATGCAAGATACTCTGTTGAAAGGCGTCCAGTAATCTGGAAGGATTGAAAGCCACTGATCTCCCAAAGTCCCTTCCAGACCTACATTTCTATAAATCACATCTGGCATGGATAGAATGATGAAACTGTGACATGATGAACAGCAGATGCTCCATTAGCAGAGTTAGCTGAACTTGGGCTTGACAGCCCATTTAGGAATATGTAGTAGAGACTGTGTAAGAGGACTCTGATCCTGTACACAGTAGGAGGTCTAGAACGGAGGAACTCAGTTCTCCTACATCTCTAATAGCCATAGTTGTATAATCCTGGGGCCTGGTAACATACTACTGAGTATCAGGATGAGTATTTGGTAAAACGGTCCTGACGCTGTTTGTAATTAATCATCCAGCATTGAAATTCTATGTGATATGAGGGGGTGGGGTGTTTGGTACCGGGCCCCAGTGATGAACTCTACTTCTACAACTAAACTCACATGGCCTGAGTGCTGTCACCACCCCAACCAGAGAATCAGGAGATCTAGGGTCAGTGCAAGGGTGTTTACGGAACTTTCCACTCATTTATTCATTTCAGACAGTTCAGCCATGTTCCTCACTAACCAGAGGCGTCGCTGGCACTGGGCACCCGGGGCATGTGCCCTGAATCCCAGCGCTGGTGCCCTGGGTCTGGTGGCCTGCCAGCTGGGGATCCAGGGCCCAGCCACCCACAGCCACGGCAGCCCCGTTCCCAGCTGGGGAGGCGGGGCACAGCCGCCCACGGTGGCACACGGTGGCTTCCGGCCCTTTCCCCCACCAGGGGCGGGGCCTGTGGCCAGGGGGCGGGGGCTGCAGGCAGGGGGTGGGACCTGGGGCCATGCCCTGGGTCCCTCCCTGGGGCAGCAATGCCCCTGTCACTAACCCCATCCATTAACAGCCATGGCAAAAATTCTATTTTTAGTTACACAAGTGTAAATCTACAGGAACTTCACCATTTTATACCAGTGCAAATGAAAACAGAACTTCTTGGCTAAGTTTTGGGAAAAAAATAACTGTACCTGTGTTACAGATTAACACCTGAGATTATTAAAACAAGTTTCAAAATCAAAGTAGTGATTCCCTATTTACTCTGTTCACTATGTTAATTTTTAGCTTTTTCCTGTGCTTGGATGATGAGGATTGACTATAGCCAAACTGAACCCAATTAATCTATTTTAGTTTCAGGTTCTCAGCATTGGTGTGCAAATACTGCACAGGACAGCTAATTTGTTTTTACAGAACTGTTCTCATTGCATTTCTTTAAAAATATAAAATCTAGATTTTTGACTTAATTTGCCCTCAATCAAGTGCATATTTCCAGTACTGGTGACACTTTAAATGATCGCATGCACTTCAGCACATAGCCCAAGCTGTCCACATGGGTTCATTTGTTACTGTGACATTAGCCATAATGTA
The DNA here is from genome assembly GCA_007922195.1 of Podocnemis expansa. Taxonomy (NCBI): domain Eukaryota; kingdom Metazoa; phylum Chordata; order Testudines; family Podocnemididae; genus Podocnemis; species Podocnemis expansa. The sequence continues at coordinate 64,523,112 of ML681964.1, forward strand.
TTGATTTTATAGTGTTATGGAGACCCAACTTTCACATAGCAATAATTTAACTGTTTCAATTTCTAAAACAGTGTAGTTCAATTGTTACAAAAACTGCATACAGACCAGCTTTAAACTGGTGAGTCATAATTACAAAATATGGAACAGATTCACCAACATGCTTTGTGCTGCCCTGGCAAGGCAAAGCTGTCATAAATCCTATTTAAAGAGCCATTATGCTCTTGCTGATTCGCAGTACCTTGGTGTACCAGTGACTATGCTGTTAATAGTTTGCCTAAGAAAAGCTACTTAAGGTTAATGCTATCTTCAGATCATTAAATAAATAAAAATCACTAGGCACCTTTTTCTTTAGGCTTCTGGTTTAGAGACCTTGTATAAAACTTTTTATCATTTTAAAAACCATTGAAATTCTAGCCAAAAAGTTATGTTAAGTTGGAGTTCCCCTTGAAAGTATATAGCAGTAACTTAAGGATAAAAGGCATTACAGAAATGTTAATTATCCCAAAACTAAGGATCAGAAACCCAAGAAATTCAGAACATAGGTTAGAATTGAATGACATCTGAACATGTTAAAGAAATGTAGAGGTGAGTAGAATTTTTGTAAAAAAACAACAAGCAGTTGTGTGGCACTTTTGCCACACAACTGCTTGTTGTTTTTTTACTGGACTAGACTAACACGGCTATCCCTTTTGAAATAGAATTTTTGTGAAAATTTTAATTATGTCAAAACTTCATTTTTCTAGTTTTAAAAATAGTTTCAACAAAAATTGTTGACCAGTGCATACATAGACTGTGACTTTGTGTGACAAGGTCATAAATAAATTCAGAGGCAATCACAGACTGAATCTAGAAGTACTGACACTCAACTACCTGACATAACCTCTAAATCCACCCTCCCTCTATCCTATAACTTCACAGGGTTGTCAAGTTGTCAGCTTGAAGGGCTGAAAACCTTGGCTTTGTACTTTGACTCCTTCAGCTGCAGAAAAAAAAATCCTGGATCATTCCGTGATTACTTCACTAAATAGAAACACCAGGGCTGTGTGATGGTACAGTTTTCTGTAATCAGTGACTATCATTAACGCATTATGACACAACTTTCACTGGACATATGCTATATATTGTAAAAACACTCAAAGGATTAACAGCTATCAGAGGATGTATCTCTGGATGTGCACATATGGTAAATCCACTAAGAGGAGATTAGAGATATAGGATATAAATTTGTAAGAAAAAAATTACCATGCAGCCAAAAATGAAGTCACAAGAGGGAGCTTACTATGTATAGTGCAGTGTTTTATACAAATTATTTTTTATTATTCTTTGTAGTATAGCAGCATCTAGACCCCCAATAAGGGAGTCGAGCCCCATCATGCTATGTGCTTATAGGCATATAAAAGAAAAACAGTTTCTGCCCCCAAAGAGCTTACAACACAAGGGCTAGAAGCTAGCTCCTGTAGTGGAACAACATAAAGGCAGGCTTCTGCCCATGCAGAGCAATTTCCAGGATTGAGCCCACAGCAGTTTTTTTTTAATATAATAAATTACATTGTTAATAATTGAGTGGTTAATAAGGGTTATGTGGCATTTATTAATTTTAGCAAGGTAGAAAAATAGCAAAAATAAAAGGCATAGTGATATATAGTAGAAGAACTGAGTAATTTCTGATGAAAATATATCATTCAGGAGGGATATGTCACTGCAATCTTTAACTTGAATTTATACTAAAAATCTGAAGTCTAATTTATGACAGTTTTTTTTGTTTGCTTTTTTTTAAATATTAAATATCTTCCCACTCTTCCAAAAGTATTTAACTCATCAGGGTAGGATTTTTAACATTTGAACATTTGGGTATATAGACTTCACAGTATTGTCTCATTACAAGTAGAGAGGATAAATCAAACATTCAAGGTTACTAATAGCATGTTGTAATAAGGCTCAGTGGCCTCCCTTGGGACCATTCAGGGAGGCACCATGACCCTCTCCCCAGTGGGTGGAGCTAAATTCACATTGCCCCATTTACAGGAAGCATAGGGGTGGGACAGGAATTATAAAAGAAAGGCCCTTCAGCTCAGTTTGTACTAGGCATCTCTTCTAGAGAGCCAAGTCCTCTGTAGGATCCTGGTGGCTGAGCAGACCAGCTCCCTCCCGACCCAGCAGGCGGAAGGCCCCAAGGAGTTACCGGAGGGAAGGTAGCCCAACTGCAGGGTGATGAGACAGAGCCTGGTGCCAATGGAACAATCTTATCTGGAAGGGTAGGAAGTAGCCCAGGGGAACAGTCTTCTTGTGCTGCTCAGACACAAGACTGTGATTTTATGTCTTCCTGCTGAGCCAGTGGTGGGAGTCCCTGTCACAGCGAGATCCCTGGGCTGGGACCTAGTGGAATAGGATGGGCCTGGATTTCTGTGCCACCACCCCACAGCTGGAGCTGGCTGCATACTAATCCTAGGCCAGAAGGCTTGTCCCAGACTTTTGTTACTTGCTACCCCAGCCAGAAGACTGAGAGCTGCAGACTTTATTGCTCTGCCTGGCCCAGGGGGTTAGAGCTAAGGCTGTTGTCACATACCATAGTGAGGCAGAATAGTCCTCCTCTGGACTTGAGCTGGAGAGACCATTACACATTATGTACATGGGCTGGCAAGTTAGAGATAACAACCTGGTTTCAAGGGGAAGTGTGATGGCTGGATGGGCAGTGGGGTTTTGAAACTAACTTCTTCTCTTGTAACATGGGGTTAACAGTATGAAAAAAGTTCATACCTATCAGCCTGGTTTTGGTCCTTGATTACACACTGATTCTTGAACATGTGCTACATTTTCACAGGCTGCCCTCTGACAGAGAGAGAGACATGAAGGATGAAGGAAAAGGACTGGTGCATTGGGGTTAGTAACACAGTAATGTGTTTGGGAAATCTTATGATATTGCTGGAGAGGAGATGAAAAGGGATTTCTTTCCATCCCCGTGGCATCTGAGTTCTGAAGAGTGGGGTGTGTTGTGCGTTGGATGCCCTGCAGAACCTGGTGCTCTCCCATCAGCAGTAGAATTGTTTCACACCCTGGAGTTCAGAGATCTCTGAGTAGCTGATGGAGGTGAGAGACAAACTTTGGAAATCCCCAAACTTTTGGAAATTCCCAGCTAAAGGAACAGGAATTGTACCAGGGCTTCCTACACCAACCAATGTCTCCAAAACTGGAAAATCACGCAGGGCATTAAACTAAGCAGAGTCCCTTTCTACACTGGGAATAGCACCTGCTAGGAGCAGGGCTGGATCAGTGCATGAGCTATAGGAGCTGCAGCCCTGGGCCCCAGACTAAAGGGGGGGGCAGGCTGCTGCCCTTAAAGGTCCTGCATGATCTAGCTCCCATCATCCCACTCAGCCTGGCACAGCATCAGCATTTCCTGGGTGGCACTGGGAGGGCCCCTACCCTGCTGGGACAGTAGGGCCCTTGGACCCAAAGCTCTGGAAGGCTGCACCAGAGCCCATATCATGTGCCAGCTGACCCTGCCCCCAGTGGCAGGCCAAGTGGTGCAGGACTGGGACAGGAGTGCTGTGGAGAGCAGCCTCTGGCCTCTGAGCCCCCTGCCTGCAGGCCACAGTGGTGGGGAGCTGGGGCCTCAGGCTATGGGGAGACAATGGCAGTAGGCAGCCTGGGACCCCTTAATCTGATCCCAACTAGGAAGAGCTTACACCATCTCCTATCATCATATGTACTTTTGTATTAATTTAAATGGAATATGTGAGTCAAAACTGTTAACAGAAAGCCTACATTCAGCACTGCCCATCATTAAACAAGTTTCAGGGTTTGATGCAGACACACTACAAGCTGGTTAATAGCATGGCAGACGCTCCATTAAAAATCCTTTCAACTTTATATTCAAGATGCAGAGAAGAACAACAAACAATTAAAGCATTTGAAATGTAAAGTATTAATTAAGACTTTCCTTTAAACAACATCCCCTGTTCCATGTCCATGAAGAGGAAAAAATAATCCCTGTCTGATAGTCTTAGTTGGTATGAAAGATGGCAATAACTGTGCTTTTGGGGAAGAAAGAAGTTAATTGAAATGGATGGAGGCTGCTGTTGTTGTCAGAGTCTGATCTCAGCTCATTTAACATGGTGTGTGGGAGTCAACTAGAGCCAGGAGAAGTGGCCAGGTTATCTGGGTCCTGCACACTGGCCAGTCTGGTGAAGACATCTCTCAGGGTTAGCTGAAAGAAAGCCTGGGTATCCAGGAAACTATTGGAGTGACAGCTATGATGGTGAAGCTTGCTTCAGTAGCCTACATCAGTTTTTCTTCCTCAGTCAGTACCCCAACATTTTTTTTAAGGACCCACAAAGGGAGTGATGAGAATAGCCATCCCCTCATTACTTTGTTCACCAACTAGGCCTAATATCCAACACACAAATTTTGATTCACTTGCTTCCAACTCCACATCATCTATTTTTAACAAGCATAATTTCAACAGCTCTTGTATTGTATAAACACAGCCCACATGGTTCAGACCAGTAAAGTTTCTCTGTCTGATTTTTTTTCACCTATTTCCACCAATATATATTGCAGGTTATTGTGACATCTTAGGAACTTATACTCATTTTTTTACAGTTAACTTCACAGCTGGATGAATTTGTAGGGCCCCATTTATAACAAGTGCAGTCAGTTCTGAAATTTAAACAACTATTCAAATATGCTGCATTGCCATTTTTTTGGACCATCTGCATCCTACATATTCATAGTGGCATCCATTCAACTGTCCATCCTCAGCCCCTCTCCCCTTTACCTTTCTCATCCTCCATTCCCTTCTAAAATTTTCCTCTCCTCCATCAATTTCCCTCTCCCTTTACCAAACTTCCTTCTTACTCCAACATTCCCTTCTTTGTTACCACCTCAGGCCTGAGGCCCACCCACACGCACAGCCTTATTGGTCTGTCTGAGAATGAATGTGCTAACTTTTTGGTGACTTTGTATCCTGTAGATTTTTCCCAAGCTCCTTCTGGTGCAAATGGGTGAGAGGGGCTGGCAAAAGATTATTAGAAGGGTTGGAGTGATGTTTTTAATTTCTCTCTTAAGCAGAGACTGCTAATAATGCCTTGATATATAGTGGTTCCACAGAGGGAAGAGATTTCCAGTCCACTAAATTAAACCATTAAATAGAATATCCTATATGGTTTAGTTAGGATTTGAACCCACTTCCCTAGAGATAAAAGGTACTATTCAGTCCCCTGATTTGGGAGTTAATGTATAATTGGGAAAAAAATCAAATGTATTAATTTGTAATATTTTATTTAATCTGTTCGTTGGTGCTTAGCACCTAACGTGGAGCTGTGAAATGACTTTTTCTCACTACAGGCTAAATAAAGTACTGTACTGTTTTTGTAAGTGTCTAAAGCTTTGCCAGAATGCTGGCAATGAAGCAGGCTGGCAAGAGACAGGCACTGTCTCTGTTCTGTATCACGGAAGTAAGTCTAAGGACTCCAGCCAGCGCCTCCCATCAGCAGGAATGTGACCAATTAACTCCCAGATGATGTCATTGCATGGCAAGAGTACTTCCCTCACATCGCACTTACTGCTTTGCCAACTCCAGCCTTCAGTGTATTTTCCTCAGTCTGGTCCATGTACTGTAATAACTAAGTCAACTGGAAAAAATATTGGAGAAAAGACTAGGAAAAACAGAGTGTAGGGGCAGCTGGAGCCAGCAAAGAAGGCACACTGAGCTATAAAGAAGCATTGTGCAGCAATTTCTCTTTACTTCAGAATATTTAATTCCCCAGGAGTTGGAGAAGATGGGTAATAAGCTGGCCTTTATTTTAAGGGATATCCCTTGCAGTCTCAGCTGCATAAAGATTAGCCTTTGAGGTATGTGGAAACAGTGTGAACAGTATATCTCTTTCAATACTTCCCGCTACTCACTCCATTGAATGGCCATGGTCCAGCAAAGAAAAAAAGCTTCTATCCAGAACTGGTCAGCAGTCTATGGAAGAGAAGAGGTGATGAAAATAGGGTAGAAGTGATGGGAAGGAAACAGTTATTTCTTATGTAAAATTTATAATGATATAGCACTGGGAGACCTCAGTCGGCACCAGGAATATATTGTGTTAATTCTTGAATATAATTTTCCTGCCCCGAATGGTTTATAATCTGAGGTCCAGGTCCTGATGCTAGTAACAAAGACACTTAACTTTGTGTGTATAATCTCATTGACTTCAGTGGGACAACTCATGTACATAAAGTTAAGCGCTATAGTCACCCTTCCTGTACTATAAGAACCTGCACAGGTGGTTATTAAACACATTACTAGCCTGAACATTTTGCACTCCACATAGATGATTTCTTGTTCTGCCTTCATGGTGGAGCTGGCTTTGTACCTAACATCTGATCTCTGGTTACCAGACAAAGATGGAAAGCAAGTAGGCAACAGTTCTGGTACAACCTCCACCTGAGAAGAACATAGATAGGAGTTGGAACAAGCTAAAACCAATAAGGAACATAAAATACAGAGTTCTTCATATATAAATTGAAGATTCCCAGAGGGACTCAGCCCTGCCTTATCAAATGCTTTGTGAATCTTCAGCTAGCAAAATGAAAAATGATACCAAATGATGTAGTTATAACTAAGGTATAAGGTGGTTAATCTCTAGGACCCCATGAACAGATTATAAGATGTTGAATAAGAGAAAAGTTCTTGTTTTGAAACGAAAACATTTGGGTACTTCATTTTTCCAGAAAAACACATTATAAACAATATCATCATATACCAGTATCTCAAAATTGTCTGATCTAATTACTAGACCAACTGTTCTGCATGCTTGAGCATATTTAGAGCCCTGCAAATCCACGGATATCCACAGATATCCACCTTATATCTGCACCCGCAGATACAACACGGATATCCGCGGACCATTTCCTGTGGATGCAGATCAGATACGGATCCACATATTTTTATCTGCACAGAGCTAGAGCCCTGCAAACATGTGGATATCCGTGGATATCTGCATTATATCTGCATCCACAGATACAACACGGATATCCGCGGACCATTTCTTGTGGATGCAGATTGGATACAGATCCACTTATTTGTATCCGCACAGGGCTCTAAGCATATTATATTTAATTCTTTTCTTGCAAGTTTCAGTTTTCCACCCCCACTCACCAGCAAAGTATTCACTTACTTTTCACTTACTTATGCTATCAAGGACACGGAGGCAAGGGTGAGGCATCTCGTTACCATGGTAGTGAATGTACTAGAAATACCTATATAGACCTTGATGCTGCTTCCATTCAAGTCCAGAGAAAAACTCCCATTGATTTGAATGATGAAAGATTAAATCCATAAACAGGGGATCAATTCATGCCTAGACCATATCAGTAGAAAAAGAATCTAAGACAGGGCTTCACCTCCAGCTCCCAAGGCACATTGCCACACCTATTGTCTCTCCTAGGCCATTTATTGTCCAAACAAACATGGTTTCTCAGCTCACTCTGGGTTACAATCCTTATGGGATGATTTTTCCCTTTTGGAGTTCCACAGCTTCCCCTCCCAGGAATCTGGCAGTCCTGCTGCTGTTTTCTGTCACTGCCTGGCTCTGACTCATGACCTTCTCTCTCTCCCAGGCAAGGTGCCCTCTTTTAAAGCCTAGTCTGAGTCATTTGATGCAGCAGAGGTACACAGGCTTTGCTTTCTTAAAGGGCCAGTGTCATCCTGTGACACACCACCTCTCTTAAGGCCTTACCATCCCTTACAGCAAGCCTTTCCGTCTATGCCATGTCCCCTAGGTACTGTCTATAAAGCCTCATCTGCTTCTTCAGGGCTTTGAGGTTTCTGTATGCACACTCTGTAGTTGTCCCTGAAGCTCACTGATCTTAAGGTTCGGGCAGCCTCTGCTTCTGCATGGCCAAATGCTCCCCAGTCCACTTTTCTTTTCATGCCAGATCATCTGTAGCTAATGTTCTGCAACCATCAGTTGTTCTGGCAGTTCTCCAGTCTCCATGACAGGACCCATGAAACAGAAGTCCGCTGCAGCACTGTTTATGCCTTCAAATTCTTACCTGAGCCCTAGTATACGGCGGAGGTATTGTCTAGGTTCCTATTGTACATTGCTCAGCTTGAGTTTCCATCGGGGTCTACACAGCCTCCTACCCAGTCTTAAGCCCTGCTTGGGCCCCCACTATACACTGATCAGTGTGATGTTCTCCCTGAATGCCAACTATACGCTGATCAGGCTTGGCTGGGGAGCAGAAGCTGTTGGCACCCTTTTCTCTCGAGCAAGGCCAGTTCCTACTCAGTGCTGGAGTGCCATTTCTCATTCTCTGCCTCTCCCCTAGATAGGGTGACCAGATAACAAGTATGAAAGATCAGGATCAGACTGGGAGGTATAGGTGCCTCGATAAGAGAAAGCCCTGAATATGAGGGCCAGCCCTATAAAATCAGGCCATCTGGTCACCCTGCCTCTAGACTGTGATAGTTCTTTTTCAGCTCTATCAGCTGAATCAATCATCTTCTTCCAGGAGCTGCTTCCATCTTTTAGCTCTCACTGATACTTTACAGTTGATCCTGTGAGCTCTGAAGATGGTTGAGGGCTGCCTTTCAGCCAGTTCTACTCAAGTTTCCTGCTCTTTCCACTGCTTTTTCAATCCACTATTTATCTTCCCCCTTTTGTTCTACTTTTCCCCACATCACAGCCACCAGAAAAACCAAATCTCTCTCCAAGATCCTCAGCCATGGAAGATTCTTGACTCTCTTGACCCAGAGCCAACCTCTGCTGTGGGATAGATGCATGTCTCACCATGTACACATGAGATCTGTATAGAGAAGTGCTGATCCATCTTCACTGACAACACTCCACTTTTCCAAATGTACTCTGACCATCCTCCCAGGCTGACTGATACCATGTACAGCTGAGCCCCAGTGCCTTCACACTGGACCTCAGGCCACAAGCTGGTCTACAACAGCAGCTAGGTAATCGCATCCCATTATCAGACATTCTTGCCTAATATGCCTAGATGTGCTGCATTTAAAGTGCACCACTGAACTTCCCCAGCTGCCTCCAGAAGTGCTTCTGGATCCAATTCAGCTGTATAGGTAGCTCATCTGTCTTTCAGGATACTGTGTGATATTGTGTAATAACAATTCCTGTAGGGTGGCCTACTCCACATCGCTGATAGAGCCTTGTCATTCCCCTGATTTGGGCTATTCAGGATCCTTTCCCATTGGGAGCTTCCCTGCAACTTTCCCTTGTCTGGTCTCTCCTGGGGAGCCATTCTTAGTCTGCCTTGCCATTAGACTGCTGTCTCATTTGACCTCAAAGATGCCTTCTGCCCATTCAATTGCCTCACTCACTGAAACAGGCTGAAATTGCCTTGTCCAGCTCTGGGTTCCCATGGGAAACCTCTCCATGACCACTTTGTCCATGATTTTATCTATTGAATTAATCTCTGCACAACATACCACCAGAGAGCAAGGTCCCCTAATCTTTGAGCCATAATGAATGGCCATGCTACCCACAGGAATGGTTCAGCCTGAAACTGCTGCCGGCACACATCAAGAGTCAGTACCAGTCTGCCTAACATGGCAGCTTTCACCACAGAATAGGAGCCTGCCTTTTTGTTGCTCACTGGCTGGTAAGCTGCCTGCGCCTCACCCATTGAAACAGTGCTATGTGGGCCACCCACATTGATGCTTCCCAGCCTACTGCACTGGCCACTCACACAGAGGTATGGTGAAAGGTCCCCAGTCAGCCTCAGGCCCCAGCTTCACCAGAGCTATTCTCTCCAGAAAAAGCAGAGCTCCTCAGAGGCTCCTGGCCCAGCTGCTTCTACCACCACTCCTCCTGTTGGAGGTAAGCCTCTCGTCAGCATGGTTGTAAGGGAATTGTGCCTCTTGTTACTTCTGTATGCTCTGCAATTGCAGCAGCATAGCCTGGGTCTATTGCTGCAGTTCTTGTGGCCACTGTAAAGGAACTGTTTGCTTTTGCTGCACCACCACCTACACATGTATCACCTCCTCCATCTTCCTTGGTCACCTAAATGAGGCAGGGTCAATCAATGTTCATTCAGAGGTTTCACTTTCTCTTTGATTCCAGGAGCGAACTGCCTGCCTGCATTCTCCACTACATACATCAGGCCGTGGCCCCGTGAGCTTCTGTCCTGGCTGCTGCCACCCCACGCCCCTAGCTGGCTGCTAGACTTGCAGCCGGCCCACTTCTGAACCGTGCCTGCAAATATCTGTACAGGCTCATCTTCCATACCATCCACTTCCTCACCCTCACGTCCCACCCTGATATGAAATTGCGGGACCTAATCCCACCAGTGGAAGGCGAGGACTCCCTGTGGGCCAGCCTGTATTCCACCTTAACCCCACAGCCTGCTGGGGACATTAGTTGGCATCTCCTTCATAGAGCCGTGAGCATGGGCATGTACTTAGTGTGGTTCACCTCGTATCCTGAGACCTGTCCATTTTGCGGCGTGAGGAGACCCTGGCGCACACATATCTGGAGTGCACCAGGTTGCAGCCCCTCTTCCAGCTCCTTCAGAACCTCTTATTGAGGTTCTGACTGCACTTCTGCCCACATGTATTTTTGTATGCACTTCTCATCAGTGGCCCCACAAAGTCACAGGACCTCCTTGCCAACCTCCTCCTGGCTTATATGAAGATTGCCATCTATAACACCAGGGAGAGGAGATTGGCTGAGGGAGGTGCCTGTGACTATGGGCCCTCGTCCACTCATGTCTCTGGGCAGAGTTCCTTTGGGCAGCGTCCGCTGGCTCCCTTGACACTTTCCAGGAGCAGTGGGCAGCACTGTCTGGGATTCTCTGCTCGGTGTCCCCCCTGAATCCCTTATTTTGAGCCTGTAGCCTCACACCTATCCAGGGGCGTCACTGCCCTGGGGAGGGACCTGAGGCATGGCCCCACCCCCAGCCTGCAGGCCCTGTCCCCAGCTGCAGGCCACACCCCTGGCCGAGGAAAGGGCCAGATGCCGCCGCGTGCCACCACAGGCGGCTGGGCCCCGCATCCCTGGCTGGGGACAGGGACGGAGCAGCCGTTGCTGCTGCGGGCAGCTGAGCCCTGGATCCCTGGCCAGGGACAGGGCTGCTGCGGCCGCAGGTGGCTGGGCCCCAGATCCCCGACTAGGGACGGGGCCAGGAGCGGCCTCCATGGTCAAGCCCGGATCCCCAACTGGGGATGGGGCTGCTGCAGCCATGGGCAGCTGGGCCCCAGATCTCCGGCCCAATTGGCCCGGAGACCGGGAGGGGGGCTGCAAGACCTGGGGCACTGGTGCTGGGATTTGGGGCACATGCCCTGGGTGCCCAGCACCAGCGACGCCCCTGTACCTGTCCCTGCTTTTCTCATTAGTTGTCCTCTGTATTCAGCTGGTTCCGGCTCCTATGCCATCTCCCCTGGGGCTGATGGAGGGGTTTTAGCAGTGGGTGGCCTTGCACCTGGCCACCGCCTGGCTACCAGATAGGTTCTTCACCACATATAACAAGAGACAGCTTGCCCCCCGGTTTCCAAGGATACTGCCACACACCTGCTCTCTTACGCAGGTTTATTGTCCAAACTTAAACAAAACAACCAACTTCTCAGCTCATCCTCAGCTGCAATCTCCAGGGGATGCTCCTCTCTCCTGTTTACTTTTCAAGCTCACTGCTTCTCCTCTTATAGGACTCTGTCCTGCTGTTCCTGCCACTTCCTCACCCTGACTCACTAGATCTCCCTCTCTCCAGGCACCCTCATCTAAAGCTTAATCTGGGTCAGTTGCTGCAGTACAGGTGCAGTAGCCCTGCTCCCTCTCAAAGGCCCCGTGTCCTCCAGCAGCAAAGAACAGTGTCATTGACAACTAAATCTCACCTTCACCAGTGTAAGGTGACTGTTGTCATTAACATCTCTGTGACTAAGCAGATAAAGTCTCAATCTGTGTGGTACAACCTTTTCAATTTATTTTGTGGTGCTTCAGAGCTTTCTAGAACACGAGTTTTGCTCAGCACACTCATGGAATCCACCTGATGAGAAAGTCCAAGAATGGTGGGTTACTTACCAGTAACTGTCCCCCTTCAAGATGGACTGCTCACAGACATTCAGTTACAGGTGTATACGTGCTGCAGCGCACGGTAGCTCGGAAAGTCTTTAGCCTTAGCCTGTCAGGTCAAGGCACACAGCCAACGCCCCCTCCATGCTGCGACTGCAGCTATATAGGTAGGTTACCGTGACCCTGACCCTCCCAGTCCCTTATTCCTTTGCCAACTCCTGTTAGTGGGGATGGTGAGAGGGATCTGAATATATGTGAGCAGCCCATCTCAAAGAAAGACAGTTACTGGTAAGTAACCTACAGTTCTTTTTCAAGCACTGCTCACATCATTCAGTTACAGGTGACTGCTAGCCACACCCAAGGACGGTGGGAGGAGTCACAGCTTGCCCACATTGAGTACGGCTCTGCCCAACGCGGCATCCTCTCTAGCTTGTTGAACGATAGCATAGTGAGTTGTGAAGGTATGCACCAATGACCACATAGCTGCCCTGCAGATCTCCTGAATCGGGACCTTGGCAAGGAAGGCCATTGGTGAAGCTTGGGCCTTGGTATAATGAGCCCTGACAGTCCCCGGGAGGGGCATATTCGACCTTCTGTAGCAGTCCTTGATGTAGTTTACTATCCCTTTAGAAATGCACTGTGACAACACTGGAAGAACTCTTTTACGTTCTGTGACTTCCACAAAAAGTTGGGAAGTCCTGCAGAACAGCTCCGTGCACTCAACGTACATCAAGAGTGCCCTCTTTACATCCAGGGTATGCCACCTCCTCTGATTCTCTGTGACCTGAGGGTCTGGAAAGAATACTGGCAAACAAATGTCCTGATTAAGGTGAAAAGGGGAAACCACCTTAGGAAGGAACGATGGGTGCAGACAGAGCACCACTTTGTCAGGGAAAAATTTCGTGTATGGGGTTTCCAAGGAAAGGACCTTCAGTTCGGAGACCCTCCTCACCAAGGTAATTGCCACCAAAAAGGCTACCTTCCAGGCAAGGACCAGTAAAGTACATGAGTCCAAGGGTTCATAAGGAGGTTCCGTTAGTCCCTGGAGGACCACATTAAGGTCCCATTGAGGAATAGGCTCCCGGGGTTGCAGGAAGACTCTCTTGAAACCCTTCAAAAAATCTAGTGGAAGTAGGATGGGAGAAAACAGGGGCACCGTCCACCTTCTCATGAAGGGCCGAAATCGCTGCTAGGTGGACTCTCTGGGAGGAAAGGGAGAGGCCTTTGTCTCTAAGGTGCAGCAGATAATCAAGGATTAGGTGCAGGGGGGCCAGTGTAGGCTTTACCCCTTTACCTCTAGCCCAGCGGGAAAACTGTTTCCATTTGGCTGTATAGGTGGCCCAGGTAGATGGCCTACTACCAATCAGTACCCTCCTGACCCTCTCTGAGCAGAGTCTTTCCTGCTCACTCAGCCAAGGAGTCTCCAGGCCATCAGATACAGAAGACCAGGGTTCAGGTGCCACGGGCACCCCGAGTCTTGTGTCAGGAGGGCTGCCCACAGGAGAAGGTGGAGTGGAGCATCCATGGACAGATCCTGTAGGAGTGAGTATCAGTGTTGTCTGAGCCAATCCAGAGCTCTCAGTATAATGTTTGCTCCATCTGCTTTGACCTTCAAAGGGACCCTGTGTATCAATGGGACCAGTGGAAAGGCATACATCAGAGGACCCAACCAGCTGAGGTGGAAGTCATCTGTGAGCGACCCCTCCTCCCGGCCCCTGAGAGAGCAGAAACACCAACATTTGTGGTTCTGTCATGTCACAAATAGGTCCACCAAGGCGCTCCCCACTTGTTTATCAGGTAGGAGAACACCATGCTGTGGAGGGACCACTCGTGGTGAGCTAGGGAGTTTCTGCTGAGCGAATCTGCCATCTTATCCACTCCTGGTAGATGTGCTGCCATCGGAGTGAAATCGTACCTCAGGGCTAATTCCCAGAGACTGCATGCCTCCCTGCAGAGAGCTAGAGAGCGTAGACCCCATTGCTGGTTCATATAGAACATGGCTGCAGTGTTGTCCATCAGGACCTGGACCAATCTGCCCTTTATCCTGTCCAGAAAGGTCTTGCAAGCCACTTTGATGGCCTGCAGTTCCTTCACATTTATGTGAAGGAGGCTGTCTGCAGGAGACCAAAGTCCTTGGGTGGAAAGTCTCCCTGATATGTGGTCCCCCTACCCTGAATCCGAGGCATCAGTGATCAGTGTCAACATAGGAACTGAGGCTTGGAAGGGTATTCCCCCCTTGGCAAATAGGGGGTCCCTCCATAGCTTTAGTATCCCCAGGATGCCTTGGGGAACCAAAAATACCTTGGATGGATGGTGTCTCCATGGGTGGAACACTATGGACAAGCAGACCTGAAAGGGTCTCATTCTGAGGCAGACCATCCATATCACAGAGGTGGAGGCCACCGTGTGCCCAAGAAGCTGCAAGCAGCATCAGGCAATGGTTACTTGGGAGTCCTGCAGCTCCGCCATGATGGTGCAGATGGACTGAGATCTTGAGGGGGGCAGGGAGGCCTTCCCTTTGTGGGAGTCTAGGGCTATGTCCACACACAAACGGTTGTTTCAAAATAGGTTATTTTGAAACAAGTCGTTTCGAAATAACGCCCTTATTTTGAAACAACTTAATTCGAAATAACCAAAAAACAATTAGAAGGGGGAATCGAAATAGCATGTCCACACAATGGCCTTGCTATGGGGGGGGGCTTGTAAGTAGCTTGGGGAGCCGTGGAACCCCCAGGCTCCACTGCCCAGGTGGGGGGGGGCTGCAGCCCCGGCGGGGTGAGCCGCTGCTGGGTGACTCACCCCACAGCCTGGTCAGGGTGGCTGCAGCACCTGCGGGTGGCCGCTCCACAGGCGGCTCACGCCGCCGCTGGGGCTGCCCCCAAGCCCGGTGGTGGGGTCGGGGGCACCCCTCCCTGGGAGTCCTTGGGCACCCTGCTCCTCCCCGGGGGCAGGGCCAGGGGCGCCCTGCCCTGGGAATCCCCAGGCACCCCACTCCTTGTTTCGAAATAACATGTCCAAACAGCATTATTTCAAAACAACTGGTTTTGAAACAACCCTCCTTTTGAAACCAAAGTGGTTTAAGCTGTTTCGAAAGGAGGGTTCTTGTTTCGAAAGGAGGGGCTCCCTCCTTTCGAAACAAGAAAACGTCGTGTGGACATAGGGGCTTTTATTTTGAAACAACCAGTATTGTTTCGAAATAAAAGCCTCATGTGGACATACCCTAGGAGAGCTCCTATGAACTCTATGCTTTGGGATGAGCAGCGTTTTGACTTTTCTAGATTGATGCAGAGCCCCAGATGCCTGCACAGTCATCTTATTACCTTGATACTGTGCTCTACCTGAGCTCTTGATCCCCCATTTATCAACCAGTCATCTAGGTCGGGGTAGATCTTTATGCCCCACCGGCATAGAAAGGCTGCGACCGACACTATGCACTTTGTGAACACCCTGGGGGCCAGGGAGATCCCATACAGGAGTGATGTGAACTGGGAACGTTTTCCCCCCACCAAGAACCTTAGGGGCTTTCTGAGGTGGGGGCGTATTGCTATATGAAAGTAAGCGTCTGCTAGATCAAGGGCTGCGAACCAATCCCCAGGATTCAGAGATGGGACGATCTGTGACAGGGAGACCATACGGAACTTTATTTTCCTTGTGTTTGTTTAAAGCTCTGAGATCCACAATGGGTCTCAGGTCCTCATTTGATTTTAGGACCAGAAGGTAATGGGAGTAAAACCCTTTCCCCCGTTCCTGCCTTGGGATCCTTTCTATGGCCCTGAGGGAGAGGAGCTTTTTGCATTCTGTCTCAAGCATGCAGTCTAGTTCCTGGCTCCCAAGATTTATGTGAGGGGGCAGTTTTCTGTCCCAAGGTGTCAACTGAAACTGTATGAGATACCCTTTCGAGACCATCTTTGGAGGTGTTTAAGGCCCGGCTGGACAAAACCATGACTGGGATGATTTAGTGGGAGTGGTCCTGCCTCTGGCAAGGGGTTGGACTCGATGACCTATGAGGCCCCTTCTAACCCTATGATTCTATGAAATCATAGGGCTAGAAGGGACCTCATGAGATCATTGAGTCCAACCCCCTGGGGCTTAAACCCAGGATCTTCTGCATATTAAGCAGAGGTGTTAGCCACTACACTATTTGCAGGGCCTGAGTCACAGAGAAACCACAAACTCACCCTGATAGCTTCAAAACTGCTAAGACTAAAACCATTGGCATTTCTGTGAGGGTTAGAAAGAGAACTAGGATGCTACAGTGCTGACATTCACCAAACCTCCATTCCTGACTTCCTACACCAATTTTACTATTCTCCTACCTTCCAGTGGATGAAAATGCAAGAGAGCATGGCCCTTCTTGGTGTAGTCCTGGCCATAGGCCATTACTTGAAAGTTTGGGGACGGGGTATTGGTGGTCCTAGAATTGAAGAAGCAACGAGAGTCCTGTGGCACCTTATAGACTAACAGATTTCTTTGAGCCTAAGCTTTTGTGGGCTGCAACCCACTTTGTCAAATGCATGAAGTGGACACTACAGTTGAGAGGTATTTATACACCCGTGCCAGGGTGGAGGAGGGCAAATGTTAACAAAGTCAGTTCAGAGAGCAGATGTGGCCTATTCACATCAATTGATCAAAGGGAGGGAATGTGTGAACAGATGAATCACTTTTTGCAGTGTGTTAACCATTCCAAGTCGCTATTCACACCTGTCACAGCTACTCAAGTGAAGAAAGCGACACAGGTTTACCCAGTACTCTCACAAGTTATGGATTTCATGATGCATGGAATATTCTTACCTGACTCTCAGGTCTCTCCTGACCTCTGCCCCTACATGTCTAGGAGGACAGAGTTATCGACCCAATCTGGGTGTTTGTTGTGGGGTGTGCGTGTCATTATCCCACCTTCATTAAGAATACATTTGTTGGAACAGCTCCATTCAAGTCACTGCGGCATAAGGCGCATGAAAGAAATTGCATGGAACTATTTCTGGTGGCTGAGTTTGGACAGGGCCATCGAAGAAACAGCTAGAGCTTGTACTTCATGCCAGAGCATCCCGAATGCACCTCAGCTGGCACCTCTTCACCCGTGGGATTGGCCCGAAAGGCCATGGCAATGTATCCATGTTGATTTTGCTGGCCCATTTGAAGTATGGCCAGAAGTCTCCATAATGCAGTCCAATACTACGGAAACCACTATCCAGACCCTGCATGGCTTTTTTAGTCATTATGGTCTTCCAGAACAGCTGGTGAGTGACAATGGACCGTAGTTCATTTCTCAGGATTTTGAAACTTTCATGAAGGCCAATGGAATACATCACATCAGGTCAGCACCATATCATCCTTCCACCAATAGACTTGCTGAAAGGTTCATACAGACTATGAAGCAAGCTCTAAAATCTGCAAAGGGACAGTCACCTCTTCAGAAGCACCTGGACACCTTCTTGTTGTCCTACAGAAACACTTCGCAGGCTACGACTAAGGCATCTCCAGCTTTTCTTATGATGCAGTTGCCCTCTTGCTTTGATTTGTTGAAACCACGAGACACATGGCAAGTGGTTCAACACCAACAGCAGAACCAGGTCAGCAGACATTCACCAAGAACAAAGGACCACACCTTTAGTATTGGACAGCCTGTTCTCGCTCAGAACTATGCTTCAGGAGCTAAATGGGTTCCAGCAACGGTCATCACCCAGACAGGACCTGTTTCTTACTCTGTCCAGACAGCGAGTGGCCTAGTTTGGCAATGGCATGTAGATAGTTGCTTCTCCATCATACCCATCCAGAAGATGTATCTCCAGCGGACGTACCTGACTTCACCCTTACGGATGATACAACATCAGAGCATGAAACAACTGTTCTTGTCTCTCCTGCTCCAGCCACCTCTTCAATGCCTTCGGCCTCCCTGGACCAACCAGCCACAACATTCTCTCCAATTCCGGCTACTTCCCCACTACCTGTAGTCACACCACCACCAATACCATCTTGTGGTGTGGGCGCCCCAGAAGTTTGCCATAATCCACCTCAAGATAGTATGCCTCCTAATCTGCGGGATCTTTAGCTAGTGATGACCCCTTCTTCATGGGGCAGAATAATTCCCAGGGGTTTCGCCGGAGATGGGGCATTCTACCCTAATCTCCTAGCTTAGTCCTTATTCTTTCCAGGAGGGGGAGGAATATGTTGTGTTTTGGACTACCTAGGGCCATTGGGGTTGTCATGGTGATAAATGGGAGAGTCGTTTAGGTGCTAGGGAAACCTGTCTGTCCGGTCCTCTCTCTCTCAGTTCTCTTTCAATAAAGACTCCTTACACAGCTCTGAATATGCTGTCTCTCATTATTGAACTATAATTTCCCCCCATCACTTCCTTGAATCTTGTCCACTATTGTGTCTCCTTTACCTACATTACATTGATGACATTTGAATCCTCTGGACTCATGGGAAAGAGTCCTGTGAAGAATTCCACTGAGACATCAACAATTTCCACCCCACCATGAACCTCAGCCTGGACCAATCCACACAAGAAATCCACTTCTTAGATACTACCGTATGTATAAGGGATGGAAGTATTACCACCACCCTAGACTGAAAACCACCTGACCGCAGTGCATACCTTCATGCCTCCAGCTTCCACCTGGGACGCATTACACAATCCATCATCTACAGCCAAGCTTTAAGATACAACTGGATCTGCTCCAATCTCTCGGACAGAGACAAACACTTACAATATCTCTATCAGGCATTCCTAAAACTACAGTACCCACCTGGGGAAGTGACAAAACAAATTGACAGACCCAGATGGGTACCCAGGAGCCACCTAGTATAGGACAGACAAAACAACAGAACACCATTGGTCATCACATACAGCTGCCAGCTTAAATCTCTCCAACACATCATCAAAGATCTATAATCTGTCCTAGAACATGATCCCATGCTCTTTCAAGCCTTGAGAGGCAGGCCTATTCTTGCTTACAGACAGCCACACAACTTGAAGCAAACACTCACCAGCACCCAAACACCATACAACAAGAACACTAACCCAGGAACCTATCCCTGCAACAAACCCCATTGCCAGCTCTGCTTGCACATGGACTCCAGTGATGCCATCACTGGCCCCAACCACATCTGCCACACCATCAGGGGCTCATTCACCTGCACATCCACTAATGTGGTATATGTTATCATGTGCCAGCAATGCCCCTCTGCCATGTAAATCGGCCAAACTGGACTGTCCTTGCATAAAAAGATAGATGAACACAAATCAGAAATCAAAAATGGCAACATCCATAAACCAGTAGGAGAACACTTCAATCTTGATGGACACTCAGTAGCAGACTTGCAAGTTGCCATACTTCTACAAAGAAATATCAGAAACAGACTTCAGTGTGAAGTTGCAGAGTTGAAGTTAATCTGCAAGCTTTACACAATTAGCTTGGGTCTGAATAGGGACTTGGAATGGTTAACACATTACAAAAAGTGATTCACCTACTCACACATTCTCCCCCGAGTGGGCCACATCTGCTCTCTGAGCCAACTTTGCTAACACTTGCCCTCCTCCACCCTGGCATGTGTGCATAGATACCTCTGAACTATAGTTTCCACCTCGTGCATCTGACGAAGTGGTTTGGAGCCTACAAAAGCTTATGCCTGAAGAAGTGTTAGTCTGTAAGGTGCCACAGGACTCTCGTTGCTTTTGCTGTACACAGGCTAACACAGCTACCCCTCTAGAATTGAAAATTATTAGTCCAAGGAAAGATATACTTTGACTTGAACATATTCACACATCATACCACATCCTGTTAGAAAGGGAAGAGGTCAGGCATGCTTCAAGGATGTATTCACCAATGTCAACAAAAAAGAATGCAATTCAAAACAAAAACATTCAGGTGCTAGAAAAGCTTCCTTTTTGATCCTCTGAATATGGGTACCTCAGCTATCCTGATATATTGCAACATGAACTGAAACAGGCAAATATATCAAATAAAAAAGTCAAATATGTTCAGAGCCTGAGATTAAAACTAGCTACCTGTTTTGACTAGCTAATATATAACTTATAGTATTTGCTCTTAGGGGGAGATTTTTGAAGCAGAAAATGAAGCTACACACCCTATTCCAATTTGTGGTTTTTGAAGATTTCCCCTTTTGGGGGAACAGTTGCAGATTGAATTCAAAGACCAACACCCAAGCCCTTCTACATTTCAGAAGTCCTAGAAATGTCACACACAGCAACTTTCTTATCTTTTCTCTTGGTCTTTTCCCTCACCTCTAGTCTACTTACATTCCACAATAGAGCTAGTGAGAGAGGGATATTTGAATTAGACACTATTCTCTACAGTAAAATTACATAGAGAAGATCTAAACTAAGGGCACATTTTGAGAATATTAGTGTGTCATAAATCCTGGCAATCTGATAGATAATCAATGCTTTTTACAAGTCAGAATTCTTCATATAACAGTCCCACATCCATCCAAGCTTATAGAAAAGTTAACATGAATAAAAAGTAGCTGAAATTCTCAAGCCCTTAGAAAGATCAAGTTTAGAAGTATAGTATTAGAATATTTTCTTGCTGTATCAGAATAAATTAGCTTCGAAGATGGAGCTCCTAAAACCAAACTGGTCATAATGATTCCAGAGTTTACAGCTATCGTACTATTGTATGTCTTTGGAAACGTTCATATGGAAAAGGCTGTACTGTGCAGAAATGCTTGAAGAATTATTTGGGCTGTGGCAGTGGCTCCCAACCTTTTTGGCTCAAGGGCCTCAGATATCATTATTACAACCCTGAAAGGCCACTGCCACTCCCACTGTAGCCAGAGGGCAGGAGTTCAGCAAGTAGGCAGCCTCTTTGCTGATCTCCCCTCTACCCAGCTGCTGCAGACAAACCACACATGTTCTGTAACCCTGTGCATTCCACCTGGGCAGTGGTTCCCTTCTGCAGCCAGAAGGAGGAAAGGTGAAGGCCACTTTGCAAGCCCCCAGGGGCCACAGGTTGGGAACCACTACATTAAAGTCTTATGTCTGTGAACCAACCCTTCACCTTACACTAGATCTATAAGAAAGACCTAGAGATTATATGTGTGTCCCTTGAAGCAAAGTATAGAAGACATTTAGGAAGACTGGTTACAAGCCAGCTTTTCCAGCTTAATAAATCCCTTTCAAGAAAGCATTAAATCTGCATTGAGACCACTGGTGAATATACTTATACTCTTTTGGTAAGACCATATAAGGGGTCCGTGCGTTATTTTTTTCCCCCCATTCTTGGAGAAGAATGGGAATCTGACATGGAAATGCCATAGTTCTTCAAATTACCTATGAGTGGTCCCCTTCAGGTGTGCATGAGCCTCCTGAATCCTTGACGGAGACAATGTTCCCTCTAAGCTGCGCTGGTGCACTGCAGCTCAGTCCGCTGCAGCCACCAGCGCAGAGAAGGCTGCTGGCTGTGCACGGCCGGCAGCCAGAGTCCCTACACAGAGCTCCTCTGGGGCTGGGAGTTTTCAAAACTCCCACCCAGAGAAGCTCTAATGGAGCATGCCCAGAAAATCTGAGACTATTTTGCCTATTTCCAACATATTTGGAGTAAGATCACTAAACACCTAGGTTCATAAAGGTCACAACAGTGGGCTGTATCATCCATTTTACATCTCCTCCTCCCTCCCTGTCACCTCTCTTCCTAGTTCATCTTTGGAGACTTCTTTCACAAGCTTTTAATGAGACAAGACATGAACTTGCTCCTTCAAATAGCAGCAATGCAGTTGGTTCTTCTGCCTCACAAGGGGCAGAGTTTTATTCAAAGTATTTCCCTGTGCAAAAAAGGCCAGAGAATGGAGACCCATCTTAGATCAAAGACTTCTAAATATGTTTGTGAAGTCTCTAAAGTTCAAGATGAGAATGCTGGTAGTTGTAATTCATTCACTAGAAAAACAGGATTGGTTTTTGGCCCTTACTCTATAAAATTGCTATTTCCATATAAAAAAACTTCACATTAAAGCTTGTAAAGAAAATATAGGAGCATATTTGGACTTGTTGACAGCCAGAGCTTATCTGCCTTTAGGCAAATTCAAAACCTTGTCAGATGTGGTATGGACAGACAGTTCAGGAAAGCCCTCAAACCACAGTAAGTAATTGTCTTCAGTTCCAGAGGAACATGTCAGCTTGCACCTCTGTAACCAATCATGCAGATCTATATCTCTGCTACTTACAGGGTTGGCTATAAAGACGTATTCTCCAGTCAAATGACGGTTTCTTTGCAAGTGGGGAACTCCTTAGACCATTGGAAGGATCAACTCAACATCTGTGCAGGCATTCCTTTCAGTCACAGAGCCCCAACAGTGACTGTAAAAGATGCATCATTGAGGGGATAGGAAGCCCATCTCAATAGCCTGACAACGTAGAGTAGATGGACAACCCAAGAAACTAATGTTCACATCTACCCTTTGGCACTCAATGCTCTCAGGAATGCTTGCCTTCATTTCCTACTCCCAGTTATGGTGATGAGGGACAATATATCATGCATCAACAGGCAGGGAGGAGCAAGAGTTCCCTTTCTGCATGCTGCTGAAGGCATGAAACTATGGATTTGGGACATAGCTCATCAAATTTAAGTTTCAGCAGTACGCTACTGCTGATATCCTTAGACTCTTCTCGCAAGATTATGAATGGAAGCAAGACATCCATGTTCTCCACAGCATGTTGCTAAAATGAGGGCCTGCCAGAGGAAGATTTCTTTGCCACCTCTAGGAGGAGAAAGTGTCCTCTCCTCTGCTCAGAGGGTATCTGAGCTACCACTTTTTTGAAGATGTCTTTTTCTATCTTGAAAGAAGTGTCTGTTCTATGTGTTTCCTCCAATACTACTGATACTAAGGGTGAGGAACAAGAACTGACAAGACAGAGCCAGAGTTATCTTTAGAGAGCTGCATCTTGGAACGTCTGTTGGATCTTAAGAAACTGTGGCTGTGATTTAGTTCAACTAAGTTCAAGCCCTTCATCCACCAGTAGAATGATTCTCCATATTTGCTCATTTGGTATCATCTACATTTATTCAGGGTTTGGGTAATCTCAATTTATAGATTATAAACTCTGCCCCAACTTTGGACCTAACCCTGGCAATCAGTTACTTTGAGACCTGCATATGAACCAATAGCAACCTGTTCTCTGTTGCTTTCATCTATGAATACAGCCCTTTTAGTAGCTACCACGTCAGCCTATAGGGAGATTGGAGTCTTAATGATAGGTCCTTGCCCCCCACCTCTTATGGTGTTCTTTAAGGATAAGGGCTCTTTACATCAACATCCATACCCTAAACCGTTCCCTAAAGTTATAGTAGAGTTCCTCCTTAATCAATCCATTCCTCTACCAGATTCCCCCCACCCCCGACAGCTACATAGTTCTCTGCAGGAATTTTTTTTTTTTTTTTTTTTTACATATCCCAGATGTTGAAAGGGCATTGCCTTCTACTTAAATTGCTCGGTTCTCTGTAAGAAGTAGCCTAAGCTCTTCATTTCCTTGGCAGATATATCCACAAGATCCTCAGTTCTCTATTCAGACTATTGAGGGGAATAGCTGGATATATTTTATGATTCTCAGGCTTTCACAGCCCCCCTTCAAACAAAGGTAACAGCACATTCAGCCAAATCAGAAGCAACATCTATGGCTTTATTGAAGAATATCAGTATCTGAAATATTCAAAGCTGCTACATGGGCTTTAATATATACATTTTCAAAAAATTATACCCTGATTCATGGGTTAGATTTGATGTGGCACTTGGTTCTGCAGTTCTATCTTCAGTTCTGGACTCAGTTCTGGAGCATCCTCCTCCATCAGGGGATATCGCTCATAAGTTACCTGAAGTGGAGCACTCCACGGGGATTCTACTCAAAAAGAAGAGGAGGTTACATCTCTGGTGTGGTAACTGTGGTTTTTCAAGATGTGTATCCCTCTGGGTGCTCCACTACGTGTCCTTCTTCCCCTCTGCTTTGGCCTATTCCTTTAAGGGATGCTTGATTGGAGAACAAAACTGAGGATGGTTTGTCCATGCAGCCCAATATAGCCTTAGTATCAGGCAAAAAAGGCACAGGGAACATGCACGGGCCTCATAAACACTAACTGAACATCTCTAATCAAGGGTGCAAGAGATTCACGTGCACCTGAACTGGAGCACTCAGAGGGATGATGATGATGATGATGATGATGAATCACAGCTACTACACAAAGTGAGTAGCCTCTTCTTCAAATGCTTTTCATTGTGTGAAAAGACCTAAAGTGGCCTATGAAGAGTCAAACGCTCCAATCCCAGTTCAGTTACCTCATCATAAAAATAAGTACACAGAAAACTAGACCTTCTGCACAAGAGAGCAGAAAACAATTTCCTAGGTTACAATTTAAGATCATTTACTTATTTGTTCAAAATACTAACTTTGATGTGCAGATGCAAACATCAGCTGTATCTAAGAAGGAACAGGCAATAATAAAGGTCAAGGAAGATGTTTAGTCACACACCTGTCACACACCCATGAGCCTAATCCTATTACAGTATCTTTTTCAATAAAATAAGTGATAATACATAATGGCTACAGATTAGATACAGTGTTATTTCTGGTTTCTACATTAAGAACAGAGGGACAGTCATCCTAATTTAACTATCTCCTCTTGATGGGTGAAGCTCTTCCACATCTTGGGCCAAATACTGATGTCACATTTCCCAACCCAACCACTGCCTAAATTCTTGCTGCC
Source organism: Podocnemis expansa (assembly GCA_007922195.1). Taxonomy (NCBI): domain Eukaryota; kingdom Metazoa; phylum Chordata; order Testudines; family Podocnemididae; genus Podocnemis; species Podocnemis expansa. The sequence continues at coordinate 64,547,851 of ML681964.1, forward strand.
CAAGATGTGAATGTGAGCCAGGGCTCCTGGGATAACCTTCTGAATGCGCCAAAATCAGGGCAGGCTGCAAAACTAGGGGTCAAACCCCCAAACCACTGACGGGTGGTACTTAAATCAGTCTCTCAGTCAGTAACAAAACATGCTTCTGATTCCCCACTCTGGTCATTACTAAGCATAACAAAACAGAAACTGCCCCCTTATTGCACATCAGTTCCCCTGGTTCACCCCTGGCCACTGGGTCTCCAAGAGAAATAGGTTCGCCTGACCTGAAAGGGCCAGCCACATCACCCAGAACAATATAGGCTTGGATCTTACCCAAAATACCATGCTGCCAGTCCTTCAGTAACTACAACTAAAGGTTTAATATAAAAAGAAAGTAAACAAAATATGAGAGCTGTTAAAGGGTCAAAGTGAACCATATACATACAAATGATTTAGAGTCCACAGAAAGCAAATCCTTGAAGATCCTGTAGGTTGCAGGTTAGTCCCACTCCTCTGACATGCACCCAGCAATTAGGTGGGTCTCTGTCCTTTGTTCAGTTGCCGAGGAGGGTGTTGGTTGCAGACAGACTGAAGATTAAAGACAAAATGGAGGAGGGGTTCTAGCCTTTTATCACCCTTTGGCCCTCCCCAGGGTCCTTGCCAAATCAAAATGGAATTGAGTCACACGGTCAGCTTGGGTGTCTGGCCAAACAGGTTTCCTCCTAGGCCCACTTTGACTGGGAGTTCCCTTGATGGGCCATCAGGAGGACAATGTTTTTGCACACACCCAGTCTGGGATTGCCTTAAAATCAAATCACTGGGAACACACATAAAAACAAATAGATTTCTAATACAGGCATGATACCTACACATAAACCATATAATCACTCTTAACAGATTACTGCCTTTCTGCTGATACCAAGCATGGGATATCACTTATGGATTATTATAAATATGAACTATTAATATGAAAAATAATCATAACCAGTCCCCTAGACCCAGACAGCATCACAGTGAAGACCTGAGGAAAGTGAGGGAAAGTGAACAACATGCAGGAAATCTGTGGAGGGGAAAAGATGCAACAAGAAGGGAGTGTGAAATCCAGAGGAAAGATAGGCAGAGGGCTAGGGAAATGGGAAAAAGATGGTGGGAGGAACACAGAAAGAGAGGACGTACATGGTGTACAGAAAAAATGGCGCAAAAAGTGATTGGAAATCAGAAGAGAAAATCATGTCAGAGATGGATGGAGAGAATCAAAAAAGGAGGAATGAAAAGTAAATAAGGATTAAGTTAAAGGGCATTAAAGTGTTATTTCTTTGTATGGGTTCACCTCAGGTTGTATTAATATTGTCTGGTACTCAGCATTTGTCTGAATGTAATAAGTACTAACTAGTAAAAACTTACATATGATGTATATTGTTTTTAAAAAACTACACATGGTGCTAGATATCAGATGAACTGCACCTATTGTGCTAGATTACATCAGATTAATTACTGCCGTCAGTTTGCAGAGTGCCTTGAAACTGCAAAATGCTACAGATGTGCTAAATATTATTATCAAATCATAGTACAGATTTCATTACGTGTATCAAAAATCACAAGGATTGTATCTGCCAAATTTAAGCTGTGTCAGTGTGAAGCATTTTTCTCTATCACTGCTAAAGTTTAAAGTATTACTTTATTCTGTTTCTCACTGATTATACAGAAGACATCTGATAATCAGGTGTTTCCTGCCAAATGCTACTGTAATGGGCTACACATACAAGGCCCAGTCCTGCAATTGGCTCTGAAAATCCAAGCTAGAGTGTTGAGGCACGTCCTCTTTTTGTTGCTTTTCGCATTGCAGGCGCAGGGCTAAATGAATTGCCTGTGTAATTTCACTGGAGGCTGATGCAGAAATTGAGGGACTGTACTGATTCAAGTCAATGCAGTTAGCCCCCAGATGAATTTGGCCCAGAATCTTCTGGCTGAGGGAAGGCTGGGGTGGGAGTTCCGTGGCAGTTGGGAATGACAGTTGGGAGCAACAGTTGCTGAGAGGGGAGTGGGAGAAGCCAGACAAATGTGTATTGATTAGGGCAGTTACAGTTAGTTAGTGCTGCTGAGGAGGTAAATATAATAGTGCTAGCACCAAGTAACATGCCATAGGGATTCAAAATCAAACCAGTGACTGGGAGCGTAGTTGACATCCTGAGTTGTACATTAAGCAGTCCATGCATCCATCAACATTTAAAAAACAAGTGGAGGGTGAGGGGGAGTTTTCCCCTTTTTCATTACAGTGAGATCAAAATGAGCCCCAGAAGTCCAAATCTGGTAATCCTCATTCACTTCTGAGCCAGGCAAAGCCCAGGATTTGGCAATAAGGCAACAGGGATCTCAAAAAAGCTACTGACAGGCATTTTTAAATACAAGTGTGTGCCTATTGGACATTTTAAAGCAATGAACGTTTGAAAGAGAGCTCGCATGAGGTTGGGAAGTTAGAAGTGAGGAGAGCGTTTCACAGCAACTAGCATTCAAGACATGTAGAGCTTTCCCTCTGTCTGTCTGTGTGTCTCTCTGTTTATGTTTATTACAATAACCTTCAAAACTAAAAGCAGGAATTACCGTGACAATCAAAAAAAAAAAAACCATCCAAACTTTCTGCCCATAACCTCTTTTTCCTGCAAGTTAGAAGATCAGTCCGGTATCTGAGGTCAATCTGATGTTAAGGCCACCATCTGTCCGTCACCCCACCTAATTCATTTTTTAGTCTTTCATTGCCAACAGCTGAATAAGTGCAAAGTAGTATGAACTAGAGTTTCATGTGTGCTGTTCTGCATCTGAAGATAAGTCAAACAACCACAGGTGTAGCTACAAGGGCTGCCACACTCCCTGGCTTTAAATAGTAATAACAATCCAAATACATGGTTTCTGACTTCAGCACACCTGCTATTAAAGTTGTTTTAACACCAATGCAAACAGCAGTTCTGCCACAGGTAATATAAAACCATTGTGTTAACTGCCAGAGTCTCCAAGAAGATATGCATTCATCCTTCTTTACTGGTTCAGCTGCTGAGTCCTCTGGTGCCTGGAAAGACTCAAAATTCTGTTATCCATAAATCTAGCCATACAACAGCAAAACTCTTAGTTTTGAGTTAACAAATCCCAACTGCAGACATTAAAGGAGTAGAATAATAAAGTGTTTCATTGTCTCCCTCGGATCCAGAGCAAGCTTCCCAAAGACAATCTTTTTCTATATGCTTCACCTCTAACATACAATTTACCATGAAATACCTGCCACCTTAAGTTCCTGTATTTGAAGAGAACACTCATTTCAAAGCTACAACACTACCCCACTGAGAAAATTTTCTGAGCAATTCACTCCTGCTAAATGTTCTTCCTAAATATATTTCTTATGCTCCATCTGGTATAGTGCTCTTCTCAGCTGAGCCACTGTGATGGAATGCTACCTGAATCTGTCAATGGAAAAGTCATCTAAAAGCAAGTTGTATGTAAGAGGGAGCCTGCAGAGCTGTTGAAAGGTCAAAATAAATAAACAAATACATATATACATACTCTTGGGGCTGCATCCTCATTGCCTTACCAAATATTTCTTCCCTTGTGATATTGCCCAGTAATACTGGAAAATGAGTAGCCATTACCTTACCCCCATTACCATACAGCCTCATAAATCTTAATGAAATTTAAAAAGCAAAATACCAAACAAGAAAGCTTCAGGGCATGCCATCTTAAACCCCCCCCCACCCTTATTTAACAGACCAGTAAACTGTATTTCTGTTCACTAGGTTATATTTATTGCCCCCGAGTATGAGAAAAACATAACCCTGTCTATCTGACCAACAACTTTCTACAAGTATACAGATACACAACATAAAAGACAAAGGATAACAGGAAAGTTTTAACATCACCCTTTCTATCAATATGACAGTCCATCTCTTTGACCTCATTACCTGAACTTGGCTAGAGGCAAACTGTTTCTCCCAGTTCAACTCTCAGGGCTGGCGCAAAGCAGTAAGCCCAGTAAGTGGTGCAGGGGGGCACCGCTGCTTGAGGGGTGCCAAAACGGGGAGCACACCATTGCGCAGCGTTATTACATTATACATATGCGCCAGCAACGCTAGCGCCGTTTCTGTCAACTCTGCCACTGAATAACTGTGAAGGTGAGTCCCCAAACACCTATAATCAGGAAGAGCTTGTCACCATTTACAACACATAGGCTACACCTACACTTTCTATCACTTTCTGATTGCTAAATCGATTTAACTTAAATCAATCTAATTAAATCAAAATAAAAATCATTAAATCAAATTAAGTTCAATTGATTTAACATGGCCACATTAGAAATCCAAATCAAACTAGCATGTCCACGGACAGGATCTGCTAGTTCGATTTAGGAGAGGAGCACCATGTGTGGCAAGATGGCCCCCAAGAAGGGCCATGCCCCCATCCAATATATAGAAAGAGGGAAGGAGAAGGGCAAACCGTGGTAAATCAAAATAACAGTTATTTTGATTCAACATGGCTACACTGGGTCATTTCAAACTAATAAGATCAAAATAACCCTTGTTTCAATTCTAAAGTGGGGTTTAACCATTTTGATATAACCTTTCTTTATTTGGAACTGAGGGAGGTCTTTAGTTTGATCTAAAGAAAGGTAGTGTGGCCATGCACTACTTTAAATCAATTTAATCATCATTATTTTGATTTAAAGTGTAAGTGTAGACATAGGCATAGACTCTATAGTCAGAAGGAACCAATATGATCTCTGACCTCCTGAACAATGTAAGTCACCCACACACTCCTCTAATAAACCTCTAACCTATGATTGAGTTATTAAGGTCCTCAAAGCATGGTTTAAAGACTTTGAAATACAGAGAATCCACCAGCAAGTGAATTGTGCCCCATCCTACTGAGAAAGGCTAAAAACCCCCAGAGCCTTTGCCTGTCTGTGTGAGGGGGAAGTTGTTCTAATGGTTAATTATTCTCACTGTTAAAAATGTATGCCTTATTTCCTGTGTGAATTTCCAGCCATTAGATCATGTTATACCTTAGACTGAGAAGCCCATTACTGAATATTTGTTCCCCATGTAGATACTAATAGACTAACCAAATTACCCTTTAGCCTTCACTTTGTTAAACTAAACAGACTGAGCTCCTGTGTCTATCACATAAGGCACATTTTTCTAATCCTTTAATTCAATGGTTCTCAACCTCTTGTGGGTTGTGACATGCTTGCAGCATGTGCAACCCTACAGGACACCCCACCCAACTGCTCCCTGGCCGAATCCAGCCCCCAGCACTCCACAAGATGCTTACCACTGTGTAGCGACACAGGAACATGTTCCGACACAGTGCTTGAGAACTGCCACTTTAATCATTCTCTTGTTCTTTCTTTGAACCTTCTCCCACTTATCAACTTCCTTCTTCAATTCTGGATGTCAGGCCATCGTATTGCGACAGGGCCAACCGTAAATAAAGTGGTTTCATTTATCAAAAGCTTTGTCCTGATCCAAGGACAGAATGTAACTTTCCCATTCTCATTACCCAGTTAATTCTAAATGCTTCCAGTAAACTACACAAAATGTCTGCCACTGTGCAACCTTTCATAATTAATTAAATTATTATTATTATGGGGCTGCAATAATGTCCCTGCTATTTTCCCCCATCTCTTGCCTAGCGCAGAAGCCACATTTTTGTAATCTGAGTGAAATTCTGATGTGGGGCCCCATAGTTTCTCCTGAGAAAGCTTTCACTGTAGATAAATAATGAAAGTGATTAGAGCAGGGAGACTGGATCATCTATCTCCCACTTCCCAGGTGGGTACTCTAATCACAGGACTACAGAGTCATTTTTTTCCTGTCCCCTCGCCCCTTGGATAAACACCGAAATGGAATAATAGAAACAGAAACAAAATGTTCTTATGAATGCATAGGCCCTTCCTACATACCCTTTGCAGCCAGGTATAGCACAACTTAGAAAGCAATAGACATCCCAGGGGAAAGAAAAGCAAACATATAGCTAACCAATAGCACATACTCTTTAATAAGTTTCCAGGACTCTAGTAATTACAACAAACATTTAATCAGGATTCTTGTTCAGAGCTTCCAAACCAAGACCTCACAAACCAAGTCTCAATCAGGTTAAGTCTGTTGCCGGGAGCTTGAAAAACAAGCCACCACAACCTGCAGGGCCCTCTCCCTCTTACTTAATTCTAACTTCCTGTTTAAATACCTCAGCCTCAGGTCAGGCCTTCCTTGGTCATCCTCAGCCTGGAGCCTGCAGCCTGTCTCTAAAAGGGACAACACACTCCTTCACAGGCCTGACTGAACTAAAAAGCCTTGCAGTGTGATTGAAGCTTGCCATATTCAGGATCTGCTGCACAGTCATAAGTGAAGTGAAAATGCTCTGCTGTCAGTCTTGGAAAGCCAGGTTACAGATGTCAACAACCAAGATACTCCAAGGGACTTAGGGAGTCAGAGTCTTTAATAACTGAGTCCCAGAACAGGTCAGGCTTCATAGTTATATTAACTAAAACGCAGCATTGAGGAGGTACCAAGTGTAGCAGGTGAAACTCAGGTGTTATATGCTAGCATTGACCAAGTCTATTCAAAAAGGCCACTGCATTCCACACCAAAAGATGCTTCCATGGGTCCATATAGCTTGCCTTAATTAGGGAGAATCCTGTTCAAATCACTTCTGCCAGAGAGGCCAAATTGAACCTGGGACACCCATATCCTGGATGAGTGCTCTAACCACTTAGTAGTCATGACGTGGATGCTGCCTCTATCTCCAACCATTTTGGTTCAAAGCAAAGCAGACACTTAACTCAGGCCTCAACAAACCTGTTTTTGGTCACCATGGTGACCAGTTTTAGTAGTCTGATACATAGATCCACTGCAGAGATGTAATGGAAGAGCATCCTCTGGCAATCATGAGTAAAATTGCTGGCACTTAGCTGTGAACCAATTTTCTCTACCCCTGACTTAACCCATTCCCACATGAAATATCTTAGGTGCCTAATCAGGTAGTGAGACTCCTGTTTGTGAATCACTAAGCACATATATTGTCTCCCTGTAGTCCAGACTTAGGCACATAACTCTGAGAAGGACAAGATTTAGAATGCACCATCATTCCCCATGACCTGGCTAACATGATTTTTATAGATCCCATTCTAAGGCACCTGTCTCTCCTCATTCATTGATGGACAGCATAAGTACTTAACTCACACTTTGTGGATTACAGAGATGATCCTGTAATTTTCTAGGCACCTTAAAAATAGGTGTCATGATGCTGAATGTTACAGTATCTAAGTCTCTTTGGATACAGGATGAAATTCAATAAAGACAAATGCAAAGTACTCCACTTAGGAAAGAACAATCAGTTGCACACATACAAAATGGGAAATGATTGCTTAGGAAGGAGTACTACGGAAAGGGATCTGGGTGTCATAGTGGACCACAAGCTAAATATGAGTCAGCAGTGTAACTCTTTTGCAAAATAAGCAAACACCATTCTGGGATGTAGGGAACAGGAGTATTGTAAGTAAAACATGAAAAGTAATTCTTCCACACTACTCCCCGCTGATTAGGCCTCAGCTGGAGTATTGTGTCCAGTCCCGGACACCTCATTTCAGGAAAGATGTGGAGAAATTGAAGAAAGTCCAGAGAAGAGCAACAAGAATGATTAAAGAGATGGAACACTTGACTTACGAGGGGAGACTGAAAGAACTGGGTTTGAAAGAACTATTAGTCTGAAAAAGAAGAGAAGAGGGGACAGTATAACAGTTTTCAAGTACCTAAAAGGTTGTTACAATGAGGAGGGAGTAAAATTATTCTCCTTAACCACTGATGATAGAACAAGAAGCAATTGGCTTAAATGACAGCAAAGAAGGTTTAAGTTGGACATTAGGAAAAAATTCTAACTCAGGGTGATTAACCACTGAAATAGTTGCCTAGGGAGGTCTTGGAATCTCCATCATTGGGAGTTTTTAAGATCAGATTAGACAAACACCTGTCAGGGATCATTTAAGATGGTACTTGATCCTTCCACAAGTGCAGGGGATTGGACTCCATGACCTTTCATGGTCCCTGCCAGTTTTTATGTCTACACTGCAATTAGACATCCCTATCTGGTCTATGTTATCTGACTCAGGCTCACAAAGTTGTATAATTGTCATGAAGACATTTGGGCTCAGGCTGAAGTCCAAACTGGGACCTTACCAACTCATATGCTCTGCAATTAAACAACCTCTTAGGCTGAGCCCAGGTCATCTGACACAGGCCAAGCCATGGGTTTTTTATTGGAGGACAGATCCTGGCTGTGGATGTGGGCATCAGTGTCATAGCTGAGAGGTGTTATGGTTGCATTGATAACTAAGGACACATTGAATTTTGTACTGAAGAGGGATTCAGTTTGTTTTATAGGAATAAGACAGCATATCCTCCTCAAATTTACAGCATTTATTGTTTGAGTAAAGAACTGTTATTTTTGAGAATTTTCAAGTAAATCTGATCATTAGTTTGCGTTAAAGTTCACTTCAACATACTATCAGGCTGCTAGTGTCACAATTTAACACAGAATACAGAAGCTTCAATTCACATATTGTTAAACCTTAATGAAATCTTGTGAGCAGACTACATGTGAAGAGGCTAGTCTATAATTAATAATTGTTGTGTGTAATTTATGATTATAGACTAACATAGTAGTTCTCAACCACAGTGTCATGACACATCACTTTGTCACCACACAGTGGTAAGTGTGGCGCAGAGAGCCAGAGTGATGGATGGATTTGGCCTAGGGTGGGTGGGCTGGTGTGTCATGTAGGGTCACGATATGCTGCCAAGTGTGTCACAACCTGTAAAAGGTCAAGAACCACTGGACTAACAGACTCCACCAAGTCAATAATTCAGGTCCCTCATAAATGGTACCCTAATGGCATCACAGCTAACCCAACCAATTTCTGCACTTCCTCACTAGCTAATTTACATGCTTTAATTCTATTGGGTGGAACATCAGTTGTATTAAGCGACTTTATGCCTATAAACTGTGACTCTACATGTGAAGAGTTCTCATTGATAGAGTTCTTGTTTGCCAGCTGTTAGTGAACTGGCTTCAGCTGTCATTGCTCTTGAATGTTCCCTGGCTGTATACTAGGTGTTAAAAGCCAGATTCATTAGAACTCCTCAGCTACTTTGGGCCACTAAAGTGATACAAAGCAGCCGCAAACCTGATTTAACTGGCCAATGGACTTTCAGTTGCTTTGCTCTGCACTAGTGATACAAAGCAACCAGAGCATACCAGTGAGTATAGCATTGTAAGAGAAATTTAAAAACTATGCTATGCTGTTACTATGCATTTTCAACTCATTAGCTATTGCACATTAGCCTGATAGCTGGATCTGATGGGGTTTCTTGTTCAATGCTCATGTATGAAAAGTTTAATAGTTTTATTTAAAAACAAGGAATTTTCCCCATGAAAAAGTTAAAATGGAGTTGGTTGTAGAAGAAATTACAAGAGTCAAAAATAGTGTAATAATTCCAACAGAAATATTGTAAGCCCAGAAAATTCAATGTTAAGATTAAATTTACAAGAAATCCAAATATGGTATGGCATGAAAATGCACAAACAGCTGTAACTCTGTCCTGTAGTAGCGCCATTTAATATTATACAGTTATAACCAAGGCGTTTGAGTGTTTGTAGTTCTAGATTAAAATAAATGGTTTATTAAAGATAAATTACTTTCTAATATAGTTTTCCTAACAGCAAATCACCCAATAATTGATCGAGGGTCAGAAGTTGACTCTAATGCTGGTGTGTTGATGCCCATCATGATGAAACTGTGCCTTTTCTTTTAAAACCCCCTATTACAGAGGCCAAGGAAGGAAATGCATGGTCATCTTTGTCTTCTTGCTTGTGGGGTGTGGGGAGAGTTTGAGGTTAAACTTCTGGACTTAAAATCTTACCACACAGACAGAAAATAATGTTGGCTAACCACAGTGACTTGACACAGCAAGTTGATAACATTGAAAATAGAATGAGACTTGATAATCTTAGGAGGTTAGATATTCCTGAAAAATCTGGAGCCAAAATCTTGTTTCATTTTCTTAATCACTACCTTTCTATAAATTCTAGGTCAGGAAACTCCAAAGGCATTTTTTGAATTTTGAATTCTGAATTTTGTTTCAGCCTTGTAACAGAGCAGCCTGCCCCTTTAGGGATTAGAAAGCTAGCCAGTCTGTTTAATAATCCCTGCCACATCTGAATTGGGTGTTGGATTTAAAAGGATGGTTGGGGAAGTGGGTGTGATTGAGCAGACGGTGACCAGAGAGGTTACAAGGAAGCAACCTTGAGAGCCTGGTGTTCCCGAAGATGAATAAGTAGCTCAAGAGGAGCTCAAGAAAGATTAGAGGCTAAGGCCTAGAGAGGAGCAGAAAACGTTTCATTGGTGTTTGACTTTTGTTGGTAGCTCTGCTTTCCACTGAGAGGCTCTCAGGAGAGAAGCCCTGGGGCATGCTATTTGGAAGAGCACAGTTCTGTTTGATTTGGGAAGACCTTTGCACTTTGCCTAGGGGGCGCAAGGTGAGAGGACACTGAAGAGGCCAGTCTGAGGGCCTGTCTAGCTGGATCTGGAAAGTGAAAAGGGTTACCTTTGTTTAGAGTTTGTGTACACTGCAGCTGGGGGTGGGTAGACAGACTCATGCTAGTGAGGTTCCGACGAGCATGCTAAAACTGGCCGTGTGGATATTGTGGCTCCAGAGGAGATGTGAGCTGACCACCCCAGTTCAGACAAAGGGGGTCAGGTAGGCTAAAAAGCCCAAGAACCATCATATCCCAGATACTGTGATTAGTGGACCTAGCGGCTTGCTTCCAGCTGTAGTGATGAGCTTGCTAATGATTTGACAGGAAGGCTAAATCCTGTCACCAAAACTGACCCATGTGGGGAAGACCAAGGGGACCTACCCTGGGGAAAAAATGAGGCTGGGAGTGCTTGTAGCACTGTGCTTGGCTGATGACAAACTCACATCAATCTCTCTCTTCAGACAAGACTAATTCAGCAGCAATGTGGAAGGCCATCAGATCAGTTAGACAAGATCGAATTGAATCGAATCGAATCGAATCATAGGGTTGGAAGGGACCTCGTGAGATCATCTGAATGTCAGAACCACGGGAAGAGACCAAATTCTGGATTGCACATCTGACTTACTAATACAAAGAAACAGCATTTAAGTTGAATCTGAAAGGAGAACTAGGGGTCTGTGTGCTTTGCTGTCTTTGACAAAATTACACAGGAAGAGAACTGTAAAAATCCCATACACTCAGGAACTTGTAAGAGGCCTCCACTTTCATTTGTTACTGATCAATAGTAATGGACTTAAGAATTCTTCATATCGTTCAAAGTGGGTTAACAAATAAAATCTATTCTCTTTAAATTAACTATATGAAATACTAAGAGTGGAAGGCCTCTGCTGTCATATAGCTGTAATCTTGGAAGTCAAAACTGGCTGAGAACTTAAACTGGATGGTGACAAATCATGAATCCCAATGATGACTGTACCTGGTGATATTCTGAAAAAAAAAGAGCTCTTAACCATGCTGATAGCTATTTCCATAGCTTTACAGTGACTCTGACATTTCAGGCTTCAGGGTGACATTCCTGGAGTCCTCAAATCATAGGGTTGGAAGGCAACGTTCCCTCTAAGGCCCTAAGGCAACTGAGCAACTTATGTTGCTCTCTGCGTGGACTGCCCACCCGCAGGCCTGATCCTAGCCCCCACTCTCCCGGTCACCCCCATGCCCCCAGCCAGACTGATCGTGCCTGCTGCTTTCCCCATCAGCCCCCCAAGCCACCCTGATCCCCTCCTCCTACCCTAACCTGCACCCCTGATACCCCCCCCCAGTCAGGCAGATCCCCAACCCTGCACTGGAGTGGTGCAGCCAAGCCATGGCTCCTCCAGCTGGAGAAGCACTGATGGAGCATGCTCAGATTTTCTGAGCATGCTCCATCAGAGCTTCTCTGGGTGGGAGGTTTTAAAAACTCCCAGCTCCGGAGAAGCTCTCAGCCAGCAGGAAGACCAAGTCTTCCAGTCAGGTAGGGACTCTGGCTGCCAACCGTGCACGGCCAGCAGTGTCCCGTGCTCTGAGCAGCAGCAGGGGGCTTCATGGCCATGCAGCTTACAGGGAGCATTGTTGGAAGGGACCTCCTGAGGTCATCTAGTCTAAACCCCTGCTAAAAGCAGGACCACTCCCACTAAATCATCCCAGTCAGGGTTTTGTCTAACCGGGCCTTAAATGTTTCCAAAGATGAAAGATTCCATCACCTCCCTAGATAACCCCTTCCAATGCTTTACCACCCTTGTAATGAGAAAGTTTCTCCTAATATCCAACCTTGACCACCTCAGCTGCAACTTACTTCTTTATACTTTTTAAAAAAGTAACTAAAAACCCATGCCAGACAGATAGAACCATACAATCATAGGGTTGGAAGGGACCTCATGAGGTCATCTAGTCCAACCCCCAGCTAAAAGCAGGACCACTCCCACTAAATCATCCCACCCAGGGTTTTGTCTAACTGGGCCTTAAATGTTTCCGAAGATGGAAATTCCACCACCTCCCTATGTAACCCATTCCAATGCTTCACTACGCTCTTAGTGAGAAAGTTTTTCCTAATATCCAACCTCGAACACCCCAGCTGCAGCTTGAAACCAGTGCTCCTTGTTCTGCCCACTGTTTTTACTGATAACAGCCTAGCTCTCTCCTCTTTGGAGCACCTCTTCAAGTAGTTGAAGGTTGCTATCATATCCCCCCTCAGTCTTCTCTTCTGCAGACTAAGTAAGCCTAGTTCCTTCAGTCTTTCCTCGCAAGTCAGGTGCCCCAACCCCCTAATCATTTTTGTTGCCTTCCACTGGACTCTTTCTAATTTGTCAACATCCTTTCTGTAGTGCAGAGCCTAAAACTAGACACAGTGTGCCAGATGTGTCCTCACCAGTGCCAAACAGAAGGGAAGAGTCACATTCCTTGATCTGCTGGCAACACTCCTAATGATGCAGCCCAATATACCATTGGCCTTTTTGACAACAAGAGCACATTGTTGACTCATACCCAACTTCCTGTCCACTATGACCCCCAGGTCCTTTTCTACAGAGCTGCTACTTAGTTGATTGGTCCCCAGCCTGTAGCAGTACATGGGATTTTTCCATCCTAAGTGCAGGACTTTGCACTTGTCCTTGCTGAACCTCATGAGATTTCATTTGGCTCAACACTCCAATTTGTCTAGGTCTCCCTGAATCCTATCCCTGCCGTCCAGTGTGTCTGCCATTCCCTTCCGCTTGCTGTTATCTGTGAATTTACTGAGCGTGCAGTCTATCTCACCATCTAGATCATTAATGAAGATGTTGAACAGAACCAGCCCCAGGACCAACCCTTGGGGCACTCCATTAGTTACTGGTTGCCAACTAGACATTGAGCCATTGATCCCTACCTGCTGAGCTCAATGATCTGGCCAGATTTCTATCCACTTTAGGGTCCCTTCATCCAAATCATACTTTCTTAACTTGCTGACAAGAATGTTGTGGAAAATTATCAAAAACTTTGCCAGTGTCGAGGTATATCACATCAACGGCTATTTCTGTATCCACATATTCAGTCATCTCATCACAGAAGGCAACTGATTTGGTCAAGCATGATTTGCCCTTGGTGAATCCATGCTGACTGTTCCTACTCACTCTATTTTCCTCCAGGTGTTTCAGAATGGATTCTCTGAGGACATGCTCCATGATTTTTCCAGGGATTGTGGTGAGGCTGATTGGTCTGTAGTTCCCCGGGTCCTCCTTTTTTCCCTTTCTTGAAGATAGGTACTATATGTGCCTTTTTCCAATCATCCGGGACATCCTCCATTTGCCATGAGTTTTCAAAGATAATGGCTAGCAGCTCTGCAATCACATCAGCCAACTCCCTCAGCATCCTTGGATGCAGTTCATCTGGCTGCATAGACTTATGCACATCCATCTTCTCTAAGTAATCCCTAACCTGACCTTCCATCACCAAGGGCTGCTCTCCTCTCCATTCTGTGTTACCCATTGTAGTAGCCTTGGAGCTGACCTTGCCTGTGAAGACTGAGGTAAAAAAAGCATTCAGTACTTCAGCCTTTTCCACATCATCCAGCACAAGGATACCTGCCCCATTCAGTAAGGAATCTACACCATCCCTTATCCTCCTCTTGTTACTGATGTACTTGTAGAACCCCTTCCTGTTATTCTTTACATTCCTTTCTAGCTGCAACTCCAATTGCCTTTTACTTTTCTGATTTTATCCCTACATGCCCGAGCAATATCTTTATAGCCCTCCCTAGTCATCTGTCCAAGCTTCCACTGCTTTTAATTCTTCCCTTTTGTGTTTCAGCTCACCATAGAGTTCTCCACTAAGCCACACTGTGCACCTTCCATGTGTTAGTCTTTCTGCACATCAGAATGATATCTTCCTGTGTCCTTAGTAGGGTTTCTTTAAAATACAGCCAGCTCTCTTGGATGCCTTTTCCCTTCAGATTAGCGTTCCGATGGATTCTGCCCATCAGTTCCCTGAGGGAGCCAAAATCTGCTTTTCTGAAGTCCAGGGTCTGTGTTCTACTTCCTTCCTTTCTTCCTTTGATCAGGATCCTGAACTCTACCATCTCACGGTCACTGCTGCCCAGGTTGCCATTTACTTCAGCAGCAGGTCAAGAGGTACAAGGCCCCTAGTTGGTTCCTCCAGCATTTGTACCAGGAAGTTGTCCTCAACACTCTTCAAAAACTTTCTAGATTGTCTGTGCACTGCTGTATTACCCTCCCAGAAGATCTCAGAATAATTGAAGTCCCCCATGAGAACTATGGCCCATGATCTGGAAACTTCTACTAGTTATCCATAGAAGGCCTCATCCACTTCCTCCTTTTGGCCTGGTGGTCTATAGCAGACACCCACCACAACATCACCTTTGTTGCCCTCTCCTCTAAACTTAACTCAGAGACTTTCAACAGGCTTTTGTCCACTTTCACAGTTGAGCTCCGAGCAGCCATAAAGCTCTTTTACATATACTGTTACTCCTCTACCTCTTCTTCCCTGCCTGTCCTTCCTGAACAATTTATACCCATCCATAGCAGTGCTCTGGTCACGCAAGCTACCCCACCATGTCTCTGTTATTCCAGTTACATCATACTTCCTTGCCTGTGCCAGTACTGCCAATTCTTCCTGCTTGTTTCCCAGGCTCCTTGCATTTGTGTACAGGCACCTAAGATACTGAGCCGATTGCCCTTCTTTCCCTTGCCAATTGTCTCTCCTGTTGCATCTTCCTCCTTGCATTTTCTTCCAGCATCCTCCTTCCCCACTCACCTCAGGTATTAGGGCTTCATTAGGACACCTAAGACACTGCTTTTATTCTACTCCCCACCCCCCAGTTCTGACTAAGCTCTCTTTTATCCCTGCTGTTATAGCCCTGGCTCCCCCCAAGTTCCATGCCTTTCCCCAGGTCTCTCTCATTGTGACTTACCTGTCAGCTTTGGTCACCTTCCCCCTTCAAACCTAGTTTAAAGCCCTCTGCACTGGATTAGCCAGTCTACATTCAAATATGCTCTTCCCCTTCCTTGACAGGTGGAGTCCATCACTGCCTAGCAGTCCTTCTTCCTGGAACACCACCCCATGGTCAAGGAAGCCAAAACCCTCCTGGTAACACCATCTTTGCAGCCAAGCATTCACCTCCAGGATATGTCTGTCTCTGCTCCAGCCCTTACCCTTGACCGGAAGGATCAAAGAGAACACTACCTGCACGCCTCCTTCAGCCGTGCTCCCGGAGCCCTGTAGTCACTTTTGATCTGCCAAGGGCCACATCTCGCAGTATGTGGAAGTAGTCAGAGGGCCGGATGATTCTCGACAATCCTTCCATAATGTCTTGGATTTGGGCCCCCGGCAGGCTGCATACCTCTCAGGATGCCATGCCAGGGCTACAGATGGGTGCCTCCATCCCTCTCAGAAAAGAGTCCTCAACCACCACTATCCTGCGTTTCCTCGTGGGTGTGCTGGATGTGATCCTCCCAGCCTCAGGGGTGCATGGCTTCTCCTCTTCCACTTCATCTCCTGTTGCTAGGGGTGCATAATAGTTCTTCATCACTGTTGTGGGTGGGACAGGAGCAGGGGTGGAGCACTGCTGCTGCCAGAAGCAACCAGCTGCTGGTGTCCTCCCTGCGACAGAGCCATCTGCTCCTTCCCCAGTGGTGTGACAGCAGCAGTCCTCCACAGTTGGGTAGCTTCCTCGACCTTTGATGTGTCTTCATGAATGCTCTTGAGGAATTCCCCATGGACACAGATGCTTCTGAGACAAGCCACCTCCTCCTGGAGCTCTCCTCCTTGTTACCTGAGAGAATCTTATTATATATTCTTCAGCATTCATACTCTGCCAATGTCAGCTTAGCAGCAGAACAATACTGTATAAGGTTCCAATTTCTAACACACCACATACTGAAAGAAGGTGGAAGGTATGTAAAATCATGGATTCGTTGACATAAATGGCAAAATTCCCTTTTACATCAGTGGGGCCAGGATTTCAGCTTGGGTCTTTTATGCCATCTTTGACAGCAGAAGCCAGAGTTAGAGTCAAGTATACTGTGAAAGGCAAGCTTCCTGTGCTGACAAGAGGGGCAGCCATATAATCAGTTCCCATTCTGGGAAACAACTAGATTTTCAAAGCATAGCTTCCACTTATGGGCTTTTGTTTGATGAAGTCTCATTAACACACAAATATCTCCTAATGCTTATGTTAGGACCCCTTTAATATATGTCTCCTTAGAGCTGCTTCACTCATTTTTTCCAAAAATCTGCAAGACACTTCAGTGGTGCACAGACAGCAGAAGTCTGGCTGAAAAAGAAAAAGTGAGTAGATCCTCTGCTAGTGTAAACTGTCATAGTTCCATTAACTTCACTGAGCTTTTAACAGTTTGTGCCAACTGAGGATCAGCTCCAAGGAGTGAGATTGTGGAGAGTATGCTGCTGAATAGCTGGAGAAATGTGACGGTAAAGAGATGAACAGAAATGGAACAGTAGGTGGAGGAGGGAAAAAAATCAAGAATTTTGCACAGAAGGGAGACAGTACCATGTATGAAGGAAGAAACAAGGGGAAAGAACTGATGAAGAGGGAGGGACCACAGAAGGGAGTGAGACAGATCTAGCTTGATCAACATTCCTCAATAAAGCCCCAAATCTGAAAGCAAAAACTTCCTTTTACCTATTCTACTGAGGTGAAATGAGGGAGTTTTCACCTTCCCCTGAAAAACTGGTTAAGAAATAAATTAGAATGGATTAAGTAGGGGAAGGCCATTCACCCTTTCACTGTGTAACAGTCTGTTTCTTTTAGACCATTAGATCATTGAGTTAATCTCATAGTGAGAGCAGGATTTAGTGTCTTTCCCCACCACTATCTCCATCCCCAACAGAGAATATATCAGATTTCTAACTGCCCTGTATTAAATAGTTAATGCAGAGAGCAAGAGGGCAAGCAACTCTCTCTCAGCTCAGCTACTGGGGTGTTTAATAGCTGTATACAATGAAATCTCCACCATTCTCTCCCTTGAAAATATAATTGCTGTGATGGTTATATGCCCACTGGCCCAAGGAATAAGAGTGCTGATTCTGTCCCAAGAGTCGGATTCACACTACCAAGTGGTGGGCTTGGTCTTTGCCAAGGCATTTTTGGAGGAATTATAAAAATCCTTTTTACAGAAGGGAATTATACAAGTGGTGCTTAGGCAAAACAGTCATTTCATTTATAAATATAATTACTTTTGCCATTCCAGCATGAAAAAGAATTTACCAGTAAGGTATACACAGTGAGTCATTTGTGTAGTTACTGTATGGAGATCAGAGCCAGATGAAACTAGGAGGCAAACAAAAACCCATGAAGAAATAAAAAAATGAGATTAATATCTTGTGATAATTCATGCCTACTTCAGTGTGTTCCTTCCAATGGATGTACAACCTGTTCGTCTGTTATGCTCTTAAAAGAAAATCCTTTTCCCCCTCTCCGCTTGGATATGGAAGGTGGTGAACACAATGAAACAGGTACTATTCTACAGAGCAGAGGAGGACAGGATGTGGTTTGCAGGTGCTCCTTCCACTTCATTGTGCAGAAGCATGGAAAAAAAAGCTAAGGGAGTGACAATATCAATCAAACTCCCCTCTATGTTCACCAGGGAGCAGCAGCAGCTGCTGGGAAGGATTCTGATCCCCCTTCTATATTTACATATTCACACTCTTCTGCACACTGCCCATTTGTTCAGGCTGTTTCTGGACCATCTCTGCATATACTCTGGTTATGATTTGTTAGGTTGTGAACATTTATAATTTTTATCCAGGGTTTTCATTCTTCAAATATATTAATGATTTATCACATATCTATATTTTTACAGAGCTGAAAGAAAACAGAGCGATGAGCACAGTATAAGAGCCTATGGTGAGTAGAAAAGAGAATAAGATATCTATAACTAGCTATAGATATTTTCTTTAAACAAAAAGAAAAATATCTGAAGTGTATGGTTTTAGGCTGTATGTAAAAACTACAGAAGTTCCATAATGGAAGCAGGTAATAGTGTTCTAGGGCGATTACAAAATCCTTTTATTTTATTTCCCTCTTTTAAATCGGGCCTCAGAGATCAATTAAATAGAGATAGGTTGCATATTCTAGCTCTTCTGATCATCTAGGTTGGCTGTTTTGACACTGAGAGGGCAAAGGTGTGGTAAGAAGCAATAGCCATGAGTGCCTGCTTATCACACATTATAGTACCATGTTTCTGGTAATGATTATGGTTTGAAAGTAACCTTGCAAATTTGCCATGTAGATTTATAGGACAAATACAAAAATCTCCCTCCACTCCTTCTTGCACAATGATTAATGGTAATGAAAATCTAATTACATTTTCCTTTTACATCAAAATGATTTGAAAAATTGAAAATATTGCAGAGATGATTTAATAACTAAATTATTGTTAGATACAAAGAAGAATTGATAAATGGTGGTGCCCATTTATTTTGAAAGGCATTTACCTATTTGAGCTTCATAATGCCATTCTAATAAGTAGTTATTTCAATTGTTGTGTTGTTTCCAGAAGAAGGATTTCAAAAATTGTTGAAGAATGGAAAAATTGTTTGTGATGGACAGATTGGCGCACATTAAATAGCAAGTCTGTGCTATTAAAAACAGATGGAGTGAAAGTTGTGCGGTGACTTGAACAAGCCTACTCTGTAGAGGGTAGAGATTGTGATTTAAATTTTAGTTAATGCTCATTTTGCTGGGTTTAGTGGAAACTACTGGTCTGTATTAAAGTTTAGATGAGCCAATGTGAATGTATTTATTGCAGTACTGACTACAGCTGTCAAACACTGTCAATGTGGTCAGCGTCAGCTATGCATTTTGTTTTTGTTGTTTCTTGGTTTGGCAAACATAAAGCCATACTTGTAATTCATCACTTGACAGTGAACGTTTACATGTGATACCCCATAAGTTGCTTTACCTTTAAAAAGAGTAATAGATACAAGGGACCCATTAAAAAAAAAAAAAGAAAAAAAAGAAACAGGAAGCCTCAGGAGGGTTGCCAGTGTAACACTGAAAAAAAAAATCGCTGCTCCTACTACAGAGGTTGTATCACAGCCCTCCCACCACTCCAATCCTTGATCCTTCCACGCAAAATAGTGCCTCTGTCATTTTCCAGCTTCTCCAAATAAAGAGACGCCTCTCGGAAACTAGAGCAAACAAACAAAAGCAACGCGAAAAAAACTGTGCGAGGGAGTGGAAACACAACGCAGTTAGCTGCAGAGGGGCCAGATCACAGAGTACAAATGGGTGAGCTGCACAAAACTGCCAGACTCGATCATAGTAAATACCCCCCCCCCCCGTATTTCCACAACTCAGATCCAGTTCAGCCGCCGGAAGCGGGCTGCCACGATCCCTTCCCCACGCCCTGTTCACCGCTCCCCGCTCCCCACCCACGGCCACTGAGTCGAAAGTAACAAAGTGGTCGGATCCGCAGGCTGGATGGGTGCGGGAGAAGAGCCGAAAAGCTGCAGCTCCAATCTCTCCGGCCCTTAACCTTTCAACCCTCCCCTGCCTCCCTCCCACAGGGCAGGGGGAATGGGGGAGAGACTGAAAACTACCGAGGAAAAATTCACAGGAGTGGGAAAGAAGGGCTGGAGGCTCCTGTTCTGGGAATCATTTGGTATTTAAATCCCCCAGCGAGGGGAGAGACATTTTCACACGACAAATCCTGTCTAAACACTAGACCAAGACTTTGCCTGGGCAGAGCCGTGTGGGGGAGGGGAGCCCCAGGCTGGGAGAGAGGCTTGACCTAGTTCGCCTAAAGTGGATTTGACAGGTTGGTGGTTAGCTCAGCTCCCCCTTCCTGGTACCTCTCGCTGAGCTGCAAGGCTGGCAGTGTCTACTCCAGAGTCGTTCCCTGTACCCTTTACCGAGCCCATCTTTTCTTTCTCCAACTGCTCCTCACTCAGTTCAGTAAGTATGAAGAGTTCCTCTGAAATCAGCTCCACAGCAGCTTAGAATTAAAAACCACCCACTGAAATAATAGTTTCAATTTTCTATGAAACTAGCAAACAAAAGCAACACCATCCCCTTGGGAAGTTCTTCATGACCTAAGGATGAAAAT
Organism: Podocnemis expansa; assembly: GCA_007922195.1. Taxonomy (NCBI): domain Eukaryota; kingdom Metazoa; phylum Chordata; order Testudines; family Podocnemididae; genus Podocnemis; species Podocnemis expansa. Next base: position 64,568,502 of record ML681964.1, read on the forward strand.
TAGATTATAATGGCCGTGCGCTTGCTCCGTTGTAAATTAAGGTTATGCCAGGACTTTCATTAAAGGTCATGTTTTCTTCAAGGGTCTGTGACGGAGAAAAAATATTTGCTCAAGGCTGAAACATAACATAGATCTCAGACAGAAGATTACACATAACACTGTATATCTCAACACAGCCTTAAGTAAGGAGACACTGCCAGGGCTTCCAGCATGGAGGGATTTCCCTAACACCCCTGCCCCACACACTCCCGGAATTTCCCAACCTCCCCCCCCCCCCCCCGTTGTCAGCTAGTAACAGTGTTACACCAGTTTAGTGAGCATCCCCCTACACTCCACCCCAGTTCCAAGTCCTGGGGAAGCTGTTGCCAGCATGTATATGGAGAATGGTTCTGAAACATACTTGAATCACTGATGTCAAATAAAAAGTTTCCATTTTGGCTGGGTCCGAAAAATAGTGGTCATGGGCTCATAATGTATATGTGTTTAATGAGGACAAAATCTTGCTTGAAAACCTGTAGCATTCTCCCCCTTCATGGCAGTTCTGCAAGTGTCCTCTGGCCTCAGTTTCCCTCTTTGGTAACCCAAAGGACACCACTTCAGGATCATAAAGAATATCCCTCCTTGAAGCTAACAGATTACAAAAACACTGCAGGAATAGTTTATAACAGGGGTGGCCAAACTTATGGAACTCAAGAGCCACACAAGTTGATTATTAAACCTTCAAGAGCCACACTGAGGCATATAGCCATATGCTTTTACCTACTAAATTGATTTGCTGATGTTCTTCTGTGAGCCATACTTTTTCATTCAAGAGCCACATGTGGCTACTGAGCCACGGTTTGGCCATGCATGGTTTATAACAAAAGTTCCAAAATATAGCATATATCACCATAGCATAATCCTGGACCACATTGTACCCCAATATCTTCTCTCTAAACTAGGCTCCTCCAGCATCTTCCACCCCTCTGCCGGAAAAACCTCAGCCCTTCTTAGTTGTGAGCACATTTTTCTGCCCCACCCTCTTTCTGTTCTCAGCGTTACAGTCTGACAAGAAGACATAAGCAGATAAGTGTCTCAGTTGCTCCCCCCTCTTCCTCTTTAGCCTTCTCTGACTCATGGCTCCAGCTCCCTAGCTAGGGAGCAGGCATCTCTCTCTGCTGCTATAGCTGCCCCTGCTTTCAACTCTCTTCAGGCCTAGCCTAGTGACTCTAAACAGCAAATCCCCCTAGTTCCTCTTTTGCTGTCAATCCCCACCCCAAGTTCTTTCTGCCTCCATCACTTCTCATCCCTTGCCCATCCATGGTCTGATTCCTGACTGGCCTTTCAAAGTCTTCAGGTGCTGCCTGATCTTAACATGGTCAAACAGAGTACTTGGACTGGAACAGAAACCCTGAGCATAGTTTTATTTAAGGGGCCAGTTTTCATGTTAAACTACTTTTCTTACTCAGAGATGTAGAGTGCCCCTGACGTGAAAATTCAGTATCAAGCAGAATTTGGCCCTTAATTTGCACCAGTGTTCTGGGCTGACACCAGCCCTCTACTCTTCTATGAGTACAGGTTTCTTAGGGATCTATGGACAGGCAGATCATGTCCCATGCTCAGTGGTCATGTCCAAGGAGTAAGTTAGATAGTAATAGCTCCAACATAACTTCACTGTCCAAGTACTTGAGGGAGATCCCCACACTCGAATCACAGAGCCGTAGTGTGGTGTTTTGCCGTCCAGAGTGTGTTCTGATCAGAACGTGCCCATTCTGATTAGCAGTGCTTACAGCTCGTGTCACAAAGCTGCCCCTTTAATAGCGCGGCTCCATTGAGCTGCTTTGGGCCGACCGGTGCTTTGCCATAGTTAATGCTCTGCCAAACCATCGTTTTTAGGTTATAATCTGGGAGCTGTCCCAGACTGAAGTGTCAGTACAGGACATTTTGAAACAAATTGATAAATTAAAAAGTAATAAGTTACCTGGACCAGATGCCATTCACCCAAGAGTTGTGAAGGAACTCAGATATGAAATTGCAGAACTACTAACTGTGATATGTAACCTATTGTTAAATTAGACTCTGTATCAGGTGACTGGAGGATAGCTAATATAATGCTATTTTTAAAGAAAAGACTCCAGAGGTGACCCTGTCATTTACAGGCTGGTAAGCCTTACTTTAGTACCAGGTAAGTTAATTGAAACCACGTGTGGATCAAGGCCCAAGGAGGCCTGGGGCTGCCCACTCTTGTGCCCCCCCCCCCCGTGGTGTTGCCCAGCCTGGGGGTGAGGTTGCCCTTGTCCAGGGCCGTGACTCAGCTGGCACTGGGGGTGGAGGTATGGTGGTGGTATCCATGGCCGCAGCCCTGCTGCTGCTGTGGAGGATCCAGGGCCCTCTGCCTAAAGGCTGCAGTCATCTGTGCTCCTGCCCCCACTCTGGGCTGGCTGGTCTGTCCCAGCAGGAACCAGACCTGCTCTAGCAGACTAACCAGTCTGGGGACAAGACAGGCAGGCCAATGGTGGGCAGCGGCAGTGTGCCGCTCAAGCCAGCAGGGGCCAGATTTTTGCAGGGTGGCACGGGCCTCCCTTTAGCCCAGGGTTCAGGGCTGCAGCCCCTAACGTCCCTTCATTGGTCCATCTCTGGTTGAAACTATAGTACAAAACAATTATCAGACACATAAATAAACAAACCACGTCTCACCAACTATTAGGATGCAGTCTATTAGAATTGCTGAGGGAGTCAACAACTATGTGGGCAAAGGTGACCCAGTTAACACAGTGTACTCAGACTTTCAGAATGCCTTTCACAAGGTTCATTATCAATGGCTCGTAAGCAAAGCAACCACCAATAGCATAAGAGGGAGGGAAGGTCCTTTCATAGATCTGTAACTGGTTAAAAATAGGGAACAGTGTTGCAATAAATCAGGAGTCTCAAACTCAAATCACCACAAGGGCCACATGAGGACTAGTATGTTAGCCCAAGGGCTGCACCACTGAAACCTTTTCGTACAACAATATTGCAAATATTGGTAACAATATTGTCATTGTGGGCCATAGGAAATAGCTTTAGGGGCCACATGCGGCCCATGGGCCGTGTGTTTGAGACCCCTGCAATAAGTGGTTCATTTTCACAATGGAGAGAGGTTATGGCAGGGGTCCCACTAGGATCTGTATTTGAACTTGTACTTTCTAACATATTCACAAGTGATCTGGAAAAGGTGGTGAACAGTGGAGTGGCAAAGTTCACAGACTCTACAAAATTACTCAAAATAGTTAAGTCCAAAGTTGAAGTCAGTGAGTTACCAAGGGATCTCACTAAATTGGGTGATTGGGTGACAAAATGGCAGATGAAATTCAATGCTGATAAGTGCGAAGTAATGCAATTAAAAAGAGTAAACCCATCTATATATATAAAATGATGGGGTCTAATTAGCCATTACCACTCAAAAAAGAGATCTTGGAGTCATCCTGCAAACTTAATGTGCTCAAGAGCAACGGCTGTCACAAAAGCTAATAGAAGGTTAGAAACCTTCAGGAAAGGAATTGATAATAAAATAGAACATATCATAATGCTGCTTTGTAAATCTAGGGTATGCCCTCACCTTGAATAATGCATCCAGTTCTAGTCACCCCATCTCAAAAACGATACCTTAAGAACTGGAAAACGTGTAGAGAAAGCCAGTGATAAAATGATGGGTACAGAACAGCTTTCATATGAGAAGAGATTAAAATGGACTGTTCATCTTAGAAAAGAGACTATTAAAGGGAGATATGATAAAGGTCTATAAACTCATGAATGGTCTGGGTAAAGTGAATAAGGAGGTGTTATTTACCCTTCACATAATGTAAGAACCAGGGGTCACCCAATGAAATTAATAGGCAACAGATTTAAAACAAACAAATGGAAGTACTTCTTTACAAAATGCATAGTCAGCCTCTGGAATTCATTGCCAGGGGATGTTGTGAAGGCCACAAAAATAACTGGGTTAAAAAACAGTTAAGTAAGTTCACAGAGGATAAGTCCATCAACAGCTATTAGTCAAGGTGGTTATGGATGCAGCGCCATGCTCCTGGTGTACCTAAACTCCAACCAAAAGCTGGGACTATCTGACAGGGATGGCTCATTACTAATTACCCTTTTCTGTTCATTCCCTCAGCAGCATCTGGTACTGGCCACGGCTGGAAGACAGGATACCAAAGTACATGAACTGTTGGTCTGAGCCAATATGGCTGTTTTTCGCTAATCCTGCAAACAAACACACTACTCAAGTAAGTAAAGTCAAGCATCTGTGTAAATATTTGGAGTAGCAAGGCCTGACTGTAGAGCCGTCCCTCAGCAGCTTTTGTTAGGAGGTAGAAGCATGGAGCAGCCAACGACTGAACTCTCTATGTATGTTCTACCATACATAGATTTGCAGGTCCAGACAGATTTTGGCCAAAGGGCTGTACTTGCTTCAGACACTTACTAGCTATTTAACAAAACTACCAGCTCTTTTGGCCATGTTGACATTAGTAGAGTTTTACCAGCAGAGGAGAATCGGTGTAATACTATAGCACAGCAAAGCACAAATGGTGTGGATGCAGCTGCACTTTGTATCAATTTAGTAAAACCATCTCCCACAACTGAAATGATCTATACTGCTAAAAAGTGCAGTATGGGCAGTGCATGCTATACCTGTTGTAGGGGCTTCTGCGAGCACTGCTGTGTCAGTCAGGGATCATGGCACTTCGTACCTGCCTGGCATATGTATGCCAACAGAAGTCCATAATATAGACCTAGCCCCAGGCCTCTTGGTTTGAAAAAAAAAATGCAAATAGTAGTCTTCCACAATAGATTCCTTTTTCTTTGAACGCCATTCTTCTCACCAATTCTTTAAAACTAAAGCCCAGAAAACTAAGGGCAAGAACTATGTCTTAACAAAACTATGACCAGAACACACATTTTCAGAAGCTAGGAAAATGAAAAACGACAGCACCCAGTCCTTAATTTGTCCATTTGTGCCTTTTCACCCACCCTTCCTCAGAGCAGAAGGAAAGTCAGAATTAACTTTAATATTTAGCAAGCAGATATACTCTCTTGCTAAACTTAATGGCATACGTTAGTTTCTGTAAATGTTTTCTTTATAAGAACAAAGCATATAAACTGCTAGTTTTAAGAAATTTTGGAGGTTGAGTCGTTGACGAAGTGGGATTTTCTCCAATGAAAGCTCATGCGAAAAATAAATCTGTTAGGCTATGTTCACACACAAGTGCTTGTTTCGAAACAAGCTGTTTCGAAACAAGCCTGTTTCGAAATAAAGCCTTATTTCAAAACACCTTATTTTGAAATAACAAAAAAAGTGTTTTCAAAATAAGGGAAAAGGAGGGAATCGAAATAGCATGTCCAGTGTCACATGCTATTTTGAAATAGGAGAGGGGAGGGGGAGGGAGGCTCTGTGCTGGGCCAGGGAAGCCCCGCCCCCGGGGATCCCCTGCCCCCTGCGGCTCCGGCCAGGGGTGAAGGGGGGCTCCCCCTGCCCCCCCGCCACCTCTGCAGGGGTCAGGGAGGCTCCCCCTCCCCCACTGTGGGTCCGGTTTCGGGCAGGGGAGCTTCCCCTGCACCCCCCCACGCGGCTCCTGCTGGGTGTAGGGGAGGCCTTCCTCCGGCATGGGGGGGCTTCCTCTGCCCCCCCCAGGTGGCTCCTGCCGGGTGCTGGGGCGTTTCCTCTGCCCCCCCGCGTGGCTTCTGCCCGGCACAGGGGGTGCCTCCAGGGGCTGTGCAGGGGGGTGTGGGGGAAGCCCCCCAGTGCTGGGCAGAAGCCACCCGGGAGGGGCAGAGGAAGCCCGGGGGGGGGGCAGGGTGCCCCGGGCTTGGGGGCAGCTCCAGCCAGCTTACCCCCCTTCCCCTTGCCAGGGGTAGTGGGGGTGAAGGGGGCTGAGGCTCCCGTCCCCCCTGCTCCCAGCAAGGGGAAGCGGGGGGAAGCCGGCTGGGGCACCCTCTGACCCCCTGTGTCCCACTCAGCACCCTGGCTATGCACCTTGGGAGGAAGGTCCTTGTTATTTCAAAACAAGAGTTGTTTCGAAATAACATGTCCAAACAGCTTCTTTCGAAAACACTGGTTTCGAAATAAGCCTCCTTTCAACAGCAAAGTGGGTTTAAGCTGTTTCGAAAGGAGGGCTCTTGTTTCGAAATGAGGAGGGACTTTTATTTCGAAACAACCAGTGTTGTTTCAAAATAAAAGCCTTGTGTGAACACACCCTTAGTCTTTAAGTGCCACATGACTCCTTGGGTTTTTTTGCTGGACCAGCTAACACGGCTGCCCCTTTGGAAAATCACTAATTTTAGCCTTTCAATGGGACTATTCACATATACAAAGTTACTTACATGTGTAATTAGGTATTTGTAGAATGAGGACCTTTGTTGAGGAGGAATAACATTTTTACTGCATTTTAATATGGAAAATAGGAGTTAAAATTAGGAAGACTTAAAGGTAAGCAATGCGTGCTGTTAATATTTTAAGTGTTTTGTAATGTTTAAGTGTTTTGTAATTTTGGCCCTAAAAAAAGCCAACCCAACCCTCCGAAACAAGGCAGTCTTGCATGAAAATAGAAAGTCTACATGGGGGCTATACTTGTATAACTATTGGTTTAAATTCACACTTAAATGCCTAAGGCCTTGTCTAGGCTCCTGTGCAAAGGTCTCGTGTCAGGACTCATTAAACACATGTTAAAAGTCTAGTGGAGACAATGTACTCTGCCTTTAACCATGCCAAACTGATTAAATGAAAAGTGGGAGTATAGTAGGCTATGTCTACACTAGCAAATTAGCCTGGATTAAGGAGGCTTAATCGGGACTAATTTGATCCCTGTCTACACTAGGCTGTGCCTCGTTCAAGCTAAAAAATTTTTTACTTCAAACTGCTTAGTTCGAACTTATTTCAAACTTTAGTTCAAACTAGCACGATGTAGTCATGCTAGTTTGAACTAATCAAGTTTGAACTAGCGGTTAGTTTGAACTAACCACATATTTTTTAGTTCAAACTAGCCATGCCTTTTTAGTTCAAACTAAAAAGTTAGTGTGAACTAAAACAAACGTGGTTAGTTTGAACTAACTTCAAAGTGCTTAATTTGGAGTAAGCATGTCCAGACTAAGCAGTTAAATGTAGACATACCCCTAGAGTCCTATGTGTTTGGGCCAGGTTGAATGTTGCTCTGTTAAACTGATTCATTCCCTGTTGTAGGCAGTGCTAAGTCAACAGGAGGGCTTCTCTCATTGCCATAGCTACCTCTTCTTGTGGAGGTGAAGTGCCCATCCTATCCTGACAGAAAAAGCCCTCCCATAGGCGTAGATAGCATCTTCACTGAAACGCTGCACTGGTGCAGGTGCATCACAGCTGCGTTATAACTGTAGACTTGCCCTCAGTGTATAAAAAGGTATTTTTCTTGATCCCATTAGCTCAGCTGAGTTAGCATAACATGAATGAAAAATACTCCTGGCACTAATTAAGATACAAGCTAAGATGTTTGGTGCTGTGCTAGCTAGCCTGTGCTCAGCTAGGCTTTCATTTGATCTGTTTAGCACCTGTTAAAGATAGTCTTTTGTCTTCAGGAGACTTTTCAAATCTTTTAGTAACTTATCCTAGTGCAGGCAAAGCCATTGTGGCTATTTGGTGTTCTTTTCTGAGAATCACAGAGACACACGTTCCAAGGAACCAAAATTCACGTGTCCCAAAATTCACATGTGATGACAGACTATGAATCAGCCTGTAAATCAGTCTTCTAAAACTGAGCTAAAAGGTGTTACATTGTGCCTACTTTGGTTGTGAGTCTGTTTTAATTGAGTTAAGGTAAGTAAGCTGAGCGAACTGAGGTTAGGTCTGCACTACAGACTTATATAGATGTAGTTTATGTCTCTCAGGAGTGTGAAAAATCCACTGTCCTGAGCAAGTGGTAGTGACATCAGGAGCATCGCTGCCCTGGGAAAGACCCATGGCATGGGCGCCCCTCCCACCCCAGTTCTCCACCAGGGCCCGATCCAGCCTCAGGCTCCTGCTGCTACCTGCCTGGCCCTGGATCCCTGGCTGAGACCGGGCATGGGGCAGGGAGAGGCTGGCACTGTTGGAGGCGGCCCGGCCTGAATTCCCGGCTGGGGACTGGGCTGGGAGCTGCAGGTGCTGCAGCCAGCAGCTGTGCCCTGGATCACTGGCATGGGATGGGGCTGGGAGATGCAAGGGCTGCCCCGGACACTTGGGGCACTGGCACTGTGACTCGGGGCACATAAACCTTTGTGTAGACAGGGTTCTGTCTAAAAGAGAGCTTCTCCTGCTGACATCACTATTGTCTTTTGAGGACATAGTAGTGGCACTGCACTGCTGTATGCAAAGACAAGCCCTGACTTGAAAAAGGCCTTCCTGCTTAGCCTAAGGATTAAACTCATTGGCTACCACATCCCAAACCTGGTTAGCTGGCCATATTGTAAGTTGGTGGAGGGGTGGGCTAGTAATCAAATGGTTTAACACAGGGCAATGTTTTTTAAAATGGTTTAAATTAGTTCATTTGCAATTATAGTGCAACAGAATTGACAAAAGGAATCTCACAATCTCCCATTGTCTTTGCAGCTTCAGGACCTAAGCTACTAGTTTAAAAAATGGAAATGCACATACACAGAATGAAACTACTTGAGAATCTCAGGGAAGCTGAATTTAAGCTCGCACAGATGAAGGATGTTCACAACGAAGGCTTCCACTCTTTCACATGGAAGTAGATTAGCATAAGCCACATATGGCAGGTAGGTATGTGTGCCATTTTTAATACAATAAGGGAAATATTTCTTGAAGGTGGCTAGCAGGAGCTCTTTAGGGAAGGCGAAGAAGAGGAGGTTTTAGATTTGTTCTTCATCTGGCCTTGTATTAGGACTCTAGTGGCAGATCTAGTTTTATTTGCTCCCACCGTGTTTAGTGGTCAGGTTGTGTGTAATGGCAGGTCTGTCTGAGGCAGTCCTGTGGTTGGTACACTTGGGTGGACAGAGACAACACATTAGTCAGTGCGTCTGCATGTTTCAAAATACTAGCTGCACTCCTGTTGTGCCTATATGCTTCTGTAAAAATTCAGACTGTTCCTCTCAACTAACAGGGCCCCAAGGCAGAGACCTAAAAAAAAGGAATACAGTGAAAATAATGCAAGAGTTTATTGGGTTTATTTGATGTTATTTACTTGGAGTCTTTGCAAGGCTGAGCACCAGAATTTCTGGGCTCCTCAGCAAAATTTTTAAACAAGTACACACAAAATGTTTGAGTCACCTGTGTATATATGAATAACTCAAACACTGTAGGATATTTTTTTTCTTACCATACCTAACATCAGTTTCATGATTCAGCATTTGCGATGTGAATAATTGACAAATCACAAAGGTGAAATAGCTCGGGGACTGTGTGGGTGGAAGGTAAATACAATTGTACAGGGAGAGGGACTGACTGTCCCTCAGAGCCGATAGCCGGGGCTTGTGGTCTTGAAATGTTCTGGTGAGTGTGCTGAAGAGCAGCCCGCAGGGGCCAAAGCTGTGTCAGACCGAGGGCGAGAAACGTCAGTATGTCCCGAACAGAAACACATTCAGCCGAGTCCCTCCTCCTGGCACCCTGCAAAACTGCCCGCTGGGAGAGGCTTGGTGCGAGGAGGCCGAGGGGCAGGACTGAAGCAGGCGGCCTCCCCCCCCCGTGCTGCGCGTGTCGGGCGGAGCCGGGATGAAAGTCCAGATGTGCTGCACCGCTGGAGGAGGGCCGTCCTGCTCGGGTAGCGGGTCCCGGCTGCCAAGCCCAGCGCCCAGGTGGCGTCTCCCCAAGGGGGCTTCCCCCTTAGGGCATCGAGCCGCCTCTCTCCTTGCAGCAGCCTGCACCGGCGGCGGGAGCCGCTGAGACCCGGCTGATAAGGCGTCTCAACCCCGCGCGGAGCCCCAGCGGAGCCGGGCGGGCCGCCAGCGAGGCCCTGCCGGGGGAGCGAGGAGCGGGCTCAGTGCAAACAGCCTCCGCCCCCCGCCCCTGCGGGCCCGGCCAGACTCGCTGGGAGCCGCCCGCCCTGCCACACCTCGCCTGGCTTCCCGGAGCCCGGCTCCGCCACACTCGCCAGCCGCCCCCCACCCGGGGCTGGAAGCTGGGGGGTGCTCAGCAAAGGGGTGTAAGACTGGCACCGACTGACAGCTGGGGGCAGGGATTTCCCTAACACCCCCTGCTGTCAGTACCAGAGTTACACCCCTCTAAGGAGCACCCCGGTGCCCCCGCCTTCTCCTGCACCCCCAATTTCAAGTCGTGGGGGGAGTAGTGAGCGGGGCGTTAGGGACATCCCCGGCTGGATGTGGAGGGAGCCCGTGCGTGTATCCCAAACCCCCTATTTTTATTTGCGCCCCCCCATCATCCGCGCTGCACTGCTCGGGCGCACATCCGGATTCCCTCTCAGCAGTGGCTTTAATCCGGTTTGGCAGCGGAGGCAGGATCGGGCCGGACACAGGCTCCCTCCCGCGCCGCCTTTCTTCAGCCCGGCCCGAGGGGCACAGCTGGCGGCGCCCGGGGTGTCCCCGCTCCGCTCCGCTCCGCTCGGGCTCCGGGCTCCGCGCTTTGCCGGCAGCGGCGAGGCTGTGAGGTCAGGCGAGGCGGGGCGGGGCCGGGGGCGGGCAGGCGCAGTGTGGGGCCGCGGGGAGGAGGCGGGTGAGTGGCGCTGCGTGTCTGTGTCGCACGGGCGGGGGTCACACGCCAGCCCCGCCGCCGCCGCCGCCCCGGCATCCCCGCGTCCGCCGCCCGCCTGCCCCGAGCAAACTTCCGGCCCCGGCCTCGACCCGGCGCGCCCCAGCTGGAGCTGTCAAAACTTCCTCCCGGCCCCCGCCGCCGCCCGCGCCTCCTCCGCCCAGGGGCGCCGCCAGGGGGAGGGCGCCGCGTCCAATGAAGCGGCGGCCGGGCAGCGCCGGAGCAGCCGCCTCTCGCCGGGGCCTGTGAGCGGCCCGCAGCGCCCAGCGCCGCGCCTCCTTCCTTCCCCCGGCCGCCCCCACCGGGCCATTGTGCGCGCCCAGCCCGTCCTCCCCGCCTCCCCGCCCGGCCTCCCCATGCCGCCGCCTCGCCGCCCCGCGCGGGCCGGCGGCGGCTGAGGCCAGCGATGCGATGCGCGGCGGAGGCGGAGACGGAGCCGGAGACGGCGAGGAGCGTCGGGATCCTGGTCGCCGCCCGCCCCTCACCCATGCGTCTCTCTCGCCCCGCCGACTAGGATGGCCACGGAGGAGAAGAGCCTAGCGGGGGCGGGCGCCGAGCCGCCGCAGCCCCCCGAGCCCGGAGCTCCCCCCCCGGCGGCAGCCGCAGACAAAAGACCCAGGGGCCGGCCGCGCAAAGATGGCGCTTCCCCTTTCCAGAGAGCCAGAAAGAAGTAAGTTGGGAGCGGCGGGGCTGGGCTGGGCTGGGCTGAGCTGTCAGCGCCGCTCGCTCCGCCGCGGGCCAACGTGGGACCCCCCCGCCTCCCCTCCGCAGCCGGCGGCCCGGCTGTCACACGGCCTCCGGCCGGCGGCGTCCCGCTAGGGGAGAGGAGGGCGGCCGGGAGGACCGCGGCGTTTGTCCGCCCCCGTGTCCCGGGCCGCCCCTGAGTCGGCCGGAGCCGCGCAGCTTTGGCTCCTTTTCCGCGGGGGCGTGTGAGGTGCGGGGCCCCATGTGCCGGCGGATATTTACCTGTAAGGGCTGGCGAGCACGTGCGTCGGCCGGCGAGTGTGGGTCGCAGGCACGCAGTCAGCTGTACGCGGCGTCTACATGTGGGGTACACGCGCCGGGACCTTCCCTGCACTGTGCGCCGGACAGAGCTCATTCACCAGCTGGCAGCAGCGCAGGTGAACGGGGGCAAACACGTATGGCCTGTTTTCCTCAGGTTTCTCCTAACACTCATGTGGCTGAGGTAATATCTTTGGACCGGGTTTTGTCTCTGTAGCCTGAAGCAGGGAGTCCAAAAGGCCTCGGGGATCCTAGTCAGCAAAGAGTTGGTTGGGTAGAGCTGCACTCAGTTTGGGCCTGTCCTATGAAAGTAGAACAAACCTGTTTCTTACTCTTTTTAATTAGGATTATGTTCAAAATATAATGAACCACAGACTGTGGAGCATGTTGCAGCCTTAAGGTTTTAGCAATCTGCTTTTTTTTTTTTTTTTTAAAAGGGTCACTGTCAACTTGGCATGGAGTCAATGTAAAAGAGAGAGGTTGTGTTAAAGCTAGTATGCTAATAACCCTTCCCCTGAGTCTTCCAGTCAATTTTTGGAGCTGGACCAGAGACCTTACCCAAACAAGGGTGGAAACTAACTAGACAAGGGAACTGTGAAACTGACTGTATGCAAAATGCTGTTAATTGCATAAAAAGAACTGAACACCCAGAGGAAGATATTTTCACTTGATCGATTATTCAGTTGTATTGATCTTCCATGCTACTTTTAATGAGCAAACACTTTGGGGGGGCGGCAAAAGCTTGATTAGTTTTGGGGGATTTTCTTTTATTGTTGATTGTTTATTCTGTCTGGCTTTAGTGTGGCTGTGCCTTCTGGTAGCATCCAGTTCATGACCCCATCCTTCTTAAATCTTCACATTTTCTTAAAATAACTAGTTCCTTCAGTAGCAGAAGCGGTTGGTAGATTTTGCTGTTGGAATGTGCAGCTCAATGATAGATTCATAGACTTTAAGGCTAGAAAGCACCGTCACAATAGTAGTTTGACCTTCTGCACGTTGCAGGCTACAGAACCTTTCCCACTCACTCCTTTCATAGACCTCTAACTTCTGGCTGAATTATTGAAGTTCTCAAATCATGATTTAAAGACTTCAGTCCTTGCACTTGTTACTGGTTCTTCAGTTGTGCCCTTGGTTTTGAATACTTTTCAGTTGTAACTGTACATGTAAAATCCAGGTACATACAAGCACTTGAGTTACTTTTACAAAAATAGGTTTATAGTGAAACTCTGAATGTTGCCTACGTACGCTTACGTGTCTATATAACTACAGAGTATTAAAAAAGTGAACTAATTCAGTCGTTTTAGAAATACTGTAATTCATGGAAAAGGCTTTTTCTTCCATGCCAGTTTAATATCGTCTGTACACTTTGTGAAAAGTGAAATCGAAGTGTAATTTCTTTTTCAATTATTTCTACTATTAAAGGGACATTGTCAGGCCATTTTAGGGGAAAATCTAGCTTATCTGTGATTTAATTTTTCTTCTAAACCTAACATGAATATGAATACTTAAATGACATACAAAGTGTGTACCAGTATAGGAGACCCAGAAAATGAAACTAGCTAGAGACAAAAGTGAAACTGTTATTTATTGGCTTCATATAATACATACAGAAAGTAAACAGACAGATCAAGTTGTTCGTTTTAGTATTACTGGATGTGCCTTGAGTCTGTAAGCTGGTCCTTTCAGGACCACTTCAGTGCATGCATGAAAAGCTTTCATGATGGTGACCTAAGGTGTTACTGTGAGACAAGTATGGGATTTTGTTGCTGGCAATGTTTTTGTCTCAGTGTGTCATTGATTAGGTGAATAGTGAACTGCTTTTAATCAACAGTCTTTCTTGAAAAAGAAGTGGGTTTTTTTTTTAAAGTATGCTGCTTTCGATGTGTAAACTAGTGTAATATTGTTCATATTAAAATTAGCTATGCGCATGCAAAAAGTTTCAAATTTTGTTTGATTGCTTAGATATGTCGTCTTCCTCTTTCCCATGCTTTCCGATTGGACTAGTATATCTCTTGTAAATCAGAACACATGCCTGAGCACGTTCTGTACCGTAATCACATATCTAAGTCACTGTTAACCGATTGGATTGTTCAGCCGCTTTATCCCATTATGGAAAATGTCCCATTGGATATACAGTCTAACTAGTGATCTAAATAAGAGCACTACATTGAAGCAGCGTATCCAAAATAAAAAGATTTATGAGTTAAAGGTGCTGCCTTTACAGAACAATATTTGAAGAATACTCCATTAGTGTATTTCACTGTCTTGCTGACCATGGTTTCTAATGGATGTTTGAGTTAAGACCATTTTTCATGTTCCAGGGTTGGCTACTGTGTGATGGTCAGAACCCCCAGCTCCTCTCAAACACAGACCTTTTATTTATTTTTATGGGAGCACAGAAATTGATGGTAGAGATTTGCCTGGTTCTTTGTGAGCTGGCATCCTGCCTCTGGCAGCAGCACTGCCTGATGTGTCACAGAAAGGCTTAAAATCCTCCTCCTGCACATTGGTGTTCTGCCATGTTCTGCATGAGAATCATAGGAAGTTGCCTGTAGGTGCTGCAGAACGAATTGGTTTACGCCCTGAAGGAGGGACTTACTAGTTGTCAATATCTTGAGAGTCTCTGCCTCCAGAGCAGTGGCTTTCAAACTTTTCCCCTCAGGACCCAGTTGAAAAAAATCACTTATGCCCGTGACCCAACAATTACATCTTCAAGCAATGCATTCCAGTCTTTTGGCGGAGACAGCAGGGGCTGCCATGACCCAGTGCCTGAGGGTTTGTGACACAGTGCTGGGTCCCGACCCTAAATTTGAAAACCACTGCTCTAGGAAAGTATGTCAGAACAGCTTTTTGGATGGTGTCATCTGCGGAAACAGAAGGACTGAATGTGTAGTTACGTGAATGATGTTGTTTTGGGGACTGTATCACATGTGAATAGCTATTTATTATCTGTGTAAGCAGCAAAAAGCTTTATTAATGCAGAGTTAAAGTTGCCCGGCTACAGCTTGTAGCCTTTCAGAGTATCAAGCTCAGCGAAACTCAAAACTTCTGAAAATCAGGGACTACAGAATTAATATAAATGTCCATTCAGCATTGACTCTGCCCTGCTTGGTGTTGGCAGTAGCCACTGGGAATTACCACTATTTATTCATTCCATCTGCATTCAGTTAGTTAGGAGTAGCTGTATTAAAAGCTTGTTGGAGTTGCGTGGAAGAGCTGCATTTGTGATATGAGAGATCTGGATCTGAGTCCCCTGTGGGTGTGATCAAAGGAAGGAGATGTGTGTGTACCTTGAGGTGCCATTTTTCCATCATTGCAATACAGAATTGTGCAGGTCACAGTCAGTTGCTGAGCACTGGGGTCTTCTTGCTATGGCTGTTGTCGGTAATGAGGTGGGATGTGAGCTGTCTGGGTTTAAGTACTATCCTGTGCAAATATGAAGGAGTTGTTAGATTTCACAACTGTAGTATTTTGCCAGGGGAGTGGGCTCAGTTTTTGAATGTTCGGGCGAATGCAGGTAGTGCCTAGCCTTATTCATTACTGTGAAAGGGCAGTGAGAGCATGTGTTTTATGGGCATATGGGAATGTTGTTCAAAGAGGGCTGAGTTAAGGTTGTGTGGGTGTTTGTTTACCTCTATATTTCCTGGTTTTCAGATGTTTGAGTTTTGCTGATCTTGATGTACTGGAAGGGCACAAGCTTTCACTGGACATCTTTATCTTTGTGTTAAGTAAGGATTTTTGTTTTGTCATTTAACTTTCTACTTTTTTATAAGCAGGAAGAGAAGTATTTCTTGGTAGGCATTAGTGGTCGTTTAGGTCCGTTTGGTTGGTGGGTGATAAACTACTGTAGCTGGATAATAATCCAAAGACATAGCTTTTATATAGTGATGTCATTATTTCTATGTTATAGAAGGAAAATGGAGGCACAAAAAGATGGGGTGACTTGCCAAAGATCACCCAGCAGGCCAGTGGCAAAGCTGGCATGGTTGGTTCCTTTGTGATTACTCAGCACTGCTCCCCGCTCACATTTTGTTATAATGGAGTGTGGATAACGGTGGTTCTGTTTGCACTGTGCAGTTGCTAGCAGGACTGGTGAGAGAAATCTCACCCGTGGTCTGTGTCCCCAAACCTTGACAGATTTATGATATTTGTTACATGACTCAAAGCGTGTGAGAGAAGACAAGTGTGTCTTGCTCCTTGCTCACACCATGCCCCACCGTTCTTTGCAACATGTAGCCCGTCCCTCACTAGCATTTCCTCCTTTCTCCATCCCACTGAGCCATTATCTGGCATTGTAGAAGTCATTAATGTGTAAGATGTCGCTCCTTGTTGTCTCCTGCCCTATACTACTGAATAGCATCAGCTTATCGGAGGGCAACAAGCTACTTTGACTGTATAGCCCAAGCTGCATGCTGAGCAGGGACCCTCGCTCCTACTGCCCGCCTCCACTGGCCTTCAACAAGGCTGGCTTCCCCACCCCAGCCACGAGGCAGAGCCACCCACTTCACCCCTCCTCCAAACTGGGCCCCTCCGCACAGCAGTGTTCAGTCCTTCCACCTCAGATCCCAGCTGTTCCTTTGCTCGAGTTTGGAAATACATATTTATATTATCTTTATTTCTCCCAGGCTCCTTGGAGGGGCAGGGAAGGACCCCAAGTGAAGCAGGCGCCCCCAGATCCCAAAACACAATGGGTGGAGAGAGAGGCCCAGATGCCTACAGAGGGATAGGGCTACCTGACATCTCAGCATGCTCTCACCCCGTAATCCCCTGTTTTCTGTGCTGACACTTATATCCTGCCTCCCACTCACCCCTTTGCAGTTGTCTTCTCTCCTCCAAATTCCTGCCTCTCCATTTTACTGGAGACCCCAATCCTTTCCCTGCCACCACTTCATGCCTCTACTTATCCCTCTGCTCCCAGTGAGCATTCATTTTTTTTCAGAAATAATTTTGGCGCCTTCTGACTATTGTGTACTCAGATTACATTTTAAAAAATCAGCAACAACCCACAAACATGCTAAACAAAAAACACACAGCCCCAACATCTCACTAACCCAACAACTTGAGAGAGCTTTTGTCCCAAATATTTGTTGTTCGTTCTCAGAATTCTGTTAAAGGTGCATTACAGACTTCAAAGATGCAGGCCCAGAGAGGTGTTAAGTGATCCATTAATCTCAATGAGATGTTCTCAAATGAAAGAATCAAAGGGTCAGCTGTAAATGAAAGTGAATACCCAATATAGCCTGAAACAATAGCTCTGAGATGGGAAGTGCTCTGTGTGTGTCAGTGGGTATTCCCTTCCCTGCTCCCCAGTCCTGAAGAGCTCCTGCTATATGCAAGTATACCCCTTCTTAGCGCTTCCCACCAGTCTCATGGCATGGACACACTACAGCTTATATCAGTATAAATGGTCACTCGGGTGTGAATAAACCACCCCTGTGAGTGATGACAATTACACCGACCTAAGTGCTGGTGTAGACAACGCCGATATAGCTAGAGCCACTCACAGGGGCTGGAGTAACTAAGCTGATCAGAGAGCTCTCGCCCTATGGCCTAGCGATTGTCTGCACTAACATCACCACAGTGGGACTGGTGCAGCTGCACCACCGTATGCCCTGTAGTGTAGCCACAGCCTCAGTGTGTTCTTTGTGTGTGATCTTCTGAGCATGCCTGTTAAGTGACCCCCAGGGAAGGGCTTCCCCAGATCCCAGCTTACATCAGGTGGGGGGGGGGCAGGGAGAGACCACCCCAGATCCAGCCACAAAAGGTGTCTCTGTGCCATTCTCCCTCTGCCAGTCAACCGCATGCGTCCTGCCCCTGTGCTCCCATTAGATTTCTTTAGCCCCCTCCTCTCCCTACCATCTATCCCCCCTCCCATCAGTTCATTGTCAAACCTTTCACCCTGTTCCCCTTGCATCCAGCCGTTTTCAAGTTACTGACGCTACCTGAGTTAGGTTCAAAGGATTGCACTTATCCTCTTGAAATACGGGTGTGGAAATTTGAAGGCTAGCAGGCCTGTTAATTCCTCTGGCTGCATGTACTCCATATACTCAGTTAGTTGCCAGAATCAGAGAAGCAAAACCTTTCTGAAGTAATATTTAAATTTGAATTTCTCCTAGTAGGCTGGTGGGGTAACCGCTGAGTGTCATAGAGTCTGGTGCAAAGACCTGATTCTGAGCACTGGTTTGAATTCTGTGAGCAATGAAAGGTTGACAGAATCTATCAACTTTAAGAAAAGCCCCCCCCCCATCTGTATCTTGGGAATCCTTCCATCAAATTTGAATCACTGAGAACACTTCACTCCTTTATGAGGTGCATGAAATTGAAGGCAATCTGATTCACTGTATACATTTTAGAGCACTTAGAGTGAGATTTAAACAGAAAGCTGGTCTTAACCATAATGATAACAGAGCTCTTGATCCGCTATAATTACAGTTTCACCTAGAGGCCAGGAGCCTGTTGTGTTAGACACTGTACAGGCATATAACACAAAGACAGTGACCACTCGAATGACTTTACAGTTTAACGGGAAGACAAGACCACGGGTGGATAGGACAAGGAGATTGGGGTAGTGGGAGCATAACAGAAGAGCGAGGCAATTATAAACAGTGGAATAAGCAGTGATGCCTGGCCACTGTCATGTGGTTTATAGATATTCAAGCATAGGTAGGATTTAAGGGCAATAATGTAGTGATCTTGAGTGTTTTCACAGATGTTTTCTTCCATGCATATGGGCTGACAGAGAAACTAGGATGGTATTTGTCTGAAAGTTTGACAGATGGACAATTAAAGGTTACTGTTGTCGGAATAAGGCAGGAATTAGGCCTGGTCTACATTATAAAGTTTTGTTGACAAAAGTCAGCTTTCATTGACAAAACTGTGGAGATGGGCACACTACAGTGTTCCTCCCTCCATCAAAACTCTCTCTTTTTTTTTTTTTGCCAACAAAATAACTCCCTTTGAGAGGAGTAGAACTTTTCATGGCAAAGTTATATTGACAGAGCATCATTGTAGATACTGCTCTGGTCAGCATTTCAAACTTGTGCTGCCCTGCACCCAGGTACACAGGAAATTGCTCTTCCCTCTTTAAAGGCCTGGGAATTTTTGAAATTCTGCTTCCTGTTGCTTGGTGTGGAGAGCTCACATTGCATCTTCCAGCCTGACTTTGGTCGTTCTATGCAGCAAATGCTCTCCTGCTTGGAACATACTGGAGCTTTTGGATCTGTTGAAAGTATGGGGAGAGCAGCTGTGCAGTACAAGATCTATGCCAGCCATAGGAACTTTGACATTTATGGTCATATTTCTTGTGACGTGTTGAATGGCTATGAGCAGGACACACATCAGTGCCGTGCGAAAGTAAAGGAGCTGAGGCAGGCATATCGAAAGGCAGGGGAGTCAAACCATCATTCTGATTCCGCACTTAAGGCCTGCTGCTTCTATAAGGAGCTGGAAGTCATCCTTGGTCCAACCTCCACTGCCAAGAGCCTGGTGGATATTTTGGCAGGTCTGGGGACCCTGGACAGTGCATTCAAGCCCTGGAATGAAACCATGGATGAGGAGTTAGAGCTGAAGGACCAGATGAGACAGGCAACAGGACTGTTTGGTGCTGTGGGGGAGCCAGGACCTCTTCTTGATCCTGCAGGGTTTGAGCCAGTTCCAGCACTCCACCTTTGGCACTCAAGATGCAGGAGAAGGGAGCTCTTGGTAAGTGATCTTTTTGAGTTGACCCTGCTTGATAATATGAGGTAGAGCTGTCTTTTGCTTTGTTATTGTGTACAGGTGGGCAAAGGGATAGAAATGTACAAGACTGGTTGTGTTTGCATGCTTTTACATTTCCCTGTGCAGCTAAGCAGTGTGGTGGAAAAATATGTTAATTCCCACTGAGATTTTCTGGAACCCTCCAGAGAGATTTCTAGACTTTCCTGGAGGTACTTACCAATCCTCTGCTGAAGGTTCCTTGGCAGAGTCACTTTGTTCCTGTCCTCATTGTAGGAAGTTTTCCTGCACCAATCTGCAATCACTTGTGTGTTAATCAAAGCAGCACACGGGTAAGCAGTGTGTAGACCTGCTCTGAAGCTGCTTGTTTGCAGGAGATGCACTCTTGTGTCCTTGCTTACCCTCAGGAGGGAGGTGGGCTTCTGTGATCCCTGTGTGAATTGGTGGCAGAATTTACAATTTTGCTACAGGTTGCCTGCAGTGATCTCCTTAGAAAACCACCAAGACCCTTTTTTCTGTGAGCGCACCCTGCCCCTGGCCCAAGCTCACCATGTCGGGGCATTCACCAAACTGTGTTCTTGCCAGGGGATCATGAAAAAGAGGTATATTTTACTATAATGATTTGATGCTGTGAGTGGACTAACACTTCTGTTTCTTGTTTCTTGTGCTTCTGCAGATACGGCCTTCACAGAAACCTCCTACACACTGATGGAGTGCCTCCATCTGATAAGGAAGTAAACAAGGAGGATGTGTTTCAAGAGGTGCTCCACTCCTTTGAGGCTGAGAAACCAAGAATGCAAGGCATTGAGAGATATTTTAAATGAAAATCATAAAAATGGACAGGTAGAACAGAAAGGTGAGCCAGGAGTGAATTTTAATGGGTCAGCGGCTGATGATGAAAGTGGTGGAGGACCAAACAGAGATGTATAAGTTCTTCAACCTGCCACAGGCAGAATTCATGCATGCTGGCTATTCCTGCAGCCAGTATAGAACTACTTGCCATGCCTTCTCTAAGTTCTTCCTACGCATTCCTTCCAGCTTCCTGGCTCATTTCACTTCACCGCTTGGGACAACTTCCAGAATGATAGCTGAACTTGCATACAGCTATGAAAAACTTCTCTTTTTATCTTTCTTCCCACCAAGTTTTTTGTGTGTTGTCAATTGGTATTTAATTAAAAAAACAAAACAAAACAAACAAAAAAAAACTTTGAAGGATATTCAACCTTTATTTGTCTCCTACACACAACAGTTGCTGTTGAAATTTGCATGCAGTGGCAGTTGGGTCATTTCCAGAGTACGTGGTTAGGAATCATCCAGACTTTCATGCAAGATGGTAAATTATCAAACCATGAAACAATGCTGTACAGAAAGACATATTACTTGTGCTCATTGTCAAAATGGTGCCTCAAGGCCTTCCTGATTGGAATAGTCTCCCTGTTGTGCTCCCCTAAGAGTCCTGATACCTGATGGTTCAAAATCAGTTGCCAGGCAGTTTGCCTCTGTGCCACCCTGGGAGAAAATTTTCACTCTGATCTTCGCAAATATTATGGAGCACACAACAGGCTGCTATGCCCATGGAAATATTTTCCTCACTAATATCTAACTGCTGTAAAGGTAGCACCAGATTCTGCAGTCATTTGGCACTGTTGTTGAAGAACTTCTTGGTGCTGTTCAGGTTGCCAGTGTATGACTTCCTGAGCCATGGGAGTAAGGAATACATTTGGTCTCCCAGAATCACTGTGGGCAAATTTCAACATCCCCCAGTGGACTCTTTGCTCTGGAAATGGAGTCCCTACTTGCAGCTTTCTGTACAGGCCAGTTTTATGGAAGATGCATGAGTCATGCACATTCGCTAACCACTCTGCCTTTGATGTCAGTGAAATGTGCTGTGTGATTCACAAGTGCCTCCAGTGCTATAGAGAAGTACCCCTTTCTCTTGATGGACTCTATTGCAGAATGGTTTGGGGCCAAAATTGGAATATATGTGCCTTTGATCACCCTGCCACAGTTAGGGAATCCCATTGCTGCAAAGATATCCATTATTTCACACACATTTCCAAGAGTCACAGTCCTTCATAGCGGAATGTGATTAACGGCCCTGAACGCTTGAATTAATGAAGCCCCATGGTGGATGTCCTGACTCCAAACCGATTCACAATCAACTGGTAGTAGTATGGAGTTGCCACCTTCCACATAGCAATTGTCATGCACTTCTCTACTGATAGGACTGTTTACATTTTAGTATCCTTGTGCTGTGCTGCAGTGTTGGGGTGAGCACCGCACATTATTCCAGGAAGGTGGCTTTCCCCATCTGAAAATTCTGCAGCCACCGCTCTTCATCCTACACCTGCATAACGATGCTATCCCACCACGCAGTACTTGTTTTCAGTGCCCAAAAGTGAGGGTTCACCATGTGCAGATGCTCCAGTATTTATTTCCATGGCATAGAGCAGGTCAGACATCCCTCATTCCTGTTTAGATTGGTAGTTTGATATAATGTGTGACAATTCACAATGTATTCATAACAGTGGAGAGCAGTGCAGGATCTCTCCTCTCAGACAGAGATGGTGGGTGCATAGTAAGCAAGAAGCTTTGAAAAAAACACGTTTGGACACCTGTGGGACCGAAAAAACTACATTGTGGGACAATAGCCTGCGTTCATTATGCATTGGGATCCGCTACACCTTTCCACAGCTCCTAACTGCAGAAGGTGGGGAGTTGCACAGTAGAATGGCCACCACAGTGCACTCATGAAGTGTGGACGCGCTCTGTTGACAGGAGCGTTGTGTGAACGTACATGAGTGATGTAATTGTTGCACTTTTTGAGCATTGGTGTAGCTTATGTTGACAAAATTCTCTAATATAGAGAAGAGCATAGTCTGTAAGGGTACATCTACACTGGAGCCTTAGGTCAACTTAAGGAAGCTTAAATTAAGCACTTCCATAAGTCGATTTAGTAACACCAACTCTTAAGGTCAACTTAAAGCTTAAGTTGACATTATTATGTCGACTTAAGCCAGTGGAGACAGGGAATAGCCCTTAAATCAACTTAAATGGCCTCCAGGCCCCCTTCCTGAGGTCCTGACCACCAGGAAAGGTCGACCTAGCACCTGCCAGTGTGGAAGCAAGTAGTCATCAGGAGTTTCCAGTGTGGGTGCTCTAAGTTGACTTAAAGTTGACCTTGTTAAGTTGACTTAACAGAGCCTCCAGTGTAAACATACCGTAAGAGATGATAGGTAGAGCCAGATTCGTCCATGAATGGCCTTAAAAGTTAAGGCAAGTAGTTTGATGTGGTAGGAAAAGAGGGAGCCTTTGAAAGGATGCAAAGAGAAGGGCAGTGCGCTCAAAGCAGTGAGCCAGGAAGATGATTTTTGCAATATACTTTTGTATAGATTTAAGAGGCAAGATTGCATTTGTCAAGGCCAAAGAGGAGGAGGAAGAGGTTGCATTAGCTGAGAAACAAAATGATTAGGCCTAGAAATGAGTTCTAGCTGAGTGGACGGAGAGGAAAGGCTGAATTTTGGTGAGGTTGCGCAGAAGAAACTGGCAAGACAGACCTTTATGTGCAGGTCTGGAAAGGGTCTTAGAGTATGTTTTCAGTGAGGGTGACAAATTCTCCCCCATCTGATTCAATCTATTTGGATTAATTGAATGGCAGTGAAGACCTGCTCAGTCGATCCAGACGTCTAGTCAGTTAAACCACCTCCTCAAAAGGCATAGTGCTGCTATGAAAGAAATGCATTTCCTGTTGGTACAGTGCGGTGGAGACAGTACACTAAGGGGAAGTTAGGAAATTGATGGGAGTTATGCAAGCTACTCTGCATAACTTGTGTAACTCACATCAGTTACTGCTGAATTTCCCAGTAAGTGTTTACTAAGCCTTAGTTGAGGATGACATCCATGTTATGGGGCAGAGTGATGTGAGGATGTGGTGGTGCTGGTGCTGTTGCCTGTATAAGGAGAGATGGTTTGGGGAGAAGGATCAAGTATTTGGTTTCAACATTCTTGATCTTGTATTAGCAGCTAGATACTGATGAAACCTGTTAGAATAATAGGTGAAGTAAGACTTTTGTGAAGTCGTTTTATACAACAGAATTTTGTTAATTTGCCTATACTGTAATTAGCACAAGACTATTACCACTTCAATGTAAAGATTTAGCAGCCAAGTCCTGTACGAAGATCTCTGTACTAAGGTGATGGTAGTTGTGACTCTGTAGATGAGTTGTGTTCTAACTTCTAAACCCTGTTTTCAACATTGATCTAAGTTTTGACTGGAGCAACTGATTTTTATTTATTTACTTTGCAAATGGAAATGTGTAACATATGATCTGAAAAAATCTTTTTCAGTGACTTTGAAAAATGTTTGATTAAAAATGTTAATACATGCTACTTAATTCAAAATTATTTGAGTAATTTAGTTTTTACTTATTTTGACCCATATTTGCCACAGTAGGTTTTCCAAACTCCCGGATTTTATATATGTAGAGAGTTTTTCAGATGCAGAGTGTTTGTCAAGAAATAATTATTTTAGGAATCTTTGTCATTAGTTGGACTGCAGTCTGTCAGGTTATCTCAGCATTTAATGCTATAATACATCAGTTTGAGAAAAGCGCTGTTCAGTTCTATAGTTTTTCTTTTGTAGCTTAGCTGTGTATCTTTGGCTTATCCCCTGGCCTCTACTTGATGCCTTATTCATATCCTGGTTTCCCTGTTGTGTTTGGGCTGTTCACATTTGTAAATGTTAATTTTGAGTGTTTACATTATAACATGGATTTTTCAAATATATATAAATATAATCATGGAATCATAGAGTTGGAAGGAACCTCATGAGGTCATCTAGTCCAGCCCTCTGCTAAAAGCAGGCTTTACTTCCACTAAATTATCCCAGGCAGGGTTTTGTCTAACTGGGCCTTAAATGTTTCCAAGGATGGAGATTCCACCACCTCCCTAGGTAACCCATTCTAATGCTTCACCATCCTCCTAGTGAGAGAGTTTTTCCTCATGTCCAACCTCAACTGCTTCAGCTGCAACTAGAAATCATTGCTCCTTATTCTGTCCTCTGATTCTACTGAGAACAGCCTATCTCCCTCCTCTTTGGAGGACCGTGTCCTAATAAACCTCTTTAAGGACAGCCCAGATAAATCCATCACTGAGTGATTGGGGAGATTGAATCAATCTCCTATTGGATTTTGAATGTTGCCATTTCTGATGTCAGATTTGTGTCCATTTATTCTTTTGTGCAGAGACAGCCCCTTTTGTCCGATGTATAAAGGTGAGGTTGTTGGCACTTGCTGGCATATCTCACATTGGTGGATGAGCGAGTGAATGAGCCCCTGATGGAGTAGCTGGTTTGGTTAGATCCTATGATGGTGTAATTTCTCTAGATATGTGGTCTGAGTTGGCATCAGGGTTTATTGGAGGGATATGGTTTTGTTTCACAGGCAGAGTTGTTAGGATCCTTATTAGTGTGAATGACAGGCTTCTGAAAGTTATGCTAACAAATATATTGCGGTACATTTACCGATAGATTGTGAAACACCAAAATTATTAAAACTATACTACCCATATCAAAATAAATTAACAAAACGTTTAGTGAAATAGTAGCTTGGTCTTTTTATAATTCGCTCGCTTACTGAGCTATGTGAATTAGTGAGTAATATGGAATGGAGGCCCCCCGGTCATTACCCAAGGCAAGCAGGTTTCTACCTGTATTTCTATAACTGTCTCCTGAGCTGCTGAAATCTAACAATGTGCTTTGGAGTTTTTACTGCGTGGTTACTGGTGAGATGGCAGAAGACATCATCATTCATACTGTGGTACAGCCATTGCTTAATTCATCAGCTGATGTAATAAAGAGTCAGTTTTGGTATTTACTGCAGTGATAACTCTGGAAAGAAGTTTCTAAGAGTACTATGGCTTTCCTGAAAAACAAATTAAAACTGAATAGAGTAGAAATATAATTTTAAATGTCAGACTATCAGTTTATAAAAGGACAGTAAGCATGTGGAGTACATGCAGACTGGAACATGAGTCGTTTTTTAACGCAGTTGTGTAGCACTTTGACGTTGCCGCTCCTAAAGAACTTCTGGAGATGTTCCTCCAATTCTGAGCCATGCTGGATTCACTGAGTTATTTGGTTTAAAAAAAAAACAACCTGCAGTGGTGTAGCATAAATGGTGCATTATATATTAGTGTGTAGTGTCCACTCTTTTGGGAACTCCTTTATAATCAATGACTTGTGCTTTAATACGTAAGTATGATAAAATGACTAAAGGGCAGGCTTAGCTCAGTTCAAAATAGTCTGGCTTTTTGCATATTTATTTCTAGTTTAGCAAACAAACAAGGAATCCTGTGGCACTTTTAAAGACTAACAAATTTGTTTATCTCTTGAGGTTTCATGGAAGAAAATCCCTCTTTGTCGCACACTTTGAAGAACAAAGTGGGATTTTCTCCCACAAAAGCTCATGTGATAAATAAATGTGTTACTCTTTAAAGGTGTCACAGGACTCCTTGTTTGTTATTTCAAAATGTATTTTTAAAAAATCCACACTTATTGCAAGCCCAATCCCACACAGTATGCAGCTGCTACTATGCAATGTGATTCTTCCTATCAAGATTCTAGTTTTTGTTGTTTGGGATGGGTTGGATGAATGGACTCTAAAAGTAGATAGAAAGCGAGCTAGATCATCGGGCTCGACAGGTAGTGATCAGTGGCTAGATGTCTGGTGGGCAGCCAGGGTCAAGCAGAGTCCTCCAGGAGTAGGTCCTGGGGCCAGTTTTGTCCAGCATGTTCATTAATGATCTGGAGGATGGGGTTGATTGCATCCTCAGCAAGTTTGTGGATGACACTATGCTGGGGGGAGTGGTAGATATGCTGGAGGGCAGGGTTAGGAAACAGTGTGAGCTAGACAAGTTGGAGGATTGGGCCAAAAGAAATCTGATTAAGTTCAACAAGGACAAGTACTGAGTCCTGCACTTCGGACAGAAGAATTCCATAACACTGTTACAAGCTGAGGACCAACTAACTAGGCATCAGTTAGGTAGAAATGAACCGGGGGTACAGTAGTCAAGAAGCAGGAAATGAACCAACAGTGTGTGTGTGTTACTATGAAGGCTAAGGGAATTTGGGCTGCAACAGTAGGAGCATTGCCAGCTGATAGAAGGAAGTAGGATTGCTGTCTATTTGGCACTGGCAAGGCCACATTTGGAGTATTGTGTCCAGTTTTATTCCCTTCTGGCCACAGGAGGGATTTGGACAGATTGAAGAGAGTCCAGTGGAGGGCAACAGAAATATTCATTGGCTGGAGCATATGACTTAAGAGGAGAGATTGAAGGAAGTGGGCTTGTTTAGTCTGCAAAACAGAAGAGTGAGGGGGGATTTGAAAGCAGACTTCAGGTACCTGAAGGGAGTTCCACGGAGATGCTAGGCTGGTCTTAGTGGTGGCAAATGACAGAACAAGGAGCAATGGTCTCAAGTTGCAGTGTTGATGGCCTAGGTTCAATATTACAAAAATGTTTTTCACTGGGAAAGTGGTGAAGCACTGGAATGGTTTATCTAGAGAGGGAGTGGAATCTCAGTCTTTAGAGGTTTTTAAGACCTGGCTTGACAAAAGTCCTGGTTGGGGTGATTTAAGTGGGGTTGGCCTGCTTTAAGTAGGGGTGGACTAGGTCCTTTCCACCCCAAATTGTTTATGAATCTGTGACACTGTTCATTTTCCTCTTATTTTTGTCTAACTGCATTGTCAGAGTGAGCCATCTTCTTGCTGCCTTGGACATATCTTCCTCCATAAGCCATTTACGCTACTAAAGATCCATATGTGGCATTCCCATCCATGGTCAAGCTTCAAGCCTCTTATTATGCAAATATTTAGGGTTGATTTGTACTACAAAGTTAGGCTGGCTTAACTACATCACTCATCACTTTACGCACTATGCAATATAATTAAGTGACCTAAATTCAAGTGTAGATACCACTGGGTTGCTGGAAAAATACTTCATTGACCCTAACTGCTTCTCCTTCTCAGAAAGATGGATTTACTATGGTGATGGAAGAACTCTTCCACTACTGTTGCAAGGATCTACAGCAGGGGTTCCCAACCTTTTTAAGGCTGGGGACCCCTTTTTAAGTTCAAAAAAGTTTTGGGGACCCCCTGAATGCCGCCACTCTGAAGCAGTGTACTGTGGGCAGAATCTGGCCTGCACCGCTCTCCTGCCAGGGAGCGGAGCAGAGTCCCCCCCAGGCAGGGAGCCATTGGCTGTGGCAGCCCCCGCTCTCTGACAGGGGAATGGGGCTGCAGGGGCTCCTGGGCAGGGGCAGTGAGCCATAGCTGTGCGCGGCGGCAGCAGCCGCAGCACCATTCTCCTGCCAGAAGTGGGGGCTGCCGTGACCATGGCTCCCTGCCTGGGGGAGGGCCGGGGGGGGCTTGCTGCCCAGTAGGGGAATGGGGCCACAGGCATCTCCTGGGCAGGGAGCCCCTAGCAGCAGCAGCCGCCCCTACTCCTGGCAGGAGAATTGGTTGGTGGCTGCAGTGCATGACTATAGCTTGTTGCCCCTGCCTGGGAGCTGGCTGTGGCTCCATTCCCCTGGCAGGAGTGGGGGCTGCCATGGCCATGGTTCCCAGCCAGCCCTTGCAGGAGAGGGAAGCCACGCTGTTGCTGACATTAGCAGCTGGCAAGTGGAGGCAGCAGCCAGCTCTCTGTGGCCCCACCCCTGCTGGGATCCAGCCCCAGTGGGAGCATCGGGACCACAGCTGGGTTCTGGACCCAGGGAGAGCAGTACTGTGGACCCCCTGGAAGAGGTCCAGGGTCCGTGGACCCCAGGTTGGGAGCCACTGGTCTACAGGAATGCAGTTGCTGTACTGCAGCAGAGCCACTGCAGTGTTTTTAGTGCAGCCAGACTCTTTAATAGTATGCAAGAATTTACTCACAGGAGTAGATGTATGGAAATCAGTGATGGTGCTCATATGAGTAAAGTTGCATATGTGCATAAGTGTTTGTGACATTGGAGTCTAAGGCTATGTCTCCTGGAAAAAAAAGGTCTTTTTTCTCAGCAGAGTAACTGAAACATGTTTATGCTGCTGTAAAATCCTAATGTAGACGAGGGATGGTAGTTTTTAACCACAAGACAGCTTGGTGAAATCAACACTATACTCTGTCCAGGACTGAGCTTGTTAGCTACCATAGTGAAACTGTAGTGCCATGTTCTTCTGCTAGGAACTTACCACAGCATCACAAATGGGTGGGAGTTACCCATTGAAAAAACAGACCTTTTTTGGGAAGTGAAGTCATGGCCTAAGAGAACTGCCTCTGCAGTGATCCTCCTTCCAGCAAAGCCAGAGTTTGAACTTTGTTTGAAGCCACTTCTGTCTGGAAGGTCAAGCTAATGTAAAATGAGATTCGTTTATTAAACAGTGTTTCTCTGCACTGGCTTGCTAGTTGACTTTTGCTCTGTGATCTGCACTGGCTCCTAGTCGACCTCTGAGTGAAATGCTGGTTGCTGTTTTGGGTCCTTATTGACTGGAACAAAGGCTGCTTTCCCTATGTGAAACCCATGGCAGATGTGGTCATCCATGATGCTCAGATTTCAGACCCAGGGGTTAAAGTATAATTTGGTGGGTGCTGGAACCACCCTAAATGTCCAGGCCCCTTTTCATACACCCCAGCTACTGCCCCCCACCCCACCTACAGCCCCACAAAGGCATGCCCCCCACCCCAGCTACTGCCCCCAAAACGCGTACCCCCATTAGACCACTCTGTCCCCATGCTTTCCTCAGCCCCAGTCCCCACCCCCATCTCCCTCATCTTTGCTTCACCCCCAACAGCCCCCCAAACCCCTCCACACCTCCCAAGTCCACCTTCCCTGAGTCCCTTCAATGCCTTCCCTAACCCCCCCACCCTGCTGGCAGCTTCTGCTCCCCTAAAACACCCCAAGCTCCCCCACTGGCTTCTCCTGCTCCCGAGACAGCCCAAGTCCCCTGCAGGCTTCTCTTGCTCCCCCAAGACACTCCAAGTCCCCTTGCTGGCTTCTGCTCCCCTGAGACAGCCCAGGCCCCTCCCTAACCTGCCAATCCTGTTGCTGTCCCTGCCCCCATGGTCCCCTTACCTCCCCCCACCTGGCACCAGCTTCCCTCTCCCCTATGCCCTTTCCCTGCTGAGCCGGCTTGTCTGTTCCCCCCCGCCCCCCGGCACCCCCTTATCTGGCTGCCATGTGGAGCAGCCCTGGCACAGGCTGAGGCTCTGGCCCTGAGTCTGTTCAGACTGAGCATGCGCAGAGGCTCTGAGCATGCTCATTCAGAACAAGCTCAGGGCAGGAGTTTTAAAAACTCCCAGGCCCAGCCTAGGGCAGTTTCCTGCTGGCCGGGAGACTGTGTCTTTCGGCTGCAGCTGCCTAATGGGCGTGGACCCTTGAGCTGACGCCGGGGGAACACACCCCAGAGACCTGCATTCTGGTGCATTTCTCTAGTTTTAGGGGGCCCTGGAACACTGTTCTGGGGCATTCTGGCTTACTTTAACCCCTGTTTAAACCCTCTCGTCAAAATGCAAATGTCCTGGTAGCACATACGCTATGTTGGAAACTACACTGAGGGCTGTATTAATTGTTAGGAAAGTTTTGTTGTTCAGGAAATTTTTTTCATAAACTTAAAAATTAGATGAGTGTAGTTTACTTTTAAATGTATGGAATTTAGATAGGAGAAAATAGAAACAAATTTAAATGGATAAAATTAATATTCACTTCCCCTATATTCATTTCAGCTGCTTCTCTTTTTGCTGGTGTCCTCCAAGTTCCCACACTCTTTCCTTCCCTTTAAACTTTGCTTTTTAAGTATCTCCCTTTTTGTTTCTTCTTCCCACCAAACCACTCCCTGGAATACCCATGTTGCCAACTCAGAATATTTGATATTTGTCTTAGAACCACTCCTCCTGATGCACTGTGATTTGCTTGAGGATCTCAGCTTTCCTTTAGGGGGGGAAAAAAAAAAAAAGAATCTAGTTCTTATGGTTGAGAACTTGAAAACAGGAATTCTAGGAGCTGAAAGAACCAGAATGCAGATAAATAGTATGCAACATTTGTTGTTTTTTAAATGTAATGATTTTTAAGACAGTTCTGTAATTTTTTGTGGTCTGACTTATGATATTTGAATGCTTGGGGTTGGCAATACTGAATAGCGCTGTCCCAATTCTGCTTTCTCACAGTGTTTTCTAGCAGCTGCAGAATGAAACTGACATAATCCTCATCCATTCTGCTTTCATCTTGCTAGGGAAACACTGTGCTAGAGTTAATGCTTCTCTAGCCTGTAGGGCATAAGCGTGGGTGAGGGAGCAGCATAGCTCCTCAGGAACTGCTGTGGTGCCTTGTGGGGGTGGGATAGCAAAACTAGAAAGCACCCAAGGTTCCAGCTTTCAAAGCTACAACTCCAGAATCTGTGTGGGTACGATCTGGCTTCCCAGTTTAGTATTCCAATGAATTTCTAGGCCTCAACCATTAACCTGTGCAAAGATAGACATTTATTGTTGAGAAGAGAATGGGGAGGAAACTGAGAAGGATT
The DNA here is from genome assembly GCA_007922195.1 of Podocnemis expansa. Lineage (NCBI taxonomy): Eukaryota > Metazoa > Chordata > Testudines > Podocnemididae > Podocnemis > Podocnemis expansa. The sequence goes on from ML681964.1 coordinate 64,599,450, forward strand.
TTAACTTGCAGGGTTTTCAGCAGTCTTTCTCTACCTGGGTTTCAAAGGGAAGCTGTAGAAGGAGATCACTGAGCAGAAAAACTGTAGAAAAGAAATTCAGAAATCAATGATCTGTAAGCAAGGTTCTCTTCAGATAGAATATATTTCTAAAATCTTCCATGTAACCTTAAGTGTCAGACACTTGCTCTGGTCTGGTGTATGAGCTGGGAGGAGAGTTCAGTGCCTCTGAACAGTGGGAAACCACAGTGGTTCTTCTCCCTGGCACTCTCTTATAGTGCAAGGACTTCCGGCAGCGAGTACAGCTTGAGTAAAGATACTGTGAAAGTGAGGAGGAGGACAAGAAGGAGGCAGGACCTCTGGGATCTGGTTTCGGGTGGTGTGACTTCGCACTGTTTCCATTGTGGACCTGAGCCATAATCTTATAACGTGGCCCTAAGCTATTGTGCAGGCCAAATCATTTTCATCTATTGTAAAGGGGCTCATTTTAGTTGGGACACAAGTTTTGAGACACATTATCAGGGCATCAGTTCACATAGATGAATTGAACAATTATGTCTATTAAAATGTGCTCTTGCCTATGTTGTTAGTTGTCCTTGAGATTATTAGATTTGGTGTAGTAATTTAAATACTCTATATCCACATAAGGATTAGGACACACTTAGTGGTAGTCGTGTTAGTCTGTGTACATCAAAAACACCAAGAGTCCTGTGGCACCTTACAGACTAACATTTCTTTGGGCATAAGCTCCTGTGGCCTCCAACCCATTGCATTGGCGCTCTCACAGCAGAATTGTCTACCTATGCGGACTCTCTCCGCAGGCCCTACGCCACCAGCACTCCTACCTATCTCTGTGACGTTAGCAGTTTCCTGAAAAAACTACAATCTGATGTTGCTCTCTCAGAAAACACCCTCCTAACCACCATGGATTTAGAAAATTTCAAAAGGGATAGCCGTGTTAGTCTAGTCCAGTAAAAAAACAACAAGGAGTTGTGTGGCACTTTAAGACTAACAGTTAGTCTTAAAGTGCCACACAACTCCTTGTTGTTTTCATGGATTTAGAACCCTTCTACACTAACTTTCCTCATTACAGAGATGGACTGCAAGCCATCAGGAACAGTTGCCTGGATGGTGACATGGCACACCTGGTAACTGAACTTTGTGACTTTGTCCTGACACACAACTACTTCAGATTTGGGGATTATCTATACCTTCAGGTCAGTGGCACAGCTGTGGGTACCCGCATGGCTCCACAGGATGCCAACATCTTTATGGCCGACCTAGAACATCGCTTCCTTGAATATCTTTCACAATTGCCTCTCCATTACCCATGTTATATTGATTACATTTTCATCATCTGGACCCATGCGAAGGAGTCCAGTGAAGAATTCCACCGGGACATCAACATTTTCTACCTGACCATCAGCCTCAGCCTGGATCAGTCCACAGAAGAAATCCACTTTTTGGACACTACCATATGAATAAGGGATGGATGCATTAGCACCACCCTATACTGAAAACCATACGACTGCAATGCATACCTACATGCCTCCAACTTCCACCCAGGACACATTGCACGATCCATCATCTGCAGCCAAGCCTTAAGGTACAACTGGATTTGCTCTGGTCCCTCAGACAGAAGAAAACATCTAAAACAGAGGTTCCCAGCCTTTTACATGCTGGGGACCCCTTTTTAACAAAAATAATCTTTGTGGCCCCCCTGGCTGATTATGCAATCTGGACCGCACCACTCTGGCAGTACCACTGGGACATCCAACGAGCAGCGCTGCCACCACCATTGCCCGTGCCTCCGAGGAGCCAAGCTGCAGCAGCTATGGCCCCCTGTCCTTGCCCCTGCGGGGAGATGCCATGGCCCCATCCCCCTGCCAGGATCTGGCCATGGGAGGGGAAAGGCAGCCCTGGCGGGCTGTAGCTGGATTCCTGCCCCAGTAGGGAGAGGCTCCATACACCCCCTGCAGCATGTCCACAGACCCCTGGGGGTCCCTGGACCACAGGATGGGCACCACTGATCTAAAAGATCTCTATCAAGTATTCCTGAAACTACAGTACCCACCTGGGGAAGTGAACAAACAGATTGGTAGAGCCAGATGGGTTAGTGTTAGGTGGAGATAAAGCCTCTAACTTGACTACCCTGCCGCAAGATGAAGTATAACTTGCCTTATTTTGACTAGAGTTTTTGAAAGTCTTTGTCACTTTTATCAAGACAGCTAATGCAATCATTGAAAAATCACCCCTTTTTGTCAGTTGACACGAGTGTCTCAAGATGAAAATAGACTGTTTTGTGAATAGGCTGGATATGTCTGTGCTGCTGGCTCCATGGGTATTGATATAATGGGATCGATTGAGCTCAAAGACCCACTCAGATCAGTTCTAGAAGTGCTCTCCAGTCACTGCGATTAATCCACCTGCCTGAAAGGAGTGAGGGTACACTGACCGAAGGGCATCTCCTATCAGTGTAGCTCGATGAAGATGCTGTAGTATGCCTACGTATGCATGTATTTATAAATGAACAATAGGATTCTTGATTGTTGTTGTTTGTAGTTGTCTGAGTTGGTTATTTGAGCAGGGTTCTTTAAATATGTGTTTCAATACTACATATACTTAGAGATAAAAATTTAATCAAAAACCATTTGCAGATTGTAAGTTATTGGGCCATTCCTCCATCTGCAGGAGATGGCCCAACACCCTACGCATTGTGGAGAATACGAGCAAGACCAGTCATTGCTGTACCAGCATTTGCATGCAGCCTGTCTAGAAGAGTATGTAGTTTGTCTCTGTTGAGGAGTACAGAGATGGTAACCTGGGTGTCAGCATGACAGCCAGCTTGGGTCTCGCCTATGCATAGGTGCCCAAAGGAATAGTCCATATTACGGTACTGTTGCTGAAGGTGCCCAAGACGTTTGCAAGTGAATCTGCACCTGAGTTTGTCAGGTTCCCTCTATGCTCCCCAGTCCCGCATGTGGTCTGAGGGTTCCTGTGGTGGGGCAGTTCTCTTCCCTTCATCACAACTAGCCAGTGGACTAGGAGGCTTCAAAGAGAGTTGTGATTGTCCTGCATTGCGTTGACCCTTGGCATGGTACAAGGTCAGGGATGGGGCAGCCTTAAGCATGGGTGGTCTTCCACTCACTAAGGGGGAGTTCTGGGCAATTGTCACAGTACTTGGGTTACAAGAGTTTCTGTAGCCAGGAAATCCTCCATAAGGCCCAGGGCTGCTTTCAAGGTGAGTGTCTGGTGGCACAGAATGCAGACCTTCCCTCAGGGTGGGAGGATGTGCATAAACACACTTGTTTAGCCAGTTTGATGGCTGAGCGCAGCTCGGGGTGGAGCTGTGTCTAGCAGGAGTCTTTTAATTCTTGGGCTATGACCTGAGGTCAGGCCCCTAGCAGATGTTTTTCTCCATGAAACAGGTACCAGAAGGTTTCAAGGGCATTCAAGATGACAGTCCTCACTAGTTTGTACTCATGGGCTTCCTCATTGGAGATACCCCTTTTATGCCACTTGGATGACTCCACCAGTAGGTGTGGGGGCTAGGAGGGTGGCCCCATTGCTCTGGGGCCCATCCAGCCACCGAGGAAACTTGTGTTTGAACATGATCAAGAGAGCCTTGGAGTTGTCTCCCTGGTCCACTTTTGTGAGGCGTAGTGTCATCACAGGGCTCATTGAGGTAGTCAGCACTCTGGGGTTGAAGTCAGGTGAGTGGGGGAGCAGAGTGGCTATCTGTTGGAAGCACTGATGCTGTTGGTCTTGGTGCTGGACCCCCAGTTGCTGGAGCAGCAGCTTCTGCTGAGCCCTCAGCCCACAACTTCATCATTTTGTCCAGCTCCATGCTGATGTTTGGGTTGTTAGCAGGCTAGGTCCATGGGCAAGCTCCCCTCTGGGTCAGGGAGTGTACATTGTCTGCATTCACCACCACGTATAGGATGTCAGGCTGCCTCTCTCTGTCTGCCTGAGGGAGGCCACATCCTCTTGCTACAATGCTCCTGTGGGCGCACACACTCAGAGGAGAATTAGCATTCTGATAGGGGGTCTGGGCCCTCCTAAAGTTCACAGGGTTTCCATGTACACTTAAAAAAAATCTCTTGTTGATAAGGCTTGTCAGAAATGGCTTCCCCTTATTGTTCTCTCTCAAATGGTATTAAGAGTTTAGCTGCTAGCATATTCTGGGTAATGATGTTTTCAATAGCATTGAAGAAACGGTGGTAGACATTTCGTTCCACTGGGGTTGTCGTCATGTGTTCATCCCGTCTACGCTAACAGTTAACCATTCAGCACCAGTTGAAGGGAGCATACTGTTGACAGCTACTGTCAGCAAGAGTCACTCCCCTATCGAAGATGTGGTCATAGGTATATCCTGTTTGTTTTGTCTCTTTCTCTTCTTTTGCTCCTTCCTTTTTCACTTGCTATTTAAACTCCCTCTTGCATTTATTCACCTCCCCCAGCTTTATTTCCCACATCTGGAGCATCCCTTTAATTAGCACTTGCATACTGTGCTTTTGCATGGAGGAGCTTCCCTGCAGCAGCACTACAGCAGTATAACACTGACCCTGCTCAAGGAGGTCTTTGTTACTTTCCCAGTGGTTCTGTGTGGGAGCGTTACTTTGCAGGACCTAGCTGATGGTTTACACTTAGTACCAAATACAAAGTTTGTGTTAGGGGTAGATAAGGAATACTCTGAACCTTGCAGTCTAGCACCAAATATAAAGCTTTGCAGGGTCTGGAAAACCCTGTGAAGTGTATTACTTAACCGCAGTGAGGTGTATGTGATACCTCATTGACTGCTTTGTTGGGCCTGCTTCATTTCATTTGAAATAATTAAACTTACTTCAATCTGACATGTTGTGTGCTTCTTCATTGACGTTTCTGTGTGGTATGGCAGAATTTGGTCCTTTTGTATTTAGAGAGCTATTGCTGTTACTGAGCGTGGATCTTGTTACTGTTTTAGATTCCGATTAATGATGTTCTCATTAGATGACTTTAAATGTAAAGGGCTTTAAATCACACTTATATTATTACATTAATATGCATATGTAGTTAATACATGAAATGCACTCCTCGACTTTTAAGGATAGTGTGGACCTGTGTTGAGTTCAAAATGTGATCTGTGTCAGGATGGTGAATTTCATTTGAATGAAAATGTCTTTTTATTCTGTTGATTAATCCATCTTTGGAGAAGAGGACATTCCTGGGCTGTTAGTTATAACTTTTTTGTCAGTTAACAGAGAAGTTGTGTTTACTGAGGAACAAAAGGCTTAGTAAAGCATGGTAGTCAAATGGCTATTAAATGGCAACCCATCTCTACACTTCAGTAAAATACCAAACCTTAAGAAGACAATTCTTTGACTCTCCTGTGCTGTTTCCTTCCCCTTCTTCTTTTTGTAGACTACAAATGTAGTGTTCAATGTTCAGTATAAATTTAAGTAAAACTCCAAGTAATAAATATGCTCTAGGAATTATTTTGGGGAAGTTCTACATCCTGAGTTAAACAGGAGGTCAGACTAGGTGATCACAATGGCTTCTTCTGATCTTGAATTACATAAACCTAAGAAGTCAAAGAACTGGAAAAGAGTGTGTCAGCAGAAGTTTTGGGAACAATTGGAGTCTTGATTGAATGACAGCTACTGGGTGCTTTTTAAATATATTGTCTTTATTGTAAACTGTGTCACCAAATTGTACCCATGTGTAAATTACAGTAACTGATTCTGTTGTAAACTTTCTATTTTTTCATTTTGATTGGTAGATTACGGTCTAAATTTTAGATGTGAAACAATTTTGGGGCAGAGCCCATATCTTCTGTGTATTCAGGGGAGCATATAATGCTCTTTCTGGGCTCTGTAAAATAACATTCCAGAATCTTAAGAGTTAAATAAGAATTACAAAGTTCAAATAAGACTAAAAGAAAAAAAGTTAAAATACTCTCAAGGAAAAGAGATACTTTCTAATGAGATTTGAAAATAGATTCAGGTTTTCTATTCCTTTTTTCTTCCCTCTGTCTTTTGCTGTTTGTCAAACTCTGCATTTTTCTTTTACTCCCATTGTCTTTCTATATGTCTCGTCTTCTCTTCTCTTTAAGGTTCAGTCTGGTAGCTGCTGAAGAAAAACAGTGTCACTTCTTTTCAGAAGAACTTTTATTCACAAAGGCTATTGAGTAATATTGACTAGCAGCTCAGTCCCTCATCCCTTATCACAAGTTGTCCTAGTGGGTTCATTGAGTAAGGGTCTTAGAATCAGGCCCTTGTGCTGAATGATCTAAATCAGGCAGCTAATCAACAACTGTTGTTAAAGTGCTTCTGTGCAGAATGTGAGTTTACTCTTATTACCCAGCTGTTGGTGTCTCTTATTTTGAAGATGTCACTTTGGTTTGGGTGGCAAGAGGAAGAGGGAATAGCAGACTAACCTGAAAGTATGGAGAAAAGAAAAGGAAAAGAAAAAAAAGAGGAGTCCTGTGGCACTTAGACTAACAGATTTATTTTTCACATGAGCTTTTGTGGAAGAAAATCTCACTTCATCAGATCTGAAAAAGTGGGATTTTCTCCCATGAAAGCTCATGCAAAAAATGAATCTGTTAAATCTGTCAGTCTTTAAAGTGCCACAGGACTGACTCCTCTTTTTTGCTGGACTAGACTAACACGTCTGCCCCTTTGGAACTTAACCTTAAGGTGGCCTACCAACATGTATGTTGTTAGATGTCAAGTAAAGTATAGAGACTTAAGTAAAAGCACTAGGAGCTATGGTTGTGTTCAACAGCAATACAGTGCAGATGGGATCAGTATTTCATAGAATCATAGAATCATAGAATCATAGGGTTGGAAGGGACCCCACGAGGTCATCTAGTCCAACCCCCTGCCAAAAAAAGCAGGACCACTCCCATTAGATCATCCCAGTCAGTGTTTTGTCCAGCTGGGACTTGAACACCTCCAGAGATGGAGATTCCACCACCTCCCTAGGCAGCTTATTCCAATGCTTCACCACTCGCCTAGTAAGGAAGTTTTTCCTAATATCCAGCCTGGACCGCCCCAGCTGTAACTTGAAACCATTGCTTCTCGTTCTGCCCTCTGTTACCACCGAGAACAGTCGAGCTCCCTCCTCCTTGGAGCAACCCTTCAAGTAGTTGAAGGTTGCTATCAAATCCCCCCTCAGTCTTCTCTTCTGCAGGCTAAATAAGCCTAGTTCCTTCAGTCTTTCTTCATAGGGCTTGTGCTCCAGCCCTTTGATCATTTTGGTTGCCCTCCTCTGGACTCTCTCTAATTTGTCCATGTCCTTTTTGTAGTGGGGAGCCCAAAACTGGACACAGTATTCCAGATGTGGCCTCACTAGTGCAGAATAGAGGGGAATGATCACATCCCTCGATCTGCTGGTAACACTTCTTCTGATGCAGCCCAGTATGCCATTGGCCTTTTTGGCAGCAAGAGCACACTGCTGACTCATATCCAGCTTCCCATCCACCATGACTCCCAGGTCCTTTTCTCCAGTGCTGCTATTTAGCTGATCACTCCCCAGCCTGTAGCAGTACATGGGGTTTTTTCGTCCCAAGTGCAGGATTTTACACTTATCCTTGTTGAACCTCATGAGATTCCTCTTGGCCCACTGCTCCAGTTTGTCTAGGTCTCCCTGAATCCTGTCTCTGCCCTCTAGGGTGTCTACCGTTCCCCCCAGTTTGGTATCATCTGCAAACTTACTAAGTGTGCAATCTATCCCATCATCCAGATCATTAATGAAAACATTGAACAGAACTGGCCCCAGGACCGACCCCTGGGGTACACCACTTGCCAAATGGTGAAGGGAAGCCAATTTTCAGTTTCAAATTTATATAAAAAGAGCTTTTAAAAAGAAAAGATAGTATAAATAGAAATTTCATTGTAATATGTAACATTAATTGCTTAACTCATAAATGCATGCAAAAGTTTACGAGACACATGGTTTATAGCTTGAAAAATTTACGTTAATAGGTGTGGAAAAAAAAAAGGCCTGATTTTAGTAAGACTATATGTAATTGCAAGCAAGGTTTTCAGAACGAGGCTACAGGAGACAATAACTTAACAGAATACTAGTTTTAAAGCCCCACAAGCTCAAATCTAGTCAATTGAAGGGAAAAAGTAGTTTGTTAGTTTATCTTCCCGTTTTTGTTGACTTGCAATTATGCTTTCCTATTTCTTTTCTCTCACTTGTTGCTTTATGGAAGATCGATTACAAACTTAGGGGAAATGGTCTGTACCCAAAATGCTGTCAGATACACAAAGTAAATAAATTAGGGGAGGGGAAGGTAAGAAGGGAAGACATATTTTCCTCTTTCTATTCCAGTAATTTTGGGATGTCAGTTGTAACAGAAGGCAAAATATTTTCAGATGGAAGTGTGATGTTTAAGTGTGATGTTCCGATGCATTTACTCTAGGCAACTTGCCTTCACTGTTTACTTGGTCACCGTCTGTTGCAATTAGAGTGAGATTGGCTGAATAAAGGACTGTGTAACTGGGTATTAGGGTAATGCCTATATCTGGTAACAAATTTGACCCCAGCACCTGTGCAAGAACCCCTCCTAAATCAGTGGGATACTGTGTGGACACAGGGGTGGTCTGTGTTGGGGATATCTCTTCTCATAAGCGTATAATGCTTATTATTATTTGTGGTTATAAAAATGTCTTGTGAGTAGAAACTTGTTACCTACTGGTAGGTTCCAAGCTCCCATCCACTTTGCTTTTTCTTCATACTTACAAAATCCAAAAATAAAAGGAAGTTTTTAGAGATTTAATAGAAATTTCACTTTCCTCCCTCAGAGAGACTTGCATTGCTCTCATAGTATTATTTTTAAAATAAAAAATGTGCAGGTGATTAATTCTGAAGGAGGACAAATTGCTTTGACATTATTTCTAAAAATATATTTAAAAATTTAAGTAGTTTCTTTTAGGCACTGATCTGCTGTATTTATCTGCCATTTTCCAATTTCAGAAGCTATTGAAGTACTTAGCACCAGCGTCTGTGTTCAGGTGCAGAAATGAAGCCTAGATTTCTGACTAAGGGCTTGTCTATAGCAGAATGTTGCTCTGGTTCAATTTAAGGTATAATTTTAAATTGAATTAGTTAAACCAGTGTGAATCCTGCATGTTTTTAATCACTAGCTACACTGAGTTAGTTTAACTGGAATGAAAAGCCCTCCAAGTTCCCTGGCTTGGTCTAAACTTAAAAGTTGTGTTAGCATAGCTATTTTAGTTATAGGTGTGAAAAAAAATCTTTGCTGACAAAACAAACCCCTGTGCAGATGCAGCTGTGTTGACAGAAAGATGCTGCTTTTGACAGAAAAATTCCTTTTCTTGGTGTAGGGCTGCATCTTCAGAAGGGACCATCCTGGCATAGGCTGTGCAATGCAATGTAGCCCTTATGTACGCTAGGTTGTTTTTTTTTAATTTAAGGCCTTGTCTACACAGGGAAATTGATTGGAACAGATATGGGGGGGGGACGGGACGACACACTTTTTGAATACTCTGGAATAGCTTCCTGTGCAGGCACTATTCATGGATGAAAGTAACTGCACTTTGGATTTGTTTCTGCTTTTTATTCTGTGAGAAGGTGAATTTTACTCAAGAACAGTGTGTCCACATGATGGATTAAGCTAAGGTGTAAAATGGTACTTATTCGGGGGATATTTTTGGTATACCAAGATAACTATTCTGGAGTAACTACTTCAGTAAATTTCCAAGTGCACAGAAGCCAACCAGCTTCGCAAGTCCTGTGTGTAGAAATGGTTTTAGGCCTAAAAATTACTTTGTACTGAATTAACTAAGAAAGAGTCCTTACCAGTGTAAGTTAGTTTGATATCATTAAATCTTAAACCCATTTAAAAGTTTCCGCAGCTCAAGTTTTCACCAATTTAAAATCAGTTTCTAAAGTGATCCAGTTAAATCCTTAAATCTTTGGTATATGGATGAGCCTCAAAGGTTGAATTTTTTCTTCTTTCTGAGGAGTGACCATCTGGAGTAATCCCATTGATTTTATTGGCATTAACCTGGATTGCCGGGTGTGTAACTGAGAACAGAAGTGAACCTAGAGTTTCAGTCTAGTCAGAATAAAATTCCCTGGTCCTCTTGAATTTGCCGGCTACCTCTCAGTGTTGCTTTGCTGTCAGGATTTTAATCTGTACGGATTGGAAATAGAGGACCTGTGATTTTTGAGCCAAGTGCCAGACCCCTCAAAAGTCGGAGAGAGGGAGAGCCAGACACGTCCCAATGGACACCTGCCCTGCTCCTTTCATTAAGGACCCCCCAGGCCCTTCGTGTTTCAGCTGCTCGCCTTCAGGAGGAGATGGGCACAAATGGAATAAGAACCGCAGCTTGCTTTTTCTGTCTGTCTGGGCCAGGCACTCTGGCCGGAGCCAGCCGGGGGGTGAGAAGGGCGAGCGGCCGGCGGCCGGGGCGGGGTGCAAGGGGCCGGAGGCTGCAGTGCCGGCGGGGCGGGGCTGGTGGCTCCGGCTCCCGGCAGTGGGAGTCCAGGCCGCAGCTTGGCGGCGCCCGCGGCCGTCGGATCTACTTTCCGGGGCCTCTTCCCTCCCCCCTCCTCCTCCTCGGCGGCTCCAGCCTGCCCGGCCCGACCCAGCGCCCAGCTCCGCCGCCGCCATCGCCGTGCCGGGCCGCCTCTAGCGCCGCCCCCCGCCCCGATCCCGGGAGCCAGGCCCGCCGGCGCCCCGCTCGGGCAGGAAGATGACGGCTGGGCTCCGGGGCTGAGCCGTGTGATTAACTTCCCCCTCCCCGCCGCCGGGACTCCGCGCTGGGTGAGCGGCCTCCTCCTCCTCCGCTGGGCTGGGGAGAGACTTTCCCCCTCCCGCCTGCACCTGCCCCGTCCCCCGCCGGCCTGGGGCTGACGGGACCGTGCGACCCCTCCAGGGGTCATCGCTGTCTCTCTCCGAGGGGGGAATGTGCGCCTTCGTTTTGCGAAACAAATGTCTGGTCTTTCTGACACCGCATAGGTAGGCTAAGAAAAGCAGCTCCTTCCACTGTTTCTTACCTTCGCTTCAGGGCTGGGGTAGCCTGAAACTTTAAAAGAGTGCGATAGGAAACAGCGTTATGTCTGCTCTGTGTTTCTTAAATATCCTGCACATGCACAGAGCAAGTCTTGTGAAACAGTGCGGGCTTCAGCATTTCATAAAAGAGAGTCTCTCTACAGAATTTTAGATGCTCTTCCCCATCCCTTTTCTGCTTGTTACAGGCAGAGGAAAAGATGCCCTGTTCTTGAAATAGGCCAAAAAGTCAGCACACATTCTGTTTTGCTCTGTGATCTATGAGCAATCAATAGGGTGGGGTATTACATAACTGGTCAGGTTCTCTGAATTTGATACAACTGTAAGAATGATGTTTTAAGGTTGCACTTACCACTCAGTTCATTCACTATCCATGCTTTTCTTACACTGACTTTTGTCATGTAACAAGTACTGGATGCTATGTATCCAGCATAACAAGTGAAACATTTGTTCATAATGTAGCAGATTCATTGTACGTCTGAAACACATTCGTGAGTGTATGTGCAATTTTTATTGTTGAAGTTTTCAGTCTTCATAGTATAGTGTGATTCTTGCATTGTTCAAAAGAGCCTTTTGCCAATATTAATGTAGTCACATTTTATTATGCCTGTTGACAATACAAAAGACTGATGGGTAGTTCTGCTCTTGCAAAGCTAAAGGAAATGTACAGACGGCTGAAGGCTTTAGTGAACATAAAATATGCTGAAGTAAATAAAATTAAATAGCAGAAATGCCAAGTATAGTGATAGTCGTATGTTAGCGTACAGTAAATACATTGTGGACTAAGTTTGTGCATAATAAGATGTACACTTCCTGTAAGAAGGAAAAAAAAAACCAACCCTAATTCACTGCCTGCTTACTACAAATATTTTTAACCACTGTGCTTATAAGACAATTGGAGAGGGAAGACAAGATATACTTTTATCAACAAAGTGCTAATGTGATGCAGCTGCATCCATGCTAACCATTCATTAATGTCTCATTAAAGAGCACTGTACATTTTGTTTCTTAATGTTTTGAAAGCAGTTGATGCATGCCCCTTTTAACACATCCATCACAAACATTCTTTCCTTCTGATAATATGCTTTGAGGGTATTGGGTATCCAGAGTAAGGTCTTTGTTAGAATAAGATCTTTGTCGCACATGTACTCTGTTGATTTAGTCCTAGAATAGCAAAATATTATTTATTCTGTACTGATTTTTTTTGTTTTAATTGTTCATTTTACATTATGGCATTTGGCAATTTTTGTCATGACAGCGGAATGCGTTCACAGCATGTAGGCTTCTTTAGCATGTGATTATTTGCTACATTTCTCTAAAAGAAATATTCTATTAAAGGGGAACTGCGTAGCCAAGATGAAAATAAGTCTTGTATGGATTTCTTCTTTCATTACATCTTCTGACCAGACTTTAGGGGATATTTAGTGCAGCAGGCCTTTTTTTTTCTTTTTCTTTTTTTTTAAAGGGACACTGCCTACTTGAAATTTTGCCAGTTTTTAAAACAAACAAACAAAAACCAGAACAGCCCAAAACAACAGAGGGAGGGGAAATACTCTTTCTCCACCTCCAATCCTCACTCTTTCAATTTTCTATGGTTTTACGGTCCCATTTTCCTGTTTTTTAAAATGTTCTTTCTCTCAGTGCCTGAGTGTGAAGAATTCAGACAAACAAAAAAGGGAACTGGCTAAACACAGGAAAACGGGGAATATGACTGCCCGCAGCTCTGTCAAATACACAGTGTACACAAATCGAAAAGCACAGAAATATTTCTTTCTCCAATCCATGTTTTACTTGTAGTAGTTTTAGGAGTTACAAATAATAGTGACCAGTGTATTTTCACAGGAAAGCATTTTTTAAATAAGTTGACAGTGGGCCTTTAGCTAGTCATTTATCATTCTATTTTTCCTCAGTGTAATCTTTTTGGCACAAACTGGTTCACTGGCAGTATCCCACAGTGTGATGTCACAGAAATCTGATGTCTCATTGCAATCTATGGTATTTGCTGTGCCATAGTGGGTACATTCTGGGATCCCTTAAGTGAACAAGGAAATGCCGTTAGGAGTTTGGAAGGGGATAGTTGGGAAAATATTGTGGTGGCATGATTGACACGTTGTAGTGAAGGTGAAGGGAGAACTTTCAGGAATGAATGTCTTAAATGTCCCTATCTGATAATCCACTAGAAAGTTAAGTAAAGTTAGTTAAACCTTATTTTGGTGGGGGAATCCAGACTGGTAGAAAGTATGCAGCATATAAATGTATGCTTAAATCAGTCTTGTTTAGGTATTTTCAGTCCTTGGACTTTTTAGAGTAAAAATAAGTACTAAAATAAGTGGCAAAATTTGGAAGTTTTAATTAGATAACAAAACACCTATTTTTATCAAGGAAAGCTGTTTGTTTTCTGAAGAAATGTGTTTCTCTGCTTTTGAAAACACATCAAAGTAATAATACCGTACAGTGTCTTGCATAGGATTTATTTTCCTCTTACTGTGCACATGCAGTGCCAACCTTAATGGGGGATCAGTTTGTATATACTGAGAGTATTTGACTGTGTCCATCAGTGGTGCTTGAAAAGTTAGTCATAGTAAGATGGTGCATTGTTACAAAATTTTCCTCTGTGTGCTCCTGCATGCAGCCCATAACTTCTGAAGGATCACAGTTTAAATGTTGTTTTGAAGTGGTGTGGTTTGTGCTAATGGTGCTTTTACAGTATTATATGGGGAGGGAAGGGGAGCGTAATGGGCTAGTTTAACTTGTGTTTTCCTTCTAATTGTCACAATATTGAAAAGTAAAATTGTTATGTTGTTAAATTGGACACTGATAGAAACTGGTTATGTTACTAAATTGGGCACCAATAGACAATGAAGCCCTGGATTTTCAAGCTAGACCTCAGTTTATATAGATGTAATATTATTTCAGTAATGAATTTGTTTTGCTTTAAATACTGTTGAGGTGCACGTGCCTAAGTTGAGTAGCTGTGTGGTCTTATTGCGAAGTGTGTACTTTCTTCCCACTCTTAGATTTTGTTATTTTGTTCGTAGTCAGGATGAAAAGGAGACCTCAGTTCTGGGGAAGGATCTACATGGCCCAGGTTATAAGGGAGTTCAGATTATTCAGTGGGGCTCTTTTTGGGAGGAGGGATGAATGTGGACTTTATTACCTATCATTTTATGGTTGTCATGGGTATTCTTTGTAAAACAGGTAGGTCCTTTTCTTCTCAACCAACTTACAATCTAAATGACGCACTTCCAGACAAGAGTATTGTGTACATCAAGAGGTAGGGAACAAGCCATAGCATATGGATAATTGGTTATTTAAATTGGACACTTACACCACCAACATGAATATATGTTGGTTGGTTTTTCAAATGAGGACAAACATCTTGCCATTCTACTTCAGAATAGTGGTCCATCTCTTCTGGTATCCTGTCTTTGGTGACCAGTACACATGCTGTGAAGAAAAGTACAAGAAACTCTGAAGTGGACAGCTATGGAATAATCATTTCCATAGGGGACCTGTTTAAGATTGTATTATGCCCTGGAGCAAGGGTCTTAAACTCGAATCACCACAAAGGGCACATGAAGACTTGTACGTTAGCCCAAGGGCCGCACCACGCATGAGGACTAGTATGGTAGCCCAAGGGCTGCATCACTGAATCTTTTTCATACTACAACATTGCAAATAGTGATAGTGTTGTTGTGGGCCACAAAAAATAACTTTAGGTGCCAAATGTAGTCCTTGGGCTGCAAGTTTGAGACCCCTGCCCTAAAACATAACCAGTTAGGATTTTAAAAGTTTGGTGGTGGTGGGGGAACATATTTGTATTATGCATCATTCTTTAGTTAAAAATGAGAAGTGTCTCTAGGAGTGTTTTGAGTGAGGCAAGCTTCAGGGACAGTGAGAAAAGTGTCCAGTGTTGGCAAAGCAGAATGGTGAGAACGTGAAGGGAGATCAGTTCAGAGACAGAAGTGGGGAGTGCCTGATGTAATGCCTTGAAAGCAAAGGCTAGAAATTTGAACTTGATGTACAGCGTGGTAGGGAGCTAACAAAGTGACTCAACTTGAGACATGATATGGTGCAACTGAAGAGTCAGAGAGGTTGTTTTGGTGGCTGTATGTTGGATATACCAAGATGGGTTATATGAAGGTTAAGTAGACCTGACGGAAACACAGAACAAACTACCGGTCTGTCCTGATGTGGCCAGTCTAATCCAGTGTTCTGTCTTCCAACAGTCACTGGTGCCAGATGTTTTAGAAGACACGAACAGAACAGAACAAGGGAATTATTGAATAATTGATCCTATTGTCCCATCCCAGCGTCTGACAGGCAGAGGCTTAGGGACACCTAGGGCATGGGGCTGCAGCCTTCATAATTTTTGTTGCCCTTCCCTGCACTTTTTCCTATTGTAATACTCCAAAACTGCCTGAAGTACTCAAGCTGTGGATGTACCATGAATTTATATAGAGGCATTATGGTATTTACTGTTTTATTATCTATTCCTTTCCTAATGGTTCCTAACATTCTTTAAGCAGATGTTTTCAGAGGGCTATCCACAGTGACTCCAAAAGCTCTTTTATTTTTTTTTGAGTGCTAACAGCTAATTTAGACCCTAGCATTTTATATGTATAATTGGAATGATGGTTTTCATTTTGTTGCCCAGTCATTCAGTTTGGCGAGATAACTTAGTATCTCTCTGCAGTCAGCTTTCAGCAGCTATCTTGAATAATTTTATATCATTTACAGACATTACTACCTTCCTAGGCACCCCTTTTTCTAGATCATTTATAAATATGTTGAACAGTACGGTCCCAATATTGATCCTTGGGAGATTCTGCTATTTACATGGCCCCTTGTGAAAAATGATTTTTTATTCCTACCCTTTGTTTTCTATTTAACCAGTTACCAATCCATGAAGGCACTTTTTGTCTTAGCCTATGACTGCCTATTTAGCTTGAGAGCCTGTGATGAATGACCTTGTCAAAGGCATTCTGAAAATCCAAGTGCATTGCAAAGTCCACCGTGACACCCCTCTCCACATATTTGTTGACTCCCTCAGAGAATTCTTATAGATTGATGAGGTATGATTTCCCTTTACAAAAGCCATGTTGACTCTTTCCCTAACAAATTGTATTTGTTTAGATGTTTGATTAATTTGCTCTTTAATATAGTTTTCACCAGCTTGGATGGTACTGAAGTGAGGCTTATGGGCCTGTCATTAACATAATAATTTCAAGAGCCTTTCGAAAAATATTGGCATTATATTAGCAATCCTCCGGTCATCTGATACAGGCTGATTTAAGACATGGATATATACCACGATTAGTGGTTCTGCTGTTCTGCATCTGAGTTCCTTCATTTGGGTGGCTAGAATGTGGTCCTGGTGACCCATTTAATGAATAATATATCAGTTTGTTCCAAAACTTCCCCTATTGATGCCTCAGCTTTTGACACTTGTCACCTAAATAAAAGAGTGGAGATGTGGGAATCTCTGTCATGTTCTCCGCAGTGAAGACTGATGCGGAGGACATTGCAGTAGTTGAGGTGCATAATCTGGGAATGTGGCCAAAATCTTTTTTGATCTTTACTCGTTATGACGTGACTATAGCCAGGATATAAAGAGCTGTTTCTTGCCACACCTGTGAGTCAGATCTGCTGCTCAGAGTGTACAAATGGCATGGTCATCAAGACAGAAAAGAGGAATTACAGTTCATTTTAGGCTCATAACTGCCCACAAAATGGGGGCTTGAGTTGAAAATCTGACTCTATTAAACTTTAGCAGATAGGTGATGGTTTCAAGAAGAAAAACTATGGCTGGAAAATGCTATTTTCAACAAACTTTATTGGTTATAAGAGTGAGTAGAACATGAACCCAGTGAATTTGTAAGAGAAATTGTCTTGCATTGGTTAGGAGGAAGGAGTCCAGTAGTTAGAAGAATATAATGTTAAGTGAGATAGATAGGACATTGAAAATGGGAAGCATAGATTTTAGTCCTTTTTTTCAGCTCAGTCTGTCTTCGTGCAATTGTTTGTCTGTGAAGAAGCTCTTTTCAAGTGCATTTGACCTCCTTCTACCTCCATTTGGCTCTTGTTCTTTCCATTGGAAACAGCTAACAGCATTGGATCGAGTCCTAAAGGTTAATGTGCAGTCCTTACTTGTGCTGATGTCCATTTACTCATGCCAAATAATTCTGTTGGAGTCAAAGGGATTGCTCTTGAGAGTAAATGATCTCCAACAGCATTAGGAATTGGGCAATCTACCCTCTGCTTTTTGTAGTATTTTGAATAATGATGCAGCTGTTGATGGTATTAGCCAGTTTTCATGTTGTTGCTCACAATCAAAACCTACTCAGAACTGGGTGACTGGTTGTTTAGGTGTGCATTTCAAGGTTATTCTTTCACATTTTCTGACAACTTGAAGGGTGAGGCTAGCTTTCAAAGGATGACAGAATCATAGGGCTAGAAGGAACCTCAGTAGGCCATCTAGTCCTGTCATCTGGACTCAAGGCAGGACTGTATAATAACTAAACCATTCCTGACAGGTGTTGGTCTAACCTGTTCTTAAAAACCTCCAGCAAAAGAGATTCTACAGCCTCTATAGCATTTGGGTCCAGTGTTTTAACCACCCTCATGGTTAAGGAGTTTTTCTTAATGCCCAGCCTAAATTCTCTGTCACTACAAGTTGTCAGTTGCTTCTTGCCCCTCAGATTATTGCTAAAGGGGCAGGTATTTCCTCAGTCAACTACTTGTATATTGTAGGTTTGCACTAAGATTTGTACTGACTTTCCACTAACTTACTGTGTTGGCCTTCCCTTTGACTTCAGCATAGTTGTCTGTAGTGAATCACAAAATTTGGTTCTTGATTTCCTTTGCAGGCTTCTTCTGATGCTTTATTTTACTTCTGATGTTACAGGTGTGTTGTCAAAAATTATAATTACATTTTTTCATATTTAATTTTAATAGTAGTGCAGGGCTGGATGATTTTGAGGGCAGGACTGTCCAAAACCCAACCTCATAGATGCTCCCAACTTCTATGTTGTTGTTTTCTGCATGGGCCAAGGAATGTGTTTGGAGCAGTTGCTTCTTTTCTGGGTGACCTAGTAAAGTTCATGGACTTGCAGATGAGGAATTGGCAGCCTTCTTTGGAGGAGAAATTTCTCTTTGAGACATACTTAGTAGTGTAAAAACACCTAGGTAATAGGCTGTAAATTAGGAACTTCTCTAAGATAGGGCTGTTCTTCTGACACTTTTGTGGAGTTCTCTGAGCTAAAACAGTTAGAAGGAATTTGAATAAAACTTTGCCACTGTCGTGTCTCAGGTACAGGAGACATTTTAGTACCTGCACATAGACTTGGAGTCCTCCTCATACTAATATAGTACATTGCACAGCTTACCCTGTTTCTCATTGCTGTGGGACAGTGTTTCACTCTGAGATGTATAGCTAGATAGCAGTTAGTTTTCAACTAATTGGTATCTCAGTTAAATGTCAATTCTGTACAAGGTTAGAGCAATGGTAGAATGTGTAGGGAGATCCAGTGTCTTATCTTCTGGAGCTGTATATTGCTGCAAGTTGGTACACAGGAACAAGATATCAGCTAGCTTTCTTAAATGACCTGACAAAAGATATGTTCACATTATCTTCTGAGGTTATATCTAATAATCTGGGGACTAAGAGAGTCTATTTTTAGTTGACCTACCGGAAGAATTTAAAAAACAAGTTTGGAAGGAGAGTTTTTAAACAAAAACCTATATTCTGCTGAAATCAAAGGCTTGCATCTATGATGGACAGCTTTTTTTCCTCTCGCAGTTACTTTTTATCAAGAAAATTACTACCAGCTATCCAGGGAACAAGAAGTAAATGCAGCTCACAATTATCCTGGCAGCCAGTGTTGATAGAAGAAAAATAAGTTGTCCACCAAAAGGCAAAGGATTTTTTTCTGTTGGAATGACTGTAGGCCCCTTACTCAGAAAAACAGTTTGCTTCTTCAAAGAAGCATAAGAAACAAACAAGTGTGTTGTTACAGTAGGAATTGTGGAGTACCAGGAAGAGTTCCTAAGATTTCTTGCAGCCTCCAGGGTACCATATATATATATATATATATATATATATTTTTTTTTTTTTTTTCCTCACAGCATGAAGAAGTGACAGTCTTATTTATTGTATTGGATTTGCATTCTGAGAGAGTGCACAGTGTTTATTTGCTTTATTTTTTTATGACAGATTCAGATCTGGATGATGAATCTGACTTAACACTGCCATAAAGTAGCTGAATAAGTTATTCTAATAACTCTACTTCATGACGGAAGTCTTAATCAATGATTCTGACCCTGTGAAGTTGGTGACTGTTGTGGGAGCTATCCACTTCTTGTCTGGAGACTGGTCAATTAAAAATGTAGTCTGTCTTCATTGAAACAATGCTGTCCTCTGTAGATAAATATTTACCTAGGAGGTCCCTTTGTTGACTGTTTTTTGTTTTCCTGTACCTTCCTTCGCTATATATCAAAGCTGTATTAGTTTAATTTAGATAATAAGCATCTTTCGGCAAGTAACCTAGTCACATTTAATTTGTAACCTTCCATAACCACCACTATAAAAATAATAACAATAGAACGATGAAGAGATGGGACTTCATTATGTGGTCAAGTAGACTCAACTGAGAAGCCCTATAAATTGTTTCTGTGTTTGGAAGTAGCAGAATAAGTCAGTCTCCAGAGGTGCCCCCCCCACAGTTCAGGATTCCCCAAATCTGGAGATTCAAAGGTTGAGTCAATAATTCTACTGATATTTTTGGATTAGAGGGTTGAGAGCCATTTCTTAAAAAGCATTGGTGTTTTGGAACCATATTGTAATTGTGCAAGCTTGGTGGTAACATGTTTACATTAGTGTGGCGGGCACCACAGAGTTCAGATGATACTGGGAATTTGTACAAATTGTGGCTCCTGTTTCTGAATCAGTATTCTATAGATGAGTGGGTATGGAGAATACTATAGAAATTCATGTATTTGACTTTTATGTTGGGATGCTGTCAAGTTAGATAGTGTGATACATGGCAGCTATGTTAGGTAAGAGGTGCCTGTTAAAAGAAGAAAAAACTATGGATGTGGCAGGAGTAGGGAATTCTTGTAATGAAAACGTGAAAAGCTGGAACACATATATCCCCAGGGAGAGGGAGAGAAATCAAGGAAGTGGCAGAAAGCAAGAGCTGGCTTCACTTGTATATGTAGCCATATGTAGAAATCTAAATTAGTTTTAGGAATTAAATTGTTGGAGAATTGAGTGTCTGGGATGGGATGGAAAGTAGACGACGCCATCTACACCTAGATTATTATTTTGAATTTGGTCCAGGTCAGTAATAAATGAGGGTATTTATGATCAATTGGCTGTGTATATCCCACTATATGAAATGTCTCAATTTACAGTTTCTAGAGGACAAGTGTCTCTCATCTCTCACCACTATCATATTTGATTTTAATTTGGTATCCATATTGGTAGGTTAGCATAGAGTAAGAGGCAGAACCTGAATGGGCATGAGTGCTAGTCAATCCTTTCATGACTGGAGTTATTTAGTCTTTTCAGGTTAGGTTTGAGGAATTTAGCAGACCAGTGTGGAGAAGCTTTCATTAGTACAGCCTACTCTGTAACCAGAGGCGATGCACTGAAATTTTGTTTCCTGGCATCTTTCACAAACATTTAAATGTAGTGAAAATGGAAAATTGCTGCTTGAAAATGAATCAGCCACATAATTTTTAGTGATTTGGGAAGTATCAGGCATTTAAGCAAATTCCTTTACCTGAATTCTTGCAGAGATATTTCAGGATAACAATCTAGTTCATTTTGAGTTAGTTTATTTATGTGCCAAGTTCAAAAGGGGAAGCTGTGTTAGTTTAGTCCAATAAAAATAAATTTTTTCAAAGAGAAGCTCCTGAGATCAAATTTATTTGCAAATTTGGTTGCATTACTTCAGGACTTAATAGGCACATTGGATTTTTCTTTAATTACAACAGGTGGTTTACCTCATTTTCCTCTATGTGCTGTTCCCCAGTGTTTGAATCTTTACAACTGTTTTGATTTGCTGTTAGAGTGACTTGTTCTCATGAGTTACACTACCTTGTATTTATTTCCTCCCATTCTGTAATCCCCCCCTCCCCAAGCATCTGAGAAAGTGGGATTTTATCCACGGAAGATCATGCAATAAATAGATTTGTTAGTCTTTAAGTGCCACAGGGCTCCTTGTTCGTCTATATGGCTGTTGCAATTTATTGGGATTTTCTTGAAGTGTAACAATGTCTAAAAAGCAACATAAAATATTTTTCACTGTGTTTGAGTAATGCTTCTAATGGGCTGATCCAAAAGACTGCTTTCTTGGGTTCACTGCACCAACATTTTTTTTTTTTTTAAGTAAGGCTTTTTTAATATCTCTGAAGAGTTGTTTGAATGATTTCAGTGAAGGCAGTTTGGCAGAGTAGTTAATGCTAAATTCATTATTGAAACAGGTAAGGAAATAAGCTGCATGAAACAGTACAAGGAATTTTAAGGTTTAGCTAGCTATATGTATAGTATAGTTAAGATTACTGTATTAGCAGGCATCCTGGAATGTTTGTTGGAAGAGAGCATAAATATACTGTGTATAGAAGACATGACATTCAGATCATTTTGTGTGTGTTTTTCCTTCAAAAATTAATTCATTAGGAAACTTAACTGCAATATGTTAGAACATTTGTGCAAGAAATAACTCTAGATTGAAGCTTGGTAGCTCTGTAAAGAATGCCAGTTGACTATTTTTTCATGCAAGCTCGATGTAAAAATCGGGGTGAGTCATTATCAGAGAGTTCTGAAAGTCTCTAAGTTGGCAGCCCTAAAAGTTTTTTTTGCTGATAGTATGCCTGTACCACAGAGAAAAAATGTTGCTTTTATAAAATGTTTTTTAAAAGCTATAAAAATGACTGAAACTTTTTTAAAGTCAGTTTTTAAAATGTAGTTTAAACCTCATACAATTACTTTTGGGAATGCTTTTAAACTTTTTGTGATTCTCAGAAGTATTTGAATGGCATATTTGAAATCTTATTGAGAGAATTTATGATCTCTACATTGAAGAGCATTTTAGTAACAACATATTCAGAATTTTGGGGTTTTTCAGCCTGTAAAATATGATTACAAAAATGTCGTCATTAGTTTTAAATTCTAACTTCTGTGATCTTTTTAAGCATAAATATTTCTATTATTCTCATTTATAATGCAGTAATTAACACGTTAAATGGTATAGTTACATCTCACTCAGAGGAAGTTAGTAAGTTATGATTGATATAGGTTTATTTTCCAAATGTAGACCAACTAATACACAATATAAAATTCAGTAGAGTGCCCTGTCCTACATGCTGAGTAATTTTGGTATTCTCCATTAACTTTTTAAAGCATTATGCAAGTGTTTTTAGAAACGTGTAATACAAAATAATTCACAGGTAAGACTCCTATTACCTTTATGTATCTGCAAAAACAGTAATTTGTGTTAAGATTCAGGTGTTGGAGCTCAGGTTTCAGGATTAACAATAATCCTGGAACAAGCTTTGCTTGACTGAAAGGGGCCAGTACTAATCTAGATCTGTTGTGTCTGTGAAGTTGGGCATGTCCACACTAGAAGCATATGTCAGTCTATATTTGGTACTGCAGTGGTTTGTGTCCCTACTGCCCTTCTTGGGTCAGTGGTGTGTCTTTACCAGGAGCACTTCCACCAATCTAAGGGTATTTCTGTACTGCCACCGCCTGTGTGCTCTTCTGGGTTTGACTGAGCGATCTGTCAAGATATGCTCAGTTGATCTACAGCTCAAAGCTTTAACTTCAGCCCCATGACCGGAGTAGTGCTAAGTCGACCGGATAGCATTTCCATTTGCCTTAGTGCAGTGTGTGCAAGGAGGTTAGTGGGAGTTAGTAAGGTGACAGGAGATATGCAAGATATTTTATGTATCTTGCATATTTCCTGTCGACTGCTGCCCCAAAGTGTGGTGAATGTAGACTAGGGCTAAGAAAGGCAGCGTTTGGAGTTGAGAGTTTGGTGTCTCAGCTCCACTGGCCGCTCTCTGCCAGGAGCTCAGCTGCCCAACAGGCTTGCAGGCTCTTGGAGAGCTGCTCCTTTTCTCAACTGTTTCCTTCTGGCAGCAGGGGAAGCCACCAATGCTTCCTGCCCCTGTAAGGGGTGCAGTGTTTCCACAGACAGCATGTTACTCTGCTGTACAGATATAAACCTTACACCTCTTGTGGAGGTGGAGTTCTGATGTCTGCATAGCAGGGCACCTATGTCAGTGGGAGGAAGGCTTTAGAGTAGACACTGACATAATTTGTTTGACTTAAGCTGCCTTATGTTGACCTAACTGTGTAGTGCAGAGCTGTGGTTTTCAACCCCTGGGTCTGATCCAGTACTGAGTCATAGACCCACAGGTACTAGGTCGCAGTGCCCCCTCCTGCCACCACCAAAAGACTAGAATGCATTGCTCAAAGATGTAGTTGTTGGATTGCGAACATAAGTGATTTTTTTTCAGTGGGGTCCTGAGGAAAAAGGTTTGAAAACCAGTGGTGTAAATTGTCCTTAGTTCAACATTTTCTGCGACATGCACTTTCTTTTGATTCAGTTACAGAGTTGACAAGATGATCAACCTCAACGTTTTCAGGTGCTACTTGTACACAATGAGTAGCTGTTCAAAAGAGATTTAGTTTTTAGACTATTAGGAGGTATGTGACAGTTTTGCCTGCTCACTCAGGAAGTAGACCATTTGATAAAAAAAAATAAATCCAAAAACCTGACCAAAAGTTGGTTTGATCTATGAACTTCAATAGCAGATGTTCATAAGTAGTGCATCAGTCCGCTAATGCATGTTGCAGGGTAGTTCCACTAATGAAATGAACAAAGGAATTAAGTTCAATTAAGGTTGAAATGGGCACTAAATAGTGGAGGTGCAGTTTTGTGCTTGCTGAAGTATATGGAGAAATGTCTTTATTTAGAATTTTCAGAAGATTTTGAAGTACCCTCATTCTTTCCTTGAGAATTCTGTACTTGATTTTTTTTAAAATGATGCTGTACTTAGAAAAAAGGGGAGTCTTGTGGCACTTAGACTAACCAATTTATTTATTGGATAAATGTTCGTGGGAGAAAATCCCACTTCATCAGCATCTGACAAAGTGGGATTTTCTCCCATAAAAGTTCATACAATAAATAAATTTGTTGGTCTATAAGTGCTCCAGGACTCCTTATTTGTTTTACTGAACTACAGCAACACGGTTGTCCCTGTGGAAACAAACTTACTTGTTTGATTTTTTTTAAAAAAACCTTGCAAGTTGTTGAGTAGACACAGAATGTTGTTTTCAGGGCTATGAACTAGTTTCACAGTAGTGATGCTATATACCAGGGGTGGCCAAACTTTTGAAACTCAAGAGCCACACAAGCTGATTATTAAACCTTCGAGAGCTGCACTGAGACATACAGCCATATACTTTTACCTACTCCAAAATTACTAAGTTTAAAATTCATTTCATACTTACCTTTATTGTAAAAAGAAGACAAATATTGATCCTACTGTCAGATTCCAATAATTACTTAAGGTTACCATGAAAATTAGGCCTATACAGTAAAAAAAAAACAAACAAAAAAAAAAACAAACAAACAAACAAAAAAAACCCAAAACCAGAAACAAAACAAAACAGCTGCTGCTCGATGTAGAAGACTGCAGGCTAGTGGTGAGTTTTTTTGTTTTTTTTTAAAATCCTGACCATGCTGCACTTCTCCCCACCACCCCCAACCATGCTGCACTTCTCCCCACCATCCCAACCCCCTCCTGAACTCCTAGGCTGGGGCTGCTTTCGTAAATTGATTTGCTGACTTTCTTTCAGGAGTCACAGTTTTTCATTCAAGAGCCGTATGTAGCTCCCGAGTTGCAGTGTGGCCACGCTTGCTATATACAGGAGTGAAAAATTCCCACCCACGAGTCCAGTGTATCCATCCTATAACATAGGTGCAGCTACAATGATAGAAGGATGCTTTTGTCGGTGTAGGACAGGGGTCTCAAACTCAAATTACCACAAGGGCTGCGTGAGCACTAGTACAGTAGCCCAAGGGCTACACCACCGAAACCTTTTCATATAACAATATTGAAAATATCAGTAACGACAGTGGTGTTGTGGGCCACAGGAAATAGCTGTAGGGGCTGCATGCAGCCCACAGGCTGTGTGTTTGAGACCCCTGGTGTAGGCTGTGTCCACTCTACAGGGTCATACCACCATAACTAAGGAAATGTAGCTGTGCCAGTATAGCATCCATAGTGTAGACATACCTTAGGGCAGTGATTCTCAACTGCTGTGTTGGGACACATTACTTTGTTGCCACACAGTAGAAAAGGTGTCACGGAGAGCCAGAGAAATGGCTGGATTTGGCCTGGGACAGGTGGGCTGAAGTGTCCTGTAGGGTCATGATATGCCAGCAGGTAAGTTGCCACCTGCAAAAGGTTGAGAACCACTGTCTTAGAGTATGAAGAAATACAGCAGTGGTTCCCAACCTTTTCAGTAACATGGCACACTTCCCTGAGACACACAATTCCACAGCACACTCACTTTTTTTCAGATGAAGTGATTGCTCATAAATGTCACATTTACTTTCATATACTATGGTTACAGTCTTACTGGAGAGGTTTGTGGTAAAGTGCATGCAGTAAACTAAAGAAGGTTCAAATGCATTGATGTTTCAAACCCATTGGAAGAAAATAGATGCCATTTCAATTTTGCCCTTTGGCTGTCTGTGTTTAGAATGCTCATGTTTTAGAATCGAAAGATTAATATCTCACTTTTAATTCAATGACTAATTTTCACAAGTTTTATCAGTTGTAATTTTGGTTGGAGACAATATTGTTTAAGAGAAAACAATATTTGTTTTACATTGATTTTATTGCCTTGGTACAAAATTTCATGGCGCACGTGGACAGTTCTCACAGCACGCTAGTTGAAAATCACTGGAATATAATATGTTCCCACTGAAGCATATGATAAGGTCTTAAGAAATGTTGTTTGAAAAATTTTTAGATTTAGTGATTAGGTGAACTGTTCCTTTCTCAGCCAGCGTGGATTGAAAATGCCCTAAAAAAAAGTAGCTATGTTGAATTGGTGGAGATGGCTAATGTGAGACAGCAGGAGTCAATCTTAGCTTTGTTTGTATTTAACATCTTCATTAATGAATTGGAAGAAAACAGCAGACTAATGATACTGACAGACACAAACTGATTTACCAACACCAGGAGAGAAAAAAAAAATACAAAGGAACCTAGACAAATCAGAAACATGTACAGAAAATAACTAGATGAGATTTAATTTGGAAAAGCGTGAACTACTGCGACTGCAGCTGGAAGGGAATTCAGGTGCCTCCATAATGAACATGAATAACCTGGAGTGATACAGTAGTGCTGAAAGGCACCAAGGGTGCTAGTGGACAGCAAATTCGTGGATGACATTGACAAGTCTTGGCCTTGTCTCAGTTCCGTACCTGCAAAATAATACCTTACCTCTTGAGGGTTTGAGGAAGATAGACGCATTAATATTTGGGAAGCAGTGAGGTGCTGTGATAAGCAACACAGAAAAATACATGATGAAATAAATAAATCTCCATTCAGTACAAGTATAGCCATCTTTTTCAGAGGTTGATAAAATATCTTTTCATAATACAGTTGACGATTTAAAAATGTGTTGAAGGTGAAATTCAGTAGTAAAAATTCAACAGTTTGAGAGCAAGAGCTTTCAGTTTTTATACTTAAAAATTTTTAACTTTGTGTGGGTCTTTCTGAAGGGTGGCTGAGGAGGTGAAAATTCGAGATGTCTAGCCAGACAACTTTGCTTCCTCCTTCCATTGTAATTTTGTTTTAAAAGTTCTTATATGAAAGCAAAGGGTTTTCATAAAATACTACCTTCTGTTAAGTCTTTCTTTTTCACAGGGGATGAAAGCAGCTAACAATGATTATTATCCTTAATTAAAAAAAAAATTCACTGTTGAAATGGCTTGAAAGAAACCTCAGCTGCTAAACCAATGCAGACATGGAGGCTAGACTAGCAGCGTTTACCAGCTGTGTGTAAGAGCTACATTGGACATAAAGGGATTTCACGTTTTATTATGTGGGAGGGATGATGTCAGTTTGGTTGATTATGCCCCTTTCAAGCTGCTGTGATAATTACCTGCTTGTTACCAGAAGTGTCGAACCCATTTTCAGTTTTTGTTTGCTTTTGCTGTCATGCCCTAATTGCTACATAATTTTGTCCCTGCCAATTACTACCTTGCTGTTGGATTTTACAGTGGGGAGGTTGCAAGAATTGATAATGTCTTTGTTTTTAACCTTTATGGTTTCAACAGAATATTCTGTTACCTGTTTCCTGGAATACTGTGTTACTTGATGTCCAGCGTGGTGGTGAGTATCCACAAATTACATGTAAACCAATGAGAGTTGGAAGTCTCTCAGCATTCTGGCAGATCAGGCTTTTGATGATGAGAAAACTCTCATTGTATGAGAAAACAAGATATGAAATGCTGATGGCTTAAGTTTTTGAAAAGCACATGAAATATGTTTAACATTCTCTAGGGATATTGGCACTTCTGATGCCAAGCCCTAAGATAAAACTGCATTTGCTTCAGTCTCTCATATAGAGACAGACCCCTTCAGGAGCTCTATCAAGCATTCTTAGAACTACAGTACCCAACTGCGGAGGTGAAGAAACAGATTGACAGAGCCAGACAGGTACCCTGAAGTCAACTACTACAGGAGAAGCCCAAGAAAGAAAATTGTAGAATACCACTGGTCACCACATACAACCCTCAAGTCAGACCTCTAACACAGATCATTGAGGACCTACAGCCTATTTTAAAAGATGACCCCTCACTCTCTCTAGCCTTGGGAGACAGACCTCTCTTCACTTACAGGTAGCCCCCCAACCTTGAACTGATTCTCACCAGCAATTACAGACCTGACAACAGAAACATTAAAACACATACCCCTGTAACAAACCGCATTGCCAACTTTGCTCACACATCTGCACAGAAGACACCATCAGAGGAGCTAATCACACCAGCTACTCCATCAAAAGCTCATTCACCAGTGTGACCTATGATGTGCCAGAAATGCCCCCACACCTTCCACAGTGTACAAACAGGACAGTCTCTGTGCAAAAATATAAATGGGCACAAAACTGATATCAGAAATAACATTCAAAAAGCAATAGTTGAGCACTTCAATCTTTTGAATCACCTTGTTGATGATATGTTAATAATTGTGCTCAAGCAAACGGGTAACATATCAAGACTTCAAAGAGAAACTGCAGAATTGGAATTGATACACAGATTTGACTGTCTGAAAGCAGGATTAAATCATAACTCTGGATTCTTTTCCCATTACAACAGGTGATTCAGCTTCACCCTCCATGTGCTGCTTCCCAGTGTTTGAATCTTAACTGCTTTGATTTGCTGTTACAATGCGACCATGACCGACACTTCCCTGCATTTATTTTCCTCCCTTTCTGTGAGTTCCCCCATCTTCAAGTTGTCTGATGAAGTGGGACTTTTCTCCCATGAAAGCTCATGTGATGATAGATACATTTGTTAGTCTTTAAGTGCCACAGGACACTTTGCTTTGTTCTCCTATCACAGTTTTTTTGAGTCAAGCAGATTTGTTTTGCATGAAGTTAGCTGATGAGCTTGAGGTATATTTTTTAAGTTCATGCTTTTACAGAATTGCTTGGATGTTTAGAGCTAGATTTGTAATATGTGGTGTTCCAGCTATGCATCCTTTCCTTGGTCTCACTGATCAGGTCCCCTTCATGGAGAGCAGGGAGTGCATCTGGTGTAAAGTACTAAGCAAGCTGTTTGCTGCTTTGGTATTCACTTGATGGGCTTGGGTGGCTTTCTGGTTATTTTATACTACTGAAGTGGCACAACGCATTTAGAGTGTAAGAGCTACATAGGAACGTGTATTTCTCTCTCTCTCTCAAACTATAAATATGCAAGCAACTATGAGCCTAGAAACTAAGATTCTCAGTTTCTAGAGAACCGTGGAATCGTGTTAGTCTAGTAAAGCCAAAAAAAAAAAAAAAAACCCAAAAAACAAAACCCCCCCCAAAAAAAAAAATCAAAAGGAGTCTTGTGGCACTTAAGATATGACAGATATATTCATCGCATGAGCTTTTGTGGGAGAAAATCTCACTTTGTCAGACCCTTTCAAGAGAGAGAACTTACAGAATGGCATGAAAATAAATGCAGGGAAGTGTAAGACATGGGATCAGGTCATACTGCAACAGGAAATCAGAGCAGTTTATAAGGATTCAGACTCTAGGAAACAGTGCACAGAGGGAAGGTGAAGTCAAATTACTACTTATGATGTGAAGAGAATCCATAGTCACAATGAAGTCCTCCTTTCACACAATCTAATTTGCATATCAGTTGGAATTCAGCTGTTTCTCTTTGAAGTCTTGATGTCCCATTGATTTTTCTTGAGGACCATCATTAACAGAGTGACTAGGAAGATGCAAGTGCTCAGCAACTGTGTGTGTTTGTTTGTTTGTTTGTTTGTTTTTGTGTTGTGATTTCTGATGTCAGTTTTGTGTGCATTTATTCTTCTGGGTAGGGACTGTCCTGTTTGTCCAGTGTATTAGGCTTGGGGGCATTTCTGGCACATGATGGCATAAATCACATTACTGGGTGAGGAGGTGAAGGACCCTTTGATGGAGTAGCTGGCTTGATTAGGTCCTACGATGGTGTCTTTAGTGCAAATATGTGGACAAAGTTGGCGGTGTGGTTTGTTGCAGGGATATGTGCCTGCTTTAATGTTTCTGTTGTTAGGTCTGTAGTTGCTGGTGAGCATCTGTTTTCTTTTTTGGGCTTTTCCTGTAGTAGTTGACTGCGGGTACCCTGTTTCTTTACTTCTCCAGGTGGGTTCTGTAGTTCTAAGAAAGCTTGATAGACTCCTGAAGATGTCTGTCTGAGGGATCAGAGGAAATGTGGTTATATCTTATCTTAATGCTCACCCACAACCATTTCAGATCTGAGGATAATTTATACCTCTGTGGCACTGCTATGGGTACCTGCATGGCCCCGCAATATGCCAACGTTTTTATGGGTGACTTAGAACAACATTTCCTCAAGTGTCATCCCAAAGCACCTCTCCTCTACTTACACTACATTGATGACATCTTCATCATCTGGACCCATGGCAAGGATGCTCTTGAAGACTTCCACAGAGATTCCAACAATTTCCACCCCGCGATCAAATTGAGCCTGGAACACTCTACACAGAAGATCCACTTTCTGGACACTACAGTAGAAATTTGGGATGGACGCATCAACACCACTCTATACCGAAGACTTACTGATTATTATAGTTATCCACATCCCTTGAGCTTCCATCCTAAACACACCATACGATCCATTGTCTACAGCCAAGCCCTAATATATAACCACATTTGCTCTGATCCCTCAAACAGAGACAGACATCTTCAGGAGTCTATCAAGCTTTCTTAGAACTGTAGTACCCGCCTGGAGGAGTAAAGAAACAGATTGACAGAGCCCGAATCTTAAACAGCTGCTTGCCAGCTAGTACAGACCTAACAACGGACACATGAAAAACCAGTTGATGGCCACAAGACTCCTTGCTGTTTTTGAAAGATTGTGTTCAGGAAATAAGAAATATTAGCATCATTATCCAAACTATTCAAGTTAATATCTTATGATCATTACTCTTCTTTTGACAGCCCTTTAAAAGAGTTACCACTTCAGTGACTATTGGAAGAAACTCTGACCAAATTTCAAGCATGATGATTTGACTCTGGATAGGTCTGAAAATAAATTAATTTTCTTGTTAATTTAGAATATATTTACACTTCTGTATTGGTCCCTGATTCTGTTTCTGCTGGCTATAGACAGGAAAGTCACAAAGCTCCCCTTTAGGTAGATGTGTTATTTGGTGACTTTTTTTTTTTTTTTTTAAAAAGGATTCTAGAATATTGAAGATTCTGGAGAGAAGAAATAAATTCAGTATGCAGTATTTATTCTAAAAATGTAATTTGTTAGGAGAACTCAATTCCAGATCTTTGGGTAATCCTCACATGTGACTCTTAAATGCTGTAGCGCTCATTTCCAGCAGCTCGGCTGACATTCAGTAGTACAGAGGCACATTCTACACAAAGAACTTACATTGATATAGCTACATCTCTTAGGAGTGTGAAGAATCCATCTTCCTGAGGGACATGCTGACCTAAGCCTTGTGGCAGATAACATTTCTTCTGTCGATTTAGCTGTCTCCTCTTGCAGAGGTGGATTATCTATATCAATGGGAGAGACTGTCCTGGCAGTACTGTCTATACTTAAAATTTTACTGTGCCTCTGTAGCATTTTAAGTATAGACATGTGTTAAATTACAGTTATTTGTAATTTACAAGGAGAATCTATAAATGCTTAAGGAAATTTGTTTTCAGTTTAATTGAATCAGAATGAAGTTCAGAAGTGTGTGTAAGCAGCAAATACAGTATTCGCTATGTCTTTAGATTATGGCTTTTAAAGTAGTTCATGTGGGCATTACAAGTCATCATCTTGAATGGTCACTAGTAGCACCTGCTATAACAATATATACTAAATTCTCAATTATGCCATGTGGCATGGTCTGTATCTTTATCCATGTTATGTGACTTGGGCCAGGAAGTAGATCATTCTCTTGCCAACAGTACCTTATGTCACATCCTTATTATAATTGGCAGAGAACATGAAGGGCAGAGGAAAACAAGAGACCATCTAAGGCACAAGTGCTGATCCCCCATATTTCTTAAATCCCTTATATTTCTGTATCTCTTTAAGGATACTGCCAAGAAATGAAGGAAAGGGATAATACTTTAAGAGTAATGCTGTGCATTCAATCCATATATTTGAGGGTGGCAGGGGTGAAAGGAGTCGGAGGAAAAGAAAACACTATGAGATGGGCTGTGGTGTGCCAAAATATAAAAGGCAGAAAATTCATAGTTCTCACAATGACAGCAATGTATTTGTTTCCAAAATGAGAGAGAGAAGTTAACAATCCTCTGAGTTAGGTTTAAACTCAGTAGATCTTCATAACAGCTATTCACAGTAATAACAATAAACACATGAAAACTCAGACGGCTAAGTAAATCAAGTCATGGAAGGTCAGAAACATCCTCTTTAGGAATAGCATTGGGTGACAGGCTGCAAACTTTGAAATAGCCACGTCCATCAAGGTGATGCGTTTCAGTATGCTGTGGCTAAAGTTACGAAACAAGGTTAAGGACATGAGTTAGTTCTGATTATATTTTGACATATTTTGGAGATAGCATTATGCTATTTTCATTTTTGTTGCACCAGTAGTGTTTTAGGAGTTTACTTCCTGGGGTAGAGGAACAGGCAATGTGAAATAGCTTTTGAGATTATAATTTTTGTTTGAAAAATAACCAAACTGCTGATACTCTATTTTATTGGTTGGTTTATTTATGCATTTTTCCCTTGTTCTTTAAGTGTATTGTAGTTTTTTGGGGGCTGTTGCCAGCACTTTGAGTAGGTATTAATGGATTATTAACCCTTGTGGGTTTTGTCCATACATGTCCTCAGCAGGTTTAATTGTTTCAATGAAAAGAAATATATTTCTTGCGTATATTTGGAGTAACAAAATAATCCATCATTTGATATATACAAAAATGTATTCAGTAGGGTGTATAGGTGTGACTGGGTGACTGAGTGGAATGATAATGGGATGTAATGACTTTCAATTCTATAAGTCATATATCTCAATCCAGTTCAGATTGGTAATGACAGAAAGTAGTTACCCTCTGATAGTTTCCTTGGCTTTAAGCAATGAATTGGTCTTGGTCCAGTTACTGTTAGGGCAGGTTTTCCCATCACAGAAAACCGTATCTGATTAGGCAGACTAGACACAAGCAAGCATCTTTGGTTGTGACAAATAAGCCAACTAATGAATAGCCACAGAGACAGAACCTGGTCTGTCTTGTCTAAAGATGGTCCTCCAGTTTAATGTTAAAGGTATTTGAGTGAAAATTTGTGGGAAAATGGATTGATACTGCCAGTATTGTGCTTTTCTATATCTGTTCATTACCTTTCACGAGTATGGTGATTGAAAATTAAGGGCAGACATCCTTTTCTTGCTTTTTCAAGTGATCCTTTCACAGGGTGCTTCTAAGGGATGAAGAGATTTCTCTTCACGTAAGAGTGTAAAAGAGAACCCTCTACAGTATCAGGAAAAATAATTTTATTTTTATTACTTCATAATTTCCAAGGGAGGTGGCATTATAGTTGATCTCAGATCTAAATAAATGTATTTTGAAAGTTCAGATTTAATGTGGTAACATTTACCTCAATGTTTTCATCTCTACTCAGGAATAGTTCATGCTTCTCAATTTTAGTGGATGCATATACCCATATAGCCATTTGATCAGCCTACATGACATGCTTAGATATTTGTGTGAGCAGCAACCATCATTGATATTAAATCCTTCTCTTTGGTCTTTTCTTCAGCATGAAGGATGGCTCCCCCCCCCCCCCCATGTTTGGCCATTCTGTTAATCTCTCATGCCAAAAAAACAAATGGATATTTGTCTCTTGAATACAGGTTGTTATGGGCTCAGTCTTGTTAAGGTACACAGTTGTGCCTGAGAAAAGTTCATGTCTTGACCCAGTCACTGAGATTTAGGATCAGTAAGAGTCAAGTAAGTATCAGCTTGTCCTGTCTTTTACAGGAACATTTCTAGACTGCTAATTTACAGTTGCCTACCTTTCTTAAGGAAGAGTTGAAAAAATGTGGAAGGTAGTCACTTTGGCCAGATTCCAGTGTCATCACACAATATAGCTTTGCCTCAGGCTTTTGGGTATAATGGCTTCTTGCACTTACATAACTCCATTTGCAAAAATTGAGTTGGGACTATCGGAACCATATCTGGCACAGGTCGTTTTTCAGCAACAAGATGACATTGCTCCCATAGTGATTATGCCTCCCTGATTTGGTTAGACAATTTTGGAGAGTGCCTGCAGGCGGTACATCCTATTTACCTTTTTCCATTCTCCCATTGAAGATAATTTTGTTGGACATGTCTGGCGTAGTTTGGGGAGCACATTTAAAACGGTTGCAAGAAACAAGGATAGTCAACGAAGCTTCATGAAAGTAAACTAAAAAAGGAGTGATTCATCCAGCTATGAAATCATAGTTAGACCAACATAATAATATCACAGGGTAGCTCACTGAGAACTTCTGTGTTGAACACACCACTCCAGGAGAAGAACTGTCTCATCATACTTCCTTGTGACACTTGATCTTTCTGGGAAGGACTGTTTTTTTTAGGATATAACCTTAGATGCAGATACAGCAATCAGTACAAGCAATATATTAAAGACTCACTGCGAGGTTTGATGTTTAGATAACTTCTTTAATTTGAAAAAGTATAGAAGGTGGTGAATCAAGAGCCAGTTCTTTTGTTATCAACAGCATACTCCTTGGAGGGTGGCAGAACTCCTTTCTCCTAGATGGCTCAAATTTTAAGGTCATATTTATAATATTATGTATTTAGTGTCATTAGTGTACCCAGCAACTTAAAAAAATAGATTTGAAGACACTTCTTGCCCTGAATGGCTTACAGACTGTGCCCGTCACAGAGGAAGGAATAATGTGGTTTTTTAAAAAATACATTTTTGTTAAAATGTGATCTGCAAGGGTGTATGTGTGTGTGTGTTGTTTTTTTTAAAGTGAGTTTGTGCCCACCACCTTTGACTTCTTTATGGCAGATACTGGCCTGATGGATGGGGTGAAGTAGTTAAATACATACATTTTGATTTTAGTAAAACTTTTGACATAGTCCCATGTGATCTTCTCATAAGCAAACTAGGGAGATATGATCTAGATCTGGGCTGTGGCTGCCCTGAAAAAAGGGCCTGGTCCTAGTCCCCCCTCCCCCAACCAGCTGTGCAGCCCTGCCCCTGGGCTCAGTCTGTCCCCAGTCTGGGATCCGGATTGAGCCTCTCCCACCAGCAGCCGAGCCTGGATCTGGCCTCTGCCAACCAGTGGCAGTGAGACAAGCAGGTCTGCCCTGGATCGGGTCCAGGTTGCTCCTGGGGCAGGGCCTGAGACGGGTTGGGCTGCAGACTTGTTGGCTCAGCGGCAGTGATGCTGCTTGTTTAGATGAAGTGACCATATGGTGAGCTGCAAGATTGTGGTCGAAAAGTGGTTATCAATGGTTCTATGGTCAGTGGGGGGGGGGGGTGACTCATCAAGTATGAGGTCCCATGTGGTCAGTCCTGAGTCCAGTAATAGTATTTTCATTAATGAGGTGGAGCATATGCTTATAGAATGACACCAGACTGGAAGGCTTGTAAGCACTTTGATGGACAAGACTAGAATTCAAAATGACTATGAGAAATTGTAGAATGGGTCTAAAATCAAGATGATGAAATTTAGAAAAGACAAGTGTAAAGTAGTTCACTTAAGAAGTTAAAATCAAATGCATAACTAAAAAGTGGGAATGAGCTGACTATATAATAGTACTGCTGAGAAAGATCTGGGATTATAGTGGATCACAAATTGAACATGGATCAACAACATGATATGGTTGTGAAGGTGAATATCATTCTGCGATGTAAGGTGTAGGAGGTAATTGTCCTGTTCCACTTGGCACTGCTGAGGCCTCAGCTTGAGTACTGTGTTCAGTCCTGGTTGCCACACTTAGGAAAGATGTATAAAAATTGGATAGAGTACAGAGGAGAGCAATAAAATGATTTTTAAAAAAAGGTTAAGACCTGATCTGTGAGGAAGGCTTAAAAGAATTGGGCATGTTTAGTGCTGAGAAAAGAAGACTGAGAGGGGACCTGATTACAGGTCTTCAGATGTGGTAAGGGCTGTTACAGACAGAGAACAGTGATTAATTGTTGTCCAGGTCCACTGAAGATTGGACAAGACTTAATGGACATAATCTGCAGTAAGAAATTTAGGTTAGCATTAGGAAAAACTTTCTAACTGTAAGTGTAGTTAAACTCGAATGGATTTCCAAGGGAAGTTATTGACTCCCCGTCACTAGAGGATCTTAAGACAGGTTGGACAAATGCCTGTTGTGTTGGTCTAGGCCAGGGATCGGCAACATAGGCTCAGTGAGCCACCTGTGGCTCACTGAGCATCCCCTTCTGGCTCCCTGGAAGTCTCTTCCAGGGAGTCAGGTGTGCCCGGGGACTCCCAGTTCGCCCCCCTTCCCAGCACAGCCTCATGAGCTGGAGTCGGCAAAGCAGTTGCGCCGTGGCTCCCTAGCACTGGCGCGGGGGGGGGGTGTGTGGGCAGCGCATGCTCTCTCCCTCATTCTGCTGGCGGGGTGGAGCAGAGGGGCCCCGCCTACCAGCCAACTGTCCTTCCCAAGAATGGCCAGGGGAGAGCTGCGGCTTGCAGGGCCAGGGCCTTGGAGCAGCCCCTCTGTGGAGTTCAGGCCACTTTGACCCAGCCGCCCCAGGGCCAAACGGGCCTGATCCAGGGCCTGGGGTGGCTGGGTCAAAGAGGCCTGAACTCCACAGAGGGGCTGCTCCAGGGCCTCGCTCTACAAGCCACAGCTCTCCTCAGGCCTCTCTTGGGAGGGCAGTTGGCTGGTAGGCGAGGCCCCTTTGCTCCATCCCACCAATGGAGGGAGGGAAGGAGCCTGTGCTGTCCATGCACCTCCTCTCCCCTACCCCCGCCAGGTCTAGGGAGCTGCGGTGCAGCCAGTGGGCTGGCTCCAGCTCATGTCGTGTGGGGGGGGGAGGGGGGGAGGAATGGCTCTTCTCCCCTCCTCGGTTAGTGACCCTGGTCTAGGCCAGGGTTACTTGGTCCTGCCATATTTGAGGCTGGACTTTGTGGCTTCTTGAGGTCCCATCTAGACTTGCATTTCTATGATTGTTTTTATAAAGAAACTGTGAAAGGGAGGGTGAATCACCATTTTTTCTGCTTGTTTTTAACAAAATTGTAAAGTCTTCTGTTCCCCTGATGTTTAGTGGAAGCTGTTAGCCAAGGTGGTCAGGGATGCAGCCAAAGTTCTGTGTGTCCCTAACCTGCAACTACAGAAATTGGGGGTAGACGACAGAGCATGGGTCTCCTTGTGAGTGCTTGTGAAAGACAGGATACTAGGCCACAGGGACCATAGGTCTAACCCAGAATGGACATTCTTATGAGATATATAGGAGACTTACTGTGATGTTTTAAAGCCTTAAATGAAAGTGTAAGTATGTGGAATTTCAACAAAGTATGAATGAATTCTGTTAAACCTTTGACAAAAAGAAACTAAATTAAACTGTAATTTTAGTAATAGTTTAACACTAGGTTTCTAGCTTGCATTAATGTAGTCCTGTTTGAAGTGGACTATATTAATGCAAACTAGAAGCTTTTTAGTTTGCATGCACAACAGTCCACACAGGGAAGTTACACCTCAGCACTTTGGAGCACATTGGTATTTACACTCTTAATCCAAACTATTTGAAGATGTAGCCCTTCTTTAGGTGTTTAAAATGGCACATATGGATCAGAGCCCATTTGTAAATTCCCTCTAGTTGTTTGTGGTTTATACGGATGATGTAGGAGAAGGAAGCTCTTGGTCAGAGGCTAAGTGAATTAGGTTATTCCTTGATATAGAATCATAAGGTTGGAAGGGACCCCATGAGGTCATCTAGTCCAACCCCCTGCCAAAAAAGCAGGACCACTCCCAGTAGATTATCCCAGCCAGGGTTTTGTCCAGCTGGGCCTTAAACACCTCCAAAGATGGAGATTCCACCACCTCCCTAGGTAGCTTATTCCAATGCTTCACCACTTGCCGAGTAAGAAAGTTTTTCCTAATATCCAGCCTGGACCGCCCCCACTGTAACTTGAAACCATTGCTCCTCATTCTGTCCTCTGCTACTACTGAGAACAGTTGAGCTCCATCCTCCTTGGAGCAACCCTTCAAGTAGTTGAAGGTTGCTATCAAATCCCCCCTCAGTCTTCTCTTCTGCAGGCTAAATAAGCCTAGTTCCTTCAGTCTTTCTTCACAGGGCTTGTGCTCCAGCCCTTTGATCATTTTTGTTGCCTTCTGCTGGACTCTCTCTAATTTGTCCATGTCCTTTTTGTAGTGGGGAGCCCAAAACTGGGCACAGTATTCCAGATGTGGCCTCACCAGTGCAGAATAAAGGGGAATGATCACATCCCTTGATCTGCTGGCAACACTTCTGATGCAGCCCAGTATGCCATTGGCCTTTTTGGCAGCAAGCTATGGGACTTCAGATGTCTAATTTTCTGAAGGTTGTAGAACATATTTTACTAAGCCTAAAGTAGTTTCACTAGTATATGTAAAGAGTCTCCATCACTGATACCTGAAGGGTGGTGATTTGGAGCTTCTTGTCCTACTCTCATTCAGTTTTAAGCTTCTGACCTACTTCCAGATTTGATGCCCAATTAGGAAGAGCAGCTGCACGGTCTTTATGTCACTAGTACTCCAGCCGTAGCTCTTACAGAGGTATTGCTACTAGTTAATCTCACAGTGGGGAATCTGTTCAAGCAATGCTCAAAGAAAAAGAAATTGGTTACTAAGTAACTGGTTTTTTTTAGATGATTTCCTACACAAATTCACACCCCCACCTTTCTTCCTCTTTGGAGTTTTTGTCCTACATTCTTATGAAGTGAAGGCACTGAGTAAAAGTTAAAAGCCATGCTTGCAGGTGCACTAAGTTAAATCAGAGTTATTTAAATCACTAATTTTAATCACAGTTTAAATCAGGAAGCAGGTAACTTTGATTTAATCAATTAATGATAATCTTGGTTTGCATTTTTACTTTAGTTGTATTTCTGAAGAAAGGTTGATTTTCATTGGTGGTTGGTCATGAAAACATGTTGATTTTCAACTAAATATATCCTTTTCACAAAATTTGATGGTACTTTTTTTCTATCTAGGAGGATATATTAAATCTAGTGACCACTATTTAAGTAATTATGTAGCTTAATATGTTTATTCAGTATCTTAATTTTTTACCTGTTCTGTGCTTTTTAAAAAAAAAATAGATTATATTTCTAATTTTTTTACTCATAATTTGTGTAAAGCTGCATTTGGATGCAAATTGGAACTCAATAATGTATAAAATCAGCATTAATTTTTTTTGTAGTTAGCAGTAAATAAAACTACCTTGTGTGCTGAGAATGCAAGACAAAAAGTTGATCAAAACGTTTCTCATTTAAAACTAATTGTTTAAAGAAAGAATGAGTAGCTAGAAATTGAGCAGATTATTTTTGTTGTCATGCCCTTCAAAATTTTACAACTACTAGATCTCATCCTCTCACCCTTAGTTTTTATTCATAGATTAGAAGTGGAAAACAATTTGTATGACTTTACTAGTTCTCAGTCAGTTTCTTAATTTTGAGTCAGTGAACTCAACTGGTTGTATCAGATGAAATGAAGGAAAACCATTCTCACTTCACCTGCATACAAGGCTACTACCATCAAAAGCTGGTTTGACATGTCAGCAAACTCTGGTTTCAGTTACTCAGCTAGTGATGTCTACTATTTGTGTCTTAACTTTTTGAAAAATTTTGACAGCAAATAAGTACTGCTTAATAGTATTATTTTGTGTTTAATCTAAATCAGTGGTTTTCAACCAGTGTGCCATGAGAACTAAGTGTGTTGTGAAATTATATATAAAGGTAATGAAAATAAATGTAAAACATACATTGTTTTGTCTTAAACAATATTCTGTCCAACCAAAATTTTAACTTAAAACTTGTGAAAAATTAATCATCACATTAAAAGTGAGGTATCTGCCATTCAGTTCTAAAATGAGAACATACTAAATACAAGTGGCCAAAGGGCAAAATTGAGATGATGTGTATTTTTTCCAGTGGATCTGAAATATTAATGCATTTGATTCTTCCTTAACTCATTGTATGAACTGTGTGGCACACCTCTCTATTAATACAGTAACCATAGTGAATGTAAGAAATGTGATGTTTATGACCAATCAATTAATCTGAAAAAAGTGGGTGTGCAGTGGAATTGTTTGTCTCATGGAAGTGTGCCACATTACTGAAAAGGTTGGGAACCACTGATGTGTAAATCACTAGTAGATTAGAGTATGTTCAGGTGTATAGACTGTCATACTTTCAAAATTAATTTTATGTAGGTTTATTTTTGACAGAATGTATTTAAGTATCAAAATTCAGTTTAGTAAAAACAGTTTTGTGTATTTGCATCATCACTCCCCTCTTCTCCCCCCCCCCCCCCCCGGCATGGTGCTTTGTGCCCTTTGTTGCAGACATTTGATTTGTGACTTAATGTGTCATCCCTAACCACCATTGTTTCTCCAGGAGGTTCTAAGCACATAAACCAAGGGATGCATGCATTTTCAGGGGCATGGATCTGGATAGGTAACGAAGCCACAGAACTGCAGTTAAGTAGCCTGCCTTATATTGAGCTTTTCGATTGGATTTTTTCCTGCTATAGGCCTGTGAGGTGAAAAGGATCTGATTATTTAGGGGATCTGGTTGATTGACTGAAGATGGGTAGCAGTCAGTTACAGGATATTTCATGCAGTTCACATGGTATGTTTGTTTAGCTGTTCATTGGCAATTTCTTTTTGGACATTAAACTCTGTATTTATGTGATGTGGGCAGCTCCAAGCATCCAGAAATCAGAACTCTATTAAAAATAAGATTTTTAAAAACAATTTTTGGATTTTTTTTATTTGCCTTCTGGTTTTAGAGCTTCAAACTTGGTCTCCACAGCCATGAAGCTAGAAACCCTACTTTTATAAAATGAAAGCAGGGATTCTGCCATAATCACTGGACTCATAAGCTGGAGCTATATTGTGAGGCTTGGGATAAATTCATGAGATGTAGCAGAAAGGGTTGGGTTAAAGTGGGAAGATGGGGCATGTGTTTGTGTGTACATAACAATAATATACACTTGTGCTCCTTATTCTGTTAGGCCTACATTTAAAATAGAGGTTGGTATAGCTATCTCAGGACTGTGAAAAATGCGCACTCTGAGCTTTACTGATTTGACTGCAGGTTAATATAGGTGTTGTGACAAAGGAATGCTTCTGTTAACCTAGCTCCTGTCACTTAGGAAGGTAATACTTCTATACTGATGGGAAAACCTCTTCTTTTAGCATCGGTTGTATCTACAGTACAGGATAGTTTCAGCATAGCTAGGCACCAGGATATTGTGGCACAGCTATGGTGCCGTGGTTGTGCTGATACATATAACTCATCCCCTTACAGAGTGCACTGGTCTATTGGCTACTTTGTGGCTAAATGTGAGCTGTAATCAGGATCTCGTGTACAACAGTCTTTTCTCAGGTGAATTTCACCTTTAGCAAAATCCCTGGAAAGGAAATGGAATAATAGAGAAATGACAGCAGTGGATACATCCAGCCTTGGGGTCTTCTGTAACACTTGGTTGGGAGAGTTTGGCAAGCTCTAAAGCAGGGGTACTCAAACTTTTTGCGAGCCGGTCCACATTCAGCCTTCCACCATTGACCAGGGTCCACAGACAACTAGGGTGGGGGGGGTGATGTCGGGAGTGGAGGGATGGCAATGCCGGGAGCGGGGGGGGGGG